>OY970791.1:3125000-3750000 GCA_963853775.1 Xanthia togata | reverse complement strand
CAGCTAGCACACGCCAATATACCAACCAAATACATCGAGATTTATACTCAAGCAGAAATAAAAATAACTAAACGTAAACAATATCTAAAAAAGGAAATAAGGATTAAACATGTAACTCCTGTGTCTCAACAACGCTCGTAGCGCTCGCCTACGCAGTTGGCTACGCGCGTGTGGTACGCGTAGCGCTTGCTACGGGTTACGGGGATGCGCTACGCGCACTAGCCAAATAATAACCTGTCGACTTGCAGGTCGATTTGTCAAAAAATTTGGAAAACCGGTTACAATAACTGTAAATATGTGAGCATAATGTATGAAATTCATTTTCAAATTCAAAAGTCATTTATTCAAACTAGGCAGAGAATCAGCACTTTTCGAACGTCAAAATTAAATAAGACAGTTCCCCAAAAACGCCCACCCTTCGCCACTTCCTAATTCCTTAAATTCTGAGTTGAGCTGCACGATAACTGACAATATGCGTGCACTGACTGGACAGGTCTTCTCAATCTGAATGGTTATTTCCTCAAAAGACCATTTCAGACATCAATCTACATCGTCTTCACATGATCTGACCAAGATTATGTCTGGACTTTAAAAGAGACTGTGACCTCTGAGTTTGTTTCGGCCTTTCTTCTCAGAGTAGTCATATAGGAAACGCCGACCTCATCTAGTTTTTAAAATATGGTTGACGTGTAAAAGTGTTTGTACAAACCTACTTGCAGAAATAAATCATTTATCATTTAATGCATAGCTGGGAAGTAGATGTGCCGCAACAAACTCCCCAGCCGCACAGCTGTCTGTTTAGTTAGAAAGTCTTGATTCTATACAATAGTTCTTTTGCAAAATAATTAAAAGTATGCAACACAAAACATTAAATAAAATTATTTTCTATGTCACCTAGCACACGACAATAAACCAACAAAAAAATAAAAAGAACTTATACCCGAATGAAAGCCTCCAGGCATAAAAGAGCGTGCCCGTTTACATATAGCTATTAAAGCTGTAACTCGGAAATCACAAATGATAAACTAGAAGAAGAAATAGAAATAAAAATAAATAAATAATTAATTACTAATAACAACAGCAAAAACTATCGGGAGCTATGGGGCGTCCGTGTCTACACAGTAAAACAGTGGTCAGGGGCAGGGCTGCTCTGCACCGCCCCTACATTAATATGTATTAAACCTATATGTGTACTAGGTGTTTTAAAACTATTAAAAGCCAAAGACCCAACGGGGGTATTAAACGTGGTATTCAAGCCATTATATGATGTGTATTTGATAAGGTCCAGTAGACCGATATTAATGTGTACATTATGGTCAGCAAGACGAACAGTCACCACAAGCAGCACCCGTTCACGAGCATAACGCAAAGATCAGCCATTACCCCCCTCGCCATATTTGAGGGAAGGAGGCAACCCGACCCCCGACGCTACCGCAAGCAGTGATATTTAAGGGAGCATGACGAACTTGCTGCCGGTTGCTCAGGCAAGAATAATATGATCAATTATCGAGGTCGCTATCTATCACATAATTAATTTATCTGCCACACTAACTGTGCCCGCGGTTTGGCTCACGTGACTGTGGATTCTATTGGCATCATAAGTTGATCGGGGCGCGAAGTCGTTAATTTAACCTAAATTCTACCTACCTCCTTGTAGGTATAGCGTGATGATATTAATTTCAGAGAATAAACCCGTGTCTATCTCTGCAATTTTTTTTTCGTCTAATTATATTTCGCAGTAAACTGTTGAGGAATATGGACATAATGCAATATTGCTAATTCCCCATAGCAAGCAGACCTTTAGGGAATATTTGAGCAAATTTTTAACAGAATCTATTACAGTTTTGCGTAAATCCGGAAGTGGATCTTGCGGATTTACGCAAAACTGTAATAGATAAACAAACATACAAACGGACAAAAGTCGTAATAACCAGATTTTCGGCAACTGCACAACTCGTAGAAATCACTTTTTTTCTAAAATACTTATATAATGTACAGTATTGACTTCGCTTCTTCTTCTTTTCATGTGGTTAGTGACTAACCTGGTGCCAGAGTTTTAAAGCGGCCCATGGGCCTCTGACTTGGCTTCACATGCCGTCGAGAAATATCTGTCAGGCATGCCGGTTTCCTCACGATGTTTTCCTTCACCGTTTTTGAAGCAAGTGATAATTATACAATACGCACATGAATCCGAAAAGTCGGAGGTTTTGCCTTGGGTTCGAACTCGAGACAGGACCTATGACTTGGCAGTCCGACGGTCTCACCACTAGGCTATCACTGCTATTGACTTCGCTACTATTTTGATATAAGTATACATTATAATATTATGTACAACTGCTGACGTACCGACCAGTGGAGAAAGGGCCTTAGGCAGAGGTGTATCTAAAGTACACTTCACCATTTATGTGTAAGTCCCATGTAATAGGGTACAAGCCATCACACCAGACGGAGGCTGCTACTGAAAAATTCTATATGGAAAAACCCAATAACACTGACCGACCTGGGAATCAAACCCATGTTCAGAAGGAGCGCTTGCCACAAGGCCAACGAGGTATAAATAAAATGCATTAATATCAAGAAATAACACACATGGGAATTGCACCTTAGTTACAAACGTAAGGGTTCGTTCACATCAGCGATTAGCTGCGGTCGTTGCATGCCATAGCGGCTTTAATGCGGTCGGAACATTTCAACCGACTCACTAATGCCATGCACAGTCATTAAAGTTTGAAAATTGACTGTTGCCGATAACTCGAAACCATTATTGTTTTATAAGCTATTTATCAGCTATGAAATGAACGGTAAATTAACCGTTTAGGTACTGGTTACTGAAGGAAATGATTTAATTCTAGGAATTGTGTATATTTAGGGGGAAACTGAAAGGGTTTATACAAATAAATAGGGCAAGAGGTTGAGGGCATAAATTGAGAAAATAAATTCAGGGACGTTAGTTGTCAAGCAAATTAATGAACAATATAAATTGTCCGAGTCTGGTTCTGTGCCCGGTTGATGGCAATAGGCTCGCCCCCTATTACATGGGACTTAAACATAACTGGCGAAATGTGGGTGTACCTACTACAGTTACACCCACATTTCTCCTCTGCCCAACCCTCAAACAAGGCGTGATGTTATGTTATGATATAAATTGTCCGTATAATAAAATCACACAACTGTCATTCTTTGACAGTTGTGTGAAATGGCTACATTATGGCAAATTGACATAAGATGTCAAGTTCCTTAACAATTATTATATTATGTAGTTATATTTAGAATTAATTTTCCTTATTGCAGATATTTAGCATTCCTTTTAAAATATGTTCTTGTCAGTCTTCATTAAATAAGTATTTTATTATTATTTATGTCGTAATAATTTTATTATTTTCAGCATTGTAGAAGAACTAAATTTTCACTGTTGATCATGTTTCTTCGGTAAAAAATTCCATAGGACATAAAACGACTTGTTAAATCTGTCGGGTAACTAAAAGTGGATAGGTGTACTTACTTTCATTATTGTATGAATCACCTCTGCATAACCCTTTGGTGAAAACAGGAGTGATGTTATGTGTTGTTCTTTCTTTCTTTTCTTTTTCTTTTACGGAACTTCATTTTGACAAACAATAATACATCTGTCAAATTTCTACAAACTGTTTTTATTAAAAATTAAATTCACATCTCTTTCAAAAATTGTCGGCAGTCAGAAATAATCCAATACGGACTCAATATGTAAATCAATTGTGTCAAGTAAAATGTAAAACTGCACTAATGCAAAAAAGTTTTTTGGTATTGCTCCCGCATTTATAATAAAGTAAGTACCTAATGTTTTTAAAATGATGACTGTTTTCTTATTCAAAAGGGCACTAAACGAAATAAGAATTGAAAAAAGTTATTACACATTGACCGACTTCCATAATGATGAACCACTGACTTGGTTCATCATTATGGAAGTCGTCAATGTGTAATAACATAAAAAATGTCAAATGGATAATTAGCAAGTCATCAGTCGATTGACTAATTATCCATTTCACATTTTTATTTTTGATTACTACAACCTTGTTGACATTTTTGTATTAATTTGACATTTACTGTAATTCAAACGATTTGAAATTAATTCATATTAAGTATTGTTATAATTTCCTAATAGTTATTTAAAATTAAAATGTCTTTAAATTTTTGTAAATTAAATATTATGATTTGCAGGCCCATGAACATGGAGGACTTTCATAATAAACCATCGATGTAATAATTACCCATGTTTGCAAAGTAATAATTTAAATGATTTCATTTGATTTTGTGCCAACTGTTCAAGGTTCTAAATGTGACCGGAAATGGACCAAAAACGCACGTTTAGCTGTAAAGAAAGTCTGACCCAAAAACAGAGTTTTTGACACTTTGGCACCATTTCGAATCGCATGGCACTGCTCTACTTTTTTCACACAAAACAGTATTTTGTTGTATTTGATGGGATTAATAGCCTAGTCCTACGTACCTACGCCTAGTCTGTAAAGAACTTAGTACAAATCTGTCTTAGAGACATAGATTATTTTTTATAGTTACCTATGTCTTTACAAATAAAATAAGACATTATAGATATCAATGACAAACAAGTCTTTACAGATCACATCTGAAATTCTGATCATCTAAAGGCTTCAGACACGAGGCAAATTTGCGAGTCAGTTCAGTAAATCGCGAAGACTACTAACTAGGTACCATTTATACTCGAAGTGAGTGAAAAGAGATGTTTCAAAATGTATGGAGCCCCGGCCACCTCTATGTACACCATACAAAAAAATGGGGAAACACAATTAAAACAGTTTTCAATCATCCAATTACTTTAAGTTGGCTTTGTTTGGTAGTAAAACACAAGAATGTACACTTGAAATTGCAACACACAACAAAAACCCGTCATGGCGGTAAGCTGTCATGTTGTTTGATTATTGACGTTTGACATGTTTATTTGTCTTAATTGTCAAATCACTGCGTTTCGTTCAGTCTTTTGTAGACTCGAGAAATTAAAAAAAACGAACATCAAACCGCGAACGACAACGAAAGCGACTGAAGTATCTACCTGAAATATCTATATCTATCTGACTGAAATATCTATGATCAATGGCCGATCTATGGTTTACTGTCATTGTTTTTAACCACAGAGTACCTAAATTGGCGAGACGCCATGTTGAAACTCGATAAAAATAATTGATAAATATCAAATTATTACAAGAAAAGTATGCATTTAAGCAATTTATCTGTATTTTTCCCGAATTCCATAGATTTTTCTCGAATTTTCGAGGTACTGTACACATTCTGGGCCGGATTTGGAACATCTCCTTTGTTAACTGTCGCGAACTCGCCTCTTGCCCGGAGCCTACAAATCTACGGTCAAACCACATGATAGCTTTAGTATTCTGATTGGTTGACTGAATTGAAAATTGATAAACAACAGACTTTACCTGACATTTGAATTACATTATAATTAGGAATATGCTATGGAAACAAAACAGAAAATTCTGGCACGAAATTGCAAATATCCACGTGAGACTGACGTCACAGATCGCGTGACATACCTACAGTGGCACGCTGTCCCGTACGTCGTCCTGGCGTGACAGTCTTGTACGAACCACCCGACATTCCTTATGTTAATTTAAGAAAGGTTACCAAAAAAAATGAAATTGCAACTATTTTTTTTTACAAATGCTTTTTCTTTCGATTTTGTGTGGTTAGTGACTAACTGGTGTTAGAGTTTTTTTATACCACCCATGGGCCTCTGCCTTGGCTTCACATGCCGTCGGGAAATATCTCTCAGGCATCCTGGTGTCCTCACGATGTTTTCCATCACCGTTTTTAAAGCAAGTGATAATAATACAATACGCATATGAATCCGAAAAGTCTAAAGTTCGAACCCAATTTAAGGCACGCAGCCTTAGGTTCGAACTCAAGACCATAAGTATGAGTTGGCAGTCCGACGGTCACACCACTAGACTATCATTGCTATTATCACACAAAGTTTCGAAACTATATTTTTCAGGAGGGACACATTCTGCCTGTGTATTAGTAAAAATAGGTTTTTTATCACATCTATTCAAAAAGAGTTAGTTTATTCTTCGTTAACAAGGACTAAAATAGCTCATTAATCCCTAGGGACTATTAGTGATTTGAAATTGGAATATGGATATTTAGTTAGAATATGGATGTTTGGTGAAAATTCCGATCACCAAAGAAATCAATCACGAACAAGTAATAGGCTGTATGATAAAGTAGACCAAGCGCGACGCAAATTTAAAAAAAAGAATGTGAAAAAACCAAAAACGCGTGAAATGCATTCCGCCTTCATTTGTAAAATTACTTAGTTTTATACAAAATTCGTGTGTCTTCCTCAATTAGTGAGAATGAAATTGAATAAACGTAGGTTCTTATTCATAACTTGTAATTATGTTCTCATAGAAGGTGATAAAAAGTAGTGTCCACTTCGGGAGCAACACTATTTGAAGCTCGAGTGACGTACCTACTTTGAATCCCTCGCTACGCTTGGGATTCAAAGAACAGTCGCCTCGGCAAACAATGTACTATTCTGTTTCATGTTTTGGGCACATTTTTGACGAGAGTGTAAACTTGAAAGTGCTTTCTTACCGTCAAAGTAATAAGAACTAATATTAATAGAGTTTAGTGTAAAAATTTAAACCCACAGTTTAACGCGATAGTGTCGCTTTAATTCTGTTTGATTATGTTTTTAGGATTCCGTACTTCAAAAGAAAAAAAACGGAACCCTTACTAGGATTACTTCATTTTCCGTTTGTCTGTCAGTCTGTCAAGAGCATCCCGTTTTGTCAGGAATGCGTGGAGGTATCAAATTGAAATTTAAAAAATACGGCCATTTATGAGACATACGAGTATTTTGAGACTCGCAAATAAGTTAAAACCTACAGGGTACTTTCCGCTGACCAAGAATTATGAAATTTGGCAGGAAGCAAGGTCTCACAGCTTTTTTTTTTGCGACTACAAACTATGTTTGTAGTTGGAGTGTAGACCGTGACGTGAATAGATGTATTGGAAAACATGTTTCACAACTACAAAGTTCAGTTTAACCGTGAATTCAGCGCATGATTCTAGACCCCCTAGCATAGAAATTTTTCGCCGGTTCAGAATCGTATACTGAATTTATAGTAACAGGCTATGTCCCTGCCATCCTGTATTATCTAACTCCAAACTCAAAGCATTTATTACAATTAAACCATTTACAGGCACTTTTAAATTGTCAAGGAGTCGATCAGTCTGAAATATGAAGCTACGAGTAGTTGCCCATTCCAAAGCGTAGTTTGTACCTATGGAGAAGAACGGGCAAGAAACACCACTGCACGCTTTTTTTTTGTTACAATATATTGGTTACATCATTCATGTTGAAATTATATACATGTGAGAACAATGTAGAAAGATGTACACGTTGAAAGCGTCCGTAATAAAAAGATAAAAACAAGAAACGCACCACCATCAGCGAGACATCTTATCTTATCTATCTATCCATGAAACCAGATAGATAGCGGTAATTTCGACCTTTCTTTATGTCCATGTGCTTGAACCCTTATCCATTTACCGTTCAAAGATAAAAATACATCGAAGCTTGCAATAAAATGGATCGGAAAGCGCTTTACTTACCAAAATAGAATCGCGAATCGACTTTTTATTTATTTTGCTTACAAAGACGCTTTTGTTCACCTTTGCCATTTTGAAACGAATGGGTTTCAAACGGGGTCGTGATGGCAACCCTTTAACTTAATATACATCCACCATTATTTAAGTTTTTCTGGTGCCAGTACAAGTGTACAAGTTAAGGGCCCTCGCCCACGGGCGACTTTTTGTAGCGATGCAGTCGCGATGCTCTCGCGCGTAGCATCGATACAGACGCGAAGCAGTCGCTAGCTGTGTGCCCGCGCCCACGGGACCAGATTCAGTCGCGATGCAAACGCGATTCTGTCGCGATACAAACGCGATTCGGTCGCGATGCAAACGCGATTCGGTCGCGATGCAAACGCGATTCGGTCGCGATGCAAACGCGATTCGGTCGCGATGCAGTTACGACACAAAAATACCTTGGATCAGTACAATCGCGATGCAGTAGCGCGTTAGTAGCGCGACGCGGTCGCGCGTTTGTATCGATACAATCGCGATGCAGTAGCGCGTTAGTAGCGCGTTGGCATCGCTATACAATAGCGTTGCAAATGCGACTAACACGCGTTAGAAGAGATGCTGTCGCGCGTTTGCTAAACGCGCGACTGCATCGCTACAAAAAGTCGCCGTGGGCGAGGGGCCTAAGAGGAGGTCGTCGCTAAATAATAACTGCCGCACAGTCGACCAAGGGTTAAAAGCTACGCATGCCGCGTTAGGTTCGTCGATAGATGACTCCATTACATACCGAGACCCCTCAATACCTCGGAAAGCACGTTAAGCCGTTGGTCCCGGCAGTCATTCGTAGATCTTTGACAGTGGTTACGGGTAGTCAGAAGCCCGAAGGTCTGACAACCAGTCTTGCTGAGCTACGGAGGTCAAATAGGCAGTCACTACATGTAAAATACCGGTATCCAGCTGCATCTGGTAAGACTGAAGCCGACCCCAAACAGATGGGAAAGGACTAGACAGGCAGGAAAGATAATTAAAAAAAACACCAGCCATCCAACATTAAGTAGTTTTTCTGGTGCCAACAGCTATACGAAAAAGTTTATGTCAGGTCAGCACATCAACCTACTACAATCGGTCAAGCTGTAATTGATTTTCAACTTTATCACTAAAATATAAGGTTCAAAGTTGATTGGGAAAATTTGACAGTTTCGGGTAGGTTGACCTGCTGGCGTATGTACCTAGCTCATAGTGAAAATATTAGCCAAAAGAAATGCCAAAGAAGAAGAAGAATAGATAATTACGTAAGTATCTTATGTGTATCAGAAAAGTTGAAGGGAAATCGTTTGGCCTGGTATGGGCATGTGATGAGGGAGGAAACGCATGTGACTAAAAGAGTGATGAATATAAATGTTGATTGATGGGTGGAGAGGGAGAGGAAGGCCAAAGAAAATATGCATGGAGTGTGTGAGGAATGATATGAAAGGAAAGGGGAGTGAATGATAGCGTGACGGTTGAGGTTGACAGGGGAGAGTGGAAGAAGAAAACGTGGTGCGCCAACCCCACGTAACATGGGACAAGGGAAAATGATGATAATTTAACCTTATTTATTTATTTATATATACTTTATTGTACACCACAAAAACACATAACAAAAAAAACAAAATTAACACTACAAAATATATAATAGGCGGCCATACTGCTTTCCGCGATCTCTTCCAGGCAACCTTGGAATGGACAGTGATTTGGGTGGACATAAAATAGGGCTGTCGTTGGTGCAAATAAAAAGTATACAATATACTAGAATAGATACACAGATATATACATATCCTAAATAATAGATACATACATACTTACTAAATATATAAACAACAAAAATAAATGAAGACTATAGATAATTACAGTTACGAGAACAAGATCACAACGACAAGTAATGTTCCTTCACGAGTCTCTTAAATATTGGTAACGATTGCGCGCGTTTAATTTGAACTGGCAATGCATTCCACAACCGAGCGGCCTGGACAGTAAAAGACTTGTCGAGGAAAGTTGTGGAATGCATAGGCATTTTAAGCTTCAAGTTATCTGATGACCTTAAAAATTTCGTGTGTGAGTCACAAAGAAACTGGAAACGTTTCTTGAGATAGAGAGGGGTGGAAGGGGAAAAAAGCACATTATACAAAAGGGAAAGAATATGAACATTCCGGCGAAGGCGAATTGGTAACCACCTGAGCTTCACACGAAATTCGGAAACATGGTTATATTTGCGCAAACCGAATATGAACCATATACAAACATTTTGAAGCCGCTCAAGTTTATCGAGTTGGTCTTGGGTAAGGTCAAGATAGCTGACATCAGCATAGTCAAGAATGGGAAGAAGTAGCGATTGTGCAAGCGCAATCTTGGTGGCAGTCGGTAGAAAATTACGTAATCTCTTCAAAGATGCAGCGGATGCAAATAGTTTGCGGCTAACTTCCTGTAGCTGGGTAGTCCAAGAAAAGTTTTTATCGATGAAGATCCCCAAGTATTTAACTTTCTCACTGAAGGGAACAACTGAATCGTCAAAAGAAACTTAGCCTTAGTTAGTAGTTAGGTTAACCTTAGTTCTGATGTTAATATTGTGAATATCACTGTTTTTAGGGTTCCGTAGTAAACAAGGATCCCTTATAGTTTCGAGATGTCCGTCTGTCTGTCTGGCCTAGCTCAGAGACTATTTGTACTAGAAAGCTATTATTTGGTATGGGTACCTATACATAATAATCACGCAGACTAAGTGGTAAAATGTTTCTTAAAGAACTTTTTAGGGTACCTCCCCTACACGTAAAGTGGGGATGTGTTTTTTCTCATGGATGGGGGTTCGTTGGAAAGGTCGTTCAAAAATATTGCGAGTTTATATAAGCCTCAAGATATACGAGTATCGCTTCTGAGCAGCAGTCAGAACAGTTGGGCGACCACTGCGGGGTCGGTCAGCTAAATTATCTATGCTTTGGTACCTCTGCAAAGTGGCCACAACAAAGGATTGGGATACAGCAGCTCTGCGTGCTTTTTCTCTTGTGGAATATCCTTCTTCCCTCAAAGATACCATTCTTACTCGTAAAACTTCTGATAATCCTCTTGGCATTTTATCAATAACAACTTTCCTCGAAAAAACATTATAAATCCGTTAAAATTGACTAAGTCAGATTTCTGAAATTAGCTTGGATTGAATTTATTTTAAGAAAAAAAATGAGTGTTTTATTTTATTTTATATTCTAATTCTATATTTTTAGTAAAGTAAAGAATCTAAAAAGAAGAAGACATTTTTATATAGTCAACCGTAACAAAAAAGATTTCGATTTTTCAAACTAGTCGCAAACTTTTTTTTATGTGTGGCTGAGCGACGGGCTTGCCCAACGTGCATCTACTGGGGGCTTTACGCTTACACCAAAAACAAGTACAGAAACAGACTGGATACAGCTCATCTTCGCGTTCAATTTTGAAATAAATTCATTCATCACATTAAATAGTCACTTTGTATTGTTTGTACAGTAAATTATTATAAGTATTATTATTTATCATTAATAATTTCTGCCTCATTGGTCTAGTGGTTGCAAGCGCTACTGCTGAGCATGAGTTCATGGGTTCGATTCCCGGGTCGAGCAAAGTGTTATTGGGTTTTTCTATAAGGAATTTCTCAGTAGTAGCCCGGAGTCTGGATTTGTGCCCGGTTGATGGCAATAGGCTCGCCCCCTATTACATGGGACTTAAAACGTAACTGGCGAAATGTGGGTGTACCTACTACAGGTACACCTCTGCCCAAACCTTCGGGGAAACAAGGCGTGATGTTATGTTATGTTTATTAATAATTTGTTCTTTCTTTTCAAGTCAAACATGAAAATATTCAAACTACAAGGTACAATCACTTTTGTTATCATCAAAATGAGGACGCGCCAAAAAAAAAAAAATGAGTGTTCCGCGGCCGAAAAAAATTGGGATCCGCTGCTTTATTCAACGGATTCTAATTGTAGAGGAATGATGACAGAATTCGCCGGTTAAGTAGCTAGTTAGTCAGTAATTCATGTTTGAAGTTAATGGTTTCCATGACTTGAATATTGAATACCAACCGTTGAATATTCCATATCCGTTTCAAAATAAATAAAAATTCTTTTGCTGTCTCAGAAACACGTGCATATAAAAAAGCGGCTAAGAGCGAGTCGGACTCGCACACGAGGGGTTCCGCATCACCGTACAATATTATACTTTAGGACACACGTTTACACGTTTTTTTTACACGTTTCTTTTAGAGCTTTTATTTATTATTTATTTACTGTTATGATTAGCAGTCATAGTAGTACACAGTCTGTGAAAATTAATTTCAAGTGTCTACCTAATAAGTAGGTTTCAAAAGATACAGCCCTGTGACAGATGGACGGACAGCGGGGCCTTGGCAATAGGGTCCCGTTGGCACTCTTTGGGTACGAAACCTTAAAAAGAACAATTATCTCGATTTATGTTACTTAATTAAAATAAAACGAAAGCTATACCTGCACGGAATAGAAATACCTGAAAACCTTGGTCTAAGAAAATCACGTGTAAGTCTATTTTATGTAATGGTATGTATAGTATTTTGATGCTAATTAGTAGGTATTTTAAGCTATTAAATACCTAACATCTTGTCAAGGTGAACAATGACATCACTTCTAGAGATAATGCCAAAAAACCATTGTTGCTACTTTTTTTCAAATCGCCGCCGTTTTGGTGGTCGCAAGCTAGCCCCAGGTGGATTCCCAGGTCGGGCAGGTTGGGTTTTTTTAACAGGAATTTCTCAGTAGCAGTCTGGAGTCTGGATTTGGCCCGGTTGGTTGCAATAATCTCGCCCCCGATTACAACATGGGACACAAACATAAACGGCGAAATGTGGGTGTATAGGTACACCTCTGCCTAACCCTTTGGGGATTACAGGCGTGATGTTATGTTATGTTTTTAAATTTCGATCATAAAAGGTGTACACAATACTATGTGTACAACATCGCATAACAAAATAGCAAGGTGATAATTTTGTTTTGCATATTTACCTATTAAAAAGTATTTGCTAATAAAGATTAATGTTTTATTCAGTGTGGTCAGTTCGCACGTGTACATATATTACGAGTACTTACTATTCTTTACAAAAAAAAAACTATTACTTAGATAACTGGGGTTCCATACCCGAAGGGTGGCAAACGGAACCCAATGACCTCCGTTGTCCGTCCATCTGTCTGTCATGAACCGTAATAGGTAGACAGTTGAAATTTTCACAGATTGAGTATTTCTATTGCCGCTATAACATCAAGTAATAAAATTAAATCAATTTAATAATTAAATGCCGAAAACACATTTCTTGTATGGGGAAAGCCCCCGGAAATGTGTTTTCGGCCTTTTTTGCTCGACCTTAATACGGTACGGAACCCTTCATGTGCGAGTCCGACTCGCACTTGGTCGGTTTTTTACTCTTCTGTAAAATACAGGTTTTTCAGCTTGTACAAAAACCTGCAAAAAATCACTGATAACAGCGTCTCGTCCATAACAAGAAAATTGCCTTTAGAAATATCAAAAACCAAGGTCTATTATGATCTCGGAGACACTACACTAACAAACAGTTGGTAATACTCGTAAACAAGTAAGAATTTTCTTTTACACGCAATGTCAAACTATGGGCATGTTCTAAGGAGAAAGTAAAAAAGCGGCCAAGTGCGAATCGGACTCGCACACGGAGCGTTCCATACCACTGTAAAATATTTACCACTACTTATTTTTTTACCCTTTATTTTTTTACTTGATTTTATTTTAGACTACGGCCGTAGTACCTAGTTCACACTCTGTGAACATTTCAAGTGGCTAGTGTGTCTACCTATTAGGCTTCCTATTCACAACGCCGCCGTAGCCACACCGGCATAGTGTAGCCGACAGCAGATGTTTGTATATTACACGAATGAATCGCCCATGAGCTGCATCGCCACCGCACCGCCCCATCGCACCGATGCCGCACCGACTGCCGCGTAGATTCTACATCTTCATTCTGAGATGCTCTGAAAATTTTTCATCTTGCGTTGCGGCTCTGGTGCGGTTTCGGCGTCATGTACCTTTTTTTTTTTTTTTTTTTTGGGTGGGAAATCATCAAATGACGTCTCCCGCTCTGGGTGGAGCGGGAGGGCGTGTCAGACTCTTACTGACTAAAACCCACCCGTGTTCCTTCTGTTGCCTGTGCAATGCCAGGGGGCCACGGTATCCCTTTCGGACTTTCCCGCAACCCCGGCAGGCAATGGTCTCATCGGACCCCTTCACTCGCTGACACTCTTTGAGGCGCGCGTGGAACACAACGCGCCGTCGACCCGGGCCTGGTCCTTACCAGACGGCGAGCTACCCATTGCTCACCGTCCGCAAGCCCGCGCCTACGGTGGCCGGGAATCGGCAATAGATTCCCGACGCCCAGGGCGTCTCCTCCTGCGGCGGCTAGGGGCGTGAGGGCGCGAAATTTGCCTCTCCCTCACGCGTTCCGCCTCCTCCTTTGCGAGCATTACTGCTTCGCAGAAGGAGGTGACGGCCTCCCATGCCCTCTCGCTCCGTACCATGGCCTGGACCAGGGCCGGACGCGAGAGATTCCCGCCACCGATCGCCTCCACGAGGACACGGCGGTGCTCTGCCCAAGCCGGGCATACCTCCACCGTATGCTCCACCGTGTCCTCCGGGTGATCCACGCAGTGATGACACCCGGGCGTTTCCTCCCGCCTTATCCGAAACAGGTACCTCCCGAAACAGCCGTGTCCGGTGAGGACCTGCGTCAGGCGGAAGGTGAGGACGCCGTGGCGCCTCTCCAGCCACTCCTCAAAGAGGGGACTTATCGCCGCAATAGTGGCGTGCGCAGCACTGGGTTGCGACAATCGCACTCTCCATGCCGCCATGAGATCCCGTCGGAGCTCTGTCCGCTGTGCCGCGATTTCTCGCGGCATCGGAGTCAAGCCCCGGCGTTTCGCCTCCTCGCGCCACTCCCAAATATGCGCGAGGACTTTTGCCTCCAGATCCCATGGCGGCAATCCAGCAAGGAGGCTTGCCGCCTCACCGGAGACCGTGCGGTATCCCCGGACCAGCCGGGTGGCCATGACCCTCTGGGACGCGTTCAACCTGCGGGCAGGCCGCCGCCTCAACGAACGCGCCCACACCGGTGCCCCGTACAGGGCCATGGACCGCACGATCCCCGCGTATAGCCTCCGGCAGGAGGCGTTTGGACCCCCTAGATTGGGCAGGAGCCGCTTCAATGCAGCCCCGGCCCGCTCCAGTCTGGGAGCCAAACGTCGGAAATGCTCCACGAAGTTCCACCGACTGTCGAGGACGAGTCCCAGGTACTTCATCGTCGACTCGACGCCGATGTGAACCCCTCCTACCGTTATTTGGGAACCCGACGGTGGCGCGTTCCGAGGATTATGAAAACACATGGCCTCGGACTTGTGCAAGGCCACCTCGAGTCCCGCAACTGCCGGATTATGGCCACGATTGTCGCAACCCCGTGTGTCGCTAGTTCGGCCGCCGCCTGGTGCGACCTCCCCTGCGCCAGGACCAACGTGTCGTCAGCGTAACAAACGACGCTGACGCCATTGGGGAGGTCTGCGCGCAGCACCCAGTCGTATCCGATGTCCCACAGATGCGGCCCCAGGACCGATCCCTGTGGGACAGGCGTCATGTACCTACAGTACGGTTTAAAAGACACAGCCCTGTGACGGACGGACGGACGGTCAGCGGAGTCTTAGTAATAGAGTCCCTTTTAATACTGAACCCTAAAAATTACCTAATATTGATGTTGGAAGGTCATCCGACCTTTTTTATAGTTCGTTAACATGGGTCGATTTCCTATAGACCTCGGCCTCTGTATTTCTATTGCTTAGTACTAACTACGAATGTTTCATTTGCAAATGTTTTCTTTAGGAACGTTAGTACCTACGTAAAATTTATTTAGGCATGTCAATCAAAGCCCACGTATAAATATTAAGTTAATAATGTAGCTATAATAATACCACCATACGTAATAATACGAAATACAATTTCAGGTTTTCATAAGGTATTTTGGATCGATTGGGTGTTTTTACAACCTCTAACGTGACGGACGTCCACGGGCATTACGATAATACAGGAGTAACACGTTTAGGAAATATATGAAGATGGTTTTAATTTAACACCCAAGAAGTATACACTAACTTAGTACACAACAAAATGAATACACGAATTACACGAGAGTATCTAGCTCCTGACAAAAGATATAGTATAAACTAGCTTACGCCCGTGTTATATAAATGTAATTATTGTGTCTAAAAATAAAAAATATGATACATAAATGTAATTATACTTTTTTCTCACACCCGCGACTTAAGAGGGACCAGGGTCTGCGAAGAAATAAAAAAATTGGTATTTGAAGAATCTATTGCTGTCGTCTTACCTCAAGGCTGCCTTCATAGAGTGCGATAGGGATAGCTGCATCTCAGACCGATTATATCACAAAAAAAAAATATAACATCGACGTATCTTATTCCCCTTTTTTGTCCTCGAAAACTGAGCCGATTCAATTATTATTTACATTAAAATTTTAAGTTCCTATCATTTTCTTTTATGTTAAAAACTTTTCGAATTTGTCTGGTAGTCCTCTAATCACGGCAGTAAAAATGGGGCATTTTTGTTATTTTTAGAGAGTCATATTTTCTTTACCAATAAGTTGCTGCAAAAATGGGAAATAACAGGGACGTGTCTATAGCAGACCTTGAATTTATGAAGAAAAAAAATTATTGCTCTAGAGGCATTGTTGTAAAAAAGGGGAATACATTTGTATGGAGAATCGCAGGTCCTGTTCCCTCTTAACCTTATTCTGAAAGTGGGCAACAACTTTCAGAATAAACGCTCTTAAAACCGAGTGGTTAGAGCTTAAGAGGTTGGAATGCCAACCTGATGGAGGTCGTAAGAATCCGCTGAAGTAACAGCCGGTCTATTCTGGAAAAATCTTAGAGCGAAAACTTCTTACGTAAAGTGAGCTGTCATTCCAAGTAATGCTAGAGTAGCGATTGACTCTAGAGTTGCCAACTTTTCTTTTATCAAATATAGTATTATCGAACCTATCTCCTGTAAAAATTCAGTAGAAGGCGAAAAAAAAAAAGTTGGTGTTTTTCTAAAACATTTATATTCTATAAATGCATATTTTTTGCTACTATGAACATTTATTGACAGGTTTTTTTTTTATGTCATATCTATTTTTACACTGAATTAAGGGTTGAAAATACCATTAAGATTATTTATCCTAAAAGTTAGCAACGTCGCAAATAGATGTCAAATATTTCGCTGTTTTGATTTATTTGGCAATATTACTGTATGGAAATATGAAATGTGCCTAACTAGGGAATTAGAATATTAATAATAAATTGCGATTCTCATAATCCGCGTAAACTTTCTTATCCTCCCGACCCAAAGCGACGCATGACCGCCCGTGCTATTACTTCGTCTTCTCTTAGAACTTTTTTTTCAGTTCCTAAGAGCCGTAGCGTGATGTTAAATATCCTTCCTCAAGAATTCAGCTATCAAATGCAAAAATATTTTTTCAAATCCGACTGGTACCAGAGATTAGCGCGTTCAAACAAACAAAAAAAACAAACATTATTTTCAGTTTTATTATTAATTTAGAGATATAGGCTATATCTATAATGCAAAGGCTATGTACTCACCGCAGGATACTTCTCCAGCTCATGCAGCACCGTGTGGTCGCAGTATTCAAACACGAGGTGAAGCTTGCGCTTGCGTCGAAACACCTCAATCAGGTTCACTAGGTTCGGATGCTTTAGGTTCTGGGAACAATGACATTAAAATTTTAAATTTTAACTTCTACAGGTCAGTTACACAAACAATACGCTACGAGTACGTATGATGTGCACGGAGAGGATTGCTAAGTCCAGACTTGTATCATTGAGTGAATCAGATCTCCGTCTCGTATCATCGACGTGTATTACGAGTATGTTTGGACGCAAAATGATACGCGATTATGCCACGCACCGTAGTTGATACACCCCGATACACGTGTATTGTGATGGGTGTACGTAGTATGGACGCATTTTGATACTGTGTCGATATGACTATGTCATTTGATACATGGTACACCGCGTTCCAACTCGAGGCGGTTTTTTCCCGATCATCAAAGTACGAGTGTATGCAATGACGCTACACGATCTTGACTAGATTTTTGGCCCAATCGGTGAGCAATTAGATATGTAGTGATACGATGCAGTCGAAATGGGCGTCCATACTTAGGATAGGATACTCGATACGATACGCCTGATTTTGAACTTCAAGATATTACAAGTGTGGACCCAGCTTATAGCATATTTTTTCGTTTTGTTAGAACTGCACAATTGCTTAACTTTTTTTAATTACGATTAAATATTTATTGTAATAATGACCGTTACGAGTAATTTTACGATTTGCTTTCACTAACCTGACAGACGTCAAATGTTACCTATTAAAATGGCCTTACTTTATATTGTTTTTATATAGTAGGTATTTAGGCCTGTAATATAGCAGGATTCTGTATTATATTAGTAGGGTTGGCAACCCTAGTCGCAATGGACGATCCCGCCTACATTTTCACAAAAATCCAGGTTAGTTAGTACCTACACGTGCAACTTAGTCGGGGGTCGCTGTGTAGCGGTGGCTTAACGCCCCTAATATTTTTGGGTTGTGATAAAAGTGATCTAATATGCCAAAAACTAGGCTGAAAGATTTGATTCATGTACAGACGCCAGCACATCAACCTACCCGAAACTGACCATTTTTCCCAATCAACTTTGAACCTTAAACTTTAGTGATAAAGTAGAAAATCTATTAAAGTGATTTGACAGATTGTAGTAGGTTGATCTTCTGGCGTCTGTACATGACTGTACTAAAAGTAAGGATTTGATGTCGTTTTTTTTTTTTTGAATACCTACCTAGTTCTTTATATTTTTTATTTTTTATTACAGACGCTTTTACGAACATGCACGTCTTTCTACATTGTTCTCACAAAGATAATTTCAAAATGAATGATGTAACCAATATTTTGTATCAATTTTTTTATTTAAAAGAGTGTCCGTGGAGTTTCTTGCCCGTTCTTCTCCATAGGTACCTACTACGCTTTAGAATGGGCAACTAGCTTTATATTTGTAACTGACTGACCCCTTAACAGTTCAAAAGTGCCTGTAAATAGTTTAATTGAAATAAATACTTTGAGTTGAGTTTGATAAGACGCGGTAGCAGCGGATAGTCGCAGGTTCTAAGCTCTCTTTGCAAATTCGGCATTCGGCAGGAAAATCACATTATGAGATTGTTAGTGCAGAGTTGCAGAGTTCACTTCGCATTTTAGGTACCTATGAAGCTAGCATAGTATGCGGTGGGCCCGTCTTATCGGGCCAATAGGGATGATGCCTAGGTCATAAAAAATGAAATTCTATTTAGTCCGTCAGTCAGATAATAAAAAAATATTAGACTCGTATTTTTTGCTTTATCATATTTAAAAAAAAATGACTTAGATAAAATGCATTAAAGTTGGGGAGTGGGGGTCGTTACGTCACAAGTATGTATAAAATCCACATACTCGTGACGTCATGGCACATTTTAACTCAATGTATCGCCGTAACGTCTTTTGATAACGTAAAAAAAGAAAAAATACTAAGTGTTACTTATTTTTTCATAATCAACATGACGGACAAAACATTTTTTTAGTCATCATCCCTATTCAGTGAGTGTAACGTAGAAGAGTCACGCGATAGAAAGAGAGATAGATAGATAGATAGAATACTCTTTATTGTACACCATAAAAATTACAGACATAAATTTAGAAATTTTACATAGGGTGACACAATGGGCGGTCTTATCGCTTAAAGCGATCTTTTACAGACAACCTTTGGATTGATTAAAGGTAACAGGAGAGACAATACTGCAGGTAGTCATCGGTGTACCATCTACATATACAATAAATATGTACATAGATACATAAAGCATAAACTTATTCATATAAATATATATACATAGATATACTTATAATATAAATCTATAAACATGAAACAAGAGCAAGGAACTAAATGTAATGATGATGTTTAAGGAGAGAGGTAGTGTTGAGAGGCAACTTCTAGGTAAATATAACTGTAGGTAATTAGCACTGTGCGACCTGAATTGCACTTTATTGTGTCGTAACAAGAGTCGCTTTTTATTTAAATGATTTTACGGAGGGAACCATTGTATTAATCTGTGACCGCGGGGGTAGAATCCCAATATATTTTGTGAAACAACTTCCACCTCTTTTTACACCAAGTTCTTCGACCTATTTAAAAACATGAACGTAAAGTTTAAACAAACTACCCACAATAATAATTGCATACTCAGTTATTGACAGAGGGAGACAGAGGACAAAAAACTTCGAATAAAACATTACAATTATCGTCACGCATACATGGTTTCCGAAGGGGTAGAGGAGGTACCCCTTGCAAAGGTCAACGTACTGACACTTATCCAACAAGTTTTATATGATAGGGCGCGCGTACGTTGACCCAATCAATCAAGCTAATCTATGTGAGGTAGGTCTGAAATGTTACAATGTTGTACTTACTACAATAGAATGTCATATTTTTAGGGTTCCGTTGTCAGCAAGGAACCCTTATAGTTTCGCCATGTCCGTCTGTCTGTCTGTCCGCGGCTTAGCTCAGAGAATCTTAATACTAAAAAGCTGTAGTGTGGCATAGGTGTGCATATTAATCAGGCCGACAAAGTGGTATAAATAAAATCATGAAAAATAACGGCCATAAGACTGACCAAATTCGAAATCTCATTGCATTCGGGGCTCATATAAGTAAAATATTTCGATTTGTGCAACATCGATCAAATTAAATCAAGGATAAAAAAAAACATGTATGTAGGTACAGTAGACAAATTTGATTATTTGATTTGATTTGCTTATTTTCTTACAGACATTCAAATACAATTGGGTCGACATTCGCGTAAACATACATTTCCATGGTAACGACCTTTTATCTGCCATTTAATTACACAGAGAATATCTGTTGCAGTCTCCATCTTTGTTAAGAGCTTTTACACGCGAGTGCGGTATCAAGCTGAATGCACACCCAAAATAAATACGACACGTACGCATTGTCGTACTAAAATGAATGTGTTTTTAATCTAATATACCTGATTTATTATTTATTTTAATATGCGTTCAGCTTAAAGGCTCTTACAGGCCGGTGCGACTTGTCGCGCGACGCGACACCGGTAGAACAATTTCCATGAAATTTTCATAGAAATTGTTCTACCGGTGTCGCGCGACTAGTCGCACCGGCCTGTAAGAGCCTTAAATGTGCTACAAACAAGATTCCGTCATTCTGAATTTTGTTTGCAAAGTTCGTTGAGTCAACAATAAGAACTGGGAAAGTAAAACGCTTACAAAATATAAAAATTATAATGTTGAACTCGTTCTTATTTAACAATAGTTAATATCGAGTGTAACCACCATTGCTTGCAATAACAGCCAATAGTCTTGAACGCATTGATCCAATCAGGCGACTGCAAATATCACTTCCTCTCATATAATCCCAAATTTCGTTGCAATGTTGCTCAATTGCTTGCTTTGTCCTCTCGTTTCTGTTATCCCACATTTGGACCATCAGACCCTATACATTTTCAATTGGATTTAAGTCCGGGGATTTAGATGGCCAGGGAATTAGCGTAACTTCTGGATGCTGGCTAAACCAGCTAGACACAACTCTGGCCGTATGCACTCTACAGTTATCGTGAACATAATAAAAGCTTGGAACTTCTTCTCGCGTGAAAACCATTCGCACTGTCGGTAAGATAGATTCTTCTAATAAATCCACATAACTTATTGCATCCGCATGAGAAGAAATCTGAACCAGCTCGCCTACACTTCCGGTTCCCATCCAGCCCCACATGTTAGCTGAGGTTCAGACAGATAATTAATTCAGCACTACGTGTTCCTCAGCGTATCGTGTATTATTGTAACGCCACAAGGTTATGCAACCGTGCTGAGAATATCTAAAAGATTTCTTGTCTGGAAAGATAACGTTAGTCCAGTCAAAGTTTAAATTAAATATTCACGTGCAAAATTTAATCTTGCAAGTTTGTGTGCATCTGTTAAGTCGACTTTCTTAGCGTGATGTCTATAGTGCAGTCCAGTGGAGTGCAAATGATGTCGTATCGTGCCGCAAACTACCGAGTGGGAGTAAACGGATGTTCTTCGTAATGACGACGCATGTCGGTTTTCTGCTGATTCGCCATTTGACGAACACCATGATTATATCGTCGTCTATCTTCCAGGGTACCCTCTTCTTCATATCGCCTGATTCAGGTCCTCACTGTGTTTTGAGATATATGAGTATTTAACTCTCGAGATATTTCTCGTACCTATACTGTAGCCTTGCTCACAGCTGAGAACTATAATCCGAGCTCTTGGTTCTGCCATTGTAAATATAAACGAATTATTTTTTATTCTAAGAGAAGTTATTATTTGACACCAATTTCTGAGTGACTTTTTGACTCTTTGTCATTTTTGAATCGAAAGAGTTCGGAACATGGTTTTGAAAAAAAAAACATTTGTTCTGAGTTATAGTTAATAACAAAGAGTTTGGATTATCGTCGTTGGCAAAAAGTTAAAGCTATTGCCATAAAAATAAAAAAGTTTGGATTCATAATATGATTATTAATGCTTTATTTAAAATATTATCTATTGCAGTGATGACAAAGGTAAAAATTTCATTGATCCCCGACCCGTAACGATAGCTTGCTTAGCATTCAAAACGTCCTAAGGAGGGAAATCTTTGTTATTTTGACGGTTTCAAACGATTTATCGTCAAAGTCGGTCATGATTCAGATATTTCGACTGTACCATCGAAGAACTTCATGTCTACATCGCGGCGGTAACAGATGTGGTCATCGTGTTTACGGGATTTTGGTTTCAAACTGCTTAGATATGAAGTTCTTCGATAATACCTACTCAAATAATGCTTGTGTCGCCCGCCCTAACCACGATTTACAAACTATCTTGCCGCAGAGCAACATAGTTGTGTCTAATACAGAAGATATACTTACTAGCAACAAGGCCTATGGTACGTGATTACATGGGTACCTCAGACTGATGTATTGCTGGGGAGTTTGTTGCACCACTTCTTCGTCCCAGATAAACCTGGGTAGTGGTAAAGGGCGAGCGTTCTGGGGCTGTCTCATGTAATGTTGACGTTTAAAAAGTGTCGATTCGCATTCTCAGTCTAATAATTTGATTGATTTTTTATTTTTATTTTGAGGTAATAAATGGCATATATTAGGTCTTTACCTATGAAATTGGAGATTTGTATGATATTTTTTTTTTTTCAGCTAATCAAAGTACTGGCCCAAATGATCTATACAATTTGGCCATTTTGATGGCAGTTTGTTTATCCCTTTTCTGTAGAAGTCTGCCGGACGGAAGGCGATGAAGTCAGCAAAAGCGTTTTGTACTGCCTCTCGGGTGTCGAATTTTTTCCCACTTAAAAAATTGTCTAAATTTAAAAAAAAGTAGAAATCTGTTGGGGCAAGGTCCGGTGAGTACGGTGGGTGACGGAGAGCTTCCAGCTGTAACTCTTGTAGCTTTGCGATGATCTGTCGTGAAGTGTGAGCTCGCGCGTTGTCGTGGAGAAGCAATGGGGAAGAGCGATTGACTACTCTTGGTTGTTGAATTACGAGCTTCTCCATCATTGTTTGCAATTCTTGGCAATAGACATCTGCCGTCACTGTTGTGCCATTCGGTAAGAAGCTGTGATGTACTGGTCCACCAGGCAGTCACCATCATCTTCCTATGAGTAATCTTTTTTTTAGCGCACTGATTAGGTGCTGTACCCGGGCCCACTAAGACGAACGCTTACGGTTGTCGTATGTGATCCACTTTGCATCGCAGGTAACAATTCGATTAAGAATTCCCTCGTTTTAGTAGTGCTATGCATGCTTCGACGCGTAAATCTCGCTGTTGGTCGCTTAGTTCGTGTGGCACCCACTTACCTAGCTTTTTTATCTTTCCGATTTGACGCAAGTGCTTTAATGTTGTTTTGACACAAACTCCAAGGCCCGCAGCAAGCTCAGCCGTAGATTTAGTTGGATCCGCTTCAATTCGTCGCTGTCGACAATGGTTACCGGCCGACCGCGAGGCTCGTTCTTCAACTCAACATTTCCAGATTTAAAACGATTAAACCACTAATGGACCGTTTTTATGCAAGCAGTGTTAGGCCCGTACACGTCGTTAATGTTTCTTGTTGTTTGCGCAGCGGTATTTCCACGTAGGAACTCATATTCGAAAATTGTACGAATTTTCAGTTTATCCGTGGCGCCAAAAACTACCACAATGTCACAAAAACAAAAAACTAACTAAAAATAAATGACTGAATTTGAAATTAAATTAACACGTCTTTCGAATAAAATTCATTTAAATTTCGAATTGCGCGCCAATCCACAGATAATTAAATCTGAAAATGCTGGTTATAGAATCTCCAATCACATAGGTAAAGACCTATTATTATTAACACCAGAGGAGCAGCGCGCCAACTGTAGGGGAGGTGGGCCCAAAATGGGTACGCTAAGGGATATGTACAATAAAAAAGTCCTAGAAAAGAAAATTTAACTTCTATTTTTACTTTTCAAATATTTAATTAATAAAGAATCTAAAATAAGAACAAACATAAACATTTTCTTCATAATTCTAACTAAATCAAAAAACAATAAAAAACCTTTAAACTACCCGTTTTCCCCTATGGGGTGCCTAAAACGGGTACGGCGTTTGGGCAAAACGGGTATAGGGTAATTATCGAGATCAATGAACATTACAACGAAATTTTGTTAACTAACTAATTATAATTATTAATACTATTAAGTCTTCATTTTCATTTCAGTCTTCATTATTAAACTTATTGTACTTTTGGGATAATCATTCATCATAAATCAACTTTAACGTCTCAGTTATTATCTATAAATATTCCTGACAGCTGTCACAGTAATAGGAACCTCCACCAGAATATGTTGTGCACGCCTCGTGGGCCCACATT
This sequence comes from Xanthia togata, assembly GCA_963853775.1. Classification (NCBI taxonomy): domain Eukaryota; kingdom Metazoa; phylum Arthropoda; class Insecta; order Lepidoptera; family Noctuidae; genus Xanthia; species Xanthia togata. Next base: position 3,725,302 of record OY970791.1, on the reverse strand, counting down.
TGACAATCGTCACATTTGATCCAGTCCTCTATAGGCGGGTATGAGTATAACTCCGAACAAACCAAGCATGGGTATTCGGCTCCGTGATCTTCATTATCCTTTGGACCTCGCTTGGACCTTTTCTGCTTCTTTGTCTTACTAGTAGAAGCTACAACCTTCAAATTTTTCTTCACTGCTTGGATTTTACTCATAGGAACTTTCTTTTTCTCGTTGCTGATCTTTTATTGGCGTGGCTCTTTGTGTTTTTTTTCGGGCATCCTTTTTTGATGTGCCGCTGTAATGTTGATAGGTTGATACGTATTTCTTGGCTGCACCTTTGACTGAAGTCTTGCCAGCTTCTTCCATTGCCCGTTTCATAATATCCTCGTCTCAGGGGATGCATTTGTAGTTTTTCTTTTATATTTATTTACCATCTAAAAAAAGAAGAAGCAGTAGGTAACATTATCAAGCAATATTCTAATTTTTCATTCATTTATGAATTTAAAACTAAATAAAGTAACTCCTGCCAACCCACGAAGCCATATCTAGGGTAAAACGGGTAAGGGCAAAGCAGGTACCCGATTTACCCCTACCCGTTCTGCCCAAGAGCACGTTTTAGTTTTTACACTTCATAATCTTAAAATGTAAACAAAGGTAGCCACAAGTTTTTGAAGATAAAATAGCATAATACTAGAAAAATCATAACGTAAAACTTTTGAGAACATATCATACACCATTTTTAAATAAACACAACCATTCCAAACCAATATTTTTTAGTGGAAATAGCAAAAAATATTTTTTTTATCTTACCTTGAAAGCGCTTGTATTACTGTAGCGAGCCGACTGCATGTGATTGGTTGATGCTCGAGACACAACACTGCACTCACACATTTGCAATTTTACTTACGGCGCGCAAATTTAAAAGGCTACCCGCTTTAGGCGGGGTACCCGTCTTAGGCCCACCTCCCCTACTCTTTTAAAAGTAAATGGTATTTACAATGTTTTCAAATTACAGTGTTAATAGGTATGAGAGGACAGTGTAGGCCTATCAACAAGTACCAGGTACTTAACAAGATAGAAAATGGTCGACAGATCTACCGTCTGTTAAGCCTTCAACGTTCTCACATTCATAAAATTAAAATAATAGAATCTATATAAAAGTAAAAGAAAATAATAAAAATAAAGACCTATTTTAAACCAAATGACATGATTGCCACTACAGCTGTAACAAATCTAATTGAATAAATAACAGAATATTGAAGATCGATCATAGAGTCGAGTTCTTTGGTGGTATTGCCAGGCAATTCGTGTGTCGTGTTATGCAGTCACAACTACATAGATCTATTTTACTCTGTCTGAGGTCATATTAGTAAATAAATCAGCTTAACATTATGTTTAGGTAGGTACTTTGCTCATCGAGCGTCATTTTCGATAAAATCTACGTTATACGTCTATTTTTAGCTGTCAATCAGAGCAAAGTGGATATAATTACACACTTTGTGTCCATGCGATATCTATTATCTAAATTGTTAAAAAAAAGCGGCCAAGTGAGAGTCGGACTCGCCCATGATGAGTTCCGTAGCAGCAAGTAACTTAATATAAAATTTACGATTTATGACGTATTAAAAAAAAACTACATAACTACTAGATCTCGTTCAAACCAATTTTCGGTGGAAGTTTACATATATGATGTACATGGTAATGTACATAATATTTTATTTGTATTTTTATGCCACACACATTTTACCACTTTGGAAGTGTCTCTCGCGCAATAATTCAGTTTAGAAAAAAATTATATTGGAAACCTCAATATCATTTTTGAAGACCTATGGGGACCGTGTGGGGTATCCATAGATACCCCACACGTATGGGATTGATGAAAAAAAATTTTTGAGTTTCAGTTATACATAAGTATGGGGAACTCCCAAAATTTATTGTATTTTTTCTATTTTTGTGTGAAAATCATAATACGGTTCACAGAATACATCTACTTACCAAGTTTCAACAGTATAGTTCTTATAGTTTCGGAAAAAAGTGGCTGTGACATACGGACGGACAGATAGACAGACATGACGAATCCATAAGAGTTCCGTTTTTTGCCATTTGGCTACGGATCCCTAAAAATGGCTCATGAAATGAAGCATGAATATAGGTCCCATAAGGCATAAATTGGAAGTTAATTATTTTGACGAGTAAACTCGTCCATCGGTCCCCACCCCCATTATGACCACTTTTGACACCAGATAGAGGATTGTCCTTGTTCACCAAAAGGTCAAGGTCATACCAATCATCACTGAAAATCAGTCTAAATAGTGTTCAAACATGAACCTGTAAATCAAATATTTTAGTTCGAATCCACATTTCTATCCAACAAAATGGTGGTCAGTGATTATAACTTTTTTCTACGCAATGCTGACGTGACGCGACCTTTAAGCTCTAAGTTATATCGTTTGCAACCCCGACAAGGCCGTGCGTACCGATAAAGCGCAAAGTGGCCACAAAATATCGATTTGTGCATTCACAATGAATATGGGAAACTCAGGCTGCTCCTCATATCAGTTCTAAGAAGTATATCAATTATGTAATTAGTGCACTACGTATTGAAGAAACGTCACACACGTGGAATTGTTCAAATTAAAGTAGAATTTATTTTAATGTGTCGCAGAAAATACTAACCGTGGAGTTTCTTGCCGGCTCTTCTCCATAGGAAACGACCAATTGGAACCGTGCACCTAGCTTCTGACGTTTCAAAGTGCCCTTGTAGGTATATGTGAAATAAAATATTTTGAATATGAATTTGAAGGTATGTCCCTGCCAAATTGTTTGCAATTGTTTGTGTACTAAGGAAGGGATTATTCGAAACTCAACACCTAAACCCCAATTCTGTAACACACTTTCAATCGCAATCCGAAGGATTTCGAAAGAAATAGCTAATCGCTTCATAATTTGAAATATTCGTCGGCTTGACGTAAATGACGCTGTGAATGTTGTTAAATTATCAAAATGAAAGGCAACAGTTCTTGCGTGTGTGTGAGTGTTGAATAACCCCGCTGCTTAAGTTAACTTTGGTACTTTGGTTAGATCAGATGGATCTGAAGGTACGCCTGAGTATGCATAATAGACTTAACACCATATTATACAGGGTGATTGGGAAGATGGGTGCAAAGCTTTAAGGCGAAAATAGTACAGACCATTTGGCACCATTTAAGCCATGGTTGTCTCAGATGAAGTCTTACCAATTTTTTTAACCTAATATTTGTTTTTTTTCGGAAATTCCCAAAATTTTATGTAAACTGCATAATTATGGCCAAATTGAATGATATATGAGTTCATTTTTTATTTGTTTAATCAAAGTAATGTGTAAGCAATCAAGCAAAACATTTTATAGGCTTCTGTTAATATTAGACATTTTTTACAGACATTTAAAGTTCATAAAATTTGTATCAATACGTTTTTTAAACCTTATTTAAAAAAAAAAAATTGGTATGACTTCGTCTAAGACAACCATGGCTTAAATGATTATAAATTGTCTGTACTATCTTCGCCTTAAAGCTTTGCACCCATCTTCCAATCACCCTGTATAAGAAGACAAAAAGCTCACTTTCAGCATCCGTATCTCCCGGAGCGCGATCTTGCGTATGAGCGGGTCGTCTTCGTTCTCGACGAACTTCTTGACGGCAACGATTTCGCCGCTGTCTCTGTTGCGGCACTTGTACACCAGCCCGTACGAGCCCTCGCCCAGTTTAGCGAGCTTCTCGTAACGCTCCATCGCGCGGCTGCTCGCGCGTGACCTGAAGAAAGAGAACCAAAGTCAAAGTTAAAGTCTAATAATTTATTTCAAATAAGCACACAAAAGACAGAGGAGCTCGTGGCTAAGTAATAACTGCCGCACGGGTCGATCCATCAGGTTAAGCTACGCTTGCCGGGGTTGGTCTGTGGATGGGTGACCATCTTTACGAGAGACTCCTCCGTGCCTCGGAAAGCACGTTAAGCCGTTGGTCTCGGCTGTCATTCGTGGATCTTTGACAGTCGTTCCGAGTCGTCAGAAGCTTGAAAATCTGACAACTAGTCTTACCACGTCGTGAACGGGCGCCGTCAGTAGGGACATGGTCATCTCTTATCTGCCTCGGCTTATTTTAATTTTTTGACCAAGGGGTATCGTATTACCCAGTTAGTGGGTTGTGGAGGTCAGATAGGCAGTCGCTCCATGTAAAATACTGGTATTCATTTGCATTTGGTTAGACTGGAAGCCAACCCCAATATATGTAGTTGGGAAAAGGCTAGGCAGATTGAGGCACATAAAAGACAGTTTTGAACGTCAAAATTTACAGTAAAATTTCATTGGTCTAGTCGCCCCTTTCAAAAGGTAGTTTATGGAGAAGAATGGGCAAGAAATTCCACAGTTACTCTTTTAAACATAAAAACGGTGAAGGAAAACATCGTGAGGAAACCGGCATGCTGTAGAGATATTTCTCGACGGCATGTGAAGCCAAGTCAGAGGCCCGTGGGCGGCTTTAAAACTCTGACACCAGGATAGTTTACTAACCACACGAAAAGAAGAATAACATATTTTTTTAATATTTTGTATACATTAATTATGTAAAAGCACATGTGAAGACGATGCACCTAGAATAAAATCGAGAAAAAAAAAAAAAAAAGATAACAAGAAAACTTTAGAATGTAAGGCGGGAGAAACACATGGTGAGAAACCTAAGAACAAAAAGGCAAATAAAAGGAAGAAAAAAAAAGTTAACGTTGCCCACTGTGCCGTAAGTACTCATTGTTTGCGAGGGTTTTATGAGAAACAGCTTTGCTTGCTCCACAGAATGAGCCCTTAAGTCGAACCAAAGGACAACGGTCGAGCCTCTACGGCGTAGCACAGGAATACAGTCTAGCGTCTACGGCGTAGCTCAGGACACTGGTCGAGCCGCTACGGGTAGCACGGGACTACGGGCGAGCCTCGACAGCGCGCGGCGATGCCGATGTAGCACAGGACAATGGTCGAGCCTCTACGACGTAGCACAGGACTACGTTCGAACTTCTACGGCGTAGCACAGGACATCTTAATGTATATTACGGGCTATGACCTAGAGGCACAATATGGTACAGTGCGGCACCGACACCTTTTGACCTGATTTAAAGTGTGGCCGGATACGATTAAAAGCCTACATTTGCTTAGATAAGCAAGCCTTCATCCTTCGAAGAATGAAAATTTGGTTCATAGCCACATTTTCCACAGACACGTGAAAATGTTATGTTAACTCGAATAAATTATACTTAGTATCCACACAAATCTAATTATGCAAAATAATGAGCATAATCATTTTTGCCTGGAGGTTTAAAAGACCCTATTCTCTTTTTGCCTGGAGGTTTAAAAGACCCTAGCTTGATGAAATCTGTACTATTATAAAGGTACTATTCCTGGAAAGTACCAAAGTGATTTATTCAATTTAACCTCAGACACCACGGACTTTTGGCGAAGGAAACATGATAAGCAAACAACAGAGGCAGGGCCCTACAAGGTTCCTTGAGGACTTCTAATTACTTATTAAGATCTTGTGAAACATATTATGTGATTTGCAATAAACAATTGAATTGAACGACACGGGTAAGTAATCAAAAAGATTTTTCCGATAATGTTCGTTCTTCTCTGCTTACATAAAGTTGGTAACGTCGCAAATAGCTGTCAATTATTTTGCTTTTTTAATTAATTTGGCGATATTACTGAATGGACATAAAAATATGGCAAACTAGTGAACTAAAATATTGATTATGAAATGCAATAATTAATATCGTATTAACCGAATATTTAGTTTTAGATGTAAAAAAAGTATTATAATTTTTACACCTAAAACGGTTACAACATCAAATGCAGTGTTATATGCTAGTTTACTAGTTAGCCATATAATTCTTATTTCCGTACAGTAATATTGCCAAATGCCGCCAATGCAATCGCTTTTAAGAAGTGACCTATGCCCTGTAGTGGGACAAATACGGGCTGATACTACCCATGTAATCGGTCAGCGAGCTGTCCTACCTATCTACTAGATAGGTAGGATAGCTTTTACTAGATAGTATCTAGTAATAAAATAATTAAAATAAATAAAAAATCCATTTATCCTACTACTCTCTTACACTTATGTTTGTAGCATGCGTATTTGTAATTTACAATAAGTACCTATAGCATTACAATTTCAAACATGCAAAATTATATTTTTGATTCATTTCATTATATATGATTTGATATAAATTACTAATTAGATTATAATATGGTGCAATGAATTTAAAAATTAATTTGATTGAATTTTATGTTGTAATACTGTATTGATAATATTTTATAATAAATAATATTAATTAATTGAATTAGTAGTAGTCGCCTCCTTGGCGTAGGCCTCCCCCAGTTTTTTCCAGTAGTGTCTGTCTCTGGCTTTGGTCATCCAGTTCAGCCCTAGTCGTTGTAAAAATAGGTCTGCCCATCTTTTCCTTTGTCGTCCCCTAGACCTTGTTCGTTCTCTTGGGATCCATTCTATAATTTTTTTGGTCCATCTATCATTAGCTATTCGACATATATGACCCGCCCAGTTCCATTTTAGTGCCCTCACTCTTTCAACACAATCTGTCAAAATTCAAAAGTCATTTATTCAAATTAGGCTGAGAATCAGCACTTTTCGAACGTCAAAATTACATAAGACAGTCCCCCAAAACGCCCACCCTTCACCACTTCCTAGTGCTTTTGCTGGGAAGAAGAAGTGGCGCAACAAACTCCCCAGCAGCACAGCTGTCTGTTCAGTTAGGAAAAAAAAATGATTCTATACAATAATTTATAAGATAATTACATTACGCAAAACACAATTTAAATTATAAATTAATAGCCATATGACAGCTAGCACACGCCAATATACCAACCACTGTCACTTAAGTGATTTTTCTAATTTCTTGGTTTTTAGTTTTGTCTGATAGTCTGATTCCCAACATGCTCCTTTCCATTTTGCGTTGACATATTGCTAGCTTGTCGTCTTCAGATTTCCTGAGCGACCAACTTTGACAGCCGTAGGTCAGACACGGAAGGAACCTTTCTAGTACCTACTCAGAAAGAAGTATATGTAAGGTAAACGCACCTAATAACGACCCCTCAAAATCGGCACCCATTACCGTGCGTTTCATAAAACTATCATTTTATAGAGTTGCATTAAAGTTAGACAAGTCGTTGCTTTAGAGAAAATATAGATGTATTTGTAATGCAAATATTCATCACTTGCTTGTGTGCGTAAATTAATGATTTAAAGAATAATTGCACAGTTTATCGTCGGACTCCAGAAATAGCGCATATTTAGTAGTGTCCCGCTCCCGATTACGTAAGTACACCTATTTCTTTTTTAGCATAATATATAATTGTAAAGCAATCTAATGAACCTTCTAATTCTTTTGATACCTTCTTAATACTTTCATAAACACAAATAATAACTAATTTTAATAAGATACAGCTTTATTTTGCTTCAAATTCAATATTAAAATGTGGCGGTGATAGGAACAATAATCTCAATTTTATTCCTATTACCGACCCCTAGGTCGTTGTTAGGTTTTTGACGAATATTTTAATTTCTACTTTTTATGTTAAAATGCATCAATTAATAAGTAGTCGGCTATACTTATTTGATTAGTTAGTATGTCAAGTTGTACTTATTTGACCTATTAGCGCCCTAAACAATAGTATCGATACCTACTGTGAAAATCAAGTTTATTCATAAGTAAATGTTTTGATGAATGTAGGATGTACAATTCTCTAATATTGTATTTTTATAGTTAAAATACCATTAAAATAAAATTAGCATAGTTAATGCACCTGTATAATCATACAAATATACCTACTAAAAACATTACATTTACTCAATACATATTCATTTCATTGGGTCGGTAATAGGTTATACAGATTTTCTTTAATAGAACCTATTACCGATGTACCTGTACTTTTTTAACCGACTTCAAAAAGAAGGAGATTCTCAATTCGTCTGTCTGTTTTTTTTTTTAAGTTTTATGGACAACGAACCCTTATAGTTTACTGTGTAAGTTAATAGTGTGTTAGTAATAAAAAATTAAAATATTTAGAAAATATATAAAACAGTAATTCAATTTTGTTATATTTCAATATGTAATTCATATTATTAAGCATATCTCTTGAGACTACTGATTAAAGGCTGTTAAGAATTTGTAAAGTTAAGTTATAATTTTAACATTCTGTATTCTAAAGAATTAAAGCCACACGAGCATTTTTATGTGACTGAATTTGTTCTGTTCATTTAGCGGTCGGTAATAGGTGCCACAAAAACGGTAATAGGAACACACCCATGGTTTGAATCGGTAATAGGGACATAGCCCTTTTCATCTTTTTATATATTTTTTAAATATTTATTTCATTTTTTCTAATTGTTTCTTTATCTGACTAACAAGATCGTTAATTTCAGTACATGAATTTTAAAAAAATGACACCAGTTATTAAGCATGTGCTTATTTTTTGCACATAAATGTGAACGTGACTTAAACTGACGGTAATAGGTGCGTTTACGTTACAAAGTATACGTTACCTCGACTACTAGACCGAACTGTACCGACCAATTATTTAGTAAGTTTTTTTAATTATTTTATAAGTGGTCTCTGTTACTTGACCTCTGAGGTCGTGGCTACTTAACCGGGCTATCCTGTGGTTGCCTTACGCTAACTGAAAGCCACCAGCCAGGCCGTGTTCTATGTTAAAGGGTTTGGTTTCCGCTCTTAGTCCGTCAGGTGGACCTTTGTGCGTGGGCCATAGCGGCGGTTGTTTGGTGGTTATTCCAACCAGCCCACCTCCCTCCAGAAGATAATTAAGTCTCATGGTCTGTTTAAAACATCCGTGTATGATCTGGGTGACCCGAGGTTTTCTGTTCTAATCTGGGTGACGCCCGTGCATTCAAACAACACGTGCGCAACAGTCTCCTCAGCCTCCATGCACGCCCTGCACAGCGGACTGTCCGTTATGCCTATTGTGTGGAAGTGTTTGTTAAGCGAGCAGTGTCCCTTGATGGTCCCCGTCACCAGGCGCAGGTCGTTCCTATCCAGGTCCAACGCCTGGTTACCCTGCTATCCAAGGGTGCTTCCTTTGATTGCCTGCAGCCCGGTGTCGAGGTCCATAAATGCTCAGCTTGTGTTTGGGTGAGCTCCTGTAACCACCTACGTATTTAGTTGAAGGGGATGGGTACGATAGGCTCGGATCCACAGACTGCCGTGCTGGATCCTCGTCTAGCAAGTTCGTCAGCTGCGTCGTTACCTAGCGACCCGCAGTGTCACCATGTTGCGGCTAGGTACCGATATTTGTTCTAATGCATTGTGGCATTCTAGTGTTAGCTTCGAGGTGATATATTTTTCCGTTAGGATTGGAGAACTGTCGGTGAGTATACGTATATGGGTGTCCATAACCCTCCTCCCTCCTCCTTAGAAGCCCTAGAGGGCGTCGACCGCTTGTATGATGCCCACACACTCCGCCTGATATAAGGTGTTGAACATTCCCAGCGGTCTGGATATATTTTAAACTAAACTATTTACCAACTGAACGACTGCTCGTTAAGGGCACCACCTGTGGGTAGGACCCTCGGCTTAGGGCGTCGTTGGGGGAGGGAGGACAGCAAGGTGGGATAGGTTGGATCATAACTGGATAATTAATATTATCTTGGGAATTTAAAGCTACAGGTTCGCGCTTTATCGAGCAAGGGTCGGGGGATACCAATGTCAGCAATCACGCATGTACTGTATTGGTGACTGCCTCGTAGGTATAGTAGTCGCAAGCGCTACTGCTGAGCATGAGATCCTGGGTTCGATTACCAGGACGGGCAAAACGTTATCGGGTTTTTCCATCTAGAATTTCTCAGTTACAGCCCGGAGTCTGGATTTGTGCCCGGTTGATGGCTCGCCCCCTATTACGTAGGACTTAAACATGACTGGCTAAATGAGAGTATTGCTATAGGTACACCTCTGCCTAACCCTTCGGGGATTACAGGCGTGATGTTATCTCATGGTATACGTTACCTAAAACCGACCACTTCCGGCGACACGATAGCTCTATTTATCTCCCCTCTCATCTTGTCACTGTGATTTCAACTCAAGTAAAGTAGACTGCATAATTTGATTCTGCTCTCGAACATGATTTTCAGAAAGCAGTTCATCAGTCTTCTTCGAATTATTTTAACCTAATCTAACATGTCCAGAGGTATCATTAAGTACTTTAGTGTATTATCTATGCATGTGACATTTCGTTTGACGTTAGTCTGTTCTTGTTGAACCAGAAAGAAGATTCTTATGATGTGTTGGATCTTCTTTCTCATGTATTGCGTGTATTTTGTAGACCGGAAGCTTGTGGCAATTTTCGCGTGTCATCGATCTGTTTTAGATGTACTCGTATCATGCACGTGTTAGCGGTACATAATTTTATTCTTATCCTTACATAATCATTATATTTTGTATTTACTTTAGATTAAAATATGCCGTGACATCATATCATTAAAATGAATACTTTATAAAAACTTTTTCACAAAAAATAAAACCGACTTCCAAAAAAAAACACTACAAAGTGAAAAATAACTTTGATTTCGGAAGTCGGTGTCTTGGGTTTTTTTGCCACCGACTTCCGAAATCAAAGTTATTTTTCACTTTTTAGTTGTGGTACCTACACAAAACCCCCACAAAAATTTGAATACTTACCAAGTAAATTACAGTGACAGGGACTATTAAAATATCATCCACATTGGTGGGAAAAATATGTATTATTGAAGCTAACTCAAAAACTCCTAATCATATCTTGACCAAATTTATATGGGATCACTTCATAGTATGCCCTACCAAACAAAAAAAATAAAAATCGTCAAAATCGGTTCATAAACATCGAAGTTATCCGCGAACACACATAAAAAAAAAAAATATATATACGGTCGAATTGAGAAACCTCCTCCTTTTTTGAAGTCGGTTAAAAAGATATCACAGATTCAAAATTACGCGTAGCAAAATAATTATGGTTGACGACAATGCAGCCGCAGCGGTAGGAGTCAATGACCTTTTCCTCGGCTATTAGTTATTAATCCCGGTAGTACGTACCATCGAAGAAGTTCGTATCTATACACCGTAAGGACTGTTTCTGCTTGCAGCACTCGGCCGCTATAGAACCGGGGCGGTAACAGATGTGGTCATCGTGTTCACGGATTGGATATGAAGTTCTTCGATAGTACCTGTGGGATATTTTTGAACATCCACGAGGGCGAAGCCGCGGGCAAAAGCTATACATATAGTTATTATTATTATTACTAATATAAAGTTTGTTTTTTTGTTTGTGTGTTTGAACGCCCTAATCTCTGTAACTACCCGTGCGATTTGAACAATTATTTTTGCATTTGATAGCCCAATTCTTGAGGAAGGCTATAGGCTATTTAAGATCACGCTACGACTCTTAGGAGCCGAGCAAAAATTAAGAAGGAAAACTAAGCGAAAACGAAATAGCGCGGGCAGACGATGCGACGCGGGTGGGTCGGGGGAAGCAGAAGCTAGTGCATCTTGTGTGTGTTTTTATTTTGTTATGTGTTTCACGAACTGTGTCCAAATAGGTATTTGGACACAGTTTATTATTTCTTTCTTTTCTTTTTCTTTAACCTAAATTGTGTTTTTAAGCAAAGGAGAAAAAACAAAGTTGTTCCGTCGTATTATACGGACGTCATGAAAATCTATAATTTCAGTATTTGACATTAAGGTTCTGTATTCGGACAGCTATTCTGGTGTGACCGTTGACCGCTTTCTAGGAAACCAAAGTTATACCGAGGCCTTTTGTGCATAGAACATCCACCATAATCATACAGCGGTGACGCATTCATTTCAATAAAATGTTATCTACATGTCTACCTATTATACAATTATGTCATGAATTCGATAAGTGCACGGCTATCGAACACGTTTCAATCAATCTAATTGCATATTACTACCTGTTAATTGTTTATAATTTCTTGATTAACTTTTTATTGTTTTTCGGTTTTAATATTATTATTGTCACGTTTTTGTTTTCAATAACATTATCTTCTCCATAGTGGGCTATTGGGGAACCCCGGAGTTGTGGAACTACATATGTTCAGTGCATAGGACCATAACATATGGGTCCCCCAAAAAGCCTTTCGTCATTCAATCCAGCTAAATAAAGGCCAATTACATGTCTGCAAACCTTATATAAGATATTGACAGCGTGTATTACTCACGTGATATACAAACACCTTGAAACACAACATATATTAACAGAAGAACAGAAAGGGTGCAGAAAGTTCAGTCAAGGTTGTAAAGAATAGTTAACAATAGATGCAGTATTAAACATGTCCAACGTACTAAGAAAGATTTATGCTCTATGTATATTGATTATAAGAAAGCATACGATTCAGTACCTCACTCGTGGTTACTCAAAATTTTGAATTTATATAAGATACATCCACAACTCATCAACTTTTTAGGAAATATAATTGACAAATGGCAGACGCGATTACATTTGAACCCATCCACAGGAATAGTTGAGACAGATCACTTAAAGATCCAGCGAGGGGTATTCCAAGGAGACTCACTCAGCCCGCTGTGGTTCTGTCTCGCATTAAATCCGCTTTCAAATAAACTCAATGCCTTAAAGCCCGGATCAACTTCAATATAGTGATACAATGACTGACATACTTACTGACCAGCAAAATTGTAAAATAAACCATCTGCCCTATATGGACGATATCAAATTGTACGCAACATCACCAGACGACTTATATGAACTAGCGGATGCTACTGAACAATTTTCAAATGATATCGCTACGGAGTTTGGGATTGACAAATGTAAAATTAATTCAATCAGAGAGGACAAAACTTATACACATTCATACTACTTACAAGACAAGTGACAAGATAGAATCATTAGACGAAACCGGTACTTACAAATATTTAGGTTACGTACAGGCTAAACAGATTCTTCATTAAGGAAATTAAAGCTGCACTCACAAAACAATTTAAACACAGGTTAAAAACAATATGTCATACACAATAATAATATCAGAGCTTCCAGAGCTTCTTGCCCTTGAACACAAAAATCTCCCTTGCTCAAACACTCATTCAGCCCATTATAGATTACGCCGATGCCTGTTATTTGGATGCCACCGAGGAGCTTTTAAATAAACTTGAGCGTTTACAAAATTTATGTATTCGTTTTGTTTTTAACCTTAAAAAATATGATCACGTCTCTAACTTCCGCAAGATACTCAAGTGGCTCCCTATTCGACTTCGCAGGAACTCTCGGATATTGTGTCTGCTATTTAACCTTCTTCATAATCCTAAAACTCCTTCATATCTGCGGGAGCGCTTTTCCTATGACCGTCCTTCTGATGTGCCTTGCAGGTCGCATCTTAGAAACCTGCTTAAGTGCCCTACCCACTCCACTGACTTCTACTCCTATTCCTTCACCGTGCACGCGGTGCGGTTGTGGAATTCACTTCCGCCTGACATTAGGGACTGCCAAACTGTTGCAGTATTTAAAAGAAGAGTGAAAGAACACTATCTTTCCACTTCGTCATAGTTGCGTAGGTATTTATGTTGTATTTTATTTATTTTAGAAGTATGTATGTATGTATGTATGTTCGTAAGTATATTGTCATATAATTTGTTTTATTTTATTAAGTGATTTGTTTTGATTTTATGTATTTTACTTTCTCTCTACTCTTACACACGGTGTCTACATCTCTTTTTACCCTCTCTCCTATCGCAGGTATGCTGGAAGAGATTTCATTAGAAATAAGCATCACCTTTGTACGTATTTTTCTGTTCTTATAATCTTGTCTGTTTATTTTTGTGTGTACATAAATGGTTAAATAAAATAAATAAATAAATAAATATACGCTCGAAATACTATAAAAGCCATAAACACTTATGCCATCCCTATTCTTACCTATTGCTTTGGTATCGTAAATTGGAACAAGACCGAACTCAATTATTTGCAACGGATTATAAATACCAAAAAATATCACTAAACACAGAAGGCACCACCCTAGGTCATGTGTTCAGAGGCTTACACTACCATGGAACGAAGGTGGAAGGGGAATAATAGATAGATATCACTAACATACATAACAAGCAAATAACTATTTTGAGAACATACTTTAATGCTAAAAGTACAGCTGCGGTTACACCGCCGGTTACACCGCCACATACGAACTACGCATCAAAGACATGACGTCACACAAATCCTGCATCGCGCAATTAGAGTTTATCGCGCGATCGACATACATATGACTATCCGACATCAACCGAACCCGACCGTCGGGCTGTCGGCCCGCCAGACACAACACCCGCGTCTGGTCGAAGGATTCTCCCTTTTCTATGGTGGATGAGTGATGTTTTGTGGGACTGTCTTATGTAACTTTGACGTTCGAAAAGTGCTGATTCTCAATAAATGACTTGAATTTTGAATGTTAATTTTCCTCATGCCCTTAAATTGGTGACCCCGAGTATGAACTTCAACGCAGCCTTCGTGCAACTACTTCAGCGTGACGTCATCATCATCATCACTCCCGCAAGCTTTCGTGAGGCGAGTCACACAGACAGCCAGCACCCTCGGCTTCAGCGGGTATCCTGATCACCAACATGCAGCGAACGCGCATTCCTGGTCATCACCCTCAGCCTCATCAGCAACCTTGGCACAGCACCTGCACTTCTCTCCCGCTCTCACAAGCAGAGCTCTTTCTACCCTCTACTGGTCGACGCTAGCAGTCAGCCACAACCCGGCGCTATACCACACCCGACTCACTGGGGAATCACCGCAGACAGTTCCGACATACCGCAAACTATGCGGCACCCGGTTCCGACTCACTGGAACCTCCACTGGTACTGTGAAGCATCGCAAGATACAAGCCACTATCGACCTCCGGTCTCCGGAGTGAAGTGATGTAGCGGTTACACTGACACGACGTCATACAAATCCTGCATCGCGCAATTAGAGTTTACCGCGCGGACGACATTCATAATACTATCCGACATCAACCGAACCCGACCGTCGGGCTGTCGGCCCGCCAGACACAACACCCGTGTCTGGTCGGAGGATTCTCCCTTTTCTATGGTGGATGAGTGAACTTTACTTTATCTCTACATAAAGCCATAGCGTTCAATGATAAAAAAAACTTACCCTTTAAACATGTTTGATAAGATAGCCCAGAGTAATGAACAACAGACTGACCGACAGACTAAAATCGCACAATGGACTGTTGCAAATTCACTGCATGGGAGACATCGACATAACCTTAATCAACCTAACGTCGACAAGTTAGCGTCGAACGAATGGTTAAGGCGTGGAGAACTGTTCTCTGAGACAGAAGGGTTCATGATAGCTATTCAGGACCAAGTAATAGAAACTCGTAATTACCAGAAACACATAATGCGAGTTCCTCAAACAATAGACAGATGTAGGCGATGCAGTAGTTCCACCGAAACCATTCAACACATCACGGATGCGTGTAAAGCAATAGTCCAGACTGATTACAAACATAGACATGACCAGATAGCAAAAATCCACCAAAAATTTGCAAAAAATTATTATAAATATCAACCTGAAACTGTTCTCGAAAACTTCACTCACAAGCTTTACTTTGATCGAGCTATGTATCTCACCGGCAAAACAACACACTAGAATAGACCAGACATCACGTTATTAGATAATAATAACGAAACTGCACAAATCATAGACATAGCCGTTCCTAACACACACAATCTACAGAATACTATGGCAGAAAAGCTCTCAAAATATATAGACCTGAAAATAGAAATCAGCAGAATTAGCAAATAAAGCGGCTTAGCAATGTCACCATAGTTCCTATAGTCTTATCAACAACAGCTGGTCGATTCTGTATAAATCTCACCGTGAAAACTTAGGTGAAGTGAGTTTGTTTTTGCTTGGAATTAACACTATTGACAGCTCACTCCACGCTCACTTCACCGAAGTTTGCACGGTGAGATTTATACAGAATCGACCAGCTGAGATTTTTACAGAATAGCACCGCAGGTGTAATACCTAAACAGCTCCACCAGACTTTAAAAACACTCGATTTCCCACCTTATAATATCAGACTCTTCAGAAAGCTGCAATCTTGAATACCTGCAGAATTGTCAGAAAATTTCTGCAAAATGACAACGATACATCAATCGTCTCGTCAGACACGAGTGCAACAACCACCGCACAATCACAGTTTCAAAGACAGACACACTCATCACAATATCCGAACATACCATCATAATTTAACCAATTTCCAGGGGTAGCACTTAGCTTCGGCCCTTACTACCCCATATATCCGGCGCAACGCGGCAACGCCGCGATACGTATCTAAAAGTATAAAAAAAGAATACGAGTAATAATAAAAATATTTTCACTTCTCATGCTCTGACAGTCCTTATTTGTGCAGGATATAGGCTGCACAAAATCGATTTTTGTGCACAAGTGCATTAACGTATCTACTCATAAATTTATCTATATTACGGCAAAGAAAATGAGCCATACAGCCAAACACAATAACAATTTCATACATAGAATTTGTTATTTTATAATATTTACTTTAATTTATTTGCCTTATGTATTTTTCAAGACATAAAAGATATTAAAATTTTAATTCAAGTACGGTAGGTTATTTAATTAATTTAAGACAATTATTATTACAAAATTAATTTAATCGTATTAATTTATTAGGCTGTATAGGTCTGCAGCCCAAGTCTAATATCAATGCCGGGAAAAACAATTTCCTTCAGTATTCAAAACTGTACTAATTTTACTTTGAATTTTAATTAAAGCAATGTTATGTTATCTGTTTTATTTCCTCGCAATCGAAGTGAAAAGCGGAGTTTATAACTCGTCCACAAAACCATTTTATCCTCGACATTACTATCAGCCCGCGCCTTCGTCTCGGGCTGCTAAAAGTCGAATAAAAATGGTTCGTTTTGTGCACTAGTTGTAAAATCTACTATTATTTCATAAAACAAGAACACATTGCACCTGTATACAATATAGATTTACATTTGTCACACTTTAAGCACAATTATATAGACTCTATCCCTTAAACTAGGTCTAGCCTGTATCTTAAGACATAGGGGTCAGCCTTAGGGATGCAGTAAATAATTTTGACATTATGTAACAAGTGAAACTGTGTCGATGCTACTTATGCTATGAAATAAATGTAGATAGGTTACTTAGTCTATTGAGTATATGAGTGAGAGTTCGTGTATGTGCGTGTTGGCGTGAGTCAGTGTGCATTTGCGTGTGTGAGCGTGTGCGTGCATGTGTATGTCTACGTGCGTGGATTTTGCGATTGGATTTTTACGAGTTGTGTGATAGAAGATCCTCCGTTGTATGATAGTCTTGTTGTAGTAGCCATTGAGTGATTTTGTGTTTTAGTGTGTGTCTATTTAAATCAAGTATGTTTAGTATTTTGTGTAATTTCTTATATAGTATATATACGACGCTATGACGTAATATTGGCGTTCGGCAAAGCTAGTTTTATGCGTTACTCCTGCTGGGACATTTGTGCGTTTTTTGGCTACTTATGATTGGCTGATCGTTCAGAATCCTTTTATCGTGTTCGCGCAAGCTTCGCGAGAAAAACCATGGTATTCAATGTATGGTAAAAAGATTAGATACCTATCATTGGCTGACCGTCCAGAATTCTTTCTTCGTGTACGCACAAGCTTCTCGAGAAAAGTCATGGTATTAAATGTATGGTAAAAAGATTGGCTGACCGTCCAGCAATCTAATTGCGCAATACTTTCTATCCTTATCCGAAGGATTTTGAAGGAAATTCATAATCCATTGCTCAATGCTCCATATGTTCGAAAAATTCGTCTGCTCGACAACGTCATAATCACAATTAATGTTGTCGAATTGTCACAATGACATTGGGATTGTGAGTGTCTTCCCGCAGATAGTCAGCAACGTGGCAGCAACCAAGGATAGCTGACTGCCAAGACAAGGTACCATAAAACATCGTGTTTATTCAATAGGTAGATAGTTAATTTCATAAACTTTTCAGTTTCTGTTTCATCCATGTTCTGTGTCAAGGGAGAACTCATTGTCTAAGTTAGGGGAGATTTTCAAGTTCAAGTTCGCTACTAATTTACACAAACTAGGGTAAACATTAACTTTGTCACCCCTGTTTCTATTTGATGACAGTTTTAAGATGAACCGTGCCTTTTTATGTTTTGGAATAAATTCATAGCCAGACATACCTAGTTATTAGAAAAGTGATACTCGTATGAAGTTCTGACAATTTAAACTTTGTGAAGCGATAATGCAGTTCATGTTTGTGGACTTTGTCTCGAAATTCGGGTATATTTCTAGTGACTAGGTATTCACTCATTAAAAACTTCATAGTTGGTAGGTAGGTATAGTATTATAGGGCTGAAAATTGGCAAAATATTTGTATTTTTCCCGTGGTTATGCCATTCTGTAATCGTGCATGCTATGCGGTGTATGCTGCAGCCTGTAGGTAGCCTGTCACAATAGTGTGACGAATTTTATCAAAGATAAGATTAACCGTTAAAATGTCATATTTTTATCAGAAAAACGTGTGACGTAGGTGACTTGCAGTGATCCTTTAATTATTTTATGGTTTAAGCTTGAAGAATACTTAATTGAATTGAAAAAGCTACCAATAAAATGAATGTTAAATTCAGATCGTAGAACCAATTATTTGGTTTAATGAATTAATTTAAGGCATTCTGTATTGATTGGAAAAAGGATCACCTGCACGCAAGAACATGAAAAGTATAGGTAACACTTTTTAACTCTGTGTCTGTACAAAACACACTTGTATTTCACATCACTGATCTTAACGAATGATTTCGTACCACTAGTTATTTACCTTCTAGGTAGCAGCGGCAGGTTATTGCCGAATAACCACAACCGTTTATCACCGAACCATTTCTCCATACAGGATGCCACGTTGTTCCACAGTTTGATTCGCGAACAGTCCCACACAATAGAATCCTTCATTCGCGTATCCGAACGTGAAATCCCGCGATCATATCCCGCCAAAAATTATGTCAAAATTCGCGCCCGTCTCTTGAATGACAGTGATGGCTTTTTAATTTTTTTTAAATTTTGTGCACGAGTTGTCGTCACGAATGCTGCCAAGCTTTTAGTTGTGGTTGTCGAGAATATCGATCGCTGGTTTGTTTACAGTTTGCGTCGGCCTGTGTACATGACAACCGCGGTGGTAGGGCGGAATGTAGGCTAGAGGATCGACTCTTTTTTTACTTCTTTCTACCGTTTAATTATCGACAGAACTGTAAAAAGTAAAGAATGAATCTTTGAAAATGCTTAGCTAAATGCTTTGCTTAGAAGTTTGTGGAGAAAGATCGAGACCATACAAAGCTAGAAATAATCATAATTTAATAGTACCTACTAATCCTGTTTTCACTAGTGTCCGATTTTTTTGTATGCCATACCTAGTTCATACCTAACCAGTTTCTTTTATAATGCTACATTTTCGGCATGACCTCTGGTTTCGATGCCCAGAGATACTATTAGAAATAGTTACCTATTAATGAAACTAAATTTTAGATTTCGGTGAAATAGGTAATAAGTACGACCATCATTCCAGATTGGATTATCAAAGCCATTTTAATTCATCACTTTCCGTGATAAAGAAAATAAAATTGAAACTTAACATTCGAAAACAAATGCCTGTCTCCTAGAGTACACTTTCATAAAGATTTCATGCATGATGGATGTGATTCCATCACTCGTAACCGACGTTAAATACATGTCATGTGGGGTCCCGACATGAGGGCATACCATTTTAATGAACATCCATGTCGCTGGGGGTTTTAAAATAGTACCTACCTGTTAAACATTTTTACAAAATCGGCTTGTTGAAAACACTTAATTCTTAGGCCGCTCTAATCACTTATACAAAAGCAAAATATAAAACTGGCCAACCCATATAGCACTTTTTGGTCGCAGATATGTTAAAGATGTAACAAGTCGCAACAGTTTCGTAACTGTTACGAAACATGGTGACTGTGTGGGGTTTGGTCTCTATGTGTGGTAATAGTTCGTACAAAATTTGACCGGAAAATATTTCAGTAACTTTAAGTAGTCTTTGTGTTCACACGTAACGTAAACATTTGTGTAGACTTATTTTTAAACACTTGGTGTTTAGTTTGTAACATGTGTACAATCGAGTAAAAATGTGTGGTAGTGGTGTGGTCACCATGTTACTAGAATAATAACTTAAAATGTCTATTTACACGAGGTGTCGTAATGGTACGTCATTATTACTGAACAATATATTACTGAAATGTGAATAAAAAAGTCACAATAAGACACTGTTTCTCAAACTGTTTCGAGAAGTGATCAAATGATTGCAGTTGAAAATGAGTAAAGAACCGAAAAGATTCCGTCTCACATCGAATTTCTACAGAAAAGTTAACAAATTATTGGTTCCACAAAATCTATCTCCAAGTAAGTACATAATTTTTCAGACAGTATATTTATTCGGTATACATTGTGTTTCATATACGATTTCTTTTCGAAATCCGCGTCAATGAGTTGATCTTCTAGTAATTCTAAGTTTTTTATAGAATTAATTGGAAATTCAATATTCCTCTGAGCTAGTTCCTCATCAAACTTTGTTGATACGGAAGTACCAGCAGCACTAACAGTCTCAATATTAGATTGTTTATGTTTCAGAATATCATATAATTTGTCCAGTTGTACTTGTATTGCTTTAAAGCCTCTGTCGGTTTCTTCTTTAACTAGAAAAAAAAATTTTTTTTTTTTTTTTCTAGTCTAGTCATATTATTTGCAAAACGCACCTACAAGCAAAAAAAACCGGCGTAGTACGTCGAATGGAATCACTTACGATTTTGGAACTTTAGATTAGATTCTTTGAGAATTTTGTTTTCTGCTTGTAACCCACTGTTCTTTGTTATGATTTGATTGAATTCAATCAACCTCAAACTGATTAAAGTTTCATCATTTTGACTCTCAGTTTCGGGTATTGTTGATAAATTCTCATTCGTTGCTATTATTTTTGAAGCATCAGTTTCAGTCGCTTCGGTATCATCAATAGTGTTATAACTGGTACTGGCGTGATTGAAATATATATTTGAGTCGTATTCATTCATTTTTGTTTTATTCGTGACATTATCGTTATCTTTTTTAGTTTCTTTATCTTCCATCATTTCAAAATCAGTATAAAAATTTTGTAATTCTTCCACAATTGACTTTTCAGCCGGATGTTTTCTTTTATTTTCACGATTTTTGTGGTATCTGTAAAAATAATAATTATTTAAAAGGTGATATTTCATGAGATGGCCAAACGAACAAAATATGGATGTTTAACCGAGCGAATTTGGCGGAAAAATTACTGGCAATACCTATCTCTACGTACGCTATATTATTATTATTTATCACTTTACTAGTCTGTAAGTAGTTTTTATTTTTCTTTACTAAGAAAATATACTGGGCCCTAAGTTTTCGTTGTGACTGAGCGTCGTGAGTAAAGATGTCATAAAGGTACCGGATTGATAAGGTAAATGCAAGGCAGCCGGGTAAAGGCAAAGACGCGCCGCGCGGCGCTCCTTCCTACCTACCTGATGTCATACATACTGTCGTATACGTCTCTATACAAAATTTAAATTCAACAACGTCTAAAATGAGAAGACTGATTCTAATGCAATCTTATATATGTAATCAAGACATGAAATACTTTATTAATAATAGTTTAGTTTGAAAAAAAGCGTAAGTATTTTTAAATTATTATAGAAAACTCAAAATCACTAAGTTCGTAAAAACACTGTTAAAAATACCATTTTATATCAAACATGTGGTATTTTACATGCTCTTTGTAACGTGTAAAAGTACTTACGCCATAATAACCTGAAATTAATAGAATCCAATAGTTAAGCACTGATCTACACTCAGTCTAGTAAACGTAATAAATTACATCGCTTTATCGGTACCACAGTCTTATGAAGTGCGTGCGTTCCTTCGGAAGCGCGCAGCTCAACTGACCTTAGACGGACTCGACCGACCGACTCGTGGTCGTACCACTCTTTCTCACTCTTCGCGCACTCAGTTGTATTAAACATTGTCCATGAGCTCTTCCAGTCTAAACTTCTGAAGTAACGCGCCCCACTACTGCATTTTACGTACACAGGGCCGCGGATTTTAAAATAGGGTAGTGGGGCGCGTCACGTCGTCGAATTATTGTCGAATAAAACACGTCGTAAAACTTACCTCTCCTCATCTTCAGTATCCTCAAAATTTGAATACAGTTCCTCTAATCTAATTCCTTCAGCAAAAGTAGCTATGCCTTGTAGTTTCACGACATATTTTAATTTTCTCCAATTCTCCGAAGGCACACTTTTTTCATCTCTCCTTAATAGTTCAAGGTCGCTGTTTTTTCTCGTCCTTGGCCAAAACAGGACAGAGTCTTTGTTGTTGCCCAGTACCTACCCATGTACTAGGCACAACCGATATAAGGTGACACGAGCCCTCTTTAGTTAGTACTATACTAATACATAATTTGATAATATGCAGGCCTGTCCAAACGTTTGAGAATCGCTGGAAGCAATAAACCATTTTGTGAATTCGGTAACTTTGTAACTACTTCTGGTTTCACGTCGACATATGTCGACATAATCTAGTAACTTCCTGACCAGTTGTGACTAGAATATTTTATCTAAATAAAATTACGTTTTTTAATTATTTAACAATTTTGTGGTTCATTTTTGGTTCCGTATCATATAGTTACTATTAAATATATTACAGCAAAAGCTTCCAAGCTCTGGGAATGTAAAAACTTGTTAGTAAAACTATTAATAGTTTTTACAAACTATTGTTTAAATTATACTACACAGGTTAAATCACAATTTTATGGTGGCGCATTGAAAATTTCAAACTATATGAACAAATTACACAATGAAATTCATTTCCCATATAGATTTGAACAATATAAACAAATTCAAATATGAATAAAAATTTACCTTAATAAACAGTGATGGCTGATGTTTTCTTCTTATTATTTTTTAACTTGTCAGTCACAGAACAAAAAGAGAACGAAAACGAATGAACGAACGAATGATTTCTGAGAAGTGGTTGCAGACTAAGAACATTGTTACCACACAGCAACGTAACTTTAAAACCAAATGTTACTGTGTCGACTGTTCCCCATTTTTAGTCGTAGCGACGGAACTAAGTACACTCAGCGACCAAAAAGTGTTACTAGAATGAATAAGTGTGGACACATAGTGTCGAATTATTTCGTAACGGCTACCACAAAGCGCTATATGGGAAGTATGAGTCGGACTCGCACACGAAGGGTTCCGTACATGTACAACATTTAACACATCCTTTTTTAGGGTTTCCTAGTAAACAAGGAACATTTATAGTTTCGCCATGTCTATCTGTCTGTCTGCGGCTTAGCTCAGACACGGTTAGTTCTAGAAAACTGTAATTTGGCATGGGTATACTCGTATCTACATAATTATTAATCACGCCGACAAAGTGGTATAATAAAATCAAGAAAAAAAAATTAAACATGTTCTCGGAAAGTATGTTTTTCAACTACAACGTTTGTTATTGAGATAAATTCATCCCAACTACGGAACCCTTCAATGTGCGTGGCCCGACACGCAATTGGCCAGTTTTTTTTAATACTTTAGTTAATAAAATACGTTTGATAAATAGAAAATTATTAAAATATAAAATATATTTGATTAGTTTTTTCAGTTTTTTTTAATACTTTAGTTAATAAAATACGTTTGAAAATAAAAATAAAAATATATTTTAATAATTTTCTATTTATCAAACGTATTTTATTAACTAAAGTATATATTTATATATATTAAATATAGTATATATTTTAATCATTTTCTATTATATATAATATAACATAACATCACACCTTGTTTCCCCGAAGGGTTGGGCAGAGATGTACCTACTGGTGTATTCCGCCAGTTGTTTTCCTCAGTTTCGTTTTATTATATATTACATAAATACAGGGTGCTAGGCAGTCGGTCAGACATAAACCTATATATATTTATATAAGCGAAATGTGGGTGTACTACAGGTACAATATTCTGCCCAACCCTTCGGGGAAACAAGGCGTGATGTTATGTTATGTTTATGTTATAAACATACAAATATTGCTCATTTATTAGTTTAGGATTTCGTTTGTTTGAAAAATCACGTTTTCAATTTCGATGTTAGGATTTAGATAGATAAATAGATAGAATACTCTTTATTGTACACCATAAAAATTACAGACATATTACATAGATTTATTAATTGATAGTTTCAAAATACTCCTATGCATTGTATGTATGTCTGTGTTATCGTTTGTTTTCCTTTATTTCCCCAACCCTTGCATTACAATACCCCAATTGAAATAAGTATAATTTGAATATTTTTCCGTAATTTAGAACACCGATACACGCGAAGTTTTTCCAGAAATTCCGATTTTATGACTACCAGTGCGCAGTGTAGAGAATAATGTTTCCAATTCGATTTTATGATACTATAAAATATAGGCATTTTTTTAAAACAAAAAGTCATTAATTTTATATTTATACGGGTATTTTTCCACTTGGATAATGGGTTAATATTTTTGATGCGGATGCAAGTTTCTTTTATTAGATCTATAATTTCTAATAATGCGATGATTTATTTTGGATGGGGAACGCCAGTCATTTCCGTAGGTACATGAAATGTAACCACATAGAAGTATAATATCATGGGTATGATATTACTTCTACCAATCC
This sequence comes from Xanthia togata, assembly GCA_963853775.1. Taxonomy (NCBI): domain Eukaryota; kingdom Metazoa; phylum Arthropoda; class Insecta; order Lepidoptera; family Noctuidae; genus Xanthia; species Xanthia togata. Next base: position 3,700,498 of record OY970791.1, on the reverse strand, counting down.
GCTGCTGAATAAGGTCCTTCTCGTTATAGATAGCAATCGCTATTTTTCCAAATTCGGTCGCAAAGTCGTAATGGCGTCAGATTCCTGCGACGTGCTTCACAAGTAGGTAAGTACGGATTTTTTCGTGCTTGTCAAACACGTCGCGCATTTAGGACTGTTTCGGCTCAGACTAATAGTTCTATCATCAATAAAAACTTTTTCACAAAAAATAAAACCGACTTCCAAAAAAAAACACTACAAAGTGAAAAATAACTTTGATTTCGGAAGTCGGTGGCAAAAAAACGAAAATAAAAAACCCAAGACTCCGTGTCTTGGGTTTTTTATTTTCACTTTTTAGTTGTGGTAGGTACCTACCTACACAAAACCCCCACAAAAATTTGAACACCAAGTAAATTACAGTCACAGGAACTATTAGAATATCGTCCACATTATACTAGGTGGGAAAAATATATTATGTATTATTGAAGCTAACTCAAAAACCCCTCATCAGATCTTGACCAAATTTATATGGGACCAATTCTGAAGTATGCCCTAGTAAACAAAAAAAGAATCATCAAAATCAATTCATAATTGGCGGAGTAATCGCGTAACAAACATACAAAAAAAAAAAACATACAACCGAATTGAGAACCTCCTCCTTTTTGAAGTCGGTTGAAAACCTCTAGAATGAATGAATACAGCACGCATAACATAACCACAATAGAAACGGATTTTGTCGACGGAAGAATAGACAAAACAACAACCACAAACACAATCTGTCATTTTGTCTATTCTTCCGTCGATAAAACCTGTAGAAAACTCGTTTATATGGTTGTCATGCTACTCGTGCAGGAATCTACCTAGTTAGTATCTCTAGTAGGTACACTACTTATTTCGTCTCTAAAACATATAGTACTAGCTGCGCCCCGCGGATTCATAAGTCTCGATCCTGTGGGAATATCAGGATAAAAAGTATCCTATGTCCTAACCCAGATCATGGTCTACCCGTGTGCCAAATTTCATCTAAATCCGTTCAACCGTTATAGCGTGAAAATGTAAAAACAAATATGCAAACTTACAAAAAATCTAATCTTTTCTCTAATAAATTATTAGTTGAGATGTACAAGTATAAATATACATATAAAAAAGAGGACGAGCTCTATGGGCATCAAAAAATTCGTCCGCATCGCTGTCAATGGGAAAAGTGACCAAAAAGCTGGCAGCATTGCCACGTTGGCAATAATGCTGATTCTTTGGACTAAAAATAGGCCAGCCCTCTGGTCACGTCGACGAACCGCTTGGCGATATCCCGAAATACTCGCTGAGCACACGGTCCCCACGGCCCTAGTGTTTCAACTCCAAACAGCTCAATAAGTTTGTTATACGAGTAAATGAACCATTTCGTCACTGTTATCCAAATACAAAAAGTGAGGAGCTTTCACTACCAATCAAATAATAATACCTACTTAATCTTCATCAATTTAATATTTCACACTAAAGTTAAAGCGTCATAATTTATTACCCCTCTCCCTATATTTACGATGAAGCATTTACACTGCCACTTGAAGCAGGGGGTCTCGTATATTCAGCATAATCATGCAATTTACATAATATGATGTCGTGGAAAGGAGGCATTTTCGAGTGCAATTTGCACTTTAATTCATAAAAGATAGCTTGATCTCTACGACGAAGAAGTCCTGAATTTCATAATAGTACAGACAGTAACTTTCAATGTCATACTTTATGGGCATGCCGACATAATGAATGAATTCCTACCCTAGGAATGTCAGTTTGACATATGTCGCAGAGATCAAGCTATATTTTATATGTCGTGGCCAGATCTTAGAATTGACAAAATTCTTTTCAAAACACATTTGGTAAAAAAAATTGGAAAAAAAATATATAAAAAGAAATAAAATTAACAATGTCAAAGCCAATTAGAAAATTAGAAAATTAAAATCAAAATTCTTTTCAAAACACATTTGGTAATAAAATTGGAAAAATAAAATTTAAAAATAAATAAAATTAACAATGTCAAAGCCAATTAGAAAATTAAAATCAAAACATAATAAAAATTGGACACATAAAATTAAAATAATATTAAAATAGTTAACAAACGGATAATTTTTTGAGGCATTTTTTATAATTTGCAAGAGAATCACAGATGTCGAAATTGGTGATCTTAGATAAAGTGTTATATTGCCTACAAAGTCTTGGCACAGCGGCGTAATGACCTAAGTTGGTTTTTGAGCCAGTAATGTAGAATAACTCATATGTATTCTGCCTGGGAGTCCGAGTTGGAATTTTAATCTCTAATGAGCTCAAGAGTTCACTGCAATCTATCGTTCCACTAAATATTTTGTGAACGATAGTGAAGTCCAGTTTCTTCCTACGACTGGCTAGTGTATCCAAATTATAATGTTTTAACCTATCAGAGTAACTAGTCAGTTGTTTAGCCAAGTGATCTCCGTAGCACAGATGGTAAAGGAACCGCTTTTGGACACTCTCTAATCGCTTGGTGTAAACATCGTAATGCGGATTCCATACCATTGAACTGTACTCTAAGATTGGACGGACTAGAGTGTTGAAGAGCTTTATTTTTGTAGATGGTCTCTTAAATTCCTTACTGTTTCGCAAAATGAATCCCAGTACCTTAAAGGACTTAGACACAATATTAAGAATGTGTACATCGAACTTCAGTGCTTGGTCGAGTTGAACTCCGAGGTCGCGAACACTACTTAGTTTCTGTACTTCAACCCCGTCTATGTAGTATTTATTATCTAACACCTTTTTATTACGAGTGAACTGGATGTAGTGACACTTACTGATATTTAAATGCATTTTGTTTTGTGTACACCAGTTCGCAAGGCTATTGATATCGTCTTGAAGCATTATGGAGTCTAGGTTACTCTGAATTGGCTTCATTATCTTTAGGTCATCAGCAAACAAATAGAAACGGGAGTGCATTTACGATATTTATTTCATTAACGATATCACTGAATGCTTCAATTCAGTGATATCGTTAATGAAAACGTTAAAAAGAATAGGTCCCAAATGTGATCCTTGCGGAATTCCGGAAGTTGCTATATAGCTGTTAGAAAAATGACCATTAACTACCACTTTTGACTCTCTATCTTCAAGGTAAGATTTAAACCACCCTATTATTGTCCCGCCCACACCTAGTTGAGCCAATTTAATTAAAAGAAGACTGTGATCTACCTTATCAAATGCTTTACTAAAGTCTGTATAAATAGCGTCCACTGGTATACGATTGTCAAGACACTTTGACAAAGCCGATGTAAAACACAATAGATTAGTATTAGTAGATCTAGACTTAACGAAACCATGTTGATATTCAGTGATGTGTTGTTTAAGGTACCACATCAGATGTCTGCTAACAAGTTTTTCGAACACTTTTCCAAATGTAACTAGTATTGAGATTGGTCTATAATTAGTCACTAAATGTTTTTTTCCGGATTTAAATATAGGTATCACGAGAGCTTCTTTCCAGGTGTTTGGAAAAGTACCATCACGTAAAGATTTGTTGAAGATTGTTTGTAGGGGTGATACTAAGGCCTTAGCACAGCGTTTTATAAACATTGGAGGAATGCCGTCACTACCCGCGCCTTTAGTTTCGTCCAATCTAATAGATTCACGGTATATTTCGTTACCATCAAACTGTAAGTTACACAGTGCTGCGGAAGAGAGGGGAAAGGCCGAGTTCGCGCGACTCGAATTATTATCTGTAGGGGCAGTAAAGGTTCTTGCAAAATTTTCTCCAAATAAATTACAGATATCCTGTCCACCTGACGCGATTTTATTGTTGTGAGACATTTGTGCGGGGTATGTACTGCTACCTTTTCTTTTAGTTTTAATGAAGGACCAAAATGTTTTAGGGTTTTTTGTAATACTGTTTTCTATACTAGATATATATTTCTTGTAGCATGCTGAGCTTAGAGTATTGCACTCATCCCTTAATTTCTCAAAAAACTCTTGGTCTAATGGGTTTTTGTACTTTTTAAATCGATTGTGGTATTTGTACTTCTCTCTAAGACGTATTATAAGAACACGTGAGTACCAAGGTGGATATTTATTATTCGCCGTTTTTTTCATAGGAATACAGTCTGTAATAGTCTGTCTTAATAAGCTATAAAAAACGTCTACCATATCATTAACAGACGCACAGTTTTTGAACTCACTATCCCACTTAATTGAAAATAAGTGATGCAGAACATTTTCATAATCCGCTAGATGGAAGTTCGGTTTTTTCACATTTTTAGCTTCTAATAAAAGTTCTGCTTGCACTGGTAGATAAAACTGTAGTGGGGGATGTAAATGGTCCTCTTTTGATAAACTGTGGGTACAACGGGTTACATCGGTAACGGAGGTGTTACATAATATTAAATCCAATATTTTCAACTTATTATTTAAGATACCATTATATTGATTAAGACCATTCAAGGTCAAGAATTCAGAGATTATTGCATTTATATCCGTGTTATTGGGTTCTGGGTACAAGCATATAAGATCCTTTACAGTAAGCCATGTTATGTTTGAGAGGTTGAAGTCTCCTAACATCAAAATTTGTTCATTGTAGTTAAATACATTATGAACGTTTTTAGTAAATAATTCCAGCGTGTTACTATGAATAGGTGGCGGTAGGTATACGCCACAGATGTAGAGTTTATTGTTACAACTATTTTTTGAGCCAACATCGACGCTTATCCATAAATCTTCAATCTCGCTCTCAAATTGGGATAGTCGACACGATTTCAGAGTTTTTGCGACGGCAATTAAAACACCACCACCCTCTTTACGAGTTTTATATTTACTTGACTCACGATCGCGCCTGTAAACTATATATCTGTCGTCAAACAACTCAGAGTCATAGAGACCGCTGTTCAACCAAGTTTCTGTCAACACTATAATGTCGTAATTATTCATGGAAATGTTATGATAAAAGTTAATAGTTTTGGTTTTTAAGCCTCGTACGTTTTGATAGTACACATGTAGTGGACAATTGAATGTGACTAGATAAAAACAATAGGAACTTGCCACTTATCACCTACTTAATAAAACTATACCAATGATTTTAACTTGTCTAGGTTATGAATTACAATTCTTTGCGAAACCTCGTCTTTTTTCATGAAAACCTTGCCCTCGCGAACCCAGACGAACTTGAACCCAAGTTCTTTTCCGCGGATCCGAGCTGCGGCATGGATTGCTTTATTTTGGCTGGATAAGTGTTCCGTGACGTAAATGGGTTGAGGTTTCTCCGCTGCCATACCCAAGTGACTCGTATTTAGTTTGTCTTGGTTGTTGCATCTGTTATATTTCATTGAAGCGGCAAGGAAACTGTCTCGCAGACGAGGACTACTGAACTTGACAATAATGGAACGAGGTCTGGTGCTTTGTGCGTCTTTCTTTGCTATTCTGGTGCAGTGTAGTATGTCGGGGTCTTTAATATCACAACTGATGACCTTACCTAGTTGCAGCACTGTGTTTTTCCCACCTAGTATATGTGGATGATATTCTAATAGTTCCTGTCAATTTACTTGGTATTGAAATGTTTGTGGGGGGTTTTGTGTAGGTACCACAACTAAAAAGGGTAAAATAAAAACTAAAGTCGGTTTTATTTTTTGTGAAAAAGTTTTTTTCTCGTAGATTTTACTAATTACATTCATATTTTTTGTAAAGATTGTGTCATTCCTAATTTATTATCGCTTGGGATTTTAAGTATCAAATTAAGTCTTATCTAATTTGTTAGCAAACTTAGCACTTGGAGGAAGAATAATATTTGTAAATATTATAATGTGAAGCGTTAAAATGTAGGGAATAAGATAAACAATATAATATGGGTACTTAAACAAATCAAACAAATGTAGGTACTGACTGGACTTTACTCGCCAGTGGCGCCAAGCTTGTGTTTGTAGCTTGTTTTTCTGCTCACTAGGAGCAGAAAAACAATATCCCCATTAGGACCAACCTCCTACTAATTCCTAGCATCTATCCTACCCTATCCTTAACGTCCTATCCTCCACCAGGTGGCAGCTGCTCGTCGGAGTACTCCGTTCACACCATGATCCCCTTCGGCGTTGACGTCCGCAGGAAACCTAGTAAATATCAAATTTGTTTCTTTTTTAAACGGCGTCTTTACACTTAGCTATAGTCGACCTCGTAATTGCTGTATCACATAAGACAGCCGAAAAAAATAAACTTCACTAAGATTGAATCTATGGTGTCACATAGACAAATTAATCCCTAAAGATCGAATTTTGGTCATGGCGGGCCATCTCAGCGAAGACTAGCCATCGACGCGGGAGATAGTAGTGCACAAGTGTGTGCGCAGGCACAGGTGCACTCTCTCTTCCCTCACTCTCATAGTCCGATGGGACGGCAATCCGACACGATCGGAGAGTGATTAGGGAGTCTATAACCTAAGCGAAATCCGTAGTATCCGCCGAAGTAACGGGCGCTTCTTTCTCCGTCTCACTTACGGACATACCGTAAGTTTTTGAGAAGCCCCCAGGCGCTGGACCACCACCTTAACGTGCGCACCGAGCCACGGTTGTATCACACCACCGACTTCCAAACTCCGGGCTGCTACTGAGAAATTCCCAATGGCAAAAACCAATAACACTTTGCCGACCTGCGAATCGAATCCAAGACCGCTCAGCAGTCGCGCTTGCGACCACGAGACTAACGGAGCAGTCAAAACCTTGCCTTGCCTTGTCAACATAACGTGCAAGTGACCTTCAACTTTAGGGGTGATATAGCAATTACGAGATCGACTATACATTCGTAAAGAAATTCAACCGGTAGCTTTACAGTTTACTTTCACCAATGAAATTGAACGCGTTCAGCACATCTAAACGCGTTCAAGAGCTGTCAGTGTACAATATTCCATAACAATTTTGACACTGACAGCTCTTGAAAGCGTATTAGAAATACTGATCGTGTTCAGTTTCATTGGTGAAAACAGCCGTACCTAACAATCTTATTGTTTTAGTTCGTTATAGTTAAGTTGTCAGTTCTTTTGTTTACATCATCATTATGTACTTGACATTTAAAAATAATAATAACACAGTAAGTACGTACGGACAGCAGTTCACACATATCTACTCTCCTACATTACAGTAACTCGTACTTAGTAAGTCATTACCTACAACAGTATTTAATTTATGTCGTGGCCAGATCTTAGCATTGATAATTTCATGAAATGGCCAGCTAACATTGGCCATATCGTTAAAACGTCAACGTTTAATGATATGTCAGTCGACGTTTGGCCATATCATTAATGTAGGGTATCCATGGTGTAAGGTGTAGTAAAAATAGCCAAGTAACTGCGACCAACTTGGAAGTAGCGTTCGCCGGCCGCTCCCGCGGTACCGCTCGCTACGCTCGCTCGGCGCACGCGCGTTTGGGCACAGTTCTAACCTAACCTAACCCATTTAAGCAGCGTTTTTTTTTTTAAACAAATTTTAAGTGCTATGTTGCATTTCACGCCGTGGCAGCGGCCGGCGAGCGCTACTTCCAAGTTGATCGCTTTCCATAATATCATATTTGGAAACCCAATAAAAGTCAATCGACTTTTTTTGCGTGGTCATCCTACTTTGTTTGATTTGTCGTATGCCACCGCCATGATGCACAACAAAAACAGCGTCAACAAGGTCTCTCATCATCATCATCATTTGAACCATGGGACGTCCACTGCTGAACATAGGCCTCCCCCAATGATTTCCAAATTGGCTGGTTGGAAGCGACCTGCATCCAGCAGCTTCCTGCGACCTTTATTAGGTCGTCCACCTTGTGGATGGACGTCCTACGCTGCGCTTGCCAGTACGTGGCCTCCTTTCCAGAACCTTTCTGCCCCATCGGCCGTCAGTTCTGCACGCTATGTGCCCCGCCCACTGCCACTTCAGCTTGCTAATCCGTTGGGCTATGTCAGCGACTTTAGTTCGTTTGTGGATCTCCTCATTTCTGATTCGATCTCGCAAAGAAATACCGAGCATAGCCCTTTCCATAGCGCGCTGAGTGACCTTGAGCTTTCTTATGAGGCCCATGGTGAGAGGCCACATTTCAGTTCCGTATGTTATCACTGGTAACACACACTGGTTGTAGACTTTCGTCTTTAGGCACTGAGGTATGTTGGACGAGAAGATGCTGTGTAGTTTCCCGAACGCTGCTCAGCAGAGTCGGATTCGACGATTGACCTCCATCTCGAAACTGGACCTACCCAACTGGATCACTTGTCCCAGGTAGATATATTTGTCAACAGTTTCGAGAGTAGAGCACCCAACCGATATTGGGTAGGGCGCAACATGGACGTTCGACATGACTTTCGTTTTGTCCACGTTCATCCGGAGCCCTACTTGTTGGGAGACTGTATTGAGGCCTTCGAGCATTGTGCCAAGGTGTTCCAGCGATTCTGCCATGACCAGAATATCGTCGGCAAACCGAAGGTGAGTGATGTACTCGCCGTTAATGTTGATGCCAAATCCTTCCCATTCCAGGAGCTTGAAAGCGTCTTCCAATGCAGTGGTGACCAGTTTCGGAGAGATAACATCTCCCTGTCTTACGCCTCGCTGCAGAGGAATAGCTCTCGTGCTCTGCTCCTGTACTCGGACCGACATAGTGGCGTTTTTGTACAAACACTTCAGCACCTCGATGTACCGATAGTCAATATGGCACCGCTGGAGAGATTGTAGCACTGCCCAGGTCTCGATCGAATCAAAGGCCTTCTCATAGTCCACGAACGCCAAGCATAGTGGCAAGTTATACTCCTCGGTCTTCTGTATAACTTGCCGCAGCGTATGGATGTGGTCTACGGTACTAAAGCCTTTTCGGAAACCGGCTTGTTCGGGAGGCTGGAAGTCATCGAACCTACGTGCGAGATGATTCTCGCCCACTGACTCGCAGTTCTCCACTTCTCCAGGCATTCAAAGCGATTTGACAACTCGAGCTGAAAGCTCTCGGGGCAGCAGATATGGGCATTTGAGGGTCGGAGCGTAGACTTCATCAAACGGGACCTTTCCAGCTTGTCGTTGATATTCAATGTGCCTCTGACCATTCTGTGATCACTGCCGGTTTAACGGTTTAACCCTGTTGATCACAGAGACATCATTGAATATTCGTCGCTTTGTGGTCATGATGAAGTCTTTTTTTTTTTTTTTTTTTTTCTATGCGTCATCAGCCAGTTGAGGTTTCTCAGCCTTATATTAAGCTCGTCACGTTTTTTTTGTATATGGGTTTTCCATGTTTGTTTCTTGTCAAGATGCATGCCTAAGTACTTTCTGAACTTTGATGGGGAAGAACATCGTTTCCCAGTTTGATTGGGGGACAGTTGTCTTTTCTTAAGGTAAAAGTGACATGCACTGACTTGCTTGAGCTGGCCTTGATACGCCACTTTTCCATCAATTTGCTGATTTTGTTGAGGTGACTTTGTAGAGTTAAGGACGCTACATTGGGTTTTTCATGGTTGCTAAGTGCAGCGGTGTCATCTGCGAAAGTAGCGGATAGAACATTATCCGTTGTAGGTATATCTGCATTGTACACAGAGTAGGGCCCAAAATGGAACCTTGTGGCACGCCGGCTTTTATGTCTTGAAAGGCAGAGTAGGTGTCATTGATTTTAACTCGAAATATTCGATCTTCCAAGTATGACTTAAGGAGCAGGTAGAAGTTGTATGGGAGTTGGTTCTTTATTTTGAAAAGCAGTCCCAGGTGCCAAACTATATCGAATGCTTGTTGTACGTCGAGAAAAACAGCAGAGCAGTACTGCTTTTTCTCGAGAACTTCTCTTATTTTATTGGCGACACGGTGAACTTGTTCTATAGTGGAATGGCCAATTCTGAAACCAAACTGATGTTGAGGGATGAGATCATTTTCGGTAAGTATTCGTGTTAGCCTTCGTAGGATTATCCTCTCAAATAGTTTCGATATGGTTGGTAGTAGACTAATTGGCCTGTAAGACGATACGAGATCTGGGGGTTTTCCAGGCTTTGGAATCATGATAATCTCTGATATTTTCCATAGTAATGGAACCTATCCAGTCCTAATTATGCTATTAAAAAGATGTGTTATACCGATTACAGCTTTTCTAGGGAGTTCTCGCAGGATTTCGGCTGTTATCAGGCAGAAACCAGGAGCCTTGTTTAACTCTAGGCCTTTTATTTCTCTTTGGATTTCTCTAGGTGAGCAGCTTTGCATTGGGAGAGATAGTTGTAGATCGGTTTTCAAATATTTTTGTATTTCTTTTTCGGTTTTTTGCATCACCGCCATTTGGAGTAAAGGCTTCATACAGGAACTGTCCAAATGCCTCAGCTCGTTCTTTGTCCGTTCTAGCCCAAGTGTTGTCGTTCATTTTGATAGGATGTTGTGCTACCTAAGGGGCCGCCCTACTATTTTTTACCGTGTTCCAGAGTGAGTACTCATTTTTAGCTTGCGGATTAAGGTTAGCTAATTTGTTCTGCAGAGTTTCTTCTTCAATATCTTTAAGGTACTGTTTGAGGTCAGCAGCTGCTTTATTAAATGCTATTTTATCTTCGGAATGTCGACTGTTATGCCACACTCTTCTTAGTCGTCTCTTTTCCAGAATCTTTGTTTTTATATCTTTGGGTACGTTCTTACTACCTCGTTTTTGTGTGGTAACCGGTGTACATTTCCATGCAGCTGTTTGTATAAGGTTTGTTAAGTTTACGGCATATTTTTGGACGTCTTCTTTTGTTTTGAGTGATACTTTAAGGTTCAGTTTTTCATCTATGTATTCTCTGAATGCATCCCAATCCTTTTTATAAGTGTAAAGTCGCTCTTTAACTGGGTTTTCGATTAAGGTGGTACTTATTGTGGCTATCACTGGTGTGTGGTCTGAACTGCTGTCTACACAAGTCTCGACTCTTAAATAACGGTTTGACAATCCTTTATACACAAAGAAATCTAGAAGATCAGGTGTCTTATTACCTGTACTCAGTACATATAATTTATTTTTATCTAAACTTCTTTTCATTTCTCGGCCTCTAGGTAGAGTTAGACGGGATCCCCAGCAAACGTTTTTGGTGTTCCAGTCGCCTCCACATATGAATCTGTGTCCAAGGGTTTTAAAGTAATTTGTGAATTCTTCTTCCTTAATGGTGTGCCTTGGAGGGCAATATACTACTAATAATTTTATAGATCCTTGTTTGTCTTGCACCAATACTGTGGTAGCTTGTATTGGCTCTGTTTTATATTCCTGAAGAATCTCGTGCTTGATGTGTTTTTTGATAATTACAGCTGTACCTGCATGAGCAGCTCCGTCCGGGTGGATTGTCGGATATATGTTGTAATTTCTTATTTTTGTGTTGTGATTTGGTGTTAAGTTTGCCTCCAATACGTAAGTAAGTAAGAAGTACGTCAATATTTTCATGTTCTAATAAGGTTTATATATCATATTTGTGTTTAATCAGCCTATTTGTGTTCCAGGTTACTACTTTCGGAGTGCTTGGACAGGAAACCTCCCCGTGTGCCTGTGGGCGCTGGAATTCCCTTCGGATGCGTCCGGGGGGAAGGCCAGTCTTCAGGGCGGTGCACCCTGGGATGCGGGCAATGTCTCCCCATTAGGTACTGTGTGACTAAGGGGTCTCGTTGTCTGCATGCCAATATCCTGTCCGAGGAACGCTCTAACGTGTACTCGGAGAGAGCACACGTTGAGCAGCGTTGGAGCACGGGCTCGGCGTGCACTAACACTGCCGTCGGGCAGGCAGGAGGAAGCCTTCTGCCACCGTTGGTCTCGTAGCCCCGAAGAGTGTCAAGGTCATGTCTCTGGTACTTGACGGGGGTCGAGGGTCTTGGCTTAACCGCCCGGACCGCGAGGAAGAAATCCTCTATAAAAAATTACCCCAAACCTCCAAGCGGCGGCGCACCGTGAGAGAGGTTGTAAGCTTGACTAATGGGTAGCTATTAGATAATTAGTCGCTAGTGCGAACCACTTGTTTTGAGTCAATAAATAAAGTTTTTACTCGTGGGATCAAATATGGAAATTGATAAAATAACAAAAAACCAAGGAGAGGGGAGTGATGCGGGGTTGGAGTCCGACGCTGCATCGGGCGCAAAGAGCACTGGTCAGAGCGCGAAGTGATGGGGGCTGCCCGGAGGAACCGAAAGTTCCTACGGAAGCGGTCCAAACCGGAAGATGGCCAAGGGTCGTCTGCCGATGAGGGAGTCTCGGGCCAAGGCCACAGACGAAAAATTCACTCCAGTCGGCGGGGTGCGGCCCGGGGAAAAGGCGTGGGTAGAGGGCTCACCAATAAGAAGGCTGGCATGCCGGATGCCGCTGGCGGCTCCAATTTGGAGCGAGCGGCCAGGTTTGCGGAGGCCGTGGCTGCCGCGATCATGGGTTTGGCCTTGAAGAGGACTCAGTCCTCTAAAGACAAGGCCATACCCGCGGTCATGGCCTCTATTTTGGCGGCAGCGGAGGTCTATCACCTCAGGCCTCCGTCGGACGGCATGTCTGAGATGCGGGCGGAGGTCGCCCGCTTGACAGCCGCCATGGAGCTTCTCCGAAAGGAAAATGAGGAGCTCCGAGCGGACTTGGCCGGGCTCCGGGGAGCCGGCCCCCATGAGGTGCCACAGAGGAGGGAGCAGCATGGGCAGGGACGGCTCGTGCCTGCGGAGGACCGGGTTCTGACCCTGGTGAGGCAGGAGATGGCTTCTTTGCGGTCTCGTTTTTCCGCGCTAGAAGCCATCGTCCTGCGCCCTCCTCTAGCGGCGAGCTCGGCGGCGGCCTCTGGCCAGCAGAAGACGGCATCGTATGCCACCACCGCAGCTGCCTCGGCCAAACCAGGCTCGTCGGGGCAGACTAAGGGTGGGGTGGTTACACAGGCGGCGAGGGCCCCGGCCCAGGTGGCGAAGGTCCCGGCCCAGGCGGCGAAGGCCCGGGCCCTAGCGGCGAAACAGCTGCCCCCGCCTCCTCCTAATTCTACCCCGGCTGACGCCGAATGGCAGGTAGCCTCCGCCTCTGGCTGTAGTGATTACACTACAGCCAGAGGCGGAGAAGAAGGGCGTGTCCTACCGTGACGTGCTCGCCAAGGTGGGGGCGGCGGTCGACCTTACGGAAATCGGAGCCACTGATGGCATCCGGGTGAGGGTCACTGCGACTGGAGCCCGGATGCTGGAGGTCCCCGGTGCGGCAAGTGGCCCGGCCGCTGACGCTCTGGCCGAAAGGCTTAGGGCGTCCTTAGATGCGGACGAGGCCCGAGTGTCCAGGCCCACCAAATGCGCAGACATGCGAATTTTGGGCCTGGACGACTCAGTGACGGAGGGACAGGTGGTGGCCGCTGTTGTGAGGGCTGGGGGGTGCTCTGCCGAGCAGGTTAGGGCGGGCGCCCTCCGTCCTGACTTCACGGGGTTGCGAGCCATTACGGTGAGCTGCCCCGTGTCGGCGGCCAAGAAGATAGCCGGGGAGGGCCAGAGGTTATTGGTGGGCTGGGTTTCCGCGCAGGTCAAACTGCTGGAACTCAGACCTCTGAGGTGCTTCCGCTGCCATGTGGGCAACCATGTGGGAGCTAAATGCACCTCGGAGGTGGACCGCAGCGGTCACTGCTACCGCTGTGGTCAGCCGGGTCACAAGGCCGGCTCATGTAACGCCACGCCGCACTGCGCTGTATGTGCGGCAGCTGGCAAGCCGGCCAATCACCGGATTGGGAGCAAGGCCTGCGCCCCACCCACCAAGGCCAGAGGCAAGCCCTCTGCCACCGCCGTCACAGCCGCAACCTCCGCCACCGCCGCCGTTGCCGCCTCCACAGCCGTCATCGCCGCCGCCGCCGCGGCAGGGCCCTCACAGAGTGCCCAGGAGGGAGCTGCAATGGAGTGCCAATAATGGCCCCATTTCGCCTCCTCCAGGCGAACATCAACCACTGCGCCGCAGCTCAGCATCTGTTGCTCCAGAGCATGGCGCAGTGGTCGATCAACATCGCCGTGGTCGCTGAGCCGTACTTTGTCCCGCCCAGGGATGACTGGGTGGAGGACCTGAGCGGCTCAGTGGCCCTAATTTCGTCGGCCGCCGCCGGTACCCCGTCCCTCGAGGCTGTTAAGAGAGGACGGGGTTGCGTTGCAGCACGGTTCGGGGAGATTGTCGTGGTAGGGGCATACTTCTCCCCGAACCGAACTATCGCCGAGTTCCACAACTCCCTTGTGGAGTTGAGAGTCGTTGTCGTCGGGTTCTGTTCCCTCCCCGTGCTCGTCCTCGGGGACTTCAATGCCAAAAATGTGGCTTGGGGTTCTCGGTATACGGACACACGGGACAGGATGGTGGAGGACTGGGTGCTGGAAACAGGCCTGGTCGTCCTAAACCGGGGTTCTGTCCCCACGTGTGTGCGGATGCGGGGTGAATCAGTGGTGGACATCTCGTTCGCCAGCCCCGCTCTGACGCCACGTGTCATTGACTGGCGCGTCATGGAGTGGGTGGAGACGTATTCCGATCACCGGTACATCCGGTTTGAAGTCTCCGCCCAGACCTCGAGCGCGCCGGTCCGACAGGCCCCGAGTGGTCCGCGGTGGGCGCTGAAGCAGCTGGACCGGGAGCTCCTCCTGGAAGCCTCGATCGTGCAGGCCTGGGTGTCATCACCGGACAGGCCTGCCGACATCAACGACGAGGCGGAGTGGTTCCGGGAGGCCATGTCCGAAATATGTGACGTGGCAATGCCCCGGGTCCAGCCCGGACGTGCTTCGCGCCAGGTATACTGGAGGTCGCGACAGCTGACGACACTGCGCAATGCGTGCGTTGCTGCACGACGCCGGTACACCAGGCACCGCAGGCTTCGTATTCGACCTCCGGATACGGAAGCCATTCAGGCGGAGCTGTACGAGGGGTACAGAGCGGCGAAGACCGCCCTCCAAGCGGAGATCCTGCGGGCCAGGGCACTGTCCCGCGAGGAGTCGCTGGAGACTCTGAACAGAGACCCGTGGGGACGCCCATACAAGATGGTGCGGGAGAAACTCCGCCCATGGGGTCCTCATTGGGCAACAGACGAACTGCACGAGCTACATCTTGGTGGTAGATGGTAATAGCTCCCATTTCTGGTATTGGATCGCAGGCTCGCTCGACTTCCCGAGTTCAACCACCTTCGGTGTGGCTGACAGGCGCCGACCAGATACTCCGCCAGAAAGAACACATGGCATCATCATCAGGAAGGCGCGTGTCAACCAAACCTTGGGTCGGTCAATCCCTATAAACCCACCTTTCATTACTCTGGAAGGTGCGGTTCTGAGTGTATCGCTCTACTCGCCGCTTATACCTACGAATACGGTTCGCCCATGCATACACTTTCTGCTTCAGGAAGTCAATGCGCTCTGTGACACGGGACACATAGTCCTCAGGGCCGATATCAGTCCCTGAAAACGCCCGTCTCACAAAACGCATCACTCTAGGGCGAGTATTGCCCTCCCTGAAGCAGATAAGTTTGCCAATGAGCGCTCTGGTCCCACCAATACGGCGCTCAATTCTGCACTGCCAAGCTGGTACGGCTGGTTTCGGTCGTGTAGCTCTAGAGTAATTTGCAAAGACGTGAGGTACACGACATGCCGCTACAGCCGCGCAGTACAGAATCGAATGAGTATCGGTGAGGTCTTCGCAGTTATCAAAATAGTTTGATAGCTGCGAATCCAGAGCCGCCATCAGCGCCCTATTTTTGTTATGCATGGGCAAACGAGGTAAGCGTGGTCTAAGTTCGGGCGACATGAACCGATATTCCCGAATCGCACCCTCCAAAGCACTCCTCAATTCCTCATTGCACTGGGTACTTACGTTTGTAGCCCTGTCATCAATCCCTTCGTCAGCTTGACTTGTAGTGACCTGTGGTGGCACTACAACAGTCTGCGACGGGGGAGCGATGACATGGCTACTTTGCATTTCACTTAGCAGGCGATCAAGTACAGTGTTATCCAACATATTATTACGCTGGATGACCCGCACCTGATCCGATAGTCGTTGTGCCGAAACGTTAGCATTATTATTATTATTAAATCATGCATCAAAATAAATAAATTGATTTATTTTGATTAACATTAGTATGTGGACCTCCTTCGGATAAAAGCCTCCTCCAAAGAATTCCACTTTTCTCTATCTGACGCACTAATTATGTACCTACCTATGTACCAAGCCATTATTATTCAAGATTATTATGCAGATGTGTTAGTATTAGTGCACCCACATTGGTCAGTGAGTAGGCGAGCCCAGTGCCATCATCAATCGGGCACAAATTCAAACTCCTGGTTGCTACTGGGCAATTCATAATGAAAACTCACAAGCACATTGCTTGACTTGGGGATCAAACCCGGGCGTAGTATATATGTAGTAGTCTATGCCCGGGCGCCAAGCTCAGCATTCACGCTGAGTGCCCCGCTAGCTACTCGTAGTGCGACGACTGATAAGCATGGGGTTTAATTTTAGGCAGTATACAGAGTGCCACTAGCGGCACTCTATAGACTTTTTTATTCTGTTCCGCTGATCCCCAAAGTAAGCTTTAGAATGAATTTATTACATAAATCAGAATCTTATTCGGTAATCTTCCATAATTTTTAGAGCAGTAAAATATTGTTCAATCAAAATAACATTGTAAAAAAATAAAATGCTAAGAATTCTAAAATTTGGCACTGAAACGTGCGTTTAGAAACTTTTCGAACGTTTCCGTCGTGGAAAGAGCCAGCTGTTTTGTCTATCTCGTTCAGACATGCGGGCGGGCGGTACCGTTTTTACTATCTCTTTCATTCGTTCAATTGTCATGCGCTGGACTACGATTTGCTCACGATTGACGACTCGTCGACGCAATGTTTCATGAATTCATTCCTGTCAAAAACTCGCGTACGAGAACACGTTATTTGCCTGATTTCTCGATCAATAATCATTGTTATTGTTTGTGAACGGTATAATGTAATGATTAAACGTACAGTCGTCGCGTCCGCTAGCACCGCTAAATTTTAATGTTCTTAGGAAAATATTATTGTGCAATACACCCGGTGTACTTTTGCACTAGTTATGAAATAATAAGTGTTACAGTACGAGCCTGTAAGGGTTTTGCAAATTGTATCTTGAAGCAACGTCGTGACTTTTTGAGATGATAATCGACATTGTGTAGTGAACTGATGCGTGCTCCCGTCGTTTGTGGTACTTTAGTGTGTTGTAAATAAGTGTTGTGACAGCGAGGAGCGGACTGAACAATGGGGACCACGGGGCTAACTCTGGCAGATTTGCCAAATATTTTTATTATGATCGGAGCTCTCGTGGCGTTGTTCGTAATGTTAGTCATCCTACTCAGGTAAGTTTACCGCTACAGATAAGGAATACGGCAAAATATAATGTGTTTATTTATGATCGTGGTTATCCTGCAGAATATGCTGTTTAATTCCTCTAGCCAAACTCATATAAATAAAAGGTGAATTCATAATTATGTTGCAAATTCGTGTGGTGGGTACATTCCATTTTATTATTGGTCTGTGTCTGAGACTGGACAAGTGATTGGAGCCTATTTGATTCCAATAAATTAATTGGCTGAATCTAGAAATGCTTTTGCTGTTAACTCTCTAAAAACAAATTTTGGTAATGGTAGGATAATTAAATGAACTAAGTAGGTACCACTCTGAACATTCTATTATTTAAGTAATAGTATCAAACAAATTGCTAATCTTTGTATTCAAAAAGAAAGAAAGCTACTCTTAAGTACATAGTACACTTCACTTTCTCTTTTATTTATCATGTTTGCCATTGGTCTATCAAACTGGAATTTGAAAGTGAAAATAAAATAACAGGTTTTTGTGCCTCCCAAGTTCTAGCACTTGACATTATTGTACATACTTATCTGGTATTTCTTCTATCTCTGTTGTAGGTATGAGCTGATAGTAAAATGAGATAAGTGTTGAAACAATAATTAACTTATATCTACTTTTACTTTATTATAAATGCACTACTTATGTGTTCTTCAGAACATGGAATCTTTCAACACATTTTGTTTTAGAGGAATTTATATAAACTCCAACTAACTAACTATACTCAGATTTTTAATTTTCTGTAAAATAACATTTTGTGTCAACCATCTAGTTACTGAGTGACTCTCACCAAGGACCACTGAATTCTCTGCAGATTCAACCAATTAAGACCTTCACTGGTGTTGTGTTGTCTCTGTAATATTAATGATTGATTGTGTTATTTTTAAAAAAAGGTCAATCACTGGAGCAGTCAATTTGAAAGAAAGATATAATAATGTTTATTTGGACAGCATTAGGTAATACAAACTGGTATCCGCAACTCCACTGTAACACTGTTAAATTAGAAATCTCCTGGATCAACATCAAAATGTGTATTT
This sequence comes from Xanthia togata, assembly GCA_963853775.1. NCBI lineage: Eukaryota > Metazoa > Arthropoda > Insecta > Lepidoptera > Noctuidae > Xanthia > Xanthia togata. The sequence continues at coordinate 3,682,188 of OY970791.1, read as the reverse complement.
TGCATATGGTTGGTCTAACAAATTAAAAATCAGAGCTTAGCTAACTAGCTTCTGCCAGCGACTTTGCCCACGTGGAAATCAACTGTACTTACCATTAAAAAAATATCTTATGGCACTCGACAATAGTGAAACTTTCTATCAGTGATAGAATTTTTGTAGTCGCATCAGTATAGAGATACCTCATATAAACAAACAAACAAAGTTTTTTTTTTAGATAGTTTAATATAGTATATGAAAGGGTATGGCTGTTTTACTGCATTTGAAACTAGTCTCTAATTTGTATTTAATAAAATGTAATTATTATATTTTATTATTATTTTATGTACTTAAATGCAAATCTGCCTCGAATATTTATGATAGTAATTATCATTAAAAATGCATGGTATTATCATTATTTACGGTTAACATTTAGCAACTACATATTATATTATAATTTATAATCATTTTGTTATCATTTGACTTTATAATATTTTTGATCCAATCAAATGTCAAACTTTGTTTTTTTTTTATAACATAATTTATGAGAAAAATGGTGTCCTCACTGCTGTAACAACTTTATGAATAACTGATACTTAATTTAATAGTATTATTTTGTAAAATAATGTGCAAAGAAAAATTACAATATTTTGTGATTACATGTGGCCGTTGTTAAGCTATATATATAGCTATGTGCTACTGAAGAGAGTTACAGCCTCAAAGGATCTTATGATAAAATTATTTTGATCATTAGAGGCTAGCGGCATAGACCATAGACAGAGAATTGGACTGAGCTTTAGCCTCACAAAAGTGACTACTCTCTAGAAAGGGACAAAGCAACTGTACTGCCAAAACCTGCAGTACTACTAAAGAGACAACTACTGGTCGACTAACACTCAGTCCATTCTCTGTCTTTGGCATAGACACATAGAGAGCAATGAAAAATTATGATTTTATTTGCATTGTCACCACAAATAAATTGGTGCAGGAAGATAATAATACTAAAACAGTTGATTCAATGTCAATAATAAGCTCATTTATTATTAGGAACAATCCTACTGAATAATTTAAGTAATTCTTTTGTTTTAATAACATCATCATAAAAAATAAAATTATAAATAATGTGGATAATGTCATCTTCCTATTGAGTAATTTTACTTGATGTCACACACATTTAATTAAATATTTTGTGTTTGTAAAGAAGATGTTTCAAACGAAATATAAAATAAATCATGAGTTAAAGGTCAAAAGTGATGTACCTGACATAAATTTTTGCAGTAGATTACACCAGATCAGCAATAAAGTACTTAACTTCTTAGTGGTTTTTGTCATACAATGGATCTCAGGTATACTTAATTAAACAGTAAACTTTATATAATTCTTAGTTAACAAACTTTTTCACAAAGTTCTATTGTTTATGGAAAAACTAGACTCCTTATCTATCTATGGCTTGAAGTTCTTCTAATGATAGTATAGATTTATATTGCACATTCTCTATTTAAATAATATTGGCCATAATGACAATGATAAGATACTGATAACAATATTGTATATTATAGATAAGTTACTGATAACAATATTGCATTAAAAATAAAAGTTATAAAAACTAAAACAAAAAAGTCAAATAAAAAGGTATAAACAAGACATCACAGATTCATAGATAAACAAATAAACAATCCGAAGTCACGCCCTAACATAAATCGAACAGATTACGTGTCTTTTTAGTTGACTTTTTCGTCATATTTGGGTTTTGGTTTTTATAACTTGTATTTTTATTATTTTGGGGTTAAATATATTGTTATATAAATATAATTATGTACTTATTTGAAATGTGCTAATTAAGCCCTTTCATTCGATACCCAAATGGCATCAATAAAAAAATGTTTTTTTGTTCTTGACTGTCCTCTAGAGGGCGCCATATTCATTTTGATGTGACGACCAGCGGACGAACAACACTTTTCCAGCGATACGTAATTTGTCAATTAATTATGATGAGCAGTTTAGAATTTATGAGGATACAGATTAACATACATACATACCGGTCAAAATCATAACTCTCCTTTTTGCTTCGCCGTAGTCGGGTAATTAGAACAAACGGCCAGTTATGCATCTACTTTGCAATAATAACTGTCACACTTGATGTAGGTTATCTCAATTATAGATAACCTATGTACCTACGCCCTTGACCCCTTGTTAATAGTTTATGTTCATGTCGAAAGTAAAGTCGGGGAAATTAATTGTTTGGCAAATGGTGGTAGTCAAACAATTATCGTCTGTAGGTATATGCAAATTGCTTTATTACGGCAAATTGACGTAGTAGGGCGTCAATTTGCTTCATAATAAATTTTCCCGACTGTACAACAGACAACCTCCTCCATTTAAAAGTCTATTAATAAATGCAGACTTTGTAGTAGGACTCAACTGAAAGAAATAATAACACTTGTACTATGGTAAATTCTTTTAATTAATAACAGTCTTATACAATAATTACACTTTTACACTTATACAATAAATTATACTTTAACATTTAGCCAGTACTGTACATAAAAAGTATAATAATATTACGGGAGACTGTACAGCTCTACAGTCCAAAATATAATGACTCAGAAAACAGTATTGGGTTTACTTGACAGCTCGTGTCCCCCCCCTCGTTACCAAAGTGCCGCGAATTTTAAGTCAATAGATGGACGAATAACTTTTATAAATTGGTAACTATTTATTATACTGATTATTAATGTTTTGTATTTACTCTAGCTTTGAAATCAGATGGACGTTTTTTTAACAGGGATCTTATAGCTCCTTTGCCAACTGAAGGTTCTCGATGGTTTAATGGTAAGACTGCACCGGGCATCCCAATTTTGTAACACTTTTAACCACAATCCTAATCCATTACTTTAGCCGTTTAAAGGCTCCCGCAGACAGTCGTGTCGCGACAGCGTGACGTCACAATCCTAATCCATTACTTCAGCCGTTTAAAGGCTCCGCAGACAGTCGTGTCGCGACAGCGTGACGCGACTCAAATAAAACCATCTCTATGAGCATCAGGTTGTACCAGAATCGCGTTGCACCGTCGCGTCGTGCCTGTCTGCGGGTGCTTTTCAAATTCGTCTGCTCGACAACGTAAGTGACGCAAGAAATTTTCAGATACAAAATCTTTAGCTATGGCAAAGAAGCTATTACAATTTACAATCTCTGTAAAAAAAAAACGACTTGTAATAAAATTCTTCTCTCTAACATAGCAGTTGTAAAGTCGAAAATGATGCAAATTCGTCATAGGAAATCAATAATCACTCCAGCGTATCGATGGCAAAAAGTTCAAACATGTTTGGCCCATAATTTAGCTGCGCCAAGTCATCACTCATATTGCCATCAAGTGCACAGGGGCCCAAGTCTGTTATTTTTATAAATTCGTCATTCCAACACGATCCCATTGTCATTTTGCTAAAAGTTCGTAATCTGCTAAATTCATAATGGTCGATCATTGGTTGATCATTGTATTCCACAAACACGATACTCGTAACAAATTAAAAGAAATTACTGCACAATGACGTTCTCATGGTAGGATCAAAGGAACTGTCAAAATTTTAGCAGATTACCGCCTAAGTCATTTTTCATTATGTACAGACGCCAGCACATCAACCTACTACAATCTGTCAAATTACTATAATAGGTTTTCAACTTTATCACTGAAATATAAGGTTCAATGTTCATTGGGAAAATTTGACAGTTTCGGGTAGTTTGACGTGCTGGCGTCTGTACGAGATTACCAATAGATGCCATTTCTTTCAAAGGAGTGTCAAAATTCAAAATTTCGTAGGTCATTTATTGAAACTAGGCTGAGAATCAACACTTTTCGAACGTCAAAATTACATAAGACAGTCCCCCAAAACGCCCACCCTTCACCACTTCCTAGTGCTTTTGCTGGGAAGAAGAAGTGGCGCTACAAACTCCCCAGCGGCACAGCTGTCTGTTCAGTTAGAAAAAAAAAAATGATTCTATACCTACAATAGTTTAAGATAATTTACATTACGCAAAACACAATTTAAATTATAAATTAATAGCCATATGACAGCAGCACACGCCAATATACCAACCAAAAACATCGAGAACTATACTGGACTTTCCAATGGTCAGTGGCTGACCATTGGAAAGTCATAATGACGCCAATATATTAGTAGATTACCAAACTTTTCAAAATCAACAAATATGAAATGAATGATAGACCATTCTGACACTATTGTAATAGCAGACTTGAGGCCCAGGTGGCAGGGCATGCGGCGCTGGGCAGAAGGTGAGCCATTGTCTGTGGGGGGGGGGGGGCGCATACTTACGCACTTGAGATCTACTACTACTAGAATAACCACTACACGTGACGTGCTGTTGTGAGTTAGTAACCTAGTAACCCAACATTTTTTTTTTCTTGACGAACTTGACTGTTTTAATATTTTTTAAATAACTCAAATACCTACATATTATAAATAGCGGACGCTGGCCGCACAACACAGCTGAGGAGGGAAGGGAGGCCTTTGCGCGGCAGTGGGACAACACAGGCTTATAATATACAATGTGGATCTGGACTTACGACATTAAATTAAAACGAGCATAGTACTAGTCCATAGAAACATTTTAAAAGACGAAGATTAGTAGTAGAAAATTTAAAAATTGCAATTTTCAAACAAACTAAATAGCAGAATCAACTGCATAAAAAGTAAACACGCTTTATCTACGAAAAGTCACTAACCCGTTGCGCGGCCCGATGCGGGTCGCGGCGGGGGGCGGCGCCTGCGCGGCGGTGCGGGGCGTACGTGGACGTGGGTAGATAGTTTAGTCGGAGAACAACAAATTAGCGGCATAAACTCACTAAGTTGCGCGTTGTTAATTAAAAGATCACTGATTGAATAATTAATCACATAATATCACATCACAATCAGAATTTACATCAATAGTCAAATTTATAAATTTTCAAGGTTTCCAACGTTGTTCATTATGCACAAGCGACAACGATACCTAATTAACTAATATTAAACTAACACTGAACAATAAGTCACACTAAATCGTCTTAATCACAAATAACAACTAAATTTTTTCACAAAATCACAACAATGCGAACGCGACTCGTCTTGTGATAAAAAAAAGTTGCCGTAAGTAGGTGTGCGCTCCTCAAAGGGCGCCGCCTGACTGGACCGAGTCTCGAGACTTTTTGCCGAAAAAATTCCGCTCACACACACACTCGCAATTGTCTATGCACCACTAATGCATAATTTGCGTAAGTAATATTTCTTTTTCTTTCTAATTGTAGTATTATTTTGTGGGACTGGGCGGGGCGCGTCAGAGTGGAATCGTATGACACCTTTCTCTGTCTCTCAAGCATATTGAGACGTAGAGGATAGAATCGTACGTTTTGCACAGGTTCTTGACCTTACAATGTTTACCTATTATTACGGACTCAGATCTACATCATGTAGAAAAATAAGAAAATGAAAAATAATTTCCTGTGGCTAAAGTATTCATTGGATTTGATTGATTTTTTGTATACGGGTAAAGAACATGACACTCTTTATGTGGTTTTATGGAATGTCAATCGTCCTGCTCCACATTGTATACAAGTTTTTTTTTTTAAATCCCATAACAAATAAAATAAGACTAATTATCAAAGAATCAACTGGAACGTTTTTATTTTTCATTCAAAATAATTCGACAATGTCACGATTATTCATAAAAAAAAACCCTAGATGAAATATAAAAAATAAGAAACATTTAATTCAGACCATTTTTGTTCGTATAAAGAAAATATGACGTCGCATTTTCTTAGCTTTAAATATGAATGATTGGTTTGAATGAAAATGATTTACTCGTACTTATCAATGAAATTTAGATCGAGTCTAGTAGAAAAATAATTTATATGCCAGTTAATTCTTTGATATGGTCTCATTCATACCCTAGCTAGAGGTATGGGATATAAAAAAAACACCTTGTATAATAATAACTCAAATGGTTATTGAATTGTTACCTCAGGGCCAGGGATCAACATGTACATTATAATTTTAAGTGCTCAGCATGTTTTATGTAATTGATGCACTTAAAATATACTAGATGCTATTAAAAACGTTTGAAATGTGAGTAGGTATGGACTGTGACATGTTATTAGTGACTTCAGCATGTAATCTACATTTCAACAGGGAATTAAATGGTTTCTAATTCTATGAAATCATTTATTCTATTAAAAAATAATTCTAATACAATATATTGTAATAGAGGACGAATAAAGGCTCGTGCAGACCAGCGCGACGCGACGGCGCGACGCGACTCGAACAATACTATTTCTAAGAAAACTTCACAGTATAACAATAGCCGGTGTCGCGTCGCGCTGTCGCGTCGCGCTAGTCTGAACGAAGCTTAATATTATACTTCACACAAACTAAAAATAGCTCATGCTTCGGTATTATTCGGTAATATGTAATATCTCGATTACATGTCTGTAAAAGTACAAGGAATAAAAATATTAGGTCTTTACCTATGAAATTGGAGATTTGTATAATAATTTTAAAATATAAAAATGTTGGTAAGTAGGTATTTTTTTATTTCAGATAATCAAAGTACTGGCCCAAATGATCTATACAATTTTGCCATTTTGATGGCAGTTTGTTTATCCATTTACTGTAGAAGTCTGCCGGATGGGAGGCGATGAAGTCAGCGAAAGCGTTTTGTACTGCCTCTCGGGTGTTGAATTTTTTCGCACTTAAAAAATTGTCTAAATATTGAAAAAAGTAGAAATCTGTTGGGGCAAGGTCCGGTGAGTACGGTCGGTGACGGAGAGCTTCCAGCTGTAACTCTTGTAGCTTTGCGATGGTCTCTCGTGAAGTGTAAGCTCGCGCGTTGTCGTGGAGAAGCAATGGGGAAGAGCGATTGACTAGTCTTGGTTGTTGAATTACGAGCTTCGAATAAAATTCATTTGAATTTAGAATTGCGCGCCAATCCACAGATAATTAAATCTGAAAATGCTGGTTCTAGAATCTACATTTACATAGGTAAAGACCTATTATTTGCCAGTCAACCAAGTAGTAATGTGGCTGGCAGACCAAAAGGTGCGCCAGACGTAGGGTCACTGTACAGAGAAAAGTAGGGGGCCCTGTACCTACCTACCAGTTTACTTGACTAGGTGGATGCTTATCTCGGTACACGGGCCAATACTTCTGGTGCACTCTGGACCGACAGCCCCGTTAATATCTTCTTCCTTGACATAATCACGCTATTATTTGACATTATATACCTACAATTTAATTTTAACCTTTTATTAGTGGCTTTTGTGGACATGATAATTATTTCGTTTAAAATACGTTTTTTATTAATTTATTTATCTTTGTATTAGGTACTTAGATTCTTTTCTATTGAATGTGTGGTGAATGTGAGAACGCTGTAGGCTTAGTGGACTGTAGATTTGCTGACCATCATTATTTTGTTAAGTACCTGGTACTTGTTGAAAGACCTACACTGTCCTCCTATACCTAATAACACTGATATTTGAATATTGTAAAAGCCAATTATTTTTAAAAGAGTAACCGTGGAGTTCTTGCCGGCTCTTCTCCATAGGAAACGACCAATTGGAACCGTGCACCTAGCTTCTGACGTTTCATAAGTGCCCATGGAGGTTTATGTGAAATAAAATATTTTTATTTGAAAAACAATTGCAGAGCGAAAATTTTCAAAATAAGCAATCCAAACAAAAACCCTGCCTGCATCTGTCATTTTCATTCCAAATGTTGGCAATACGCTGTCGGAAAAATAATAGGAGCAAGTAAAAAATCTTACGATGATTAAAAAAAATAGGTAATCCTTTGCTGTACAATAACTTAGGTATCGTCACGCCACAAGTGGAGGCTATTTTTAAAGTACCCCCAACCATGAGCCCCATTTAACAGTAGCTTTTGACAAGTTGATAAAAACTGTGATTTATTTACGTCTTGAAAATAATACCGTACCTATGTCAATAACTCAATATTGCTAAATTTAGCAAAATGTCCTTGCATGAAAAATTTTGGCCAAATGTCGTCAATTTATTCTTGTACCGAAATAGAAATAGTGATTTTGTCACAACATTCTCTCGAGACTTTGACTTTGAAAAATTTCGTAGAAGCTATTTTAGGCGTGCTTCACCTGTTCGGGTCGCCAATTCGGCAAATTCGATTTGGCAGTAGGTATTTGTTGAACAACAAAACCGACTATATTTTTGATTTTGCCGCCCGACTTTGCCGATTAATCCCATTCCGTACACAAGTGCGCGCGCGCCTTGCTCCCACAGAGCATCATGTATTATGGAAGCGACTTAAAATCTATCTATAATCTATTTAAAAGAAAAATAAAATAATAAAAATAAAGACCTGTTTAAACCAAATGACATTTTCTTTCTTTTTCAAATTTCATAATAAATAACTACTATAACATATAATTTATAAAAAATATAAAATAATTCATAATAAATAACATCAACATGCGATCGCGCCGGCAGACATTCTTCTTGTGAAATTGGTTCTGTGGGGCTGCCAGATACATTTGACAAAAGCTTACCCACCTAATTTTGCAATTAATTTTACAAAATAAGTAGCCGCTGCCCGATGCGTTGCAGTAAATTAAATGAATTGTTTATTTATTGGATTGATTCCTTTTATTTATTTATAATTACAAAATACGCAATACGAGCGTATATTTATTATATTCTGCATGAATTATATTTATACTAGTTCAAATATTAACATTAAATAAATTAGACGAAATATTATATCAGCTAATTTTGTTGATTAAAAATTTCGCAAAAACTACCAAATGGTAGCTTTTAAACATTTATGCACCTTTTCAGTTTTACCTATTGTAAAGTTGCCACCATTGAAAAGTCATTATTAGAGACCGACGTTTTTTGGTCTTACACATACAGAATAGAGAAGTACTTGGCAACATTGGTCTAGCCCCCGTAGGCATTCCAAAGTTTACTACAGAGTTGAACCCGCCCGAGGTCCACTCACGACAGCGACCGAGCGCCACCTGAGGTTTCTTTCGAAATGTTTGTGCAATAAATCAAAACAGGGACCAATAATAAAAATAGCCCTTAAAGCAATCCATTAAGATTCATCCGTATTAGCAAAATATGTGGAAAAGTTAGGTTTGGTTAAAACACAACAAACAAACAACACACTTTTTTTTTACATTTTTTACTAAGTTTTAGAATTGAGTATGTCTGCCTACTTATAGTATTTTTAGAAATCCAATATGTTGATAATAGAACAAAAACTGTACCTAAACTCAACCCGGTATCGTTAATTTTGTGGAAAATCGTTTTTACAATATAAAAAATTATATTTTTTTATAATTTTAAGGTGAAGAACCAAGCTTTATGTGGTAGTTATTAGTTATATTTGATTCGGTTTAGTTTTGTCACAAAATGAACCGAAAAACAGCATAATTTTGTCCGATTTGCAATCGCGCCCTTAATTACCTTTGTAATTACCACTGTAGATTTGTAGGATCTAGGGCGCAGCAGATCATTAGAGGTTTCTTATCTTCTATACATAATTACTACGAATAATACTTTTAGTATTCATAGACATAAATTATAATAAAGTACCTGGTCGACTCAAGTCTGCTCGGGTGAAAATAGAGAATGCTCATTTAGTAGTTAGAATGGTTCATGCTAATTCCAAGCTGCCATGATAGTAGGCACTTACTAATTCCATGCTGCCATGATAGTAGGCACTTACTAATTCCATGCTGCCATGACATTATTCTAAGGTAGCCATCTTGTTCTAAGCTTTGGATGACTGCTCGGGTGAAAATACGGAGAAAACGTATTTTCCTAGATATTAGACCTAGCTAGATCGATTTTTCGCTCCCGTAAACCCAACATTGCATCTTTCATCGAAATCGTTAGACTCGTTTTCGAGATTATTGTATTGATTATTGTTTCGACGTTATTGTATTTGTATACAAATGTGTGTTTTGTATACAGGGTGGAAGGGACATCGACGCGAAAACTGATACCATGGACTCAGTACATGATTCTGAACCCCCCTCCGTTGAAATTTTTCGTCGGTTATTTAAAAAAAACAAACAGCTGTTCCATACATTTTGACCGCGTAGGTATTGAACTTTTCTATGAAACACCTGTTTTTTTTTTAATAACCGACGAAAAATTTCAACGGCCCCTCCGTTGAAATGGTTCAGAATCATCAGTCAATCATGTACTGAATTCATGGTATCAGTTTTCGCGTCGATGTCCCTTCCAACCTGTATACAAATATTGCTCATTTAATAGTATAGGATAAAATAGTAACGTTTGCTATGAAAATCATAAATAATTATGTTATTCCACTACAGAGCGATATTTCATCATTTTATTTAGTAATATTTCATGAAAAATTAATTAAATCAGCGAAATATTTGACAGCTATTTGCGACGTTGCCAACTTTCCGTATGCATCCTCAGCGCAGGCGACACTGGGAACGAAACTATGTTAGTTTAGCTTCGCTCGTGTAGCTAAGTATTTTCCTACTTCGTGGTGTGAAAGTAACTAAGGGCGGATTTCACCAATGGAACTGAACGCGATCGGCACATTTAAACCGTGTTCAAGAGCTGTCACTGTCAGTCATCGAATCATGGTTGTGAAATATTGACACTGACAGCTCTTAAACGCAGTTCAGGCGTGCTGATCGCGTTCAGTTTCATTAGTAAAATTGGCACTTAGTATTAAAGCAAGATTTATTGGATTATCAAGACTGAGAGTAGTCTTTTATGAGTGATGTAGTCCTGACAGGTTTTTTTACTACACGGATGTCAGAAATAAACAAGCCCTTCCACCAATGCGACTAAAATAAAGTTATAATGCGGAACCCACGTTTCCGGAAATAAAATATTGTAGACAATTGACAACTTCCTCTTATTTTATAATTTATGAACATTTATAGACTTTTTATATCCTGTCATAAATAGTCAACCGGTTTATATAAATAAATATGAATGTAGGTACAGTCGGGGAACTTCATTGTTGAGCAGATTGACACTATGTGAGTTTGCCATGCTATAGCTAATTAGAATTTGAGTAGATAATCAAGTCGAATACATGTTTTACTTCAATCAAGTTAAATTCTCTCACCATTAAATTCTAAAGTACAGACGCCAGCATGTCAACCTACCCGAAACTGTCAATTTTTTCCAATCAACTTTGAACCTTATGGTTTAGTGATAAAGTTGAAAATCTATTAAAGAAATTTGACAGATTGTAGTAGGTGGACGTGCTGGCGTCTGTACACGAGCGCGCCCGGCCAACGGGCTCGCTGTTTACTGGGTTTTTTTTGCGTATATTTCCCGTATATTTCCCGTTTGATTGGTGTGTATTTGGGCAGGCTCGCCAAACGTGTACTGGGAGCTATAGATTTTTCCGTAAGATAGGTAACATGCGGTCTTAAAAAAATATTAAAAGCTAGCCAATCCGTCCCGTCTTGAGTTTATACAAAAATCCCATAGAACAAAGGACGTCCTCCATAAAAACCTAATTCGGACTATTATTAGCTTTATCGGTCCAACCTTCCTCAAGTGATGTGCTTACCAACAAACAGAAGCCGTATTTTGACGTATTAAATGCCACCATTTTTCCAGTGTGAGTGAGAGACGGAGCTATACAAGGCCGATAGCACCTTCCTTTTTCGCAGTGGAATAATGATGGTTCATAATACGGCCCGGTCATCTCATATCTGCCACGGCTTATTTTAATTTTTGCATTGTTTTTATCTTTTATTACGGACGCTTTTTTACGTGCACGTCTTTCTACATTGTTCTCACATGTATAATTTCAACATGAATGATGTAAACAATATTTTGTAAGAATATATATTTTTTTAAAGAGTGTCCGTGGAGTTTCTTGCCCGTTCTTCTCCATAGGAACCTACGCTTTGGAATGGGCAACTAGCTTCATATTTCTGACTGACTGACCCCTTGGCAATTCAAAAGTGCCTGTAAATGGTTTAATTGAAATAAATGCTTTGAGTTTGAGTTTGCCCCAGAATTTAATTTTTAGATTTCCGTACCTGAAGGGTACCAAACCTGTCCGTCTATCTGTCAGCGGGATTTATCTCATGAACAGTAATAGGGGAGACAGTTGAAATTCTCACAGATTGTCTATTTCTATTGGCGTTATAACAACAGATAACAAAGAATAAATAAAGTTAATAATTAAATGGTCCCCATACAGGAAGCGTGTTGTTATCGGCATTTTTTTGCTCAATCTCAATGAATACGGTACGGAACCCTTCTTGTGCGAGTCCGACTCGCACTTGGTCGGTATTTTTTTAAATTGTTTCCTTCGGAATATTTAATGTGTTCTTCACGCTATTACACTCGCAAGGTAACCGGTATTGTAGACAATACTGGTAACTTTCGAAAAATTATAGCCATTATTAATAGTATAGGTATATTAGGTACCTACTCACTCTACTAGTGAAGATAGATCCTTGCATATAAAATAAATGTCTAAAATACGTCAATTCAAATTCAAAAGTCATTTATTCAAACTAGGCTGAGAATCAGCACTTTTCGAACGTCAAAATTACATAAGACAGTCTCCCAAAACGCCCACCCTTCACCACTTCCTAGTGCTTTTGCTGGGAAGAAGAAGTGGCGCAACAAACTCCCCAGCAGCACAGCTGTCTGTTCAGTTAGGGAAAAAAAAAAATTCTATACATTAATTTATAAGATCATTTACATTACGCAAGATACAATTTAAATTAATAGCCATATGACAGCTAGCACACGCCAATATACCAACCAAAAACATCGAGAACTATACTCAAGCAGAAATAAAAATAACTAAACGTAAACAATATCTAAAAAAAGAAAATAACGCCTCCAGGCATAAAGGGCGTGCCCGCTTACATAGAGCTGTAACTAGAAGTTATAATTGATAAACTAGGACCATCGAGGTAAAATAAATAATTGTCGAGGTCGCTAGCTAACCACATATTGCAATACAACTCATTAAAAAAAACATTCTAATGAGTAGATTATGTCAACAATAAATAAAAATAAAATAAATTTACATAAAAAGTAAAATTATAAACTTATCGTCTTTGTAGTACAAGGACCTTGATAATACAAGGTGAAGTTAAATTAAGTCTTTTTTTAGGGTTCCGTGCCCAAAGGGTGAAACGGCACCCTATTACTAAGACTCCGCTGTCCGTCTGTCACCAGTACCCTAATTACGTAATGCAAAATCAATCCGAATCTGAATCGTTTTGAAACAGATTGCTAATCCATTGCTCCGTAAGATCGAAAAAAAAACTGCAGAGCAACGTAAATGACGCAATGAATTTTGTTGAACTGTCAAAATGAAACAGATTTGTCTTTATCGTTTACGAAAATATGTTGCGTAATTAGAAAGCAGGCTGTATCTCATGAACCGTGATAGTTATAACAAAAAATACTAAAAACAGAATAAAATAAATATTTAAAGGGGGCTCCCATACAACCGACATGTTTTTTTTTTTGCCGTTTTTATAGATAATTGTTTTTTTATAGACAAGTGCGAGCCGGACTCTTGGCCGGTTTTTATTATTTGTTGTTTTAGCCAGCATGGGAATGTTAAAACATGTCTCTGGTCATACTTCCTTCCTTCTAACCTTTTGTGTACGAGTATTGTGGGAATCAATTGAAAATATCGTATGATTCAGAGGCAACTGCCGCGGCCGCAAAGGACTATAAAATGTCCATTGTAATACTATTGTTTGAGTGTGATTAAATTATACATCCTGTTTACATGCTTCTACATGTACAAGAACAAGGCATGCGCAGGAAAAACTCAATGTGGTTCACTTTTGCTCATACATTGCTTCAAAAGTTCGAAAAAAAAATCTGCTCAACCACGTAAATAACGTAATGAATGTTGTTGAACTGTCAAAATGAAACAGATTAGTCGTAATCGTTTACGAAATTAAGTTACGTAATTAGATAGCAGGTCTTTCTTGGATCTTGTTTTTTGATGTGCAATAATTATCTTTCCTCTCGCTTTTCTGCAACCTGTGCGAGTGATTTCGTGAAAAGGGACGGGTGAAAAGGGAAGTGTGTAACAGGAAGCCGAGGAAGCGCGCGCTTTGACCAATGAGCGCGCGCGGTGCTAGAAATGGCTGTCAGATGGTACCAATTCATTTTCCGACTATTCAATCAACTTTAAACCTTACGCTTTAGTGATAAAATTGAAAATCTATTAAAGAAATTTGACATATTGTTGTAGGTTGATGTGCTGGCGTCTGTGCGTAACATAGAATAGGGACTCTGTCTTCAAAGGTGGGGTTAAAACAAACGGACGTAGCACCAGAAGTCCAGAACAAGAGCAAGAACATAATTTTCTTAATAAATAATAGGAAGTGCCTCAGCTGCCGGTGCCGGGTCCCGAATTGGCTACCAGCGCCGTTTGCTGAATTGGCGAGGACTTTGAAAAAAAAAAAAAAAAACGGAAAATGGAGTTGGCACAATTTGGCATATGGAGTAGATAGGCTTTAGGCATTATTTTTTTTCCATTAATTTATATATACCCATAATCAGTAATTTCCATATTCCAGTAATCAAGTAGGTACTGCCCGGAACAGAACTAGTTAGATTAGGTTAAAATATTTTTACTCGCAAAAAAAGATTAGGTTAGAACTGTGACCTCGTACGACCAAAAACGACTAGGATATTACATTAGAAAAAAAAAACTTTAGTTAGGGTTAGGTAGTTTAATTCTGAACAGCCCGCGTTTTTAATCTCGGCTTCCGGCAGTAATGTACCTACTGCCGGTTCCCAATGGCGGCCGGCACTCCCTAAATAATAATACCAGCCTATTATTATTCCACTGCTGGGCAACCATACGGAGAAGGCACGAGCATTGATCATCATCACACTTGCTCTTGAAGGGTTAGCTGTTTCAGACTTAAATACAAGGTGGCGATCTAGACACCTGCATCCGACGAGGCTGTGATCCTACCCGGCATACTAAACAACTTTCACCATGAAACTAATATCCGAATCGTGAAAAAAAAACAAATTCCTATACTTACAACAGTCTGTAGACAGACTATTTCGTTTCGATTCATGTAGGTATGGAATTTTTTTTTTTTACGAGCCGTATAATACCTATGTGATTCATAGCGAGTTGTGTATGAATGAATGAATGAATGAATGAATGAATGATATATTTATTTGCAAGAATATAGGTAGCTAACATAAGTTCTTAATATCTATGGGTTTCACTATATTCGGCGTTTCAGCCGTGCAAATATTTTGATTTTACATTTTGGTTAAGATATAACATGCAGTACACATTTAGTAGTTAGCAATAATATAAAAATAGTTTCATAATTTAAATGTAGATTACAGTAGTACCGTAAGTACGTGTATTACGTAGTTCGAACGGCCGAACGGCCCAAACAGAATGGCCCCGGGCTATTCGACTGTAAACGAAAATCGTCTACGTTCCAACTGACCGGTGATAAAAAATTGTAAACAAATTCAATGTCGTTGAAATAAGTCACTACATTTAGATAAAAAAGTTGAAATAAAAGTTTTTTTTTTCTTAGATTTGTGTTATCTTCTTTAGAAAAACAGTCAACAGTAATAAAAAATGTTTACAAAAGTTACATTTGGTAATTAAATAATTTTAAATAAAAAAATGTCTTATTTTAAAGAAACAAATCAACAATAATAAAAATATTTACAAAAGTTAAATTTTGTTAAAATCAGTCCTATTTCAAAGAAACAAATCAACAAAATATATAATTAATTAGGTATTTTTAATCGTATTTCTAAAAAAAAAATTACATTACTTACCTTACTTACAAAGCAGTCTCTTTTTAAACAATTAAATCAACATAAAGGTTTGTCTATTGGTCAACAATATTCTTTAGGGACATACCTATTATATTAGGTATGTATGTACCTATTATTGTGTGATATATTATTCAATTATGTAAATATTCTAAATGGTTAAAAATCATAAACTTTGCGACTATCACAATGTATGCGACTGTCCCTTCTGCCCCCGATGTCATAATTACAGTAAGTCGTGTTACTGGTGTTATGACTTTTTTACAGTACTGTGATCCTTAAATCAAGGCCTATATGGAACATTTTTCTTTAATTTTATATCTAAATTATTAACAAAGTTACGACAAGCACAATCACAGTAAATGTTGAGAAGATTCAACCGTTCGTTAAAATAATGACAGTAAGTAGACTTACTGTATTAAAATTATGTTTTATTTCATATTTTTACTATCATATTTACAGTAACTAATGCCGGGACATTAGTAGACTGATATTATTTAATTATGGGGTTTTCGCTACACATATTCACAGTAAGTATAGTGACATAAAAGTCACACTTTTATGTCAGCGGACTAGTTCCATCACCAAGTCGAGACAAAATTGCGTAACACCAAAGTATATGATTTTGATGATTATGTTGCACGTGTGAAAAGTGTGAATACGATGAAAACTATCGTTAAAAAAATGAACTTTACTGATTTTTATAAGTAGGTACGATGAATGTGTATCGCAATATAAAATTCGAAACTCCTCACCACGTATTTACTTAAAAGACATCACATACGTTAAAGCAGAAAGAGGCTATTTCACCCTAAAATTTTAAAAAGATCAAGATGACGAAGACTTTCAAAATTTGGACTTTTTACAAAATAAAGTCTTAAAAAATAAAACATTTCCTGAACGTAGGCCAAAAGCTGCTCCACGAGGTATAACAGAGGAAAAGAAGAAAGAGATACTAGAAACGCTGGTCCCATTGATGCCAGAAAATAGACGAGCATTTTGGTTGAATATACCTACTTCTAATGCTTCTGATCTTGATGATTAAAAAAAGATTGTTTCAATTTTATTTTAATCAAATTTTTATGCGGTTGTTATGTTTTTCATAAAACGTTTAAATTAATTGCCTAATACTATTTACAAAGCTTAATGTATCGATGCACGGAATTAGATTGCAGACATTCCCCTCTTATTTACAAAATCCGCGAAGTTTGCGAAGAAAAGTCGCTGGATTTGTGGGCTAGATAAAGAGGTTGTAGTAAACATAGTTACAGTACCATACATCGACAGGATATTTCGTTAAATATAATTACAGTATCTTACCGACTTACTGTAAATATGTTTAAGAAAGTGTTAGTTGGGCTGATAGAAGTGGTAATTATAGATACAATTCATTAGATTTTTAAAAAACCATCAATATTTAACAAATAAATTATACTCAAGATTAATCTACGTAAATGTATCTTTTGATTCCCGTTTAAATATTTAAGCTGTCTGCAATAATCATCAAGATACATCAATTTAAACATCTGGAAACAAAAGTGCGATTTCCCACCATTTAAGGCGCCATTTTCCGGGCCTGTGGGCCTTTGAAACGCTACCTCCGCCTCCCCCTAAGGGGGAATGACGTATTTATTTACGATTCACTGCCGATCATTTCGCGAAAAATACATGCCACAGCATAAAATATTTGCAGTTGACCAACTGAATTAGTTTTTCTTAGGTTCGATTTCTTTCAATAATTTTACATTTTGTGGGACTAAGGTACGGTGTAGTGAACTAAAATGATTACTTAAAATGTCCTGTGTACCTAATGGGCGTTTTCACATTAATAGATAACGACACCAGCCCGATACCGATATGTCGGCAGCTATTATACCGACATCGATACAATTATTATCGGCCCAATGATATTGCTAAGTATCGACGTCTTGAAGTCGGCAGTGCGAAAAAGTGTGTTCAAGTGACAAAATGCCGCTACTCTCACCGCACTGTGTCTTCGCCGATAGATATCGTACCAATATCGGTGTCGGTCGCTGTCTGCGACGATATAGGTGACAATAGCAAGACAATGTAAAAGCGTTTGGTAGGCACTAAACGTATCCGATCATCTGACCTCCGATATAGTGTCGATGTCGGGTCGGTGTCGTTATCGGCTAATGTGCTGTTGTGACAGTCAATTAATTTTATTAATTAAAGAAACAACATGTTTACCTTTTGATATAGTGTTATGGGATAGTTCGTAGAACGTACACAGAAAAACATGAAGTTTAGGCCTCTTCTGTCATCTATGGTTTTAATAAAAATCAATATCTATGGTTAGGTGACTGTTAATGAGAAATCCCATGTACAAACTGCACACGGGATTTTTTTAGTGATAGTTAGGTAGTCATGAATAATCTGTAAGAATCCATAAGTGTATCAGTGTTGTGAAATTAGGTATTATATGAAGGAACGCAGGCGTTTAATAATTCACTTAAAATGAAAAACTTGCAAGCAATGGGAAATTTCTACTGAAGGCTGCGCGTTTAGACCTCTGCAGGGCTAACATGACAAGCGCGAGAAAGCTCTTTTTCTCGTTTTGTCGAAATTTGTCTACGATTCTGACGTCATTCTAATCCCTAACATGACCGTAAACGACGAGATTTCTCGAAAAAGGCACTTTGACACTTCTATATGTCGCGACGAGAAACCGATATTGCAAGTTATTAAAAACAAATTATTTTTATGATAGCAACATCGGCTTGAGATTCCGTTTCATTCATTCAATGGTGCCGATTCTCTTGTCACAAATGCCTCTAAACTAGACTAAAAATCACCAAAATTTAGATTATTCTTGTCAACCGACAATTTTCCATTCTGAAATAGACTAAGTGACACAACTTAACTATATTTTAGTTTGACGGCACTGAGCTATTAATTTAGTGAAAATGGCAATTTTGCTGTTCAGAATTTTACGTTCTTCACCTAAAGTTTAGATTGTCTAAGTATTTAATCGCGATTAAAAAATGAACTAAAATTCACACCAACACCTCGACGGCGCAAAAACAATAATGTCTTTTTTTCTTTTCTCTTGCTTATATCTCGAAAATGGTGTGTCCTATCGCCAAAATAATGATAAATTCGACCCCCTTTATGAAACCCATAAACCCCTAACACTCAACATGTAGGTAATATTTTTTCATATTTTCCATACAAAAAACGAAAGATTCCATATAAAACACGTCGTTCCAATATAAACAAACTTTCATCTTTATTTCTTCAGGATTTTAATTAAGTTGAATGGGCTAAAAATGGTCGTACTGTTTTGCTTATACTGTGACCATATTTTTTTGTTTTGGATGTTTCCCACCACTCATGAAGATTCGTAAATATTGACAGCTATACATGAAGTAACAATTGCCGTACTTTATTGCCAAGTGACGTACCTACTGCTACAGCTATAATTTATCGAATCTATTATTTTAGGACATCGACATTTTAGAACGACTTTTTATCGTATACAGAAGTGTCGTATACGATATCGTAACCAGTGACTTTTTGTATTCAAAACTGAAAATTGTTCATACTGAGCCAATACGATACAATCACGGATTCAAGAAAAAATTGTGTTGCTGGCTCAGCTATTCGAAAAATATAATTACGATTTTTATCGTGTTCTATACATTTGGTCATGTTAGCACTTTTGTTCGAAACAGCATTTTTTTCTAATTTTAATTGTTCTTGACAGAGTGAAAATTGTTTTAAATATTTTTTATACAACCGACAACCGGACCAATTGTATATTTATTAATATAGAATATGATATTAGCAAAGACAGTTTGGTGGAGAGTAAATATTGTAACATGGATGAATCTGATAAAAAAATCTTTAAAAAAACTTCTTCTTAAACGACTATAAAAAAAATTATAAGACTCGCACTTGACTATAATTTTATCGATAATAATTTGTAATGTGTCTAACACTATTGTAAGATGACAATTAAACGTCATCATATCATAATCACACTTTCGAAAACAATATTATGAATTAAAACTATATTAAAATTACGAAATATTTTTTCTGAGTTGTCGCAATTTCATATCTAATGTGTTCTTCATTTATTTGATTTTTTTTTAACAACTGCAGAGAGAGCGTATTTTTAAAAATTTTGACACAGGTCCACCCTCGATGACGTCCCGCAGGACTCTGAGCGCGAGCCGATTTAGCCCGATTTACTATATTTGGGTTTTTTTTAAGATTTTATTTGCTGTTACATTAAAATAAATCCATAATCCCCTAGTCTTTTATGGTGAACGTATAGACGAAATTTGATTGAAATTGCTTTAATTATAATCGAATAAAACCATTTTTTCTCATAAAAAATCTACATTTTGAGGAAACTTTGCGATTTTTTTGTATCGAGCCAAATTATGTCAATCGTGTTTTGGCCCTCATAATTCACTAAAAAATATCTTCAATTTTAATAATCATGAAAAAAAATAAGGCAAATTAGTAGTTTTTGAGGACAAAAATTGATTTTGCGTGCAGCCGAAATGCGTCAAAACCTCTTCTTTGGGACCCATTTCGCCTTAATTTTTTTGACTTACTATAATTATGACATGGGGGGCAGCCTTTAAAATTAATGTTGAAATCATTTTATCACCGGTCCTTTGGAACGTAGACGATTTTTTTGAATCGCAATATACATTAAACTTTATGAATCACTCCGTCCATTGTTGAAAACATTTTGAAAACCCGTACGGTAGTTCTTAGGGTTCCGTAGTCAACAAGAAACCCTTATTTATAGCTATATAGTTTTGCCATCTCCGTTTGTCTGCTAATTTGGCATGGATATACTTATGATCACACCGATATTTTTTTCACCAATTTTTTTTCTCGTCTATCCCATGGTGTGGGGTATTGTTGGAAAGGTCGTTCTAAAACATTGCGGGCGGGGGCTTTGTTTTATAATATCTAAGGATATCATTTATATGTACTTATGATCACACCGATATTTTTTTCACCAATTTTTTTTCTCGTCTGTCCCATGGTGTGGGGTATTGTTGGAAAGGTCGTTCTAAAACATTGCGGGCGGGGGCTTTGTTTTATAATATCTAAGGATATCATTTATATGTAGGTACAGTTCAATTCGAAGTTAATGGCGGCTCGGAAGTGCGCTACTCGTTGCGCAGTACCTCACCCCTCACCCCGTTGACCCATGAATTCGTTACTGCGCAGCGAGTGCAGCGACTCGCCTCATGTTCCGAGCCGCCATTAAGTTTGAATCGGGCTGTACTAAACATAAACATAACAATCTAGTGGGGGGTGTAATAATCTAGTGATAGACAGAAATGACCCTATTATTACGAGGTCACAAAATTATTAATTTTAGAGCCTAACTGGCGGGTATTTCCGTTGCTTTGCCTTTAAAATTTTAAATTTATAAATTAAAATAATATCTTACGTCAAATAGCCATGCTAACGTTTTTATTATTATGAATGAGATTTAATAAAACGTATTTTTGTCATGAGGTTGGCTCTTATATCTATCTATTTATAGTACTTACCTACTAATAGTAAAGCTGAAGAGTGTTTTGTTTGAACGCGCAGTCTCTGGAGCTACAATTTTTCAAATCGATGATTTGAAAAATTCCTTTGCATTTGCTAGCCCAATTCTTGAGGAAGCGAAAACTAACTAAAAGCGCGGGCGGACGAGGTGGGTCGGGGGCCGAGGGACTTTGATTAAAATATAGCTGATAATTTAGTTTATTGTGGTGCCTTACAAAATAAATGCCATTGTAATTAAAAAGAAAGTGAATATATGTATTATGGTAAAGCGATAATGCTCCGCATGTAGTATAACTTGGCTACATAATTATCAAGCTATACATTTCCAGTTTAAGCTGATTTCGCATTGTATAGGATTTCCGTACAATGCGAGGTCAGCTTATACTGGAAATGTGTAGCCATGTGTTTCATACGAATCGGATTGGTTTCATAATAGGTTCCTTTTCTTCATTTCAGTAGGCTTAGAGAAAGATGGAATGATCTCTTTGACTCAGTGAGACACAATACTGCAATAGGTACTTGCAGGTTAGACAGAGCTGTACCTATAGTACACCTACATTTCGCCAGTTATGTTTAAGTCCCATGTAATAGGGGGCGAGCCTATTGCCATCAACCGGGCACAAATCCAGACTCCGGGCTGCTACTGAGATATTCCAGATAGAAAAACCCAATAACACTGCCCGACACGGGAATCAAACCCAAGACCTCATGCTCAGCAGTAGCGCTTGCGACCACTAGACCAACGAGGCAGTTTGACAGAACTGGTTGAATCATACCGCCTTCTGTGCGTACCTATACCCAAATATGTCGTTATACAGTTAACCAATACTAGTGAAAAATTAGTATGTATACACTAACAAGCGCAAGAAACACCACTTGTGATGGTGCTTGAGACCTGCGACTTGACACAGATTTTGAATCTAACACATTACCCTCCTTTGCGTCGCGTAGTCGGGTAAATACTCCTTCGATGGCACCTACTTTAGCTGGTGTCGTAAGTAAACCAGGCCTCAGTATACAGGGCGGCTCTTCTTGGTTATTAATTTTACATGTTAAACGTCTTTACAAATAACATTCTATGCTAGAAATCTACTAAGGGCTGATTTTACTAATGAAACTGAACGCGATCAGCATTTCTTTAAAAGCGCGAAAACGCGTTCAAGAGCTGTCAGTGTCAAAATTGTTACGGAATATTGTACACTGACAGCTCTTGAACGTGTTAGAAATGCTGATCGCGTTCACTCTAATTGGTGAAATCAGGCGTAACAGTCCCCTACTTTTGTTTTAGTTCGTTATAGTTTAGATGCCAGTTCTATTGTCTACATCATCATTATGTACTTGACATTCTTTTCAACATAACATCAGCTCAGTATTCCCCTATGGGCTAGACCAGTGGTCGGCAAACTCATAAGTCAATACAGCTAAATATCAATACTATAAAGACATTAAATTATACAGGGTGTCCGGTAAATAATGGATAACCTTGAAATAGCATTATAATAAATCTGATTGCCGTTCTAAAAAAACTACCAAAACAAAAATATCTCAATTAGTACCTACTTAGATAATATTTTTTTGAAAAAAGTACTGTTCAATTTCTAGTCACATTATTTACTGCTTCACTGTCGGCATAGTCAACGTAAAATATTACAACAACAAATAACCGATGGAATTCATTAATTTGTGGTCGTGGTGAAGAAGAATGTAAAATAAGGTAAAAAAATGTTAGTTAAAAATTTTAGGTACTACTAAGGATTTAATTCTTTTTGTATTTTTTTTTAATTGTATGCTATTTTAAGGTTATCCATTATTTACCGGACACCCTGTATAAGATTTCTTATGAGAGCCAATCCTTTCTACATACATTTTTCTTCTTAAAACTCCCATCCTCTTGCAGCCCACAACGCTTCCAAAAATTAACTTGCTGAGAAGTAGGACACCTTCATCATCACGGTTGCTAATAATATGATGAAGGTACTACAGTAAAAGATTAATTTACTGTAGTAGGCGCATTACTTTGTGTAAATTATTTCATCACCACTGCTCTCAAAACGGTGAATGAAAACATCGTGAGGAAACTGGCATGTCCTAGAACCAAAAATTTGAAGACATGTGGAAGACGCGTGGTGGATTATAGCCCACTCCCTCTCATTGAGAGGAGGCCGTGTCCCTGCAGTGGGAACGTTATAGGCTGATGATGATGATGATGAGATACCTTACACATAGCGATATATCGTCGCGGCGAGAATTTGATGGCACGGCGAGACTATCGCCGTGATTCTCACCCGTGGAGATGGCACCAAAGGATGTGCCAAAAGCAAATTTGTAGCTCTGGACGGCACAGGCGCATTCCATCATAGAGCCTTCACATTATGTTCTGTTTTGATGACCTGAGGTTTTAGGTATTCTGAGAGTCCCAGAAATCCCTTTCGTCTGCCCCAAACGGTGAATATATTTATGAGGATTTCCAGAAAAAGTAAATCGGTGCTCCCGATAAAAAACGTTCTATGATCAAAAAAAATTAATGCGTCTCCCAATCCCTGGCTAGCGTCTAATTTGGGATAGCGCTCCTTGATGGGCGAGTCCTATTACTGGCTGGAGGTACGATGCGTTGCGTGAGCTCAGTACAGAACACGCAAGCTAACCTCTCAAAGTCACTGGCATATATTTGCGTCTTAAGGCGTCGCTGAAAGAGGGCTGAAAGGGACAGGATGGATTTATTATTTGATGCAGGTTGAGACACACTAAAATACAGAAAATAACTTGGTTATAACAGGATATTAATTCGTACTTCCACGTTCAACAGATTTTTAATAATACCTACTCATAGAATTTACTACCTAGCTATTTCATTTTATGGGTATTTTGATTACCGGTGGCAATAAATCTGTTATTTCATGATAACCTACTATGCAATACACAGACCAATAAAATTTTAATTTTACGCATTGCTAATTTTATGAAGATGTAATTTTAACATTAATTAAAACCACTCGGTAACAATACTTAAATAATAGGGGTTAAAGTATGAAATTGCCGTTTTATTGTAATAGGTACTTCGAATTGACATAGAACCTTCATGGTTTGAGATTTTTGAGTGAAACTTTTTTCACATGGTACCTATGAAGTTCTTCTTTTAAAAAATGTGCAACATTCGATTATCGACTTTCAGTTGTTTTTTTATTCAGTTAGACAAGAAAGATGGATACTTCGAAAATTCGAGTTATTTTTGAATACGAGTTCCGACGCGGAACTAACGCGGCAGAAACAGCTCGCAATATCAATGTTGCGTTTGGAGAGGGGACTGCTAATGAACGCACCGTGCGATTTTGGTTTAAACGCTTTCGTGATGGAAACTTTGATTTGAAGAACGAACCACGTGGAAGACCGCCCACACAGGTGAATAACAATGAATTGAAAGAGACGGTGGAAGCCGATCCGAGCCAAACTACCCAGGAATTAGTGGCATGGTTTAACGTTACCTTACCAACAATATTGACTCATTTGCGTCAAATCAATCAAATAAAAAAATATGAGAAATGCGTGCCTCATGATTTGACTGATCTGCAGAAAGAAACGCGTGTTGAAACTTGTGTTTCCTTGTTGAATCGATACATAAATGAAGGAATATTGGATCGAATTGTGACATGTGATGAAAAGTGGATTCTTTGCGATAACCATAAGCGAAAATTGCAATGGCTGACGCCTGGTCGAACGCCGCAACAGTGTCCTAAAGCAAAGCTTACCAATAAAAAGGTAATGGTAACTGTTTGGTGGTCTCAGCATGGTGTTATTCACTATAGCTATCTCCGATCTGGTCAAGCAATAACGGCAGAGGTCTACTGTGCTGAACTCCGAACAATGATAGCAAAACTAGCAGTGAAACAGCCCCGACTCAATCATCAATCTCAGTCTTCACCATTATTGCTCCATGATAACGCGAGACCTCATACAGCACGAGAAACCGTTTTAACTCTACAGGAACTGCAATTAGAAAACATTCGTAACCCTCCGTATTCGCCAGACCTTGCTCCAGCGGACTACCATTTTTTTCGTGATTTGGACAATTTTCTACGTGATAAAAAGTATTCTTCTCAGGAGGCAGTACAAAATGCTTTCACACAGTTTGTCGAATCTAGATCACGAGAGTTCTATCGCAAAGGCATAAATGACCTTCCTATTAGATGGCAGCAATGTATAGATAATAATGGTAATTATTTTGATTAAATAAAGATGTTAAAATTTAAAAAAAAAACGAATTTCAATGTTTCAGTACAAATCGGCAATTTCATACTTTAACCCCTAATATTTAAAAACAGGAACCCGTGAAACAAACTGACTTTAGTTGTGCACATAATTTTTCCTGACTTTTGTATTTGTGGGCTGTTGAGGTTTTAAGTCGTACAAAAAACAATAACAAACAAACAATAACATCTGATCGATCGCACGCTAAAGGCTACAATTTCTAAGAAAACTTCACGGTGTAAGCCCACGTACGCACGGACGTAAAAATATCGCGGCGGGATTTTATCGCGCACTGGATTTTCAACTCTCGGTGTTGAGCCGAGCGTTAAGAATCCAACGCGTTGGGACACACTCGACCCGGCGCGTTAAAAAAACACACTATTGAATTTTCAACTCTTGGCGCTAAGCAGAGCGTTGAAAATCCAGTGCACGAAAAAAACGTGGGGTATCTAACCGGTGTCGCGTCCCGCTGTCACATCGGGCTAATCTGCACGAAGCTTTGTTATATTTTTATTTAAGATTCAACCGCAAAACACCAACACTGACATATTTACAACCCACATACCTCTAACTGACATAAATTATCATGATAAAAACAAATACTTTTTATCCTCAACCAGAACCGCATTAATCTTGAGTTCTCTATTTATGTATTTAACGTCTGGTCCTGTCGACAAACAGTTAGTCCAGTCTCTTACCTAAAAATACGTTTCACCAAGTGCTTACAAATATTCCCTTTATTTGCAGGAACATGGAGGTCATAGGCATTATGGGCGAGGGTCGGGAAGATGCCTGGGCGCGCACTATGCAGCCTCCCAGACTCCTCATGCAGAGAGTGCACATACCTTTCACATTTAAGGTACAGGAGAACGCGCCTTTAGGCTATAATGGTAAGTGTTGTTGTTATTTGACTTTTAGAAGTAATTATAAGATATTTGTAATAATTCGGACGATATACCGACATGTCGCACGAGGGCGCCCCATACACGGGCTGCTCGAGCAGTTAGCCAGTTAGTGATCAAAATACACGGACTGCTCGTGCAGACATAGTCAACAGCTTGAACGTGGCAGTCATAACTGCTGCAGCAGTCGGTTCCAACTGCTAGATCAGTCACAATTTAATCAGTAGCGGGAGGGAGGCGCGCGACGCAGAGTTGGGGTGAAGAGCGACGTAGGAGTGACGGTGAAATTTCATCGTACGGTCAAGCAGTTGCCAGGCACTGACTTCCCGAGCTGTCGATTGCTCTCGCGCAGTTATCCCCTCCGCCCGCGCTTTTCTTCCCACCTCCGCGTCGATTATTGCTACTGATTAAATTGTGACCGATCTAGCAATTGAAACCGACTGCTGCAGCAGTTATTAATGGCAGCTTCAAGCTGTTGACTATGTTTGCACGAGCGGTCCGTGTATTTTGATCACTGGCTAACTGCTCGAGCAGCCCGTGTATGCCCCGCCCTCTCACAACCGCCTCTTAGAGTCTCTCACAACCGTCATCATACTCAAAACCAAAGTAATAATAATAAATACATATTCAGAATTAAAATTGGTAAAATTACTAACTGTTATATTAATGTTACAAGTTCCTGTCAACAACTCTATACCACCTGGAACTCTTATAGGATAGGCAACTTCTTGGCACGTTCCATTCCAACGTAGACCTCAGCCATCACTTTCGACCAGCCAAATTTAAAAGCTGATTTTTGCGCCCTTTACAACACCCCGTTGGGTTGAAATTTTGAAGGAAATCATCTTCAGTACTGTCAGTGCTTGGTGTTGTTTATCAGTCACGCACGTAACCTAGTTATGTATATAGATGACTGGTTGTGTGTGCCCTCGGACTTCATCCCTGAATGCTTTAAATACCTATTTATTGGGTATTTAAAAAAAGTATATCCACACTGCCTTCCTTTCTTTTGCTTTTCCGCTTCCGATAATCTCTTGCTATAACTGAATCATGCTTCCGATATAATCATTCAGATCTTAAGACTTTACTTCCTTTCCTATAAGTTCCCCGAACCGATTTAGCAAGACGACTTTCAATTAATTGAAGGTCTGCCACTTGAACCGTTACTAGAGCATGAATGCGAAATTTCGTCATACTTGCTCGTGTTAAGTTTGTACACACGGCTACACATCAAGCTATATATACATTTCCAGTTTAAGCTGATCTCGTATTGTATAGGACTTCCGTACATATTTCCGCCGTGTGTACTACACTTACATTTTACAAATGTACAGCTTTTTAATACGAATCGGATTGGTTTCATAATAGGTTCCTTTTCTTCTTTTCAGTAGGCTTACAGAAAGATGGAATGATCTCTTTGACTCAGTGAGACACAATACTGCATTAGACACGGAAAAGAAAGAGACCCCATTATCGGAAATGGACAATGAACTCAAAGCATTTATTTTAATTAAACCATTTACGGGCACTTTAGAATTGTCAAAGAGTCGGTCAGTTAGTCAGTTGAAGTTAGTTGCCTATTCCAAAACGTAGATCTCTATGGAGGAGAAGGGCAAGAAACTCCAATACTCTTTTAACCTCTGAAGTCCCATGGAACATGAGGCTTCAGGGGCTAATGCAAATCTTGGGGTTCATTCGATTTATCGAGTCTGGTTAAATCAAAATATT
Organism: Xanthia togata; assembly: GCA_963853775.1. Taxonomy (NCBI): domain Eukaryota; kingdom Metazoa; phylum Arthropoda; class Insecta; order Lepidoptera; family Noctuidae; genus Xanthia; species Xanthia togata. Next base: position 3,653,949 of record OY970791.1, on the reverse strand, counting down.
ACAACTAATTACAAGATATGAATAGTTTTTTTACCACTACGGGGAAGCTCTTGGCCTTCATCTCACCTGATGGTAAATGATGATCAGGCCGAAGGTGGAAGCGGGCTTCACCCGGAATCTTCAACCACAGAGGAACTGGCTATCTTACTTCTAACAACCAATGCTGTTAACATTGTTGCTATGGTAACAGACTTCGATAAGATGGTGGTAGCTAGCCAGGCGGACTTAGAACAAGCCCTACCACCAACCAAACCGAGCAGATATTTTTTCCCACGCTGGGAATCAAACCCGGGACCTCTGCGTCTGAGACAGTGTGTCTTACCACTAAACCACAGAGGCGGTTACACTTGTCACAACTAAAACTAAAGACATGTTCAAAATAACCGACTCCCAAGTTCTAAAATCCCTCATCCAAAACAAACGTTGACACATACATTAATTACCATAGACTACTAATAAATCTTACAGCAAATTCGTCTTCGAAACAGGACCAGCAATTCTGTATCCCAGATAGACAGACAGATATGCTTTGAAACGAAATAATAAAGCATCGTTCGGCAAGGTGACACAACGCATTGCCAATTAGGTCACGAGATGCGATGCAGCACATGATGCAAGTTCCCGGTCATTACGGATAATACCCTAATCGAGAGATGGACAGTGTGAAAACAACTTTAATCCTTGAAAATACGGTGTACTTTAGACTGGACAGAGTTTAACTGCGACGCTAATATGTAGATTTTGCAGCTGCAGGTCCATCTAGCAACTAGAATGGCTTGAGAAACAAGTTATATGTGTCGACACACATAGCGTAAAAGGTTTGATCGTCAAAATTCATCGAACCCGATCATTTCTAAATTTAAACGAACTCAGGCAGACAGAGATAATAACGTTTAAAGCTTCGTACAGACTAGCGCGACGCGACACCGGTTATTGTTATACCGTGAAGTTTTCTTAGAAATTGTATTGTTCGAGTCGCGTCGCGTCGTGCTACTTCTACGAGTACATCTGTTGGACAAGGCTCATCATCAACGTTCAGCGGAACGACGTCCTCTGCTGACAAAGATCTCCTCCAAGCATAGCAACAACAACCAGTCCTGCCGATCAATTTTGTAAAACACTCATCGTTTTTTTTTTTTTTTTTTTTTTTGTGAAGGTATGTTGACGCTAGCTGTCAGTGTCAATTAGGGTTGCCAACCCTAGTATATAGTATAGGATCCTGCTATATAGGCTTTAATATAAAAAAAATATATATATAGTAGTACTACTATATTTTTTCTTAAGAAATATAGTATTAAAGCCTCTACAGCAGTCCCAGGATAAAAAAGGATAGGATTTTTAGGATTTAAAAGGTAAAATCAGTAAATTCCGAACTCCTTCCTACTACCTGCTTCGTCCCTTAAGGTCTGGTCGTAAAGCAAAGCAGCATAATACCTACAAAGCCGGTTAAACTTAACCATTCGCGTAATCCAAATGTACTCGTAAACGCTAACGGTACAGGTTCATGCGCACTAGTTACGTACTTAGATAACTATTTTATCATTACTAGACGCTATTATAATGTTCAGTAATTCTCCGGTCGTGTCGGTGACCTTACATATTTTTTTGCAGAAGTGTTTCGATGTAACTGTCAGTGGTTGTTTACGTCATACAATGCAACACACCACTTCTTAATTGAATCTTTCTGGCACAACACAATCAGCTCAGACTATGGCAGTCCACTGCTGAACATAGGCCTCCTCCAAACTACGTCACAACACCGGAATTTGAATCGTTTTGAAACAAATTGCTAATCCATTGCTTCACAAGTTCGAAAAAAAAATCTGCTCAACAACGTAAATAACGCAATGAATGTTGTTGAACTGTCAAAATGAAACAAATTTGTCGTAATCGTTTACGAACATGTGTTGCGTAATTAGATAGCTGGTCCTTCGCCTTCGCCTTGGTTATTTGGCCTTCGAACAACATGGGATTCGCATATTCCCAAGAATCGGCCCGGCGGCACCGGCGATACCAGAATAATATGAGAAGGGACAACCTTCTGTAGAGTCGCAGAGTAGGACCTAAGGTGCTGGCTATCATCATTCAAAATATACTGAGATGATTGGTGGATAGAAATGTATTTCTTTAGCTTATTTGGGGCATTCTGAAAGTTGGCAACCTCACAAATAACTGTCAAATATTTCTATGTTTTGATTAATTTTTTCAATTTGCTAAATGAAATTATCAAATAATCTCTCTATAATCCAGTGTTATTATTGCAATTCATCAGTATTTTCGTGTTTAGTATAGTTTTAGTGCACTACAGAGCGATATTTTATCATTTAATTTAGTAATATATGCGATGCGACGTCGACAACGTGCAGTGAATAACCTGGTTAAAGAAATGTACCATCAACCGTGACCACACTGAGTGTCATGGTTCACAGACAATGTAGAAAGCGAAGCGGAGTTACGAAGACAATTGTTTGTAGTAAGTACCAGCTGTAATACACGCTTTTGTATAGGTTTCAAGGTACATATGCGTGACGTAAAGATAAACACTGTCTTTAGTAAACCATTGTGACTTGCTACGTGAGAATATAGTTTTGGAAGTGTAGTAAAAACCAGCAGTGTACGGCACAAAATTCAAAGTTTGTATGATAGGTATCTATTTTTGGGGAAATAAAAAAAAAACCTTGTATAGGCCGCAGGAATCCGCTGGATGGGAGAAGCACGGAACAGGTCGAAGTTGCGGTGCTTGGGGGAGGCCTATGTCCAGAAAGGACGTCTGTCGGCTGAAATGATGATGATGATCATACCTATAGCGGCTAAAGAATGTTAAGGATTTAACTCAACGTCAAACTCAACCAGGAGCACGGTTCCAAATAGATCCTATGGAGCAGAGAGGCTATAGCCAAAATACAGCGTAACTTGGCAATCTTACAGGGGGTGTCAGCACTCATGAATATCAATAACTTTTACTATGAGACCAAACATGGAAATATCAAACAAAAAATCTGCCTAGCCTTTTCCCAACTATCAGCTAAATACCAGAATTGTACATCTGGCTTCCACAACCCAGTAGCTGGGTCACTCCCGATACCCCTTTGATACAGTTCTCCTCAAATAACTTTGCCGCTCTGAAGTTAGGTTGCGCATGCTGGTTATAAGTAAGGTTGACTACTGCGCAGTCATTTGTAGCCTACTTCAGAGCGGCAAAGTTATTTTACGCAAACTGTAAGACTGGTTGTCAGGCTTTCGGGTTTCTGACGACCTGTAACGACTGCCAAAGATCCACGAATGACAGCCGGGACCAACGGCTTAGCGTGCTTTCCGAGGCACGGAGGAGTCGGTATGTAAAGATGGTCAGCCATCCACGGTCCAACCCCGGCAAGCGTAGCTTAACCTGTTGGATCGACCCCTGCAACTGTGATTGATTCGCCCGGAGCTCTTCATGGAAACATGGAAATATCAAACAGATGGGAGAAATTAGAGATTTGGATGATCAGACGAGCGAATACAGTTGCATCTTCATCACCAGCCACGTTACTGAATACACAATGTTTACCATCATCTGATTACAAACGAGCTCTGCTCGGGTGAAAATAGAGAAAACGAATTTTCTCAGACCTAGCTAGATCGATTTTTCGCCCCCGTAAACCACTTTATTGCAATTTTCATCGAAATCGTTAGAGCCGCTTTCGACAACGTGATCACAAATATATATACATACCTATACAAACATTGCTCATTTAATAGGATAGGATAAGAAACTAAATCGATGAAGTGACTGAAGACTTACCCTCAACTTTAACTCCCTAACAAATGATATTGGAGGGAAAATGCCGTAATCAACGCTTGGTGTATCACAGGACCAAATTAATACCGTCTCGAGGCTATTTTAGCGTCGGAACACATGACGCCATAGACTAGACACGAGACGAACTCGAGGGGGAATCCTTCCCGTCCAAAATTTTGATTACATTTTTTCCCGCTGAATTGTGACTACATTTATATGGATTCTATAAATTGGCATCGTTGTGAGCACTATGAGATTCATACGGGTTACAACTTACACGTTATTATAAATAAAATAAACATTTTAATTGCTTAAAAAAATGTGAACACAGCAGACCTACATTGGTTTTGTTTTGGATCGAACCAAGTGTTTTTCATCGACAAAAACAAAAATCTAAAGCAAAAACCATTCAAATTAGGCTAATTGTAACTTAACCTTCACAATTTCGTAGTAGATACTTTTATTTTTTACCTCACAGACAGTTGCCCCTCTAAAATAAATTGTTTTCTGAGCAATTAGTACACTATTCAACATATTGAATGAGGTTAATGATCCCAAACCAATTCTTACCTGCAACCTTGACTTATTTATTTATCATACTTATACCCGGTTGTCATTTGTATCTTTGACAGTCGTTACGGGTACTCCGACAACCTGTCTTACCAAGGGGTATCGTGTTACCTAGTAGCTGCATTTTAGAGGTCAGATAGGAAGTCGCTCAATGTAAATACTGGATATTCCACTGCATACGGTTAAACTGAAAGCCGACCCCAACATATTTGGGAAAAGGCTAGGCAAAACAAGCATTCGGGGAGTGTAGCAATAGTACTAATTGTCCATAACTCCGCGACACGACGCCATTTGTAATTTGTATGTTGAGTGTGTCAAACATTGGAAAACCAAGATGGCGGAAAATAATGTCCAAATGTTTTCGGGCTTTGTTGCATTCAAACAATACGTACAAAGCCTTTGTTTTGTAATTCCTTTATTTTCGTTCTTGTATGCAAATAACCCGTGAATCCGTGAACGTATACCGGGGTCAAATTAAATTAATTGCGAAACTCCGCAGACGTGGGGTATGTAGGTTAATGGGTATCAATATTCATCATTATAAGAAGAAAAACAAAAAACAAATGATTTGATAATTTTCTAATCTCATCATTCAAGTAAATGTAACAGATACCGTCGTTGACCCCAAAAAATAATGATAACATCATTTTTGCATTTTATTATGACGTTTAGTTATCGATACCAATCATGTCTTCGGAGTTTCGCTAACTAATTTAATTTGACCCTGTATAAAATCACCATCAATTTCATATTAAAACACAATTTCTAGACGTTATTGAAATCTTGAAGGCAATTAGTTACTTACAGAAATATTTTGGTCTCTAAGACTCCAATTTTATAGGTCGGTGACGGCTCGGCCCGAGTCAACTCAACCCGAATAATAATACCAGATATTTCACTCCCGATTACGGTGATGGTACCAAATAAATCATTACTAATTTAATTTTGTTTTCCGAAGATTTTGGTGTTTTATTTACATACAAAGCAGAAAAACATAAAATTTATCCACAACGCCTTTTTAAATTATGATACCATTATAGGTAAGTAGCCTTAGTTCATTAGTTTTTTTAAATTGTTTGGACTAAAACAGACAAGCGTTCCTTTGATAAGAAAATTACACACATCATCTGATGACAATTGAAAAGTTTTCTATCGCACTCTTGCACATCAAAGGAGAATGCCAAGTTGTCCTTCAAGACTCGGCCAGAACCGACAAAGATTAACTATATATCATTAAAAAGGAAAATAATTATAGAATTTGATGGTATATTTAGTTTTCTATAAGAAGTACACCAAACAAAGTTATAGTTCTTTAAAGTTGTCCAATTAATACTTCTAATTTTAACGATAACAACAAATAAACTATTAAATTATTAATTAAATAATAATTTTTGGCACATATTATCCTCGCATAATATATTTTTTCAGTGTAAATATACATAATTATAACATAATATATATTATTTTAGAATGTAGGTACTTATGGGAAAAAAACACATGGATACTTTTTAACAATTTATTATTCATCAGAATCTCTTCAGTCTCAGTTTCTAACGAGTATCATCGCATTCGAAAGGCATTCCACAATTAATGCAGCGAATCATGGTTAGTAGACTAAAGGTCCGTCCGTGTGAGAAAAGCCAGGTCAACAAGTAGGCAGGTTCAGATGTTCGGTTGGGCGAGCCGGGTCAGCGAGTAATACAGGTTCAGGTTCAGTTTCAACAGTCAAGGTAGTCGTAAGTGGTAGAAAAATCGGAGTCCAGAACACAGCAATATACAGCACAAAACTCAAAAACACGTAATCACTTCAACGCTCGTGATAAAACGCGCAGGAGTAGTAAAACTTTTTAACAATCATCATAGACAACTACAAAAACAAGATGAAGTGTTGCCAGCACTATAATAATTAATATTCTAAATTGTATCGAAAATCGAATTAACTTATTAAATTGTTATAAAATATATTCAAAAATATAACTAAATACTATTTATTATATTAAGAATTACGAGTTATGACTTAAATATGTAATAAATTCACTTACGTAGTTTCATAATGATATTAATGTAATCGATTTGCAAGTGCAATTTCGTACCGATATTATTTTATTTTGGTATTGGCAACATTTCTAATTGAAATTGCAGATAGGAAACGTGTTGAAAAATTGAATTACTATTTAAAATGACTTTTAAACGGTGTACTTCTACAGATTTTATTTATACTCTATAATTCTTACGGTTTTATACTATAAATTATCATAAATATTAAAAGTCTGTCGGACGCTACATGATTCGAGCCGATTCTTGTCATTGTCCTTTGCAATAGTCTAGAACATAAAAGACAAGAAGGCTATTTCTGCGATTCTGAGTTCTGCTTTTTTGAATAAGTAGGTATATAAATTAGTGATGGATTAATTAGCATTCGCATTCATTATTCATGCGATTGCTCATTTAGCATATAGCAAATGAAATGTAGTTGCGAAATTCTGTGAAATGCTAAATGAATTAATCGCTTCGTATTTTTTTATACTATCATACGTCAGAGCGTCGACGCACGCAGCGGTAGCGTGCGCTCTCTGTCGCACCCACGGGAAGTCGGGAATACTAAATCTATCGGTTTCACTTGACCGTTTCTCGTGAATTCGCAAGTGAAATTTATTAGCAGGTTCTGCGAATTTAAGAATGGGTTATGCAATTGTTATCTTAATAACTTTGATTTGCGCGTACTTAGGGTTGTATATTGAATGAATGCTTGTGATTGTATTATTATATTTAAATTATTAGCATTAGCAGATTTCGCAGGGCGGTGCTAAGATTGCTGTTTAGCAATTATTACCTTATTGTCTTTGATTTGTTCGTACTTAAGGTCGTGTATTGATTGAATTAATGCGTGATTATTTAATAATATTTGGTGTGACACGCGCTTGGCGCGCGTCGTTTTGTGCCAAAGTTCAGTACGTTTTGGCAAGTGATAGTGAGTTTAGTTTACGTATTCGTTAATTTAGTTATACAGTAATTATATTCTTTCGTCTTGTGCTTATTATTGTACTTAAATAGATAATAGTGTGAACTTAATATCTACCTATAAACAATAGGAGGTAATAGTAGAAGTATTAACAAAATTCGCATACTTCATTAATATCAATTATCGTCATATTAGCAAATAGCATAGCAATAGCAACTAGCAAGCTAAGACTCAAGAATTCACATGCTAATGAAATTGTTGCGAAATCGCAATAATTGACATTACTAATATAAATAAATAAAAACAGTATATAAAAGTATAATAAATGTATTATTTTAAATGAAATTGAGTGCTATGAAAATAAAATCAATTTCATTTAAAATAATAATATTTATTCTTAAGAATAAATAAATGAATTCTATCAAAAAAATCTTCAATATTTTAAGAGGCCGATACTTTTCATCCCGAATTCCCGACGGTACACACTGCTTGTTCAGGCGTTTTGACAACGTAGTACCTATCTGGTTTTATTATATGGGTTGAGTTGACTCGGGCCGAGCTATCACTGACCCAAGTTTATTGCGAAATGCCAATATTATCGGTAAGTACCCTAAGTATGCTATTTTAATACGTCTTTTAAGTATTTTGATCAGAAACAAATGACTGCCAATTGACAACAACTTTACTATGAAAAAAAATGCGTCACATATCAACTAGCAACTGCATAAAAATGTGACCACGATTATAACATACTATTTTAATTTAGTTACTATATCAAGGAGCGAAAATTACAAATTTTTAAAAGAAAAGAAAAGAAGTTAAAAATATTTGGGACACTCACAGTAAATTCAAACAGTAATAATAATTAAAATATTTAAAAATGTATTTTATATGTTAAAAAAATAAATATATAGTTAATAAATTAAAATTAAAACAAAAATAAAAAAATATATAAAATAATAACGACCTGTGCGAGGCCAAAAAGGCCACTATAAGCGATATACATGGTGTTTGGCGCATGGACCGACACAATTTTTTCAGGGATTTGGGAGGTCATTAGCTAGGTTCTAGCTAAGTTCAAAATAGCTTTTAGTTTTTTTTATAATTAATTTAGAAGTTGTAAAATTTCATTCATTAAATACAAAAATTAACTTTGGAAGCTTGTAAGGAATTTTCTTGAAACCAGTTGTATAAAACAAAGATGTTTTTAGATTTAAAGGACTTTGGAGAATGCAAAAAAATTTGTTTTGTGCCACTACACCCACAAACAAAAAAGTTATTTCAAATTAAAGGACACATTTTGGGAATTTTTTTCATTTTAAAAAAATAATCATATGTAACCAACCGTGACATTTGGGACAAAGGGTGTATGGGTAGAACCTAGCTAATGACCTCCCAAATCCCTGAAAAAATTGTGTCGGTCCATGCGCCAAACACCCTGTATATACGTATTAATTCCCACGTAGGACGCATGTCACCTTTTTGAACTGCCATTTTCAATTATAGTTATCTAGCCCGACAGTCTGACCTGTTCTCATAGAAAAAAAACACATTCTGATTATCTCGTACTTAAAAAAAATCTGGGCACTTTTCCAATTTTTGTTCGGCATTTTGCATAACTGCGAGCGCTTTAAGACTCGTGCAGACCAGCGCGACGCGACTCGAACAATACAATTTCTAAGAAAACTTCACGGTATTATAACAATAGCCGGTGTCGCGTCGCGCTAGTCTGCACGAAGCTTTAAACGGACGGAGCCGTTTGTTATGACGAATCATTCAATCTGCCTGCGACAGATAGATAAGATATTCGCATTACGTAGTCGTAAGATGCGTATCATTTTAATTCCTTGACTGTACATTGCACGAACGAGATGTCACATAAGTCGACGTGAGCATCAATCAATTGCTCAGGTATTCATAACATTAAATGTTTGTTTAATTTTAAGAAGAAAACATCTTTCTCGTGGTAATATTATTATGTAAGCTGGATATTCTTCGCTGTCTAAAGGGATAAAAACAGTCGATTTATAATATAATACATAATAATATTATAAAGAGGTAAATTTTTTCGAGTTTTTTTATAGGGGGTATCTTCGGAACTACCGATTCGGATTCGGATCCAATTCCGAAAATTATTTCACTGATGAGAAGCTAATTAAACTGTGCGTAAGCGTAATGTTACGCTTTCACGCTACGGCTGGATTTTGATGAAATTTAACACATGGGTAGACCATGACCGGGAGAAGTACATAGGATACCTTTTATCCCGATATTCCCACGGGATCGAGACCTATGCGGCTGAAACCACGGGGCGCAGCTAGTAGGATATATTTAAGGTTAGAAATCACACGCGGACAAAACAGGGCTTAAAATACCAGTATTTTTGAGAACCGGTACCAGACGTCGTACCTGTACTTTTGGTATTTCTAATCATTATCGGTAATGTACCGATACCAAACAAATATTTCTGTAAATTACGAATGTGAAAACAGATATAGTAAGTAAAAAGGATAGTTAATCAGTGAACGAAAATAAACAGTTTATTTTCGTTCACTGTAGTTAATATTTGATGATTGAGGAGCTAAACCGGGATTTAGGTGTGGTTAAAAACTGGTCTGATCGTTTTGGGTTGGCGGTTAATCCTACCAAGTGTCAGGCTATCATTGTAGGGAGCACCTACAGTACGAGGAAGCTGAATGGCTTAATTGTGCCACCTGTAATGTTTGACAACTCAGTCATCCCGTTTAGCTCCGATGTTAAGGATCTTGATCTGCATGTTGACACATGTCTTGACTGGCGAAAGCAGGTCACGACTGTAAGTAAAAAAGTCACCGGAACGCTGCGGTCGCTCTATCGGTTGAAAAACCTTCTCCCATCACACATAAAGGCAATGCTTGTACAGTCCCTAATCTTTCCCATAATAGACTATGGTGATGTGTGTTACTATGACCTGAATGCAGATCTCCTCAATAAACTTGACCGCCTTCTAAATAACTGCATTCGATTCGTTTTCAATCTCCGTAAGTATGACCATGTGTCTGCGCATCGATTGCTTTTAAAATGGTTACCCATACGTCAGCGCAGAGAGTTGAGGGCTCTGTTAATGTTGTATTCTATACTCGACAAACCCACTTCTCCGTCTTACCTGACTTCCCATGTTCAATACCTTTGCTCTGCCCATAGCAAAAATCTTCGTTCTACCAACAATCGTCTTCTACGATGTCCTTCTCACCGCTCTGGTTTTATTCACTCTTCTTTCTTTGTCCAGGCGGTATTTCTTTGGAATGCGCTTCCTCTGAATATCAGGATGGCAACCAGTCGGTTATCTTTCAAGTTGATGGCACGTAAACATATTCGTGAAAAGTTGGCAGAATCTTTGCAGCGCTGATTTGCTGGATTTGTTTTCTCCTCTACCTATCGTTATTTCTCCTGACAAAGTTTATTCGGTTTATATGTATGTATCTATGTATGTTGTATGTATAGGTATTCATGATCAAGTTATCTATCACTTATATTGCACCTGCCATGTTTTGTCTCTGCACCACCCTAAGGTTGACTGGTAGAAAATGCCTCAGGCATTAAGTCCGCCTTTGTACAGTATTTTTTTACCTGTGCATAAAGTTTTAATAAAAAATAAAATTAATAGGCATTAGAAAAATAACTTCAAAGTTGCCAACCGTAGGTACCTACAAGGGTCCTCGTACAAATACGAAATTTGTGTTACTCGCCTCGGTACTTGTTCGGTGGAGTACCGGTACCCGTCTGGAAGGGACAAGAATCGCCAAGTACCAGTCAGTACAAAACCTGCAGTTTTAGTACCGGTTTTAAGGCTCGTGTAGACCAGCGCGACGCGACTCGAACAATACAATTAATTAATAGCCGGTGTCGCGTCGTGCTAGTCTGCACAAAGCTTTAAGCCCTGAGACAAAGTCACGGCACAAGTATCAAACACAAGTAGTTTATTTGTGGGTCACAATCTGGCCTGTAATTAATACAATTACCTAATTATTGTGCGTGTTTACCTCACACAGCAAAATCACGACTACATTTTGATTGAGATATAACATTGAAAAAAACAAATAACATCTTGGCACGTTCTTTTTGAGAGAGCTAAATGCAGATGCTTATAAAATTAGCATTATCTTAAGCCAACTTATCTGATAGATAAAGTGTTGTTTACTTTAAAGAGGAAACGTTTATTTAAATGATAAACGACTGCAATTTCGAGCAACATTTGTATCAGTAAAACAGTTTTAGAATTTAGTCTAGCGTTTAACGTCATTCTCACCCTGATGTTTATACACTGAAAAATAGGCCTATTTATTTAATCTTTTCGTAGTATGCAAAACTTTCACTCTCTTCATTCGTCGTACGACGTACGTAGGGTTACCATTTCGAAATTTGAAAAAAAAACCTGGAAAAAAAACGGGACATTTTCAAAAAAGTCCAGACTTTTTACATTTTAATATACTTATCTTTTTATTTATAATTAAAAAAAATCCGTTTATTTGAAAAATCCGAACAAAAAACGAGGCCGGAGATAGTTCGGACGGGGGCAAAAAGCCGGACAGATGGTGACCCTAGTCGTACGTCAAAACATCATTTTCAGAAAATTCTGTAATATGCGCTTGGTCTTGCTTCAGCTGTCCTGCTATCTAATTAATTACGCAACACATTTTCGTAAACGATTATAGACAAATTTGTTTCATTTTGACAGTTCAACAACATTGATTGCGTTATTTACGTTGTTGAGCAGATTTTTTTTCGAACTTATGAAGCAATGGTTTAGCAATTTGTTTCAAAACGATTCAAATTCCGATTGATCGTGTATTACGTAATTAGGGTACTGCATTGTGCATTCGTGTATTAATATATTGCATACACGTGATTCATTTGACGCAACGTTATAATCGCCTTAACTGCTCAATCGTGACTAACTGAATTAATTAAACTTCATAATGAACGATAAGTCAATAATATTATAGTAAGGATTTCGTCGAGAAAAATTGCAACTTATTAAAGTAAAGTAAATCTTCAACTCTTTATTTATAAGGATCCTACATTCCTACATGTGGAATGCAATATAAAAGTATTGAATATACGGAATGTCACAATTATTGACGAAACAATGGATAAATATGTACCTACTAACATATAAAATTCAAAAGAGTGTCCATGGAGTTTCTTGCCCGTTCTTCTCCATAGGAACCTTTAGAACGGGCAACAGCTTCATCTTTTTGACTGACCGACTCATCATCTATTTGAATTAAAAAATGCCTGTAAATGGTTTAAATGAAATACATCCTTTGAGTTTATGACATCCCCATTAAATTCGCCCTAGACTTTCCATTCCGTTTCATGGCAATGTAAATTGAGCCTACTGGTGGTTCTACACCTGCGCACACGCACTAACCGTCGCGTGCATCTTAGGAACATAGTATGAACACCTTTGGACATGTTCGCGAGCGGTTAGCGAGTAGTTCGGGTGCAACTTTAACAATGTCCTCTCGCGGACACGAACAGTACGGTTCGCATGCATCTTGCTACGACTATGCGTCAGACTCCTTTGCAAATTGGTGCAGGGTCCATACTTTCTTCATCCTCTCCTGCAGGCCTAACATGACACACGCGACAATTACTCGCTCTCGCGTGAGTAATTTTTGTCTATTTCGGTCACTTTCTCGTTTTCTGACAGCGCGTCCATACAAAATATTCGACTCCTTCTGTCAAAATTGATGTTTACTCGACAAACCCTAACATGGCACCTTAGTTATCTCGATTTTTGACAATTCAACACGAGATAATCTCCGATTTTTCTATCATTTAGTCGTATTTACTCGTCGTCGATTTTGACGACGAGAAGAGTAGACAAAAATATGATACAAAAAAAAAACTCCAAAATAACATGGCAGTTTCATAATTGTACCTACTTATTTAAGTCATCATTTTATTTTACAATATATTAATAATGAAAATACTTAGTTTTAAACTACTATTTATATTGAAACGACGTTTTATATGGAATTTTTCGTTTTTTGTATGGAAAATATGAAAAAATATTACCTACATGTTGAGTGTTAGGGGTTTATGGGTTTCATAAAGGGGGTCGAAATTTTCATTATTTTTGCGATAGGACATACCGTTTTCGAGATAAAAGCAAGAGAAAAGAATAAAAAGACAGTATTGTTTTTGCACCTTCGAGGTGTTGGTGTGAATTTTAGTTCATTTTTTAATCGCGATTAAATACTTATACAGTCAACATTTTAGTTGAAGAACGTAAAATTCTGAATAGCAAAATTGCCATTTTCACTAAATTAATAGCTCAGTGCCTTCAAACTAAAATATAGTTAAGTTGTGTCACTTTAGTCTATTTCAGAATGGAAAATCGTCTGTTGACAGGAATAATCAAAATTTTGGTGATTTTTAGTCTAGTTTAGAGGCATTTGTGAAAAGAAAATCGGCAACATTGAATGAATGAAACGGAATCTCAAGCCGATGTTGCTATCAAAAAAATAATTTGTTTTTAATAACTTGCAACATCGGTTTCTCGTCGCGAGATAGAAGTGTCAAAGTGCCTTTTTCGAGATATCTCGTCGTTTACGGTCATGTTAGGGATTAGAATGACGTCAGAATCGTAGACAAATTTCGACAAAACGAGATAGAGAGCTTTCTCGTGCTTGTCATGTTAGCCCTGCTGGCCCGAGTCTCGACATAGATAGGGATCGCTATGCGACCGAATTCGGTCGCAAAGTCGTAATGGCGTCCCTAGACACGCGTGACGTGCTCCACACGGGATTTTTTCGTTTTTTTTTCAAATAATTTTGTCCGTCTTCCGTCGTCGTTTTTCCGACTTTTACCAGACACCTTCTCTTTACACTTTGTCTAGAAAGAATTTTAAAATATTGTAACGTAATGTTCTTGAGTAGATTGACAGACTACGTCAATTAGCCGTGTTAGCCATCTCCACGGCTGACAAAGATTGGCAGTTGACCATCAATTAGCTCATCGATGAAGTTCCCTCAGTTTACAGTCATCGTTATATACCTACTTTACTTTACTATCGATCAACAATACTAATACATATCTTTATACTTACTTAATTTTCTTGTTATTAACTGGTCCCTGACCGTCTCGCATGCCTACGAACTATTTAACAGTAACACATCCATGTAAAAAAAACAAGTACCCTTGTTGTATAATATTTGCTTACTACCATTATTTACAAACCCTAGGTCGCCTCGAGTACACCCACGAAATAGTCTTATTTATTCCCGACCACGGCGAAGCAAAAAGGAGGATTATGATTTTGACCTGTATGTATGTTAATCTGTTACCTCATAACTTCTAAACTACTCATTATAATTAGACAATGAGGTATCGTTGGAAGCGTCTGATCGTCGTTCGTTTTATGATGCCGCGGTGGATATTACTTAAATGAATGTTTAATTAGCACAGTCATTACAGAAATTTGTATATTATAACCCCAAAATAATTAAAATAAAAGTTATAGATAGATAGATAGAATACTCTTTAGACATATTACATAGGGTGACACAATGGGCGGTCTTATCGCTTAAAGCTATCTTTTACAGACAATCTTTGGATGGATTAAAGGTAACAGGAGAGACAATACTGCAGGTAGTCAGCGGTATACCATCTACATATACAATAAATACATACATACATAAAGCATAAACTTATTCATATAAATATATATATACATAGATATACTTATATAAGATTATAAACATGATACAAGAGCAAGGAACTATATGTAATGATGATGTTTAAGGAGAGAGGAAGTGTTTTTATACCAGAATTTTAAAAGTGGACAAAGATTGAGCACGCCTAATCGACACGGGCAAGGCATTCCATAACCGTACTGCTTGAACTGTAAAAGATTTGTCATAAAAGCTGGTGGAATGCATCGGCCATCTCTAGTCTCAAGTTTTCCGATGACCTCAGATATCTATTATGTATGTCATGATTCATGAAGGAACTTGAAACGTTCTTTAAGTTATAGGATTGAACAGAATACTGTAGAGCTGAAATAAGATATGAGAATTCCGGAGAAGACGTATGGGAAGCCACTTGAGCTTTGTACGAAATTCAGAAATGTGATCATATTTGCGCAGGCCAAATATAAATCTTATACAAAAGTTTTGAAGTCGCTCAAGTTTATCTAGTTGCGCCTCAATGAGATCGAGATAACTGACATCAGCGTAGTCAAGGATGCGAAGTAAAAGGGATTGTGCCAGCGCAGTCTTAGTGGCAGTTGGAAGAAAGTTCCGCAATCGTCTCAGGGACTTACCAGATGCAAAATTTTTGCGGCTTACCTACGTCCTGTAGCTGGGGACCCTAAGAAAGATGTTTGTCGATCCAAACTCCGAGGTTCTTAACCTTTTCGCTTATTGCAATGGCAGTTCTGTTAAATTGAACTTGGGGAAGTTGCGTCCAGTTTATCTTGGGGATCATCCTTGAGCTGCCAACAACAATGACCTGGGTCTTCGATGGATTGACCTGTAACCCATGTGCCTCACTCCACTCGCAAATTGAATCCAAATCCTTGTTTATGCTATTACTTAATTGCATCAGCCAAATCCGAAAGGGCAGCTTTTTTTTTACATATTTGTAAATCATCTGCATAAAGGTGGTAGGACGAAAGAAGTTTTTTGGAAATAGAGTTTATAAATATTGCGAAGAGTAAAGGAGATTTAAAACGCCACCCTGAGGTACACCGGCAGAAGTATAACACCAAGAAGAACAAGACTCTTCTATGCATATACGTTGCCGGCGTTATAAAACCAAAACTAATAATGAAGATATTGTATAATCATAAAATATAATTTTGGTTTTATTTTTAGGATAGCTGAAGAAAAATGCGTGATTAGTGCTAAATAATAAGAAAAAATTAGAGATGGGCCGAATGTGGTTTGAACCGAACCCGAACTTCGGCCGAACATTCGGTTAAAATGAAAAGTTTGGCCGAACTTCGGTTAAAATGAAAAGTTTGGCCGAACTTCGGTTAAATTTCAAGCGCTTTCTCGAAAGCGACACGTCGTGACTTGTTTACGCATTTACTTCAATATTGCTAGATGTACCCCGCCCCCACACCGCGCTCCCACCGCGTGTCCCGGAGCCATATTTGTTGTGGTCGCAAATCAATATAGGTACAACCTGACACTAACTTGCAAATTGCAAAAAACAGAACATTTGAATTTCGCGGGCTACCTTTTGATTGTTTAATTTGACCTATACCCTTTGTAATAAAAAAAATATTTGATGTTAATGAATGTTTAGTTTGTGAACCAAAGACGTGACTTTTTTATTCAATTTACGAATCCAGATGTTTGTTAGAAGAATACTAAGTTTATTTAATTTTCGTAATAGTATGTCTAATTAATTAGGCAAAGATTTTCAAAACTAATAAGAAAAACTGTAATTAAAGGTTTACATTTTACAATCTTCAAATCTAAAATAAATGACCATGACTGAGTAAAAGACATATTTTTATTTTACAGTAGTGCTATTCTAATTCTATTGAATTTCAGTAAAAATAGTGCAAGTAGGTATTATTTTTTATCCTATTTACAAGGGGGGAAGTAGAAACTGTGTCAATAATTACAGGCCAATATCTGTTCTGCCAGCGCTATCGAAAATTCTTGAGAAGATTCTCAATAAGTGTTTACGCAACTTCCTTAACAAAAACCAGATCATTGCTGACAACCAGTATGGATTCCGTCCTGGGCTGTCAACAGAAGATGCTGTACTGGATTTCACGCAAACGGTTGCTAAATGTTTGGATCAAAAGATAAAATGCCTAGGTATTTTCCTAGACCTTTCCAAAGCATTTGACACAGTTTCTATTCCCTTACTTACCTCTAAGTTGGAGCTTCTCGGTGTACGTGGCATATTACTAGATATTTTTAAAGATTACCTCAGAAATCGTACTCAATGTGTCAAAATTGATACGTACCTTAGCGACGAGGAATCAGTGTCATATGGCGTTCCCCAAGGAAGTATCCTGGGTCCAACATTATTCCTTATCTACGTCAACGATCTGTGCAGAATGAGTCTCCCAGACTGTAATATATATGCGTATGCAGATGACACTGCTATTCTCGTGCAGGGACTTACGTGGGATATAGTCAAAACAAAAGCAGAAATGGTTCTGGCTCAAGTAATGGAATGGCTCAACTCAAATCTACTCACACTTAACCTACAAAAAACCACCTACATTCCTTTTGCAATACGTCGTAACACCGCACCGACAAATACCTTTAATTTAACTGCTCACACATGCTCAAACTCCTTAGGACCCTGTACATGCCCAACACTCACTAGAACTGATAGTGTAAAGTATTTGGGAGTGCAGATAGACGACGGTTTACGGTGGGATAAACAAATGGATGCCCTCACAACCAGAACGATGCGACTGATACACATTTTCAAGTCTCTCAGACAGTCGGCTAATGCTGACACTTTGAAAATCGTGTACTACGCTCTATGTCAATCGGTCATTGGCTATTGTATCGCTGTTTGGGGCGGTGCAGCAAAGACTATCCTTCTAAGAGTTGAGAGAGCACAGAGAGCGATTTTAAAAGTCATGACAAAAAAAACCCTATAGATACCCAACTACTGAACTCTACTCTGATTGCAAAGTCCTTTCGGTTCGTCAACTCTTTGTGCTTAAATCGACTCTTAGAAAACACACCAGTCTTCCTAAGTCCGACCCAAACAAACGAACATTTGTTATCCCGGGTAGGTACTCAGCACAAAACTTCTTTCGCTAAACGCCAGTTTTATACCCTAAGTGGGCACATTTACAATAAAGTTCATAAACATATAAAAATTATAGATTTAAATTCACATTCATTAAAAAAAACGTTAACAGAATGGCTACTACAGAAAGACTACACATACACGGAGTCTTTACAAACTTACATCGCCTAAATGAAAAAACGCACACTTACAAACATATTCACACATACTGACATACATCCACACACATTCACTCTATATTCATTCACACATACAAAATTACAAACCCACAACAAGCACATAACTCATCACACCACTACACATCCCCTCCACATTTTACTCGTACACGCACCACTATTACTGCTGTCAAGTTGATAAGGTAGATCGACACTGTCCACTGTTGTATAAAAATGAATTTATAAGCTAGACACTGTCTCTTAAAATACAGGTTAGCCTAGTTTAAGAGGCAGGGTTACATATAATGTACAGACATTTTTGCAACACACTGTAATGCCTAGGATAAGTCTACCCACTAGTTATATCTACTTGTGTACATTTCTGTAACTATTTTGTTAAATAAACTTTTACTTACTTTACTTACTTACTTATTTTTCTGGTGCCGAATGTTCGACATCTGAACCGAATTTCGGCCGAATGCCGAAGTTCGGTTCAAGCTGCCAAATTTCGGTTGAACCGAATGTGAACCGAATTTCGGCCCATCCCTAGAAAAAATACATTAATGACAGGGTTTTTTTTTTTTTGGGTCTGAAATCATCAAATGACTTCTCCTCTTCTGGGCGGAGCGGGAGGGCAGAAGACGGACGGATGAACGAAATTGATCAAAATCGTCGATTCGAGCACGGCCTCTTTAACAGAACTGGCGATGGGCAGAGGCCATCCTTGCCATCCCTTCGGGGAAACAAGGCGAGATGTTTTATGTTATGTTTCATCATCGTCAACGATTGCGTTGATTTCACCTTCTAAATAAAACAACCTCTTAGAAATGCTACATTTGAAAGTCGTTCAAATCAACTTTTTAATCCAAAATTGGTCAAAACTTGCTGCTAGACGACCTTCAAAACGATATCGAAATATGTACTTTAAGTCGTTGCATTAATGCATTTAAAACTACATTGCAACATTTGTTTACATTAAAATTATTAACACTCGCTTTTAAAAGTTGACATTCTTACTAATACTGCAGATATTGCATTAGCGTATAATGACAAAACTCGTCTACTTCACTAGGGTGATGACCCCAGCGTAATCGACTTTAATAATCGAAAAGTTAATTAAATAATCGATCTGCCTAGTCTTTTCACAACTAAAAATAAAATACGTTTATACCGCGGTAAACATGATGCAAAAGAAATAACATAAACACAAATTTAGGGGCATGAGGAACAGGGTGTAAAGTTCACTCATCCACCATAGAAGAGGGAGGATCCTCCGACCAGACGGGTGTTGTGTCTGGCGGGCCGACTGCCCGACTGTTGATGTCGGATAGTCTTTTATATGTTGTTGGCGCGGTAAACTCTAATTGCGCGATGCAGGATTTGTGTGACGTCATGTCTTTGATGCGTAGTTCGTATGTGGCGGTGTAACTGCTACACAAAAAAGAACAAGTTGGGGGAAAATATGCGGCACATCCACGCAAAACGACTACACTATGTTGGAGTTGGTTTCAATCTATCCGGATGCAGCTGAATACCAGTATTTTTCATGGAGCGACTGCCTAACTCTTGAAATATCTCTTCATTTACTTTAATGTTTGTAAACGCACCCACGATACAGGAGAAATTCCTATGGGGCAACGTTTTATAAAAATAAAAAAAAACTGACCTCCACAACCCAGTTACAGTTACAGTCTTACCAAGAGGGGCACCCAGCCCCTCTTGGTAAGACTGGTTGTCAGAAAAAAAAAAAGGTCTGCTAATGACAGCCGGGACCAACGGCTTAACGTGTTTTCCGAGGCAGGGTATGGAGGTATGTATTGGATGGTCACCCATCCACAAACCGAACGCGGCAAGCATAGCTTAACCTTCGATCGGCCTGTGCAACTATTGTTTAGCTACGAGTCAATAATTACAATCAATACGTTAAACTATACAGTCTTCAAAATATTATGATTTTACTCGCACTCCGCTAGCTGTTTTGAAGATCTGCCAACGCAGACAGACAGACGGTAAACTAATTTGTTATTTTGCCCGTGGCTAATATTACGCGAATATTTTTACCTCAACAATTTGTCTATACAAATAAATAAAATCAGTGTCTGTTTGTAATGTCAAAATAACAGCTTTTTATTAAATGCGTATGAAAGTAGGTATATAATAGGTACGGTAAAAAAACTTTTTTATTATGTCTGCTTGTTTGTTGCGGCTAATCTCCGAAACAGCTGGACCAATTTTGAAGGGACTTTCACTGGCAGATAGCTGATATTTATTTACAGAGTAGCTTAGGCTACTTTTATTTAAGAAAAATAATTAGGGTCCACGCGAGCGCAGCCGTGGGCTAGTTGTAGTAGCTAGTCATACAATATGTAAAAAAAAACCTTGTCCGATCCGAAAGGGGCAATAGGTACTGCAATAACATTACCTAAAAGTAATTGTTATTTAAAAATCACATTTTGAGTACCACAATTACCCCAAATCTTCCTATATAAAATTTGCAAATTTTCAACAGGGGTCATATAAGTTGTGACTTGCACACACCCGCTAAACGACGGCCACCCGCGCCCCTAACTTTTCCGCTCTGAAGTAGGCTACAAATAACTGCGCACTCGCAGTAGTCAATCTTACCTAAAAACCAGTAGCGCGCATGCGCAACCTAACTTCAGAGCAGCAAAGTTAAGGCTCGTGCAGACCAGCGCGACGCGACGGCGCGATGCGACTCGAACAATACAATTTCTAAGAAAACTACACGGTATAACAATAGCCGGTGTCGCGTTGCGCTGTCGCGTCGCGCTAGTCTGAACAAAGCTTTATTTGACGCGAACTGTAATCACCCGGTAAAATTCCCCATTGAATAAAAATGTGACGAATTTTCTTTTTTTTTTCTTTTTTCCTGATAATTATTACCACATAGACCCAGTACGATACCTAACAACACCCTCACGGATCGGACAGGTTTTTTTTTTTTTTTTTTTTTTACATGTTTTATAAAGGACGAACGCAGCATTAATTGTGAATTGGCGTGGATGGAGCTACGGATAGATGAAATACATTAGCCTATAGAAGAATTCCAAAAAGTCGTAAAACCTGTATAGCTTATAACAAGTTTCGTCCGGATCGGTTGAAAAATACGACCTGTAGAGCAGTACCAACAAACTGACACACGAAAGCAAATTTTGCCAGACTTGAAGCAGAGACGCTTCGCTCGCTCTGTCAATAATATTCCTCCAGGCAGTCCAGGCCGTATTTCGGCCACGGCGGCCAATCTCAACGGAGACCAGCCTTCGACGCGGGAGATATTATAGTGCACCAGTGTGCGAGCAGACACAGGTGCACTCTCTCTTCCCTCACTCTCATAGTGTTGTGTGTCTCGTGTCGGATTGCTTGCCGTCCCAGCGGACTATGAGAGTTATTTTCCATACATCTCTATTAGCCGTCATTGCAATAGTGAGCAATATCATCTTCACACAACCCTTCCATCGTTTCTTTGCTATAGGAAGAGCAAAGAAACGATGATCTCATAACAATCCAAAATCGATCTTTTTTACGATTGTTCCTCATTCCTCGGCCATAACAAGCGATAAAACATTTTTTTTTTTAATTATGTATTTAAAATATTCGCACCAATAGCAAAAAGAACTCAAAAATCTGCCAAATATTATTTTGCATAACAACACATTCTTCAGATAGGTTGCGTAAGCGACGACGTGTGTCGAAAGAAGCTTTCAATGTCAGGTGCGCACGCGATGGTCAGATTAGTTTCTGTCCGATGTATCCACAGAAATATTAAAAACAGTTCTTTATTATATCTATGGATGTATCATACACGTGACACTTTGAATAGAGATTTTAGTAGTGGTTATTATATTCGAGGTATCTATATGTGGGTGTCCACATAGGGTCCAGTAGTGGGGTATTGAGTTAAGACTAGATTCGGTATCTAGAATAGTCAATAGATAGTAAGGATTGAAAAATATTCAAAAACACATTTTTTTTATCAGACATTTGAACTTGAAATTCTGAAAAATCGTATACATTATATTCATTTCAATCTGCCTAGCCTTTTACCAACTATATTGGGGTCGGCTTCCAGTCTAGCCGGATGCAGCTGAATGCCAGTATTTTACATGGAGCGACTGCCTATCTGACCTCCACAACCCAGTAACCGGGTAATACGATACCCCTTCGTAAGACTGGTTTTCAGATTTCGGGCTTCTGGCGACCCGTAACGACTGTCAAAGATCCACGAATGACAGCCGGGACCAACGGCTTAACGTGCTTTCCGAGGCACGGAGGAATTTCGGTATGTAAAGATGGTCACCCATCCACAGACCAACCCCGGCAAGCGTACCTTAACCCGGTGGATCGACCCATGCGGCAGTTATTACTTAGCCACGAGCACCTCCAATCGTATCGTATATATGTATTAATTTACTATATTATGAAATTGTAGATAATTGAGCATTTATTAACAATCAATTGAAAAATGGCGTAATGCAACTTTTTCAACCAACTTTTTGGTTGGATTGGACGCCCACACATTTAGTTACAAAGCTGTTCCGTGTCTGTGGCCGAGTCGAACTTGATACACAACCTAATCAAAGTGTTTTTACTTTACGACATAGGTTATCCACGTGACATTTTGAATAGTGAGTGTAAAAGTCGTTATTATAATCGAGGTATCTATATTTAGGTACTAAGCAGTTCTGTGTCTGGCTGGCTGTGTCGAACTTGATACAATACCTAATCAAAGTGTTTTTACTTTTTATAACTTTACGACAGCCAATTTATTGAATTCTGTGAATCTTACAAAAAAAAACGAGTGAGCCTAACTATCGCATATTATCATCATCATCTGACATCTTGGCTGATAGTACCAACCTCTAGGAAAATGTGTTGGTGCCATCTGACAGCCAACTAACACCGGCCGCGCTCATTGGTCAAATCAAATAGCGCGCGCTTCCCCGGCTTCATGTTACACACTTCCGTCCCTTTTCACGAAATCACTCCCACATATTAAAGGAAACCGAGAGGAAAGATGTTACACATCAAAAATATGTTCATTTTCTACTATTACGATTTACGAGTAAACCCGCGAAATTTCAAGTGGTTACATAGCGTTTTTAATTAGTGGACATTTTTAATTCATATTCTTTATGGCACCTCTTTAGGTCACGACTCACGAGCTATCCGAATATCAAAATATATTTGGCCTAGGTCTTAGGACCTATGCACACCACGTTTTTTAAACGCGCCGTCGACGCGCGTTTTGGGAACGCGCGTCGCCGGCGCGTTTTTATCCTGCAGAGCAGTTTGTTGTCATTTGTATATTTGTTGACTTGCGTGCGTATCGCGTCTGTATCGCTACAAACGCGCGTCGACGGCGCGTTTAAAAAACGTGGTGTGCCTAGGCCCTTAAGGGCGAGGCGTATTATAGTATAATTTAGTAAAAATACCTACTAGAAGTACCGTTTTTAATTTACTACAGTTATTACTGATTCCGTATTTTACGACTATGATACATACATACGAGAGTAATAACTGTAGTAAATTAAATAAATTTACCCTTTCTGTCACCTGTCACCCGCACGATGCTACACCGCGAACAGTATAATAACACTTTTGATAGTCCACGGCGGTATAACAACACTTTTGGTTAGCACCCACAATAATGTAAAATAAGAATAATCTTTCCTTTTTTGCACTTCCGTATGTACTATCAAGTAATCTTCCGCATGCCCACCTTTAAGGCGATAATCGTATAGCATGGCTTACGACTAGATCGCCCAATGCAAAGGGGTGCGGTAGCTGCGCTGCCACGGAAATATTTTCTTAACTGAGCATGCGTAAAGTTTGTTGACTTTACCTATGGCATTGGCAAGTAGGCAATAAGCATACAATTAAATATGCAAATTACATTTATTGGCATATAGGAAATTCCAAATAAGAAATAAAATTCAAATTTATTTATATGCAAATATGGGTGAATAATGTGCAGATATTTTACATTCAATATATCACAGTCTTAGTATCACCATATTTTACCTTTCGGCAAACAAAGTACGTAAAAAGAAAACACAAAATAAATAAAAACTAAACAGATCAAAATTAAGAATGAGATCAGTCTAACTAGAAGAAAGAAATAGGCAGAAGTAACATTTTGAATGGACTTGCAGACTGATAAAAGGTTGAAGAACTTTAAAATTCAAACTCAAAAACACAAACTCAAAGCATTTATTTCAATTAAACCATTTACAGGCACTTTTGAATTGTCAAGGGGTCGGTCAGTCAAAAATATGAAGCTAGTTGCCCATTCCAAAGCGTAGTAGGTACCTATGGAGAAGAACGGACAAGAAACTCCACGGACACTCTTTTAAATAAAATAAAAAATTGATACAAAATATTGGTTACATCATTCATTTTGAAATTATGCATGTGAGAACAATGTAATAAGACGTGCACGTTCGTAAAAGCGTCCGTAAATAAAAATAAAAAAAACTGTGGTTGAAGGTAGTATGACTAACATCAGAGGTAGGTATAGCAGGACGGATTAATTAAATTAAAAGAATTTCAGGCCAGACTTGAACGTACAGTAGGAGAACGAAAAGGTAGATAAATAGATTACTCGTTATTGTACACCATAAAAATTACAAACACAAAAAGGTTCAGGATAAAAAAATTAAAAAAAAAAGTTTTTCTTTCGTATCGCGGTCATAAGCCCGAAAAGTGCTCAACGTTTTTATTCCTCGACTGTACATAGCATGTTTTCCTATTGTTTATCATGTACTGTTTTGTTACAGGTGTAAACTGCTGCGTATCATCGACAGTGCGGTACTGGCACGCCAGCTGGTGGGGCGCTCCAGTGCGGGAGTTACACAGGACGCTGTGGGGATCTCTAGCAGAGATCCTCGCCTCAAACAACTTCAACTTCACAAAGTAAGTCGTATTCGGTATTAAAATAATAAAAGTCCGTATTTACGACCGGTCAGTGGCAAGTTTTAAAATTAAGCGTAAAGGCACCTCGGGTGGAACAATTTCTATGAAAACTTCACGGAAATCGTCCTACCGGGGTGCTAGCCTTAAAGGTAATTTCATAATGATGTACAGTCAGGGAAAGTAATGCAGCAGTTTGACAGAATAATGTCGATAGTCATAGCCATTCCATACCACTTTCAAAGAAAGTCAGTGATATTTGAATATACGGTCAATTTAAGTTGTTTGTCAATCTGCTAAGCAATAATTTGCCCTGATTTTATATAATTAAGTATAACATTTTCAAAGTCAAAGTCAAATAATTTATTTCAATTAGGCACAAAAAAGGCACTTTTGAAAGTCAAAATATACAACAAAAAAAATTATTCTAGTCGCCCCTTCCAAAAGGTAGTTTTCGTGTGGAGAAGAATGGGTAAGAAACTCCACCGTTACTCTTTTAAAATGTTTTTATCCGGTATCCCGCATCAACCTAATACTCGTACTTAATGCCACTTTTAGTTACGACTTGAGAGACGCGTACGCATCCCATATTTGGTCGTATGACTAATACAAAAATCCGGAACATTTAGTAGGTATGACTGACTCACATAAGGCAATTATATCGTCTGTTTTGGTATAAAATAAACATAGGTATTTGGTTTGTTTACACACACTGAAAATGAATAATACATATCACGGTATTATGACATTCTAGAGGAATTAACGGTATGTTGTTGACAAATTTATTTTTAACGCATCCCGGCTGTGTTAGGTAAAAAAGACGATAGTATTTTCCACTTTCGAGTTGTTAGGGTTCCCTATCTCAAAAGGAAAAAACGGAACCCTTATAGGATCACTCGTCTGTCTGTCGATATGATGGTTCTTTACTCATAGATTACAGGAAAACCTATAAGAATCTATTAAAATAACATGGTAAATCTCTTAATATTGTGCGTACAAACTTACATTTGCAGTTGGAATGTATGGGAGAACATGTTTTTCAACGACAATGTAAAGTTTCTTCTTGGGATAAGCTCATTAAACACTTTTGAACTTTCAAAGAGTCAGTCTTAGTCAGAAAGTTGAAGCTAGTTGCCCATTCCAAAACGTAGATCTCTATGGAGAAGAACGGGCAAGAAACTCCAAGGACACTCTTTTAAATATAGAAATTACAAAATCCTGGGTACATTCCAACTACGGAACTCTTCATTGTGCGTAGTCCGACACGTACTTGGCCGGTTTTTTTTAATAGGTTTAAATTTACGATTTAAAAGAGTGTCCGTGAAGTTTCTTGCCCGTTCATCTCCATAAGTACCTACTACGGTTTGGAATGGGCAACTAGCTTCATCTTTCTGACTGACTGACCCCTTGTCAATTAAAAAGTACCTGTAATTAGTTATATTTATCTATATTATAAACTAGCTGACCCGCCAGACGTTGTCCTGTCAAAATTCAATTCAATTTCGATTTTTAGGCTGTTCCTTTGAGTTTTTCCTAATTATCTTTTTTCTTAAATCACCCCAGTAAAGAAGCGAACAAAACCAAAAAAAATACCAAATCGTTAGAGCTATTTTCGAGTTTTTGCTAGACACGGCAATAGATTTTCTGTGTGAGTCGGGCTAGATTTTTATATATAACAATCTATTGCCGTTTCTGGTTAGATTTTTATATCTAAAAATCTATTGCCGTGCGTTACTCTCCCAAAAGCTCAAAAATGGCTCAACCGATTGTGATCAAACTTTGGTAAGATGTTGTGTGCGTGTCGGAAAAGGCTCCTAAAAAAACTATACATTAGCTAGTTTGAAATTAATGCTTTTGAGTTTTAATATACGCACTCCAATCCAAGTTCCCTCAATTTCCTGTTGCAGAAACAGGTAAATTATTTAAATAGTTTGTTCGTGTTATCTAACTAAAAACTAAATACATTGTTTACTTGTGTTGTTTAGGTATATAGTTTCTAGATTTGTACATTTTGTACGAAGTGATGCATATCAATACATACACACGGCTACAAATCAAGCTATACATTTCCAATATAAGCTGATCTCGCATTGTATAGTATTTCTGTACTATGAGAGGTCGGCTTATACTGGAAATGTGTAGCTTGATATGTAGCCTTGTGTATCTACTTGTTTTATTTGTAATGATTTCATTACGTTCTGGCACAGAATAACTGGGTCTTCAGAATACGGTCAATAAGTTCAGAAGTCAATCATTTATTTATTGTGTTTTGGGATATCCGGTAGGATGCCAAGTAACAAAAAGCGGCCAAGTGCGAGTCGGACTCGCACACGAAGGGGTCCGTCCGTACCACCGTATTATATTTAGCAAATTAATGAAACGAAACACATAACGACGATATACTAAACGAAGAATATTATAATTTTTCTTCTTAAATTTAAAAAATCGCAAAAATAAATTTAAAATTTTCAAATATTTTTTAAATTATTTACTTATCATTTTTTAATTACTGCCTCGTTGGTCTAGTGGTTGGTTGCAAGCGCTACTGCTGAGCATGAGGTCTTGGGTTCGATTCCCGGGTCGGGCAAAGTGTTATTGGGTTTTTCTATCTGAAATTTCTCAGTAGCAGCCCGGAGTCTGGATTTGTGCCCGGTTGAGGGCAATAGGCTCGCCCCCTATTACATGGGACTTAAACATAACTGGTGAAATGTGGGTGTACCTACCTACTACAGGTACACCTCTGCCCAACCCTTCCGGGAAACAAGGCGTTTTTAAATACTATGAAAAGATACTATGAATTACAAAGCTATTTTTTGCAGTTGCAGAAAATCACCCATATTTAAATAAAATGCCTTAGTAATTGGCGTTTTTTGTATTTATTGATTATAGACTGGGTTTAGGGTTTTTCGAGGTTTTTAATTTCTCGGGTCTCGAGAATTCTCGAACTCGATTAAAAAAAACAAAAATAATTTGCATGTTTTTTTTTTTGTACTAGTCTTCGATGTCCCACTCCTGGGCAAAGCCTTCCCTCCACTCCTTCCATAGTTCGCGAGCCTGCGTGTCCTCCTTCCAATTTTGACGGAACTTATCCAGCTCGTCCCGCCATCTTCTACGTGGTCTGCCGCGACCCCACCTCATAGTTTCAGGCCACCAGTTCTGTTATTTGGGCCCACAGTTTGTCATGCGACAGACATGTCCTGCCCAGTCCCATTTAAGTTGGGCAGCCTTTTGCGCCACGTCAGCTATTTACGTCTTGGAGCGCACTATTGTGTTTCGAACACGATCCGTTAATTTAACGCCTAGTATACTGCACTCCATTGCTCGCTGGCAGACCTTGAGTTTGGACTTCTGGATGTTAGTCAAAGACCAAGTTTGTTCACCACAGGTTAAGACGGGAAGAATACACATGTCCATGAGCCTGCGTTTCAGTGCCATAGGAAACTCACCCTTGAACAGTTCCTTCATGGACCAGTAGCTCTTCCAAGCGATTCGTGATTTCTTTATCTTGCCTCGCCTGGAAATTGACTACTCGGCCCAAGTAAAAGTATTCCTGGACATGTTGTATTGTCTCAACGTCTACTTTTATGCGTCCAGGTGTTTCTTTGTACATAACTTTGGTCTTCGACATATTCATCTTCAATCCAACCTTAAGGGTTGTATTACTTAGTTCTTGGAGCATCCGTTCAAGTTAAGTGGCTGAGGTTGAAAATAGAACAATGTCGTCGGTGAAACGTAGATTGGTCAGTCTCGCTTCGCCAAGGACAGTGCCTCTTTCCCTCCATTCGGCTGTCAACTTCCTGAAGATTTCTTCGAGGGTACTGGTGAACAGTTCAGGAGATAGCGGATCGCCCTGTTTGACTCCTTTTTCTATTTAAAATTTTGGTCCTATGGTTTCAAATTTTATTACGGCTGTACTATTTTTGTTAACGTTGCGTAATAGATTTATATAGGTGGGATCAATGTTCTGGTTGCTTAAGGCGTCAAAAATAGATGTGTGTGAAAACGCTGCGAAAGCTTTGGAGTAATCAACAAAAGCGAGGTACAGCGGGATTTATATTCTTGATGTATTTCTATGAGTTGGTTGACTGCATGCAGATGATCTGTCGTAGAAAAGCCAGGTCGGAAGCTTGCTTGCTCAGGAGGTTGATGGTAATCTAGTTCGCCAGATATGCGATTTTCTATTATTTCATTTTAGCTATAGGGCTACATGAACTTCGTATCCGGTTATAGGTGGAATACTGTCAGGGCAGAAATAATTAGGTGTTGAGAGTAGTTGAGTGTCGTCGGAGTAGATAGAGGGTTTTATAAAAAGTTGTACATATTATATCTAAATCTTTTGTTCTATTCATTTGTTTCTTACCATTGCCATCTTTAAAATAAAGAAAAAAATCTTATCTTGAATCTTTGTGATCCATGATAAGAAATACCTGGTTTTGCTTTTTTCAGGGATCAGTTATTATCTAGCTAGTGCATCCTGAGCGAGTCTATTCTTGTATTTTCTAATACTACGTTTAACATCTTCATTTTTAAGTTATTAATTTTGTAATTTCGTCTGATAATGTTTTGATTTTATTTTTTATTTGTGTTTCTATTTTGTTGTCATTAGTTAAACTTTTTTTATTATTTCGTCGTATTGTTGCTGGACATCTTTTTCTTCAATCTCTGAATCTAGCATAACAAAACTATTTCTTAGCTCTAGTTTATACTGTTTACTTCCTAGTATGAGTGATTGTTTATTTAATTTTCTTATTTACTTTTTCGCAAATTAGAAAATAAAGAAAAAACTCGTTAATGCACATAATGTTTATTTAAATCGGACTACAATCAACAAAACCACATGTCAATAACAACAAATTACAGTATTTTTCTTCTTTGTATAGAATATAATCGAAATCAGCTTTTTTATAAACCTCTACTACTTTCTTTCCTCTATTAAACTCTGATTAAATACAAAAAATTATAAAATTTCAGTGTCAGCTGCACAAAGTCAGAA
This sequence comes from Xanthia togata, assembly GCA_963853775.1. Taxonomy (NCBI): domain Eukaryota; kingdom Metazoa; phylum Arthropoda; class Insecta; order Lepidoptera; family Noctuidae; genus Xanthia; species Xanthia togata. Next base: position 3,623,776 of record OY970791.1, on the reverse strand, counting down.
CCACTTCTAGCTTTTTTTGGCGCTGACACTTAGAAACTGGACGAACTGGTAGACGCTTATGATGTGTCAATTCGTGTGGAATCCTCGGATTTTACATCAATGTTGTGCAACCAGTCAGCTTGCGTTTGAACATTTACGAGCTATGGTTTTGGCACATTTCAAACATAGCGCGTTTGCAGCGTTTTAAATTTTCTTGTAATAAGTTTCCATTTTAGTTCTCGATTAAAATTAACTCGATTAAACAGCAATCAATCAGTGTTGAAACGATTTAGTACAAAGTAGGATCATTAATAAAGCATTAAATATAGTTTGCTATTATTATATTACTGAAACGTTTGTCGGTAGTAGGTACCTACATACTACTCCGTTGGAGGCGGCATCCTTAGACGAATGATTTCTTGAGTTCTCGACTTCTCGATCAGAATTTCTCGGAAACGGGAACTACGGTTTTCCGGGAATAAACTCATGATATACAGAAGTTTCAAATTCCTAAGATGTTGAGACTGTTTGATTGTTTAGATGATTGATGAGATAGAGCTCGTACAAGAATGGTCTGAAACTGACAACTTTTACGGCCCCCCATTTCTTCAATTCTCAAGAAAAAAAAAAAATGTACTCTACTCGATGAGCACTAGAAAATGACCACAAGCCAGGTTTTTTTTTTCAAATTCATATGTTTATTGTATGGAAACCTTCAAATTTTATGTTTATAAAAAATTTCTATTTGTTGTTGCCACTGTGGCAATAGAAATACATAATCTGTGAAATTTTCAACTGTCTACCTATCACGGTTCATGAGATACAGCCCGCTGACAGACAGACGGACAACGGAGGCTTAGTAATAGGGTTCCGTTTGGCACCCTTCGGGTACGGAGCCCTAAAAAGCGGGCAATTGCGAGTCGACTCGTACACGAAACGTACCACCGTACAATGAAATGAAATGAAATTGTTTATTCTTTAAATAGGATATTGGAATCACAATTGCGTCATCTTAAAAAAAAAAAACTAGGTGTATTTCGGCGTCATTTGACTACTGAGAAGAAAGGCCGAAACAAACTCAGAGGTCAAAGTCTCTTTTAAAGTCCAGACATAATCTTGGTCAGGCCATATGAGGACCATGTAGATTAGAAATGGTATTTGAGGAAAGAACAAGAACCACACAGATTTGAGTGGACCTGTCCTGTCAGTGCAAGCACTAGAATATTTATTTTTATTTTTTTTATAAAGTTTTGACGTTCAATAGTGCCTTTTTTGTGCCTAATTGAAATAAATTATTTGACTTTGACTTTGAAAAGCATTTGTCAGTAATCGTGGAGCTCAACTATTACAATATTTAACTCTTCATACTTCATATTTCTATCACGTTTCTTGAATGGGGGCTTTAATTTTTAACTTTATTTTACGAGTATTTTTATTGTTTGTTGTTTAAGCGGGTATAGTACCTAGTAGGTTTTTTTTTTAAATAGTATTTATACTGTGAAAAAGTTTCTACTTATTACAGTTCACAAGATAAAACAAAAGAAAAAAGAAGAAATTATAATATTATTACCTATAATTTTTATAATTAAATATTATCTACTATACCTACATTGTAACAGTGAATCAATTTTCACGCCTCTCCCTTAAGACCTAGGCCAAATATTTTGACCTAAATGACCTAAAGAGGTGCCATAAAGATATATTAATGAACTTTGTTTGGCATAAAAGAAAATAGGTCATCTCTAATTTAGTACCAAATTGGGTATTATAACTAAATAACTAATTGTCATTAAAAACCAGTACCGTAATTACGTAATAAACGATCAATCGGAATTTGAATCAAATTGCTAATCCATAGATGAATAAATTCGAAAAAAATTGAATGTTTATGAACTGTCAAAATGAAACAAAAATTAGTCGCAATCGTTTACGAAGATGTGTTGCGTAATTAGATAGGTAGCAGTTTAATTTATAAAAGGTTACATAATGGGTGAATTAATTACTTGTCTAATGGCTTCTAAATTATATCGTTCTGAATCATTTCATACCAACGTCGATTACATTAGCGATGTTATTAGGTATACTAGCTCACTTATTATCTATATATACATATATCATAGATACAGTTCGAACACATAACCCTACTTTTTTGGATTCGCCGCAGTCGGGTAGAAGAGCGCGACGACCACATACTAAAATAGTAATAGGTACGTGAAGCAAAAACTTTGTACCCCTTTTTACGAAAATTACGCGGACGGAGGTGTCTGGAATTTGGTACAGTTAAAGTTTTTATGGAGAAAGAGTGCAGAAGAGCTGTTATATTTTTATATAATAATTTTTATTAATTTAATTTATTTCTAATGCATAATATATAAAAATATTAGCTTTCTCATGCGATTTTACTAACTTATCTAGCCATGTTCTGTCATTCATTACTCATCACTTACACCACAGATTACTTATCCCGTAATTTTGTTCTTTGTTTTTAATTTTTTTTATTTTTCCTTTTTATTTTTAACAAAGTACAAGACTTTAACTACCTATATAGTATATATGTAGTTGAAAATAAACTTTTAATATCTGGAACGAACTACCCTTTCACCAGCTTTCTAATTACGCAACATATTTTCGTAAACGATAAAGACAAATCTGTTTCATTTTGACAGTTCAACAACATTCATTGCGTTATTTACGTTGCTCTGCAGTTTTTTTTTTGAACTTACGGAGCAATGGATTAGCAATCTGTTTCAAAACGATTCAGATTCGGATTGATTTTGCATTACGTAATTAGGGTACAGGAGCCAGGCGTTGATATCTTCGCCACAGTTATTAATTTTGCAGTTAACAATTTTCATTAAAAAAAAAAGAAACGGGATTTGTTTCCGCACTTGGTCCTTCAAGTGGACCATTGTGCGTGGGCCATGGCGATCGTTGGTCATTCCAACCAGCCCACCTCTCTCCAGATGCAGATTAGGTCTCCTAGTCTATTCAGAAAATCGGCAAAGCGTCTCAATAATTCAAAAGTCATTTATTCAAACTAGGCTGAGAATCAGCACTTTTCGAACGTCAAAATTATATAAGACTGTCCCCCAAAACGCCCACCCTTCACCACTTCCTAGTGCTTTTGCTGGGAAGAAGAAGTGGCGCAACAAACTCCCCAGCAGCACAGCACGCCTCAGCATCTGTTCAGTTAGAAAAAAAAAACTAGGTATATGCAAGATAATTTACATTCCGCAAAACATAATTTAAATTATAAATTAATAGGTGGCCATATGACAGCTGGCACGTTTGAGTGATCCGAGGGCCAGAGGGTAATTAATTTAGCCATTCCGGAGATAAGAGTTTTGACTTCGTTTCTGCTTAGCGGTCGTTTACCGCGGCGCTGTATTAAATGACCGCCACCGCCCGTCCTTGGAGTTTCGTGCCCGTTTTTCCTCCTTAGGCACCGGCCACACAGAACAGACGCAAGGCACGGACCCGTCGCAGTCGCGGCGCCCGTTTAATCTACTTGCATATAAAATGTATACAGCCGTCGCGACGTAAAACATACAGAAAAGACGGGACGCCGTCACGACGTTAACTCGTCGGCGCCCTATTGGAAAACATATAGAAAGGACAGGGCGCGGGCCTGCACGGGCGCAAGCGGGGGAGCGGAAAGGGCGCGGAGGGCAGGTTCTCACAGCGCTCGCCCGCCAAGTGCCAATACATCTTCATCTTCAGAAGAAGACATGTTGTCGTATCAAAATCGGACGGTTGAATGCCGGGAAAAGCTTCTAGTGCGCGCCATAAAAAGTCGTGACGGCGCCCTGTCTGCGACGGGTCCGTGTCTTTTCTATATATGTTAAAAAGTCGTGACGGCGCCCTGTCTGCGACGGGTCCGCGCCCCGCCCTCATCTTGCGTCTTTTCTGTCTGGCCGTTGGCTTAGAGATCTACGCTTTACAATGGGCAACTAGCGTCAATTTTCTGACTAACTGACCGACTCCTTGACAGTTCAAAAGTGCCTGTAAATGAAATTAATGATATCTATGTAGTTTGAGTTTGACATTTAATAGTAAAAGGTGTAAGATCGGAGCCTCAGCTGTCACAACACAACTCTCACAGGGAAAATAATCTAGCTAGGAAGACTGTATAAAGAGAAACTTAAACTGTTCACTTAGTTTTATTAAGGCGCAGGGTTCCGATTTGCCTTTGTCTCTGTCTTTTTCTTTACGTGTAAAGAGTAAAGAAAATAACCACACTTTTGTACTTTTTCAATGTTTTTTTCATCATATTGCTCATATATCATCATAATCCATCACTGAATGCAGGTTGACATTAGACATTTTATGGTATATTTTTAATTATAATTATAATTGTTAGTGAAGGTATAAACTGCTTTTAAAGACAATTAAGAGGTGTGTTTGAATATTTTTTTGAAGTATTAATGTATGTTTAATTATGATTTGAGTTCCATCACTGTATTAAAATAAGACTTGAAAATATCATTTTTTTTTTTTTTTGGTCAAAATTATTTACGGTTTAAGAGATACACTGCTTTAAAAAAACCCGTTTTCGGAACCCTGCGCCTTAAGTAGGCTTAGAACGAAAACAACTGTTATATTTAGTAGGTACAGTGCTCAGAACTAATTCTAATCGAATGTCCCAATCGACGACCCGGGACGCCCGGGAGCGAATGCCCGTCTGCGCCAGTGTTGCCAACAAATTTTTCACAAACCCACAAATTCTAGCGTGTTAACCCACCAGAAAACCACTAAGTTTTGCTATCCTTCAAACCACCAGAAAACCACACTAACATTATCAAAATACTTTTTGGCAAAAAAAACATTATCCTAAATTGTATCACAAAATCAGTTTATTTCTGTTAGGTACAAAGTTACAAGAAGACAAACAAAATATAGATTAAAAATCATCTTCGGAAGAATCAGCTTCTACAACTTCTGATTTTGAAAAATACACTTCTTTAGTTCCAATTTTTTGCACTACGCTGTTCGGTAACATGTAGTTATTGCAGCATTTTCCTTCGCGTTTTAAACCCGCACGAATTGTGAGAATTGGTTACCTTTGAATTTTGCAAGTGCTTTTTGGATAATCCATGATTCTTTAAATCTCCATAATGATTCCTTAAAATTGAACCACATAATTTGCACTTAGCAACTAGACCACCAGTACTTTCCACCACTTGTAACCAGTCCTTTAATTGTGAGTCACGTAACCAACTATCACGGAACTTTTGAGTATACTGTGGCTTAGGCATATTAGTTTTACAAAATTAATAAAATGAAACATTCATTGTCGTGCCGATGCAAAACCAAAACTGTAATAACAACGTTATATTTTTGTGCATGCATACGAAACAAACATATACAAACCTTCTTATTTCAAATCAGATTTGACCTAGTAGTCATACAAATAAAGACTATAATCAAAATAATTTAAGAAATTGACAAACTTTTTTCGGGGAATACCCGACAAACACCACCTAGCCTAGGAGTGTTGCCTACATATCAAAAAATATACCCATCATGTAATGTAAACGTTCAAGTTCTTTCCTGTAGATATGTAAATTGTGCTGGTGGTTAAATGTCTAGCAGTACCACTAAATGAAACAATCTAAGCCACTATAAAAATCCACTAGCCACTAAAACCAAAATTTGTCCGCTAAAATGCTAATCTAAACCACCAGATCTAGTGGAAAATCCACTGAGTTGGCAACACTGGTCTGCGCACTCGCTCCTAGCCAAAAACCTCCAACGTCCTGGCGGAAAATTCCTCTCTCCAATTGGCCCCAGCGAACGAAATTCGTTCACTGATTGGCCCACGGTAACGGGCGATTTCAGTGTCGTGGACCAATCGTTGAGCCATTTATTCCACCAATCAATATTAAATCAAGGGTTGACATTACCAAACAATGTTCCTTTAATAATATGTATAAGCATCACCTTTGTACGTATTTTTCTGTTCTTTTCATCTTGTCTGTTTATATATATGTGTACATAAATGCAAATATAAACAAAAATCCTAACAAAATTAACTCTTCTTAACAATTATCTTTCAAAAACATAAGCCATAAGCTTTTAATAAATAAAAGGAACAAAACCTAACAGAGGTTAGGATCAACATCAACATGCCAATATAGGTTTAAAGATAAAAAAAAGACAGTCACTTACATGAGAACAATGGTTAATATAAATTATAAATATAAAGTTCGTCGCAGACGTCACGGTAGCAATTATGATATACCCATCCAATGCATTCAGCTTTAAGGAAGAGTGTCAACATCCACAAACATCATCATCCATAAAAACAAATGCAGTATGACATTGTTATGTGATCCCAAAACTCATCATTTGCTACTACAGATAGTGTAATCCACGACGACGCGCCCCACTCCGCGATGACTGTACTGTAAGCTGTACTTTAGTACGGAGCGGAGCGAAGCGGGGCGCGTCGCGCGTCGTCATGGATTGCACTATCTATACCTAATCGAAAAGTCTTCCCCACATAACTTCCAGCTATTTCAGTTCAGAACTAATGTGGAACATTACTTTTTAGGGTTCTGTACCCTAAGGGTGAAACGGAACCCTATTACTAAGCCTTCGCTGTCCATCCGTCTGTCAGCGGGCTTTATCTCATTAACCGTAATAGGTAGACAGTTGAAATTTTCATAGAAAATAAATAAAGTTAATAATTAAAGGACGCAGAAAAAACACTTTTCTTGTAAGGGGGGGTCTTACAAGAAAAGTGTTTTTTCTGCGTTTTTACTCGATCTTAATATTTTTATTTATTTATTTAATTCAGACACAGTGATCCATATTCTTGTTAGTATACTTAATAATTATGTTAGTAACCAATATTCCAAATCATTAATATTATTTTAAAATCAGAATATGGTACAGAACCCTTCGTGTGCGAGTCCGACTCGCACTTGCCGGTTTTTGATCTTGCCCACGTTTGGCGATTTTTTCTGATCATAAAAGTTGAACTGACATTACAATCGAGGGAAAGTAGAATGTCCATCTTTGTTTTCTAGTCCTTCGCTGTATGACGGCCTTGTTATGAACAGCATGGTGTCATTTGCCTCGATGATCAATATTGTCCCATTGACCCTGTCTCGATACTGTTATGTGAGTGTGTTTACTTTGCATGGGCGTGAGTGTAAGCTAAGGCGTTGTGCGGTTACTATGGCAACTAACTAATAGCACCGGTTTGAAACCGAGCTTGAAATAAATAACAAAACCGGCGTAGTGAGAGTAGGACCAAGGGTCCCCGTACCATTATCTATAAAAAACGGCAAATATATCATTTGTATGTTGTATGGGAGCCCCAGTTAAATATTTATTTTATTCTGTTTTTAGTATGTGTTGTTATAGCGGCAACAGAAATACACCATCTGTGAAAATTTCAACTGTCTAACTATCACGGTTCATGAGAAACCGCCTGGTGACAGACGGACAGCGGAGTCTTAGTAATAGGGTCCCGTTTCATCCTTTGGGTACGGAACCCTAAAAAAGAGGGTGGTGTGCTTCTGACCACACGATAGAAGTGCAAAACTTATGATTCAGCGTCACGGACCGACTGCAGCCGAGTGTTCCCGATTCAACAAAACCGAGCCGAACGTGACGGTTCAGTTTTGTTCAGAAAAGTTATCACTTCAGAGCCCAATACTCGCTCATGACTTGCACCAATCATAAAATAGTAGGTACATACGCTAGCACATCAACCTACTACAACCTGTCAAATTTCTTTAATAGATTTTCAACTTTATTACTAAAATTTAAGGTTCAAAGTTGATTGGGGAAATTTGACAGTTTCTGGTAGGTTGACGTGCTGGTCTGTACCTACACTTCTATGATTCACGGCCAGTGTAACAGATAGGTAGGTAAATAAATGAACATTGTTTGCGAAAACACCCGTTACATTGACACCGAAACATACATCGAGATTCAATTTACACTAATATCATTATAATACTTTCAGTTTTTTAGAATGCCGGATGTCTTTTATAAGTATGTACAGTCGGGGATTGAAAAGGTTATGTTAGCTTTTTCCCAACTCTGTCGGGGTCGGCTGCCAGTCTTTCTTTTTAGTCTTACTTTACATGGAGCGATTGCCTATCTGACCTCCACAACCCAGTTACTGAGTAACACGATACCCCTTGGTAAGACTGGTTGTCAGACTTTCGGGCTTCTGACGACCCGTAACGACTGTCAAAGATCTACAAATGACAGCCGCGACCAACGGCTTAACGTTCCGAGACATGGATAGGTCTCGGTATGTAATCGATGGTCACCCATCCACGAATAAACCGCGGCAAGCGTAGCTTAACCTTCGATCGTCCCGTGCGGCTGTTATCATTTAGCCACGAGCCCCTCGTCATTTCTTTCCCTACATGTACCCTACAAACTATATTTTAGGGACTGGAGGTGAGAAGAAGCCTCACGGTAGCCTGCAAGACCTTACGTGGACGTATCGACTAGCCAGAGCCCGATGGCCTTTTCTGCTGATTATTTGTGCCCGACAAATACATCGGACACTGTCAGAGCCGCCAGCAAAAAATATGCGTGTATATGTTGAGTGGGTGAGACAAAAGTATGCAAGGGACTGTTACATGTTTGTTTTAAATTAAATTATATACAAAATTGTAGTCAATTTAATAATGGGTTCTATTTGAATTAATGTTGTGCCATTTTAATTAACTATTAATAAATATATAAATATGCACAATTAGGTAAATCTTTTTTTTTACCTGCTTATCTTTTTCTTTCCTTGAGTGTTTACACAGAAGTGGATTGATCCGCCTTAAAAAGAGATCAATTTTTTTGTTGGATTTAAGATAAGATAGATGGATAAAAAATATACTTTATTGTACAGTCACGGAATTAAATTAATGAGCCACTTTCAAACTTTCCAATTTTACAGTTTTATACATTCACGAGGTTACACGATTAAACACGAACTCAAACCTAATAATCAGAAATAGTCTTATCCGTAGAGGTTGATTGATAAGTTGTCAATGATAAATCAATACAATGTTGCATAGGTAGGTATGTTTATCCAATCTATTTGATACTGACCTCTTTTGAATTAGAGCTCATTAAATACTCGTTATTTCTGAAAACCTATCCGAAGACAGTGACAGCAAAGAGTATTAGAATATACCGGGTAATCTATGTTTAAGTGAAACAGTTATCATAATTGCACAGACTACACAGAGATACATAATTGTCATGAACGTCATCTTGGACGCTACCGCGTTCGGATAAAATCGTGGGTCCGAGTTTTACCGACGTCGAAATTACCAATCATAATTTCTCCGTACATTAATAAAATTAATGACGCTAATAAACAATGACTGATTTTGGTTCAAAGCGGATTTTCATTAAAAATGTAGTGGGTAAAACGGGCAATTTTACCCTATCCTAAGTTTAAACTATCGGTAATGGATCTACATAATTATAATAAACACTTAAAATGCTCCAAATCAATTTAGATAGGTAGGTACAATGGATTCATTCAAACAATCGATCATGAGAAAACAAACATGAATTGAATTAACACTTTATTGTGTTTGATGTCCGTGGAAATATTGAAGCCATTCCAGCATCCTAATTCCACCACGTGATCAATCACAATCAGTTTCATTTCAACAATATTCATTGCGTTATTTACGTTGCTGAGCAGACAATTTTTACGAACATTTTTTTTATTTTTTATTGATTAGAAATATCCTTCAAAATGATTCAGATTATGATTGATCGTGAGTTACGCAATTAGGGTACCTACAGGTTAGTCAACAGAATATATTTTTTTAATTTATTATTATATTAATTTCGTCACCTAAGACACAAAGTGGTAAAACTGTTTTTTTAGGGTTCCGTAATAAACAAGGAACCCAGTTTCGCCATTTCCGTCAGTCTGTCCGTGGCTTAGTTCAGAGACTTTGTACTAGAAAGCTGTAATTTTTATTTTTTTGGTTACCTTCCCTATACGTAAAGTGGGTGGTTTTTTTCTTTTTTTTCGTTCAAAATTATTGAGAGTTTGACAAAATATTTTTAGATTCAGGGATCTATCATCAATTCATCAGTTATGGAAAACTACCACAGCTAAGTAGGCTTTAAAGTTAACGAGCAATTATCGACCAACTTACGTTTGCAAAAACATACATTCCGTATGGGTGAACATGTTTTTCAACTACAAAGTTAAGTTTGTTATTGCGATAAATTCATCCTAACTACGGAACCCGTAATGTGTGGTCCGACACGCACTTGGCAGGTTTTTTTCCTTTCAAATTCTCAAAAATTAACACCAATTGAATCGTTCCGGTTTCTGACTTGGTCGCATTGTAGCAATACACATTTCAAGCTGTCTGATGCAGGTGGCATTAAATCTGAAATTGAACTAATATTATTTGAACATTTTTTTCTTTTATTGCAGTCAGGTTTTAGTTTTTTTGCTTTAGATCTAAGCGGATGAATACCAGTATTTCCCTTCCGCCATTCAACCGCAGTTTTAAAAATATAGTCGGGCAATTTAAAAATAACGCCTACACAGTTAACTAATAAAATGTGCTTAAAATAGACATCGTCCAATTATATCCGCGATGTTTAGTCAGACCAGAAGTCATTAAAGACTCCCCCATACTATTAGGAGTATGAGTTCATTGACCCAGCAGACAGTGGACATTTTAAAAATAGAACGTACTAATTTGAAATTAAATGAAAAAAGTCATCGCATATGATGTGTAACATCTGACATCTTGGCTGACAGTACCAACCTCACGGAAAATGGGTTGGTACCACCTGACGGCCATCTCTAGCACCGCGCGCGCTCATTGGTCAAATCAAAAAGCGCGCTTCCCCGGCTTCCTGTTACACATTTTCGTCCCTTTTCACGAAATCACTCCCACAGGTTGCAGGAGAGCGAGAGGAAAGGTGTTACATATTTATAAAAAAACACAGTGATCATACATCTTGAAGATACCTACACCGACAACCAGTGCGAATGTGGTGCTGCTGATCAAACCATGTCCCATATGTTGGAGTGTCCAAAAGTCCAAAGCGTTCACCGGCACTGAGTACCTCAAAAACAGCACTGAACACGCGACCAGCGTGGCTTCCTATTGTGCCCAACTTATCCTGCATTATAATATTAGGTCCGTACCTATGAAATTGGCGTTTTTTCTACACAAATAGAGAACCTCGTCACTTTAAAATATTCATCAATTGCTTGATATCGGTCTGTGGATGGGTGACCATCTTTACATACCGAGACTCCTCCGTGCCTCGGAAAGCACGCTAAGCCGTTGGTCCCGGTTGTCATTCGTAGATCTTTGACAGTCGTTACGGGTCGTCAGAAGCCCGAAAGTCTGACAACCAGTCTTACCAAGGGGTATCGTATTACCCAGTTACTGGGTTGTGGAGGTCAGATAGGCAGTCGCTCCATGTAAAATACTGGTGGGTAGCTGCATCCGGTTAGACTGAAAGCCGACCCCAATATAGTTGGGAAAAGGCTAGGCAGATTGATTTTTTGCTTGATATCGAATAATGACCATCATAGACAACTACCAATAGTAATAAAACCTTATTACTTATAGTTTTTTAAACATAAAAAATACCTTAAAAATGCCTTCTCTTTTTGTTAGCCAGAAATGACCACAAGTATTTGTTTTAAAAACTTAGCCAAAACTTATTTTTGTCGATTAATCTAAGTGGCATACGTTATGTTATTTTTTAAATATTAGTGCATAAAAGTTTTAAAACATTAGTGTTCATGGTTGTTAAATAAATTAAGAAAATGTTAGTATGAAAAATGCAACTTCTTTAAAATTCTCTAATATATTTGGGGACCTAATATATTTTTACATTTACCATCGACTCGAAAAGAAGATCTTGAAGATTTTTGAGCGAAGATCAATCGAAGAGACTGACCTCAAAGCCTGCAGGATCAATCAAAGATGAACAGTAGATAGGTAAAACCTATCGAAGAATTTTTACTAGAACTCTTATCGATTTTCTGAGAAGAACAGACCTATGTTTATATTATTATGACGCATTTCGATCAGATACCCCACATTCCGAAAATTCGCACATTGGTTCTTAACCGTTGCCCAGAACACATTATTTACGGGTTTTCCCATATTTACTACAATGACACGAGCAATAATTGAAAAGTAAAGCGTGTATATTGACATAGATAAAATTTGACTCACTTGAACTTGGTTTTGGGCTCGGCTCAGATTAAACTCCCGTTATTGTCATAGAGTAGTTTTCTCACGAGTACTATCTAATTGAATTATTAAGGATTTTTAGTCATTTTTAAACTACATAGCATAGAAATGTGACAAAAGGCGGATGTTTATTCTTTATCTACAGTACAAATCGGTCCTGATTTTGGACTAGGATGAACATAATAACCACCTACTTTTTGAACTGGGTTAAAAAGTGAGCACTAAGGAAGGATTTTTGAAAATTTATCGCCGGGTCCAATAGGGAATAAAATTTTGTATGGGAGTTCGTCATTTTTGCCGATGGGAATTCCCATTTTTTGGAAAATGAGTGGCGAAATTATTATTTCATCACCACTGCTCTCGAAACGGTGAAGGAAAAAATTCGTGAGGAAACCAGCATTTCCTAGAACCAAAAATTCGAAGACATGTTGCATCTACCACAGTACCAACCCGCACTGGGCCCGCGTGGTGTACCTATTACGGCCCACTACCTTTCACCGAGAAGAAGCCTGCGTGACCCAGCAGTGGGATATTATAGGCTGATTAACCTTTATGCTATGTTAAAACTGACAAAGTTTCATAGAAAATAATTCAAATTCCAATACGTTTATTGTTTGTTACATGTAGAAAAAGATCTTATAGTTATTATAATAGTAGCACTGTAACATACCTTTAAGGTGTACAATATTCTATTACGTTATTATTTTTATAAACATTCTTAAAGTTGGTCTAAAAATATTATAAAATTAGTATGCTTTAGTCAAATTATACATTAAAAATATTTATACATTAGTCAAATTATACATTAAAATTAAAACATACATTCCATAGTAAATACATTAAACCAAGCATTTGTCATTAAAAAAAATCATTTATTGTGTAGCGCTTTACCTATCAAGAATTCCTTGAGCTTAATTTCAAAGATATTCATAGCTGAAATATCTTTAATACAATTTTGTATAAGTGACATCGAATCGAGATTACAGTTTGTTTGCATAATAAGCCAATGTAATTACGACGTTATCAGAAAGATGACAAAATGAGGTAATTATTTCTTAACTGTACAACGTTGTAGCGCATAAAAGGTAATTCATTCCACCTCAGCGAGGAAATGACTAAATGCAAAAAAAAAACGTTTACAATCACAAGATAGGTACACTTTTATTTCAGTTTAGGTATTAATTACTACATTATGACAGGTAAGTATTACAGAATAATCTTTAAATTATAACAAAATAATACTAAGGTATAATTAAGAAAATTTTAAAGTAACGTTGCTACAGTTATTTAAATTGAGTGTAATATTTTTGTTTGGTACTGTAATATTGGTGTTAGTCACTTGTGTACTGTTTTTCGGTAAACTATCTGTCATACTTAATAGTTGTACCGATTCATCGGATTCCCTTGGCGTGAATGTTGGAGAGAGAGGGAGATGGTTAGGTGTTTCATAACGGCTTATTTTTGATGTAGAAGGGCCAGTACAAGGATCCGATTGAGGCTCTTTCAGTGTAATGGCTCCTACGATGCCTTCACATATTTTAGACTTATTTTGGATGGAATCCTCTATGTATCCCTCTACAACTGCATTGGACTTCCAGCCTCCGTGGCGCTTAAGGGACAGCAGATCAGCTCCGGAATCAGCCAAAAGTGTGGCTGAAGTTCGTCGGAAACAATGACCCGTGTACAACAGGGGTTCTGGAAGTTCAAGAAATGTTGCTATTTCTCGTGGGATACTGCCAATTTTATTAGTACCCATAGGCTGTCTAACACACTTTCCATTGCGATACTGTAGAAAAAATCGATTGATTGGAGTGTTAGGCGGGCGTAAGGCTTGATATTTCTCAACAATCGTTACGTATTCCTTGCGAATGACGAAGTTGCGGTCTCTTTTTGTCTTTGTATTAGGTAAATTAATTAATAGTAAGTCATCTGAATGTTTCTCAATGTTTTTGACATTAAGTTGTGTTAGTTCATTAGTTCGACATGCTCCGTTTATTCCAATAATAAGAACAACCTGTAACGTAAAGAGTATTGTAGTAGATAAATGAATAAAATTGATATGAACGCATAATTATGCCTATCAACATCTACTAAGTATACTATTTAATTGAGATTAATATACTTAAGTAGATACTGAATGTGCAACTGACTTACTTTTGCCGCCAAATATACGGAATCGGGTGCTTCGTTAAGAAACTTTTCAATATCAGATACTGTGAAAACCTTCGATTTTTTTGGTTGATGACCAGATGAGGCTCTTTTTAAAAATGCCACTAATTTAGGATAGGTATCGATATGTTTGTCTTTTTTCATCTTTATTGTTGCTTTTAGCATCGAATACGTACTCCATAGAGTGCTTGCTTTCTTGTTCTCGGATAATTCTATAAAATATGCCAGCAAAACGTTTTCTGAGAAAGTTTTGGCTCCTTTTGCTAGTCGCCACGTGTTGAACATATCGTACTGTTTTAAATACTTCTCGCGTGATTGTTGAGGGAGAAAGCTCATTTGCGCATTATTAACAGTTTCAGTCAATTCTGTTGGCGTCAAGCAAACTTCCTCGTCGCTAGAATCACTCATTTTAGTTTTTTCACTTGTTTTCAAGTTTCTTGTTTTTAATATACCTAAGGTTTAACAATGACGTGAAAAAATGCCGCGTAAAGAACCGCGTACAAAGCAAATTGAAAAAAGAACACCAAGAAGGTTCCGAGTCTGAGTTTTTAACAAATTAAAAAAAAGTTGTATGATATATTCGGCACCATAGAGGTAGCAGTAAATAGGTTTAATGTTTTTTTTAATTCACAAACTTAGTGCACACCATGTTCTAAATTCAATTTACTTTATCCTCTAGAGAATAAAAACGGCTTTTCCACTCAGATACTGAAGATTAAAAATACTCTTTCCGAGATGGTGGGATGAAAAGGTAATTGTCTTACAGTAACCGTTGCGACTAGGGTTGCCAACTTTTTCTATATCAAATATAGTATTATCGAAGCCATTGCCTATAAAAATATAGTAGTGTGACGAAAAAATCAAAAAAATGTAGGTAAGGTGTTTCTAAAATATTTTTATTCTTTGCTATTATGAATCTTTATCCGGTTTTTTTTAAATCACTCATACAATCTAAACTAGGGTTACAAAATACCTTTAATTCAGCTTTTATTAGATGACTACTGGCCCTATTGCGATCATCTCGCCATTTTGTATGAAAATAAAAATATACTTAGTAATTTCGTCTACTATATTTTTTCTCTAGAAATATGTATAGTATTTAGGCCTCTAATATTATGGTAGTGTAGTAGTAATTATTATAGTAGGGTTGTCAACCCTAGTTGCGACACACATTTAAATGCTTAGGTGTATCTAGGCTTCGTGGTGTTAGTGTCTATAATGCTTAGGTACCTATATCTAGGCTTCATTGTGTTTGTGCCTTCGTCGCAAACCCATGCCAGTAGGCTTTGTAAATAATTGCAAGTAGTCAGGGTAACAGATTATTTGTAAAAGTTTTCGTAAATTCACGTGACAAATTAGTGGTCTTTTTTATTAGTCTGAAAACAGATACTCTAGAATTCTAGATTGTTTAGGAAAATGTTTTGTTTAGTAGATTCTGTAATCTACTAAACAATACATTTTCCTGACTGTTTAGAATCTAAAATTCTAGAGTATCTGTTTTGTTTGGCAAGAAAAGAGCTGGCAACTAATATTCAGTAGTTTACATATATATTATGGTGACTGCTGGCGAGGAGAAGATAAGAAGTGAAGTGTGAAGAAATAGTTTCAGTCCAACTAACTAAGAATAATATTATTCAATTGTGCCTATAATACAAAGTTTCTGCTTGTTAAATCTATAATCGTCAATCAAAATATTGTATTTCACATAAATTTACATAGGCACTTATGAAACGTCAGAAGCTATATAGGTGCACCGTTCCAATTGGTCGTTTCCTATGGAGAATAGCCGACAAGAAACTCCACGGTTACTCTTTTAAATAATTGGCTTTTACAATGTTTTCTAATTACAGTGTTAATAGCTATTAGAGGACAGTGTAGGCCTATCAACAAGTACCAGGTACTTAACAAAATAGGAAATGGCCAACGAATCGAAACATCTATGACCTACAAGGCCTACAACGTTCTCACATTCACAAAATAGAAGAGAATTTATATACCTAATACCTAGATATAAAGAAAGATAGTTAGTGTATATTTAAAAAAAAACTATTTAAACCCAATACATCAAATATTTTGATTACAGCAACCGATAACATGAAATATTTTGACTACAGACGAACGATGTATCATCACATTCATCACCTTCCATTGTGTTTCAATGTTGTTTCAAAACACTCGCCGCTGTGTCAACATACCAGCGCCAGTGACCTACAGTTCATTGTTCTATATCTTCGTACACACGTGACATCACGACTCCCCGAAGTGTTGGCCAGAGTTGTTTAGTAAACCTACATTTCACCATTCATGTTTAGATCCTATGTAATAAGGGGGCGAGCGTATTTCCATCAACTGGACACATATGCAGACTCTTAGCTACTACTGAGAAATTCCTAATGGAAAAACCTAATAACACTTTGCCTGACCTTTTTTTTTTTTTTTTTTTTTTGGGTGGGAAATCATCAAATGACGTCTCCCGCTCTGGGTGGAGCGGGAGGGCGTGTCAGACTCTTACTGACTAAAACCCACCCGTGTTCCTTCTCTTGCCTGTGCAATGCCAGGGGGCCACGGTATCCCTTTCGGACTTTCCCGCAACCCCGGCAGGCAATGGTCTCATTGGACCCCTTCACTCGCTGACACTCTTTGAGGCGCGCGTGGAACACAACGCGCCGTCGACCCGGGCTTGGTCCTTACCGGACGGCGAGCTACCCATTGCTCACCATCCGCAAGCCCGCGCCTACGGTGGCCGGGAATCCGCGATCGATCCTGTGCTGTGTGCCTGACCTGGGAATTGAACCGACGATCTTGAGTCGCGAGTCAATATATTCGTATTCCCTTTAAATAAGGCTTGATAGACGTAGGGTAGGTTCTTCTTCTTGTTGCTGGCACGACAGTATTTCAGATCTTGTTGGTCCAAAACTTCGCCACTTCCACGGAGACGTCGGTGGTCATGGTTTGGGACACAAAGGGCAGGTTGGAAAGTGGAGCAGTTTGCGACCATGGGCGTAACCAGGTTTTAGCCCAGAGGGGGTGGGGGAGGTGGGGGTCTAGTCAGAAATTTCTTAACCCGGGTCTCCCGCACATGTTTTACCCTACACGAAACACCTGCAGGAGATACTGCTTTATACCTAGGTAGAAAATAAAAGAACTGTGTGCTTGCTTACCTACTGTGTTCGAGTTTCGCGAGCAACGCGATTTTTTCAAAAAAATTGTGCATTATATAATCTTAACGTGACTCTAACATATTTTTTATCGACAATAGTAGATACTTAGGTATAAATAAAAATCTAGGAGGGGGCAGCTGCCCTCCCCTGTCCCTTGGGTACGCCCATGGTCATAGCTCCACATTCACACGAGGTAGCGCCACTTTACCAGGTTAGAGATACATCTTCCCACGTGGGTCCGGAGACGATTCATGGACTTCCAAGTGGCCACGAAAGTTCCAACCTGCCGGAAGATGCTCCTTTAGTGGTAGACAGTAAGTAGGAGTGGGGAAGAGTATCCTGCCACAAGGTAGGGTAAATTAATAAGTAATACTTTAGGGTAAGTTAAATTGAAAATATTACAAAAAACCCCAATAAGTTGAAAGTTTACAAGTAAAGGCCAAAGGTTATTATTAAGCGTTATTCAACCCTTTACGTGAACTTTTCCGAATTATCTGTGACCTATGAAAGGTAAAGATGAAGGTTATTATTTATTACCTAAAACTTTATCCATTTAAACTTAGTGATTTGTTTTGTTACCTTACACACAAATATGGGTCTATGCCAGCTTGCCAGCGCTGGTGCTCCGTCTCGCATAGGGTCGCAGCATTATGCTGAGCGATGGCCGTTTTGCGTGGATGTGACGCATATTTCCCCCCAAATTGTTATTTTAGTGTTTTGTAAATACTAAAATAACAATAGTAAATTGCGGAGTTTTTGACGATTTCATACGACTGTCAAAGAATTCCTGTTGACAGATGACTTTTCAGACTATATAAGTTGATAGTTTTTTGTTTACCAATTCAGCCCCCTTATTGCATAACACACGATCAATCACAATCTATTTCAGTTTGACAGCTCAACAACATTCTTTGCGTTATTTACGTTGCTTTGCAGACAAATTTTTCGAACATATGAAGCAATGGATTAGCAATATCCTTCAAAATTATTCAGATTGCGATTGATCGTGTGTTACGATAAACGTGCAGTTTCCAGATTGATAATCATAGTAACAGATCCCAAAGGTCTATTGTGTATGTTTGTAAAATACTGAGAGCCGAGTGTTGGCAAAACCACATTATATGTAGATCAAGCATTAGAATACGATAGCCTTGATTGAATGAATTTAATAGCTGTCTTCACAATATGGAGGTACCAACCAATTTGGCGGCAATGAGATTGATGAATATTTAAAAACTAGCTCATTCGACAGACGTTCTGTCAACATTTCAATAATTATGGTCTTGACTATACAAAAATCCCGAACAAAAAAGCACTTTCTGTTTTTCCCGAATTTCCAAATTTCCAGGGCTACTTTTCCAATTTGTCTTTCCATGAAAAACTAATTCAGTCTATTACGAACATTTTAAAACAAAAAACTTTTTCACAAAAAATAAAACCGACTTCCAAAAAAAACACTACAAAGTGAAAAATAACTTTGATTTCGGTGAAGTCGGTTTTATTTTTTGGGAAAAAGTTTTTATTTTTCATTTTTTTGTTGTGGTACCTACACAAAACCCCCACAAAACTTTGAATACCAAGTAAATTACAGTGACAGGAACTATTAGAATATTATCCACATATACTAGGTGGAAAAAATATGTATAATTGAAGGTAACTCAAAAACCCCTTATCAGATCTTAACCAAATTTATATGGGGCCATTTCTGAAGTATGCCCTACCAAACAAAAAAAGAATCATCGAAATCAATTCATAGGTAATTGGCGGAGTAATAGCGTAACAAACATACAAAAAAAACATACAATCGAATTGAGAACCTCCTCCTTTTTTAAGTCGGTTGAAAAAATATCCATATCGGTCCAACCGTCCTCAAGTGATGTGCTTACCAACGAACAGTATTTAATTTTTAACTAACTCCAAAAAGTATGAGGTTCTATGTTCGACTTTATTTTTATAGATTCGGATCATTCTAGATTACTATTCACTAATATATGCATTCAACGATGAAATAAATAGTATTTGGTGAAAAGTGTCTTAACGTGTTTACATTATGACTACTATTCCATGAGCGAGAATCTTACCTTGCCGTAACACAGTGCTTGACCAGCACGGAAGGTAAAGAACTTTTCTCTGTATACCGTCATTGGGCATTTATTACTTTATCAAGTATGTGAACCATTGCTTTATTTGAGATAGCCTCAGACCAAATATTTATTTGGTCTGAGGTGATAGCATTATTATAATTTAACTGTTCTTCCACTCCCCTTGCTACTTGCTATAGATAAGTTCTAACTTAGTGTAGTTGAGCGTAAGTGAGTGTTCCCTATACTAAGTACTATGTAAATATGTATGTACTGTAACCTAAACTTATGGTCAATAAACTTTAATTAAATTAAATTAAACCCGTATTGTCCATCAGACAGATCTTTTAGGCCATTACTCGTTACCCAAAAACGTGCACTTGCACTCTTGAATGCGATCTATCGTGTCGGATACTCATTAGCTTCGGATCCCGCAAGTAAAATTAAGCACCACTTGTCACGTACTTATGCTAATCGGATAGGTACGTGTTTCTGTCTATCTGCTGGTACAATGAGAACCAGCGGCCATGACTTCACACAACACGATATTATTGAGGATAATCTAAGTAACGACGAGCACTGATCTAATATCTTCAGTGAACTACTTACGGAGTTTCCCTATAAGAGGGGCTCGTGTCTAAGTAATAACAGCTGCACGGGTGGATTGAAGGATAAGCTACGCTTTCCGCGGTCGGTCCATGGATGGGTGAACATCTATTAGATGTCGAGACCCATCCGTGCCTTGGAGAGCACGTTTAGCCGTTGGTCCAGGCTGTCATTTGTAGATCTCTGACAGTAGTTAGAAGCCCAAAAGTCTGACAACCAGTCTTATCTCTTGTTGTTAAATGATAAGAATGGTTGGTCGCTGTGATTAACTCAAGACAATGTTTAAATGTTCTTTCTCCAGAATTAGCTTACCTACTGACAGTTTATATGAGTTTATATAATTGTTTATAATTTTACTTTATTGCTGACATAATCTACTTATTAATACTTCTTAATAACTACTTAATTTTATTGTTGACATAATCTACTTATTACAATGTTTTTTTTTTATGAGTTGTATTGCAATATGTGGTTAGCTAGCGACCTCGACTCGACAATTATTTATTTTACCTCGATGGTCCTAGTTTATAACTTCTAGTTACAGCTATAATATGTAAGCGGGCACGCCCTTTATGCCTGGAGGCTTTTTTTTATTTTTTAGATATTGTTTACGTTTAGTTATTTTTATTTCTGCTTGAGTATAGTTCTCGATGTTTTTTTTTTTGTTGGTGGCGTGTGCTAGCTGTCATATGGCTATTAATTTATAATTTATAGTATGTTTTGCGTAATGTAAATTATCTTGCATACTATTATATATAATCATTTTTTTCTAACTGAACAGACAGCTGTGCTGCTGGGGAGTTTGTTGCGCCACTTCTTCTTCCCAGCAAAAGCACTAGGAAGTGGTGAAGGGTGGGCGTTTTGGGGGACTATCTTATGTAATTTTGACGTTCGAAAAGTGCTGATTCTCAGCCTAGTTTGAATAAATGACTTTTGAATTTTGTCCATGGGTTGTGCGAGTCAGATAGGCAGTCGCTCCATGTAAAATACTGGTATTCAGCTGCATCCGTTTAGATTGAAAGCCGACCCTAACATAGTTGGGAAAAGCCTAGGCAGACAGACCTTACGAACTTTCCCTAGAAGCAGCAATGATCATCTCGAAGGATATAAGTAAAGTTAAAACTCTTAGCACGTATAACTTAGTTTAAGGAAAAGTTCGCCTTTGGGTTGTACATGCGAAAACCTATTAAATGCATACTGCATTATTTGTTGATAAAGATTTGTTCGAAGGTAACGACAAGGTGGTTTGGTGCTAAAATAATATTGAACAGGACAGTCAACAATACGAAACTTCCTATTTCGAAATACTTCTTAAATATCGGTCTGAATATCAAACAACATTAGATGAGTAGTTAAATCTTGTGAACGCAAGTTAACAAAAAAAAAACTTCATCTGCCTAAACTCCCCCCAACTATGTTGGGATCGGCTTCCAATCTAATCGGCAGCTGGATACCAGCTGTCTATCTGACCTCCACAATCCAAGTTAATGAGTAGTTCGATACAGAGAAGAAAATACCAATTTACATTTCAAAGTTATATCATCAATGTATGTATGTGATGGTAGGAAAACAATTAAAACCTAAAGTCGAGGACACAAGGGCAATAAATACTTACAATTACAATTTAGTACATTTTTATAAACATTAACAACTATTACATTTTATTTTGAATAAGAAAAAATATCGATCGGTCGAATCGATTTAGGAATGGAAATTATAGGACTGTTCCTTCTGGTATAGTTATGTTGATGATTCCTGGGTAAAAAAGAGATATTATATTTAGTTCGTCAGTCAGATAATAAAAAAAATATTAGACACATATTTTTTGCTTTATCATATTGATAAAATTAGATAAAACGCAGTTACGCACGGTAGTGGGGGGTCGCTACGTCACAACTCAGTAGATATAAAATCTACCAAGGCGTGACGTCATGCCACATTTTAACTCAATGTATCGCCGTAATCTTTTGATTACGTATGTAAACAATTAAAAAATACGTGTTCTATATTTTTTTAATAAACTACCACAAAAACAAAAATAAAAATTGTCATCATCCTATCCATATTAGAAGTGTCAAAATTGGCATATGCGTCTCAAATTAAATTAATTTAAGTACATCATAAAATTCATTGTATTTCCTCTTCCTTTTGTATTATTTATAACAAGTTCATCAGACATATCCTTCGGCAATGTCACACGGCCGTTGTTTTGGTGGCATTTAATTGACTAAATTATTCAACTCAATTTAATTTGTATTGATTGTATCATGTGAGTCATCGCCTTGTCGTCGATATCGTTCTGGCACAGAATAAATAAGTAGCAGTACTATACCTCGGCAGTGACCTTGAAATAATTACCTACGGCTGCTCGGTATATAAACCTTCCCAGCCCGTGAGTTACTGCCGCGCACTCGTTGCGTACTGATATACACTGACATTTCGAAGCGCGTCGTTTCGGCCGTTTTCTATGAAGATAGAATACTGTACTTATTTATACTGGGGTTCTGTTGTGTCCATTGTAAGTTCGATAAACCTGGATAGCTGGTTTTCCTTGTTTAAACCGAAAATAAGGCAAAACGCAATTCTACGAAGTGAACCTTATTTGATGCCATTTTATTGCTGCCTTTGCGAGCAAATTGTCATAAAAAGTAAAAGGCCTCTTCTGATTCTTGGTAGCAAAGTTGATTTATGGATATTATTTAGGTATTGTGCCAAGTAACACATTATTAATCAGTTATTTCCTTATTTTATGACTGAATGGAACCAGTTAATTACCGATAACACTAAGTTAGCTATCGTAAATCGTGTTTCCATAATCCATGCAGATAGAAGACTTAAGCTCCCAATGCACGTTGGGCGCGCCCGACGTCGCTCGGCGAACGTGTATTGGGCATATTTGCGTGGTTTGCCGTTTGATTTGCGTGTATTTTGCGTTAAAAAACCTAAAAATCCACACACTGCTCGCCTGACATGTTCTGGAGCTTTTAAATTTGACCTGACTACGCAATTGTAAATGGCAACCAGTACTTACCATTTTATTGACTATAAAAAAGATCGCCTCCACCACATCATACCCACCACCTCACACCTCTGCCTAACCCTTCGGGGAATACAGGCGTGATGCTATGTTATGTTTGTGTAAAAAAAGTAATTAAATAAACTAAAAACCAGACTGCAAAAACACATTTTTGTGTTTTTTTATTTCTTTTTAGGGTTCCATAACCAAAGGAAAACGGGACCCTATTACTAAGACTTCGCTGTCCGTCCGTCCGTCCGTCAACAGGTTGTATCTCATGAACCGAGATAGTTATACAGTTAAATTTTCACAGATGATGAAAAATCGGTTGCCGCTATAACAACAAATACTAAAAACAGAATAAAATAAATATTTAAGGGGGCCTCCCATACAACAGACATGATTTTTTTGCCGTTTTTATCGATAATGGTGCCGATTCTCTTGTCACAAATGCGTCTAAACTAGACTAAAAATCACCAAAATTTAGTTGTCTCCTGTCAAACGATGATTTCTCATTCTGAAATAGACTAAAGTGGCACAACTTAACTATATTTTAGTTTGACAGCACTAAGATTGTACTGAGATTTTAATTTAGTGAAAATTACAATTTTGCTATTCTGAATTTGACATTTTTCACCTAAAATTTTAATTGTCTAACTAATTCTGACCATTTTTAAACGCCACTGAAAATGGTGTGGATTATTATTAGTTGTCATGAACTAAAATTCACACGAACATCTCGACGGGTGCAAAAACAGTACTGTACCTACTGGATTTTATTCTTTTCTTTTGCATATATCTCGAAAATGGTGTGTCCTATCGCAAAATTAACGAAAATTTCGACCCCCTTTATAAAACCCTTATACCCCTTTTACTCAACACGTAGGTAATATTTTTTTTATTTTCCCTAAAAAAAGTAAAAAATTCCATATAAAACACGTCGAGGCGGCCACATTGCGCGCCTCCGGCTTTAAAAAAATTCACGGGGTAGGTCAAACAAGTATGTACCACGTGGAGTCGCAATTGTCAAATTCGATTTAGTTGTCAAAATAATTTTTAAATTTAGAGACTTTTTACTACAGAATAGCTTTAAGATTCTCATAGCCAAAAGTAAGGAATTTTAGTGATAGTTTAGTTAGTTTAGTTCAGTGTACAAGAGAATCGGCACCAATGGCACGGAATCCTTCGTGCGCCATTCCGACTCGCACTTGAACGTTTCTTTTTTTTTTCAACTTTTTATTTAGGTACATTTAAACATAATATAATTTGTATATATTTAAATTTATTTGTATAAATATATAATTTGAACCGATCGTGTTTTTTTTTTGGCTGATAGGTGAATTGATCGAGTGTTTTTAGCTATGTATGATTCAAGAAAATCGGTTCAGCCGTTTGAAGATTATCAGCTCTTATCTAGTTGATGAATGGATATGAGCAGCTTCCACAGCTCTGATCGTTTTGAATTTTGGTACTCTGTTACTTCAATGATATTAGAAGAACATAGTAAACCTTGAACTGATGCTGCAGCATCACCTGGAATTTGCAGGATACTGAGGCTCAGGTATCGTGTTTGGCTCATTGGAATCGTCTCAATGTATAGGTTATATAGATAGATGGTGAACAGGGTCTGGTGATGGAGTAGGAGAGAGAAATGAGGAAATGTTAGGATTTGCACTGGAAGTTACACTCTTATAGAAAGTTTTTGAATTTTTTTCTTCACAACATGAAGCTCTTGACCTGTATCTCACCTGATGGTAAAGTGATGATCAGGCTGAAAGTGGAAGCGAGCTTCACCAGGAATCCTCAAACACAGAGGAAGTGGCTACCTATCTTACCTCTAACTGCCGAAACACAACAATGCAGTTCTTTAACATGGTTGTTATGGCGAATGACTTAGATAAGATGGTGGTAGCTAAGAACAAACCCTGCCACCAACCAAACCGTGCAGAAAATTTTGCCCCTACTGGAAATCGAACCCGGGACTTCTGTGTCTGAGACAGGTGGTCTAACCAAACAACTAGACCACAGAGACGATTAAAATTAAAAATATATTGCGTTCTTGGAGTTTATTTATCGATCGATATGTAATATCTAAATCTCGATTAATTATGGTGTTGAAACATCGCAATTAATTACTAATGCGACATTGACAGTCAACACTTGTAGCTTGTAGCCATTCATTTTCTTAAAACCTATGAATATTTTAATTTTGATTGCAGCTATCTTACACAACATTTTAATACTTGCATATTTATTATAAGTCGACCGTGACCTTTCACGGTGGAAAAAAAAACATATGTTATTTTCTTGTGTTATTCCTATGATTTAGCATATTTTATTTGAAACCTTGAACTAAAAAAAAGTTTAAATTGTCATAGAAATGGACATAATTATAGTATTTTTATTTTGCATCATCATATAAGCAGGCTATAATGTTACTGTGGGACACTGGACTCCTCCTGAGGGAGACAGACAGATGTCTTCCAATTTTTGGTTCTAGAACATGCCGTATGCGTGGATTTCAAATACTATTCTTTCAAATTAAATTTCGTTTGAGAATTTGACCAAAATACTAAAGATTTCCATAACATCTACATATTCGGTTTAAAGAATATTATGATAACTGTTATTTTATTTCCAGAAGCAACCCTCATGACGAGAAGGCCCTCAGGCTATCAACAGAGGAGCCTATCCATCTGGGCCCACCTCCTCGGTCCTGCTACCCTCTCGTGGTTATCCTGGCGCGAGATCTACGGGACACTGGAGAGTTGAGACCTGATGATACGGTAAGCGTTGTAATTTAGCTGTCATCTTTTCCGGGACGTAAGCGAAACCAGCGGCGAGGAATGGTGGCCGAGCGGGGGTTCGGCTCCGGTTCCAGATTTCGACACCATAGATATAAAAAAAAACAAGATGCACAGTCTCGTACAAAAGTAATACTCAAAACGGTCTCCATCTTTACATAAGTAGTTATAGTCATGAACTCATGATATAAACATACTGTTTTGGAAATTCAACCTCACGCGCATGTTTTAAAGTGGTTTTTACAAAGCAATGTTTATAAAGCAATCAAATGTTTTTACCGAAATTTGCTGGTAGGACAAGGCATGAAGTGGAGTTTAATATATTTTTATCAGTACTTTTTTTTATTTTTATTTAATGACTTAGTATTTTAAGAATATTTAAAATGTATATGAATGTGTGTTCTAAACACATATTTATACTTTTATAAATATTGTTGTTATCGAAACTAAAATATGTAATCGATATACAAACATTTGAAAAAATCTTCGAATTCAGGACGTCTTCTTCGTTTGGAAGTCGGTTAAAAACTATAATTAATTATATAAATATTAATTTAAATCTAAATACGAAAAAGTTCAAAAGTATTAGTTCAAGTTCAAAAAATCGACCACTGAAAAGAATAGGGACAATTTGTATTATTCAAGTAAATTCATTGTTCTAACACTGAAAAAGCGGCTATTGAAATTTGCCGTATTATACTTGGACTGTTGGGTGAAGTTGAGTGACAAATTAAATCAATATAACCTATTTCTTCCTATATTTAATTATTTAGTCATCTAAACAACAAAAACAAATCAATAAACTCTTTCACTTATGGAAAGTACGATAGCCCATCCTTTTTTAACGTTCTTGACATTTTTAACGTGCGTTCAGTGACGCGAGTGACGTGATACTATTTGAAATGAGCGCACAATTTTTAATAGTGCGCTCTTTTTTTGCGAACGGTTTTGAGATGCTGAGTGTGTATCTTGGGTTTTTTATCATGGTTGTATATCAATGATTGACACCCATTACGTCTGGCATAGTTTCGCTAGCTAATTTCATTTGACCCTGTATACGCTGACCCGAAGTTTTTTTTTGAAAAATGATTCCTTGTGTCCGTAAGTATCCGAAAATATATCCATATATTCCGCGATTTTTTCCGGACTGCGGCGAAGACAAAAAGGAAACCCTCCTTTTTTGTCTTCGCCTGTGTTTGACTTGTATGTTCGACTGTTGTTGACTTGTGTGTGTGACTTTCAACTTCAATTTTTAATAAATACAAAAAGGAGTTTCCATAGGACTTTAGGTTTTTTAAATCCGTCCAACAGATGTGCCAATTCCGTAAAAAAATACCTAAATAAACGCTAGCTCAAGGCTGTTCAATAATTCTTTGCAAATATAATTCTCATCCAAACACGTGCCGCACGTAGCTACTGCAGCCGTATTAATATTTTAAAGTGAAGTTTAAGCTTCTACCAATACACAGTATGCTCTACAAATTGTATTTTATACTAGTGGTTGCCCGCGACTTCGTCTTTGTATTTTAAATACATTCATAAACTCACACCTAAGTATCTGTCACATTTATTAACGATCGGTTCAGTGACTTAGGTGTGAAGAGTAATTTCGGTAATATTAGGGGTTAAAATATGAAATTGCCGATTTGTACTGAAAAATTGTCAGTATAATTTTTTTTAAATTTAACATATTTATTTAATCAAAATAATTACCATTATCATCTATACATTGCTGCCATCTAATAGGAAGGTCATGTATGCCTTTGCGATAGAACTCTCGTGATCTAGATTCGACAAACTGTGTGAAAGCATTTTGTACTGCCTCCTGAGAAGAAAACTTTTTATCACGTAGAAAATTGTCCAAATCACGAATAAAATGGTAGTTCCTTGTCTGGCGAATACGGAGGGTGACGAATGGTTTCTAATTGCAGTTCCTGTAGAGTTAAAACGGTTTCTCGTGCTGTATGAGGTCTCGGGTTGTCATGGAGCAATAATTGTGAAGATCGATTCATGAGTCGGGGCTGTTTCACTGCTAGTTTTGCCATCATTGTTCGGAGTTCGGTTGTTGTGGTTCTGCCGTTATTGCTTGACCAGATCTGAGAAAGCTATAGTGAATAACACCATGTTGAGACCACCAAACAGTTACCATTACCTTTTTATTGGTAAGCTTTGCTTTAGGACACTGTTGCGGCGTTTGACCTGGGGTCAGCCATTGCTTTGTTCGCTTACGGTTTTTTCACTTTTCATCACATGTCACAATTCGATCCAATATTCCTTCATTTCTGTATCGTTTTAATAAGGCAAAACAAGTTTCAACACGCGTTTCTGTCTGCAGATCAGTCAAATCATGAGGCACCCATTTTTCTTTCTTTTTCTTTTTTTTTATTGATTTCACGCAAATGACTCAATATTGTTGGTAAGGTAACGTTACACCATGCCGCTAATTCCTGGGTAGTTTGGCTCGGGTCGGCTTCCACCATCTCTTTCAATTCATTGTTATTCACCTGTGTGGGCGGTCTTCCACGTGGTTCGTTCTTCAAATCAAAGCATCTAATCTGAATAAAAAAAACAACTGAAAGTCGATAATCGAATGTTGCACAGTTTTCAAAAGAAGAACTTCATAGGTACCATGTGAAAAAAGTTTCACATGGTACCAAAAAACTCAAAAATCTCATAAATCACAAAAATCTCAAACCATGAAGGTGCTATGTCAATTCGAAGTACCTATAACAATGAAACGGCAATTTCATACTTTAACCCCTATTATTAAGTAGTATGAATTAATATGGATTTGCGAAAGGCGCTCCCTCACCAGGAGGATTCGTCTGTAATATAACAATTCAGACTCGAGCATTAGATCAGTGAGTGAGGAGATTACAGTGCGCAACCTGTAATGACCCAATTTGTAACATTACATTCACCGGGGCCATTCGCCTGTAATGTTACAGTAGGGCGACGTGAATGCAAATCTTATCGAATCTTGGATGAAACATTACAGGCGAATGCTCGTCAGTCCATGCGTCATGGTCGTGAACGGGCGCCGTCAGTTGGGACTGGTCATCTCTTAGTTGCCATGGCTTATTTTAATTTATTTTAAGTTTTTGAATGATTCTTTTTTTCTTCTTTTTTATTACGGACGCATTCACGAACGTGCACGTCTTATTACATTGTTCTCACATGCATAATTTCAAAATGAATGATGTACCTACCTAACCAATTTTTTGTAGCAATTTTTTTTATTTAAAAGAGTGTCCGTGGAGTTTCTTGCCCGTTCTTGTCCATAGGTACCTACTACGCTTTGGAATGGGCAACTAGCTTCATATTTTTGACTGACCGACCCCTTGACAATTCAAAAGTGCCTGTAAATGGTTTAATTGAAATAAATGCTTTGAGTTTGAGTTGAGTTTGAGTCAGTGAGGCGTAACGTAAGGCACAAAATCGAATCTTGGATTGTTATATTACAGACGAATGCTCCGGTGGATTAAAGTTAGCAATAAGTTTTGTATTCGCTCGGGGAGTACTACCACAAACCACGCCGTACCTATTTCTGCTTTCACGCGGCTTTTCTTTGTACCGGCTTGAGGTCGAAATATCGCCACAATCGTCTTTTAGACTCCCCCTTTCTAGTCCTAGATATCCCATCCGTCCATAGTTTCTCCGGTCTTCCCGACATCCATACACGGAACTTTCTTCACAACATGAATTTGTGTTAAAAGAGTTTTTGTTTTTGCAGGTGGCTTTGATAAGCGTAGTTCACATCAGAGACGACCAGTGTCCATTGCCGAGTGGCGTCATAGCGCAGTACTTGAAGCAAGCGAACGGACACCTGTCCTGTTTGAAGGTAAGCCGTTTGTTCCTCTTCACACGCTTGTAATAAAGAAAGTTAAGAAAATATTGCCTCTAAATTTACTTCTGAATATTATTTTCCTTACAGTTTTATGCAAATATGTTTTATTTCCGAAACCATATGTTATTGATGGTATAATAAAACATGATTACCCATACAATTGTTATTTATTTATGTAGGTACACACGTAAATAACAACGATATGTAATATGTAAATGTGGTTGTTTAATCTGTAGCGGTTACACCGCCACATACTAACTACGCATCAAAGACATGACGTCACACAAATCCTGCATCGCGCAATTAGAGTTTACCAAGCGAACGAGATAGATAAGACTATCCGAAATCAACAGTCGGGCAGTCGGCCCGCCAGACACAATACCCGTCTGGTTGGAGGATCCTCCCTTTTCTATGGTGGATGAGTGAACTTTACACCCTGTTCCTCATGCCTCTAAATTGGTGACCCTGAGTATGAACGCCAACGCAGCCTTCGTTCAACTACTTCAGCGTGACGTCATCATCATCACTCCCGCAAGCTTTCGTGAGGCGAGTCACACAGCCAGCCAGCACCCTCGGCTTCAACGGGTATCCTGACCACCAGCATGCAGCGAACGCGCATTCCTGGTCATCACCCTCAGCCTCATCACCCCGACTCACCGGGGAATCAACGCAATCATCTCAATCAGCGCAATCACCGCTATCACCTCAATCACCTCAATCACCTCAATCACCACAACCGCCGCAATCACCGCAGACAGTTCCGACTCACCGCGAACTGTGCGGCACCCGGTTCCGACTCACTGGAACCTTAGCTGGCACTGTGAAGCATCGCAAGATACAAGACTCAGCCCACTATCGACCTCCGGTCTCCGGAGGGGAGTGATGTAGCGGTTACACCACCACATACTAACTACGCATCAAAGACATGACGTCACACAAATCCTGCATCGCGCAATTAGAGTTTACCAAGCGAACGAGATAGATAAGACTATCCGAAATCAACAGTCGGGCAGTCGGCCCGCCAGACACAATACCCGTCTGGTTGGAGGATCCTCCCTTTTCTATGGTGGATGAGTGAACTTTACACCCTGTTCCTCATGCCCCTAAAAATCTATGACTATAATTTTATCAAGTGTTTATAATAGCAGAGAATACTTTGTTCATCAGGGACTCGTGGCGTATTAACAGCCGCATAGGTCGATTAATCAGGTTAAGCTACGTTTGCCGCGGTCGATTCGTAGATACATATCGAGATGGGTGACTATGCATTACATTGTTCTCACATGCATAATTTCAAAATGAATGATGTAACCAATATTTTGTATAAATTTTTTATTTATTTAAAAGAGTGTCCGTGGAGTTTCTTGCCCGTTCTTCTCCATAGGTACCTACTACGCTTTGGAATGGGCAACGAGCTTCATATTTTTGACTGACCGACCCCTTGACAATTCAAAAGTGCCTGTAAATGGTTTAATTGAAATAAATGCTTTGAGTTTGAGACTCCTCCGTGCCTCGTAAAAACACGTTAAGCCGTTGGACCCGGCTGTCATTTGTAGACCTTTGACAGTCGTTACGGGTAGTCAGAAGCCCAACAGTCTGACAAACCAGTCTTACCAAGGGGTATCGTTTTACCCAGTTACTGGGTTATGGAGGTCAGATAGACAGTCGCTCCATGTAATATACTGGTATTCAGCTGAACCCAGTTAGACTGGAAGCCGACCCGAACATAGCTGGGAAAAGGCTAGGCAGATTGATTGAGGATACTTGGGTATCATGACTAAGCTATCCTGTTACTTCTTTCTGCTTGTAGCAATTTATCCCGAAGGTTAAATACACCGTGTCTTCTGAGCATGGGATCGTAGGTTCGGGCATTGTTCGGCCCTTTGTTCACGGCACAGTTTATTTACGGAACGGCGGTAGAAAGAACGCGTCTGCCAACAAGCTTCCATAGTGATCCATATAACACTGACGACCGTGTCTTCACACGGCAAATAAACCGTAGTTTTTAACGGCAAGAAAAACGTGTGTGTACAAAGGGTTCTATTCGGTTTTTCGGAGACTGGATTCGCCTTCGGGGTATACAGGGGTGATTTTATGTTACGTGTTGTCAAAAATACTTGCATGAAGTTTGTAAATTTATTATGATGAACTTTCTAAGCTTATTATGGAATCATTTACTGGGTGGCGCAGGAAAACTTCAAGAGAAAAACTCAAATGTGAAACACATTGGAAATGACAATCCCTTTCATTTAAAATTTTGCGTTATTTTTGTAGTCGACCAGACGTATTTTTAACTTTTTTTTACTATTGCCCTGCAGGGGTACTAATAATCTTTATATTTTATCTTTATTGGAACAATGACATATTTTACAAATTGATTGCGTTCGTAAATAGCTACATTAGTTATAAAATTGTGTCGCAGCTATTAACGCCCACCTCCAAGAGGGAGACGATAGCGTTCCAGGTTACAGAAAAATAACAAATAAAAAATAAAACAAATACTAAAAATAAAATTGTACAAAATTAAAATAGGCAAGTGTTAAAATGTTGTGCATGAAAATAAGAGAAATATAGGAACGTATCTTCGTGTTTCCGAATTAGCACGATCGACGTATCATCGTCGCCAGAGTAACCCCCCCACAGAGGCTATGCTTCTTAGTTTTGTAGTAATGCACCTATCATTGAGCGTCTGTATGAAGTTTACTCTCTGTCGGGTTACCTATTCCGGTCGCAGATCGTAATTTTTTGTCACTCAAAGCTTAGAAAAATTTCTCGGAATTGCATAGAGTTGTCATAAAATAGGCAAGTACCTATATGGTTGTAACAGCTCTAGTATAGATCTCATCATCGCGCGTTCCTGTTTCGAAAATAGAGAATGGTTCCTAAAGCGCATACTTTTCTTGGGATTACTGTATTTATCATGTTGTTTGCGGTGTTCCAGCAACTTTACGTGAGCAGCGAGTGCGGCGCGCCGGGCGAGGGCTACGGCGCGGCGCGCGCGGACGCGCTGTGCTGCGTGTGCGCCGCCGGGCCGCTGTCGCGCGCGCTGCTGCCGTGCCGCCACGCCTGTCTGTGTGCCGACTGCCTGCGTGAGTGCAACCATCTTCATCATTTCACTCGAAATACGTTGGTCATAGGCCTCTCCTTTTCCCAAGTGTAGGCTGTTCAATTTTTGCCACCTTTACAACGATTTGGTTGAAATTGCACAAGAAATGGTTTTTGAGAATATTTCTGACCTATAACAATGTATATAAAGTCCTCCAGACCGTATTTCGGTCAGGGCGGCCAATCTCAATGGAGACTAGCCTTCGGTGCGGGAGATATTATAGTGCACAAGTGTGTGCGCAGACACAGGTGTACTCTCTCTTCCCTCACTCTCATAGTCCGATGGGACGGCAATCCGACACGACCGGAGAGAGATCAGGCGTAGGACCAACGGCTTAACGGCTTTACAATGTACAAAGAAAGGGAAGAGGGAAAAGTCATCGGATAGATTTCTTGTAGACTTCTTTTTGCAAGACTTCGGAAATATGTCGCAAATGAAAAAAAGGGTCCATATTTTGCCGCCCCTAAAATGTGCCGCCTTAGGCTCAAACCTACTCAGCCTGCTGGTAAATCAGCTACAAATCTAAACTGAAACACGTAGTTCAAAAATACACAAGTACACAGATGTCAATAACAAGAACAAACATAAATATTGATGTTTTGTTAGTCGGTGTTAGTTTTATAAAGGCTGTTGTGTACGCCAGTCACGGTGCTGTGATTTATACAGTATGCAGCGAGCAATTAACTTTGACCCCCACCTCCTTATAGGAGCGAGATATATTTTATAGCTTATTGTTTTGAGTGTACATGGCGATATAACAAGAATAATTATTGCAATAATTGCATCATAAAAGAGTAGGTACTTGGTTTTATAACGGTTAATGAAATTAGATAGGCAGCTCGTGGCTAAGTAATAACAGCCGCACTGGTCGATCCATCAGATAAGCTACGCTTGCCGGGGTTGGTCTGTGGATGGGTGAGCATCTTTACATACCGAGACTCCTCCGTGCATCGGAAAGCACGTTAGGCCGTTGTTCCCGGCTGTCATTCGTGGGTATTCGACAGTCGTTACGGGTCGTCAGAAGCCCGAAAGTCTGACAACCAGTCTTACCAAGGGCGTATTGCCCAGTTACTGGGTTGTGGAGGTCAGATAGGTAGTCGCCGACCCAGCATAGTTGGGAAAAGACTAGGCAGATTGAATGAAATTAGATAGATACATAAGGTCAAAGTAAAATAATTTATTTCAAATAGGCCCCTTGTAAGGCACTTTTGAACTTCAAAATTAAAAAAAAAAAAAAGTTTCTAGTCGCCCCTTCCAAAAGGTAGTTTTCGCATGGAGACGAATGGGCATGAAACTCCACCGTTACTGTTTTAAAAGTTTTACAATATTTTGTATATGTACATTAGTTATATAATTATATGTGAAAACTACTAAGTACTAAAAATTACTATACCACAATAGGTAGAAAAATAAAAATGAAGCAACAACAGATAAATTAGTTATGTGATAGATACACGGTGCTCACATATTTACAAACATTGTAAAAGTAGACGATTTTCCTAAAATTTTACAATTAATAAGCCAGTGTGTGAGGAAGTAATATTGTTTGAAAGATAGAGGTTCGGTGACTGCAGGCACTATGAGACATTTCCACGTTGTCTCTGAGATGCAACGCATGTGCGATGTCTATGGTATTGTAGATGTCTACAGGGTCAAAATAAATCATGCAGCGAAACTCCGCAGACGTGACGGATATCTAAACATGATATAACAAAAAATAAATTATTTTTATGGTTGTTTAGTGGGGTCATCGACCGCAGGAAGGTCACTTCAAATATGAGTATTTAAAAAAAATTGAAAACTTCACTTTTGTGATCTAAATACGAAAAACAAATTCTCTCAAGTAAACCACCAACGAACCAACGGTCGCTGACTCCCAAAAAAAACTTCAAATCTTATTTAGATATTGAATTCGATACCCATCATGTCTAATTTAATTTGACCATGTATAAATTAAGTGGACCCCTGTTTGTTTGCCAAGCAAAAACATAAAAACCCATCTAAAAAAAGAAACTATCAATAGTTATTTATTAAAATTACAAGTACATAATAACATTAAGAGCAGATTTTTAATAATATAACTTTGTATTATCGCAAACGTCACGGGACGCTACTCGCTAAACAAACACTTCCACACAATAGGCATAAAGGACAGTCCTCTGTGCAGGGCGTGCATGGAGGCTGAGGAGACTGTTGCACACGTGCTCTTTGAAAGCACGGGCGTCTCCCATATCAGAACAGACACCCTCGGGTCACCCAGATCATACACAGAAGTTCTAAACAAACCAGAACAAACCTAATTGGGCTATGTGGGCTGGTTGGACTAACCACCAAACGGCCGCTATGGCCCACGCACAATGGTCCACCTGACGGACTGAGTGCGGAAACCAAACCCCATAACATAGAACATAGAATATCGCAAACTGGCATATTCATTCTTCATACAAAAATCTGCCCAAAAAGTTATTATATGAGATCTGACAAATGAATAGAAGAATGACAATTCTTCTATTCATTTGTCAGATCTCATATAATAACTTTTAATTTTATAATTATATGAGACAGTGTTGGGAAGGATTATACATGTATCTATAGTTATGTACCTAAATCGTTTAACCGCAAGCATGTCCTACTAGATCAATTAGTTGAAAATAAAGCTTTGAACTAGACACACGTCTTAATTACTCCAATTTCTGTGCCAACCGAAAGTGAACCTTAATACGCTAAACAGACAGCAAAAAGTTAATAGCTTCACTATAGCATTTTTCTAGCGTCGCTTGCTACCTTCAGTGTACCACGTACCAATGAATTGCTATTCAGATCGCGCGCCGCATCTGCGTTCAGGCTATAAATACAAATGCAGCGGCTGTCAATGTTACTGGCGCCTTGAGAGCCCGACCTTAGGAGACGGATCTTAACCTTTTTGGATCAAGGCGGGATCTACTTAATAAAAATCTTAAATTCATTAATTCTCTGAGTGAAAACGCATAGCTTAATAAAACGGTGGGGATAGATGCACACAAATTTTGCAACAAAACTTCTTTTACAACGAAAGTACTCTAAGGAAGGATTTTAGATTATTTATCCCCTAATCCCCTGTGATATTGGATTTTTCCATCAGGAATTTCTCACAGCCAGGAGTCTGGATTTGTGCCCGGTTGATGGCAATAAGCTCACCCCCTATTACATGAGCCTTAAACATTAATGGCGAAATGTGGGTGTACTACTATGTAGGTACATCTTTGCCAAACTCTTCGGGGAAAACAGGAACCAAGTTATGTCACCCCAAAAAGGGGATGGAAGTTTGTAAGGAAGTTTGTCATTTTTGCCGATGGGAAATCGCATCATCAAGTCATTCTCAGACAGTTCACTTCAGGGAAAATAGTCATTGTCATTGAGGATGTATCATTGCTCGCTATGTTTTCCATTTTTATATTATTACCTCCAAGCTTGACAAAAATAAAAACTAAAGTCGAAGTCGGAAAACTTCCAGAAGGACGAACCTTGTGGAAGTTTTCCGACTTCGACAAACAAATACCACTACTTATACCAAGTATCTTTTGCTCACGACTTCGTCCGCGTGGAATTAGGAAAAACAAGAACGTATTTTGCATTATTTATTGTTTTATAATAATGGTGATTTTTTTATTTATTAAAAAATTGTGGGTTTTACTTGAATGGAGAGAGAGAGGAAGGCCTCAGAAAAGATGGATGGATTGTGAATGATAATGTGATGGTTGACAAGGAGTGTGGAAGAAGAAAACGTGGTGCGCCAACCCCACGTCACATGTGACAAGGGCAGGAAGATGATGATGGGTTTTACCTGAATGAAATGGTTTCTTTTAACTAACAATTTTTCTTCTCCTTTTCCAGCAAAACTAGATAAGTGCCCGATCTGCCGCAGCGTGATCACGAGCTACTTCTGCATCCGCAACGACGACGAGCGAGAGCTGTCCGAGCTCAAGCAGCAGCGATTCTTTAACCGGAGACTGTTCAACCTGTTCCATTACCACTAGCGAGGTAACCTCTATTTTATACAGAGTTACACAAAAAAAAAAACAAAGTCAAACGTTGAACAATGTTTTGAGGACCAAAGTTACACAAGACAGCCCTAAAAACTTTTGCCCGATACCTACCACTTTTTAGTTATTTAGCTGAGAAGAATTGGCGCGACAAACTCCCTAGCAAAACATCTGTCTGTTATGTTAGAAAGATGTATATATTATAACACCTATATTTCGGCATTTATATTTGAAGTCCCATGTTCAATTCTGTCTATTTGTACGTCTTCTGCCATGGACCGAGCGCACCGCACACTTCATTACTTTTAAAACTTGTTTTTCCTGTACCTATGTTATACAAATCATCAATGTCATGACTTATGGGTTATCATCACTAGATTATCTTATTGCCATTGTCTGAGAGAAAAAAGTTACGCCCTTTATGCCTGGAGGCTTTATTTTCTTTTTTTGATATTGTTTACGTTTAGTTATTTTAATGTAAGGGTCATTCTAAGTTAAGAGGTACTTTCGATGGCCAGGACAAAAAAAATACTTTTTTTAATATTAACTTCATAATTAACCTATTCATTACTTAAAACTAAGTGTTTTCTACGTGGTCACTCAAATTTATTACATAAATGTACGTAGTTTAGTCACAACAAGCTCTAATATAAGAAAAATGTCTCTCCCCTGGTCTGTCCCCCAACCGACTTTATTTGTAAACCAGTAATTATGAATGTATTAAAATTCAAAAATTACTTTCGCATCGTTAAATTTATACAGAAAGATAACTTAGTAACAGTATATTACAAGTAAAATTTCTTATATTTCAATTTTTCATAAAAAATATCAACGTCGAAATTTGTCCTCCGTGTTTCGTGTCTCGTCCCCTGTCTTTTTGTTTTCGTTTAAAAATCAGTTTTGTTTTGCTAATCTGTGGAAGTTGTGACCTAGAGTACATAGGATGTAACGTGAAGTAAGCAGCAAGCGACGCAAAAGCCGACTGCGTAGCCATTATATCGGTCATTTTAGTCACGCCACTCGCTGGTTGCAGAAGTGTTGAGTGAATGCAGTCTTTCCTCTGGTAAGTTTTATTTAGCAATTATTTGTTTAAATACTAATATATACTCAAATATTCACTATGAATAGTGCATACATTGTTACGTTTGGTTGTGAAATGCGTACGAGAAACACTTTTACAGCAATTTTAGATATCAATCGAAAATGTATCTCCCCTGGCGTATTTCCCCTGGCTCTCTTGATGGCAGGGGAGATACTTAATGTTCAGGGGAGATACATTTGTACGTATTTTCATTAATACCTCTACCGTGTTCTCTGAAACTTTACTTGGCATTATGTCTATCTTAGCTTTACAATGTAATATGACTTTTTTACAGAAAGATCAGATGGAATTTTCATGAAGCCGGTCAAGGCAAGGGAGCTCCCGTTTGAGTGGGTGCTACTTGCAAGAGAACTGCAGATAGATTAGTTCCGAGTGGCACCGATATTTCATCAATAGATGATTTTGCTAAAGCCCTGGAGAAAACCTGCCCGATTATTAAAATTTTCACCGTAGATGATGTAGACATATCTGAAAAAGCAGCAAAAATGGGATCTGCTGAAGGTATAAAGACTTTTTCAGGCACCCTAAAGGTACGGAGCGAGAGGGCATGGGAGGCCGTCACCTCCTTCCGCGAAGCAGTAATGCTCGCGAAGGAGGAGGCGGAACGCGTGAGGGAGAGGCAAAATTCGCGTCCTCACGCCCCTTGCCACCGCAGGAGACGCCCTGGGTGTCGGGAATCGCAGGCCGATTCCCGGCTACCCTAGGCGCGGGCTTGCGGACGGTGAGCAATGGGTAGCTCGCCGTCGCTAAGGACCAGGCCCAGGTCGACGGCGCGTTGTGTTCCACTCGCGCCTCAAAGAGATGTCAGCAACTGAAGGGGTTCGATGGGACCAATGCCTGCCGGGGTTGCGGGAAAGTCCGAAAGGGATACCGTCGCCCCAGGCAACGTAAAGGCACCCTAAAGGTTCACCAAGTTACCATAGCTTAAGTACAGACGCCAGCACATCAAGCTACCCGAAATTCAAATTTTCTCAATCATCTTTGAACCTTATACTTTAGTGATAAAGTTGAAAATTGTAGTAGGTTGATGCGCTTTCGTCTGTACAAGCAAAGTTTAATACTATTATTTAAAAGATATGCTTTTGTTTATTTTTATTTCATTAATGTCTATTGATAGTAAAGTTATTTTTTTGTTTTGATGGAAAGGAAAAGTTAGAACCTTTTCATGTTTTGTACGTAGCGCTTAAGAAACATTTAATTTTATAAACAAAAACTGCTAAGAAATGAAAAGCCTGATTATAAATAATACATAATTAAAAATTAAAAATAATAAATAAAGTTGATTCTTTAAAATAACCCTGTTTTTATTATGTCGTATCTCTTCCCTGTTCATAAAGTATCTTCCCCTGTGTATCTTGTCTCTCCCCTGTACTGAGTATTTCCCCTGGTCACTTATAAAACGAGATAAAACCAACAAATTGACTGGCCACTTTGTAAAAATTTTCAACTTAGAAGTTTCTATAAAAATATGTATTCATAAATAAAAATATTTCAAAAAAATGCCGTGCCGTGGCTTCATACAACGTATTACCTCTTAACTTAGAATCACCCGTAAATTATCTTGCATACTATGTGCTATTATATAGAATCATTTTTTTCCTAACTGAACAGACAGCTGTGCTGCTGGGGAGTTTGTTGCGCCACTTCTTCTTCCCAGCAAAAGCACTAGGAAGTGGTGAAGGGTGGGCGTTTTGGGGGACTGTCTTATGTAATTTTGACGTTCGAAAAGTGCTGATTCTTAGCCTAGTTTGAATAAATGACTATTGAATTTTGTTAATTTTTGAGCCTATCCTGTCGCACTTCTGCTGACCACAGGGCTCCCACATCTTTATCAATGCCTTGTATTGCCTTTCCAGTTTTCAAGAAATCAATTCAAATCGTCCCGCAATGTCGTTCGCCGGCTGCCGCAGATAATATATTTTATATAAATAAAAACTCAACTGCCTCGTTGGTCTAGTGGTCGCAAGTGCTACTGCTGAACATGAGGTCCTGGGTTCGATTCCCAGGTCGGGCAAATTGTCATTGGGTTTTTCTCTTTGGAATTTCTCAGTAGCAGCCCGGAGTCTGGATTTGTGCCCGGTTGATGGCAATAGGCTCGCCCCCTATTACATGGGACTTAAACATAACTGGCGAAATGTGGGTGTACTATAGGTACACCTCTGCCCAACCCTTCGGGGAAACAAGGCGTGATGTTATGTGTATGTGTGTGTAAAAACTCAAATAATATTCCCTTATTTTTGTTACAGGTAACCAGGACAGTGACTGACGTACATTATAACGTGCAAGAACATTAACAATGTCATTTCGACTTGCCACTAGTTACAGTGTGATAATATCATTAAAACTATCGACTGATGACTAAAAAGGAAACTAAAAAAAATACGTAAAAACATATTTTTCAAAGTGAGTAAAAGACACGGTTTCGAGTCTGTTTAATTAAGATAATTAAAGTGAAATTTTATGTGTGATTATGACGTGATACTTGAGTGAATAAATTAAGTGATAATGTACAACATTGCTTAGAGTGTTACAAGGATTTTTTGGTGCTTAACCACAGATGATTACAGATTGTTCACTCCTCAAAATCATTTAAATTACAAGCGACTACGACACTATACAGTGCAATTCAGATCGCACAGCGCTAATTACCTAGTTATATCCCCCTAGTTGCCTCTTTCTATCGCGTAACTCATATCTTCTGACTACGTTACCCTCACTGAATTGGCCCGACAAGTCGAGCCCGCCGCAAACTTGTTGCTTCATACCCAAAAAACTGGAGTGCACCTTCTGTACTATTCTGTGGCGTAACTGTCGTTGACAAGATAGCGCTGTTGGTAAACATTTGTGAAATGTATTGAAAAAACAAGATGGCGCCATTAGTTTTTGCCACGCACCAAGCGATCCTTGTACAGCTGTTTATCGCTGCACCATGTAGTCGCAGCGAAATTGTTATGTGACAACCACAGATTATGGAGTCGCCTCGGCGGCCGGTGCTTTAGACCGTTCACTATAACTTATCCCTTGCCGTCATGTTAGCACCATTGCTTGTCAATACTAAAGTTCAACTACCAATCACATGGCTGCAAAATTCAGTGCTACCAATCGCGTCGGACAAGTTATAATGAACGCACTGTAGACACTTTCCAAACAAAGATTTTAGGACGACATTCGCAAAAATGTATTGCTCATTTTTTTACAACTGACCGCAACCAACCAGCAACCTTACTGCAGCGAGAATAAAGATCACTTTGATTTTGACAGTGATGCAAAAGCACCAACCTTATTGCAAAGAAACTGTGAAAGGACTGTACAATTCGGCCGATATAACTTGACAGTTCCGAATTTCGCGCAGAAGGCTGCGCAATAACATTTTTTGGGAACCAAATGGCGATTAGAGGCGAGTGTGAGTGAGAGAACATGCGCGAAAGTTCGCGTAGTCGTAAATGTATTACTACAATTTTTTTTTTATTTTGTGTTAAAATTAGCCCGAGTTTGCTTGTGGGACACTCATGGTTAGCAGATGCCTAAAGGTCAGCGCTCATTAATAGCACCACTCAGACACGGCAAATAATTTGTCATTCAAGTTAGGATTTTAAATCAAATGTATTAAAGTCTATTTTACAATGGCTATACAGAATAGTGGACGGCTCGCCGTTTTTAATCATAAAGGAACCATCTTCCGATGGTATCTCCCAACGATCATGGATCATGTAACTATCTGTCTGTCGTGTGTATGTAAGAGTGAGTGCAAATTATGGAAAACTGTGATAAAGATGCTTTGTAAATTCGCTGTAATATGTAAATATATTTTAGGATTTATTGTAAATTTTGTTGTGTCGACGACGGAGACCCTTTGAATGGCGACCGCTAGCCTAAAATTGTATAGAATTATTAGAAAATTGTAAACGTAAATGCACCTTCAAAATTGTAAATATAGCAAGTCCCAACATAATTTACTAAAAAAAATTGTTTAAATATTATTAATAAAATGTGGTAGTCAAAAAATGTTTCAATTATTACAATGTCGACGTTCAAAGGGTCTTATTAAATGTAATTACTAAAGGAAGGTCTCACTTATGTGCACCAATTGATCCCTGCATATTTCTTACGGACTAAAATCATTATTTTGATATGTATATCTTTCATCTCGCTTTTCTGCAATCTGTGGGAGTGATTTCGTCAAAAGGGACGGAAGTGGGTAACAAGAAGCCGGGGGAGCGCGCGCTATTTGATTTGAGTAATGAGATTTGAAACGACCTTGACGAAGCCCCGCCCCTTTAATGTTACTTATTACGTGCCAGTCCACGACGACGCGCCCCACTCCGCGATGACTGTACTGTAAGCTGTACTTTAGTACGGCGCGGAGCGGAGTGGGGCGCGTCGTCGTGGATTGCACTATCCATACACATCTTAAGCGGATACTGTTTTTTTTTAATACCAATTGCCTAAAAGTATTTTGTGTTTATTTTATAATGTGCATATTATTTGTTTTTTTTTTATCTTAAATCAGTGGTTACTATAAGAAAGTGGGACTTCCTTCATCAAGTCTTTATTACTTAGCTTCTAAACTAGGGACTATTTATAAAAAAATCACGAGAAGTCACTGGAAACTAGTTATACAGCCATGTACTAGAAAAATGTAATATAATTATCCTGAATAAAAAAATGATTAAATAATCATTCATAGCTCATTTAAATAAAATATTTTTCTATGGTACATGAGTAGAGTAGATGTAATATTTTAGTCCTATGTAGTCTTCCAGATACCCTAATGTAGATCTCATTTGAGTTACAATAAATATAATTTACATTCAATATTTTTATTTGTAGACAAGTAGTCGAAAATTAACTATGTACCGGGAGACAATCTACAGTGCGTTCATTATAACTTACTCGATCAGTATTGAAACTAAGCTTGACAAGCAATGGTGCCAACATGACGGCAAGGGACAAGTTAAAGCGAA
The DNA here is from genome assembly GCA_963853775.1 of Xanthia togata. Taxonomy (NCBI): domain Eukaryota; kingdom Metazoa; phylum Arthropoda; class Insecta; order Lepidoptera; family Noctuidae; genus Xanthia; species Xanthia togata. The sequence continues at coordinate 3,580,692 of OY970791.1, read as the reverse complement.
CGTTTGTAATTTCAATAATAATGGAGGTCAAAATGGGAACTGACAGTACTACCAATCACATGACTACAAAATTCCGTGCTACCAATCGCGACACGGGACAAGTTATAATGAACACTGTAGACACTTTCCATAAAAACCAAGATTTTAGGACGACATTCGCAAAAATGTATTGCGCATTTTTTACCACGGACCGCAACCGACCAGCAACCTTACTGCAACGAGAATAAAGATCACTTTGGTTTTGACAATGATGCAAAATCAGCAACCTTATTGCAAAGAAAATAACTGTGAAAGGACTGTACAATACGGCCGATATAACTTGACAGTTCAGAACTTCGCGCAGAAGGCTGCGCAATAATTTTTTTTAGTAACCAAACCATTAGGTGAGCGTGACTGAGAGAATATGCGCGAAGGTTCGTAGCGATAAGGAATGCACTAACACAGAAACTCTGGCCTTTTAAAAAGTCATGCCAAGTTAAAGCACATACTTCGTGGAAAAACCACCAGAATAATGATCATTTTCTAGGGCTAAGCCAGATCTATTCGCCCAGATTCCATTCCTTTCAGTCGCTTAGAAAGACTTACGGGAAAATACGAATCCAGTCAGCGCAGTGGCTGAGCCATTGGTTTGTGTTATAAGTCACGGGTTCGATTCCCGCACGAAACAAATATCTGTATGACCTGATGACCTCTGCATGAGATTTGTTTGTGACGTTGCTGTTGTAAACGTTAATACTCATGATGAAGGATCATAATTATTATTTATAAATTTAAACAACCCTACCTTCCTCCGTTCCTCGTTTCCTTTTATCTTACCTACGCTTTAGTATCGCTCATCTCCTGTTGTTCAGCATACAGCTGCGAGATCTTAACCACAGAATACAAACTAAACAGTAGGTAAGTCCTGGAGCCGCATGTTTTTTTTTTTTTTTTTGGGAAAACTTCAAATGACGTCTCCCGCTCTGGGTGGAGCGGGCGGGCGTGTCAGACTCTTACTGACTAAAACCCACCCGTGTTCCTTCTGTTGCCTGTGCAATGCCAGGGGGCCACGGTATCCCTTTCGGACTTTCCCGCAACCCCGGCAGTAGCTGCAAGGCCTGAATCCTTTAGTTGAGGTTGTGAACAGGCCTCAAACATATGGGAAAAAACTATACTATGATTTGATTTTTTTGCTAGACTAAAATGAAATTTGGTGTCGACCTAAAAATAACCTAGTAAATAATCTAATCTGCGTTCGCAATTTATTTGCCAAACAAGTAAACAAACACGAGATTTAGGAAAAACAACTATAATGCATACACATAGGGTTCACTTTGCGCTACAACTTCATATTTTTTAATGACGTTTTCAACAATAACGTAATAGACATACATCTTTTGATCAATTTAGACAGAGCCCACAAAGAGCCGTATTACAAATTAGTTGCAATTCTCTATCCAACCTTCAATTTTTACTGACACTGCTAACAGTAAAACAACACATTTCAAAAACAAATATTTATTCTTATCTACGCGTTACTATCGCTCCTCTCTTTCTGTCGTTCAGCATACAGCTGCGAGGTCTTCACAGCGGAGTACAGACTGAACAGCAGGTGCAAGGCCTGGATCCTATCGTTGAGAGAGTCACCGGCTAAAGGCACGTCGAACAGGCCACAGACGAGGTCCACGTATTGAGAGAGGGAACAGTCTAGAGTTCCGGGAGGGAATCCCACCTCGTTGAGTGTTTCCTCCATCGATTCCGGCCATTCCTCCATTAGAGCATCGATGTCAGGCATTTTACTGTAAGGAAAATGGTTTGGTTTAAGTAAGGGATTCTTTTTCAACCTAAATAGAGACGGCCCAGAATTTGCCACGAGTTTCAACCTACAGTAAGGGATTGTGTTGGAATGATTTCCAAGGGTAAATGTTGGTTTTAAACTAGATTCTAATGGAGATTAGTATGAGATCTCAGTCCAGAGGGCCTAGTGGAGTATTTATATCGATGACGTTAAAATTCACTTACGTCTATTGGTATGGACAATTTGTGCCAACCATTATTTTCACAAGACGGCGCTGCTTGACTTTAACAGGCCCTAGTGTGAGCTTCTTTTAACCATATCGACTTTACGCATCGACCGCGTTCGGCGCTCCGATTGGCAGCCGGCCGGCCTTCACCAGTGAAGGGCCAATCGGAGCGCCGAACGCGGTCGATGCGTAAAGTCGAGATGGTTAAAAGAAACTCACACTAGGGCCTCTGTACAAATTAAGTTTACGTTAACACGATCGAATTGGTACAAAAACTCGTACTTAAAGCCCCTAAAGCAAGATTCACACAAACGCTAGCCAAAACTGTTAGGCTTGATTACAACGTTCGCTCGTAATTGAAACAAGCGAACTTTGTAAAGATCACACATATGCCTGTAAAAGGTTATTGTCGTGATTGATCTACGGTAGTTCGGAACAGATTGCCGTATTCCAAAAAGTTTAATTTTACTTTACTTCAGAACTCTTAGCAAGAACACAATATAAACGGGTTTTGTCGACGGAATAATAGACAAAATGACAGATAAACAATCACAATCTGTCATTTTGTCTATTCTTCCGTCGACAAAACCAGTTTCTATGGTTGTCGATGCTATGCGTGCTGGTACAGTACCAGGGTTTTAATATGGCCTCGCGAATTTTATTATGCCCTATTTAACCCCTTTAGCAGGTGAATTTTCATGCTTCTAGACCCATCAGTTTAGGCTGTGCGTTCTGTCTGTCAGTGAATGAATGAATGAATTTGAGATTTTATTAAGTAAATTGTCACAGATACGAACAAGTGACAAAGATTACACTAGAAAGCTCAACTTTTTCTGAAACTCAATGAGCTATGAAAACGCCCGGGTACTGTACAAAGTTGTTACTAACTTCGCGACAGCAAACAAAGGGTTAAAAATACATTGAAAAACCTGACTGCAACTAAACAGTTCAAAACAAGCTCACACTTCAAGCAGTCTGATACTCTGATGCAGTTCTGTTGGTGGCATCAAATCTAAAATTGAACTAAAATAACTGCCACCAACTGCAACAGACTTCTTGAAAAGTGCTTGTTTTCAGCTTTTTTGTTGCTTTCGATTAATAGGATTGAAAAAAAAAGTTAACGTTCAATGATTTTTTTGTATGAGAAGAGGCCATCCTATTACTGTCCTACTGCCCTGCAGTAGGACAGTAATAGGATGGTATTATTATAACATATAATTTAGCTTTAATGTGTTGTTACCTGGTGTATGCCACAGTGGGCGCCGGTTTGGACAGATGCAGTTCACTGACGTCCTTGATCCAACGCTCGATGGCTTTAGAGTTCTTCTCCGCATTCTCAATTTTCTTCGTTAACTGTATTGAAAAATATGTTATTTATCCAGCTGTAGTTCGCTTCTATTCTAACTATAGTTTAACCGGGACCGCTGAACCGCGCCATAAATTATGTGCGCGGTGAGACGGGGGGGCGGTGCAGGCCGCTCATTCGTCAACGCTCATGACGTCCCGCCGCTCATTCGTCAACGCCGTCTCATCATGATTAACAGCCTGTTCGTCGTGATATTTCTCACGCTGACTGAACGGTAGGCCGTACGTCAGTGGTAACAAATCCAGTATAAGCTGGCCTTTATGTCATCTTATCCCATTGAAATTCCGTACTACGCTAGGTCAGCTCAAGGTCAAACCACCACTGAAGTGCGACCGGTACATGATAACGAGACTTATTTTCCTGTTTGTTATTATTAACTCTAAATATAAGGTAAAGAGCTTTTATTTTTCAAACAAATGCAGAGTATTTTTATAATTAACTAGCTGCGCTTATGCGGGTTTCACCCGCATAAGTCTCGATCCCGTGGGAATATTGGGATAAAAAATATCCTATGTCCTAACCCAAATCTGCTAAATTTAATCCAAATACGTTGAGCCGTTTTAGCGTGAAAGCGTAACAAATATACAAACTCACTTTCGCATTTATAATATTAGTTAGGATTAATAACTAGCAACTCGACCCTGCTTCGCACTGTTTTAGCGACTATACAAACACTGATGCTACGCAATAGTGAAATGCAACTGCTGTACTTTTTAAATAGCAAGCGCGCGCGCAGGCTACTTGACGGTGAGCGAGACAGAACAACAACTCAATACAATTACCCAATATTATTATATATTATAATAATATTATTTTATTACTTATAATATTATATTATTTACTTAATATTTACACACTGGATTTATTCATATTTATTTACTGGCTTGATTTCCGTACTTATTCTTCGGGTGACCACTGAAAATCAGCACTGTGCTGTGGGTCCCCCATAGCACAGCATTATGCTGAGTGGAAGCCTTCTTGTCACAGTCATGACGTACAGCTGCCGAATATTTGTTATATTTTTGTTTTTTTGTATGCACGTGTTTCTGTGACAAATAAACCTATTTTTCTTTCTTACACATTGATATTTCTTTATTATATGGTAAGTAATTTAATATTAAATTATTACACACATAAAATTTCCCGAATAAATTATCTGAATGACGGTAAAGACCGCATCAAAATCCGGTGTGTAGTTTAGAAGAACAACTCGGTCGCACAGACAGACGGAAAGCGACTTCAAATATAGATGCTGCACATACCACGGTGGACTTGGCGCTGCTAGTCTTGGAGATGGCTCTCAGCTGCAGGTGCAGTAACGCAGAGTCACTCTGTTCAGCGGCAGGCTCGTCCAGAACCGTTAGACCTGGAACATTATATTCAAATTGTTACAATTTTTACTAAGGCGTGTGCCGGTGGGTTCTCCCATCAGCATAATGACAAACTTTCAACCCCTAACCACTTTAGGAGATGAATTTTCTAAAAACTTTACTACAGCTTACCTTTGTATAGAAGGAACTCTTGTGCTAAGTTTCATGCTCCTAGACCCAGCGGTTTAAGCTGATCTGTCAGTGTAAAAGGTTTTTCTTAAGCCATGGCCCACTCGATGGTATAGCGGTCATCGCCATCATTTCAGCCGAAAGACGTCCACAGCTGGACATAGGTCTCCCCCAAGCACCGCCACTTCGACCGATTCTGTGCTTCCCGCATCCAGCGGATTCCTGCGGCCTTCACAAGGTCAATGGTCCACCTTGTGTGAGGCCTTCCAACGCTACGTCTTCCGGTACGCGGTCGCCACTCCAGAACCTTTCGGCCCCATCGGCCAACTGTTCTGCGAGCAATGTGCCCTGCCCACTGCCACTTAAGTTTGGCATTTCTTCGGGCTATGTCGAAGAATTGCTGTACTAGAAGTATGCAAGCTGAAATGTTTCATGTGTCTGTAAGTAATTCCACCTGCACACATTCCCTTGAGACATGAGCACAGCAGCGCTGTTTTGCTGCAGAAACAGATTGGGTGAACTAGTAAACCAAATTTATCTGATAGTGGTTTAGAGATCCAATACAAGTTAGCAAGAAGCAGTGGTGGCCTAGTGACGCCCTTCACTTACGAGTTTGTAGGTCGTGGATTCCCAGGCAGGCGTTATACTTTTGTGTAATTTTTTTCATCACCATTGAAATTGAAAACATTGTGTGGAAACTGGCATATCGTAGAACCAATAATTCGAAGTGACATCTACCAACCCGGTCTGGACCCACGTGGTAGATTACACTCCACTCCCTCTTGAAAAGAGGAGGCCCCAACATTAACATGGGAACATTATAGGCTGGTTATGCTTATACAAGTTATACAACAATGCATAATACATCAATTTATCCATTTCAGTCTGTACGGCCTATGGCCTGTGATCACGGTGTTAATTGAAGTATCTTATCAATAAAATGTGTTCTTACATTTTCGGCCAAAGTTCATCGATAACATGATTGTTTGATAAAAAGGTTCGACTACTAATATACTTGTATTGTTGGTAAGTCATGGCCACATTTATTTAACATATTATGAAGTGAAGGTGTTTGTTGTATTGTTGAAATAAAAGGGAGGGTGCTGGAACAATACCATAACCATTTCCAGGGCAAGTCAAGTTGTTAGTAATAGTTTCTCTGATTTCTGTATTGAGTTCATGGTATTGGTAACCCCAGGGGACTATGTAATGGCAGCCATGGGGACTACTGCCGACAGAAGTGAAAACTTAAAACTGGCAGTAGCGCCATCTGTATTCTATAATACCACACTACGGAGCCAGCATGTCGGTGACGTGAATTCATAAGTCTATCCTCTACTAAAAATCGCTCAACGCGCCTAATGAAGTTTTCACTTCAAAAACAGCACGTGTCGTGAAAATGTGTCCATTTTGTAATTTTTTGACCAACATGTCGCAATGTCAGTTTTATGAAATAGGGGCCAGCCGACATATTCTGTCAAAATCTCAAGGCTCTATAAGCTGTGAATACTGTCAATCAGGTGGAAGTTAGCTCAATAGACCGGCACGGTACCCCGATCTTACCTAAATTATCAATATGTTCTAAGATGTTGTCCGCCAGCGGCGCCGCGCGCACGTTGCATGTCGGCGTGCTCACTTTGATGAAGGCATCTATGTCACCCACCGCGGGCACGTAGTCCGGCACGAAAGGCTGCAGCTTCAGGTCGATGTCGATCTTTTGAGGAGTGTACCTGTAGGAGAGCAGGAGGGGTCTAAATAGGAAACATTATCATCATCAGAGTTTAGCAGTCCACTGATAGTTAGATAATATAAAAAGAATAAATAAAATAATACCTACAAGAAAAGTCACAAATCACTATCAAAATCTTTTAGTCTCCTGCTGTAGTTACGTCAAATTACCAACTACCTACTCAAAGACAAGACCGCGGGAGTGTAATTATCGGGCGCGTTCGTCCGCCGCGCGCGTAATCCAGGCCTTCACCCGCCTCGCGGCCTGCCGGCTTTGCTGAGTCCGCCGCCGCCGTCGTCGTGGTGCCGCTCACCTCGGCATGCTTCTCCGCTGCCTCTAGAGCTAGCGCGAGATCCACTGCCTCCTTGTATTGTACTTTATTTTCCGCGAAGAATCTCGGTCGCATTACGTCACTTGTGAGCCCTGACACAAACTGATCGCGCAAATTTTCTTCAAACGTCGAACATGGCTTGCACTTTCCAAAACTGCACGTAGACGCCAGGTGCTTCAATGCTGACAAGAAGTTAACCTGATAGGAACCCTTACTAGGTTCTGTAATTATCAACCCGATGAAAAGCGTAACACTGACCCAATTATTAAAAAGTACATAATAATGTCACTGCATACAGAAATTATACTAGCGGTGATATTTCTATTATCACCAAAATATTAGTTTATCTAACACTATATTACTTAATTGACGCTTTTTATATCGAACTAGCTGCGCCCCGCAGTTCCACCAGCATAAGTCTCGATCCCGTGGGAATATCGGGATAAAAAGTATCCTATGTTCTAACCCATGTGCCAAATTTCATCCAGACCTGCTCAGCCGTTTTAGCGTGAAAGTGTACCTTTATTAAAGTGCCTTTCGCATTTATAATATTAGTTGGGGTATCAACCCGATAAAAAGCTTAAGAATAGACTTTTCACATGGTCCAAAATAAATAAAGAGAAATAAAGAAAGAATAATGTTTATTTGGAAACAGTTCGTGAAATCTATACTAATATTATAAAGAGGAAAGATTTTATTGTTTGTTTGTTTGTATTGAATAGGCTCCGAAACTACTGGACCGATTTGAAAAATTCTCTTACCATTAGAAAGCTTAGTTTTCAGGGAGTAACATAGGCTACTTTTTATCCCGGGAAAAGTAGCGGGTCCCGCAGGAAATACCACGGGAGCGAAGCCGCGGGCAGCAAAGTGCTAGCACAAAATAAACAAGTGAATCTTTTATCAATAATATCTTCACTTCTTACAGACACCATGTACTCGTAAGTAACGTGGTATTTATTTGATTTTTGCTAATTTTTTTGGCTTGTCGACATTTATATCGAATAATCATCACATTATAAATCCAAAGCGGACGCCAGTTTCTCAAATGAAGGAGATAGATAAATTGTAAGCAATTTGAAAGCTTACAACTCTCAATAGAGTTAACGACGGAGCACAACAGTTTGATGTTATCTCTCTGATTGTTTAGTTCAGCTTGCGAACATCCTAATATCTACACATTTATTATAGAATAAAATTGCTTTTCGTGTCCGTCTGTGTGAGTGCGTTGTTCTGCTAAACTACGCTACGGATTTTGATGCGGTTTGCACCATCATTTCGGGAATTTATTCCCGAAGACTATCTACCTATACGAATAAGTAAAATTTAAGTTTCTGTATATACAAATAACTTAAATGGAAATGTCTGTTTGTAATGTCAAAATAACAGCGTTTTACTAAATGCATATGAAAGTAGGTAAAGTTATATTAATAACAAAAAAACAAGAAAAATGTCTGTCTGTTTGTTCCGGCTAAACTCCGAAACGACTGTACTGATTTTGACGGGACTTTCACTGGCAGATAGCTGATATTATATGGAGTACTTAACTTAGGTTACTTTTCTTTTAGAAAAAGAATTAGGGTCCACGCGGGCCAAGCCGCAGAATAAAGCTAGTAGGTAATAATGAAACGATGTTTTGTCAAGTCGTACAAACCGTGCGAAGCAGGGGTGGGTCGATAGATATTAATATTATTATAGTTGTTACATGTCACGAACGCGCGAAAATCATTGCAATTTATACCTTATAACAATGACATACGAGTCATAACAGTGTGTATGAAACGATCTCACCAGCACACAGTTATCTAGGAAATCCTCATGTCTTATCAGATAGTTTTAACATGAATGATGTAAACCAAAAACAAACTTGATTTAAGTGTGCCCGTTCCTGTAACGCACAGAGGACGTAGGTTTATTAATGGGATACCTTTGAAACCCTGAAGGTAGGTACAGGACCCTTAAAACCATTGACACAAGCCGAAAGGCGGTCGAGGAAAATAATAATTAAGTTACTACATTAATTCGGTATCCGATTCAAGGTTTCAAATCTCCGCAACAAAACTTCCGAGTCACCTGATATCTCAATAATGAATGATATTCAATATTTAACAACTGCGCATTGGAAAGTGCCCCATTAATTTATATTACGTGCACAAAATTAGATTCACTTGGCCTCATTGATACAGCTCGAGATCTTCTAGTTATCATAATGTTCATAACAGCTCTGCTAATATAAACTGTATGTTTAATAAGATAAGGTTTAAATCAGTCATGGTTTAAATCTAGGTTTAATATCATAAGTGCTAGGTTGGAGATTGTGGGTAGTCCTCCCACGATGACTATGAAATGGGATCGCTATGACCCGTTTTGTCGACGGGATAGATTCAAGGTCTAGGTATGATTCAAAACCAGCGGTGTCTAGTCTTGCTTGTGAAGGTTTGAAGCTGAATACAATCATATTCATCGCAGACATTAATGAATATCTTAACAGCATCGAATCTTGTCTAAAAGCGTTGGAACAAATTAGCTACAGCCAGTGGTGTGACCGTGGGACAGCCAAGCAAGTCATAGGTTTCAAGTACGAACGAAAGGCCTCTGACTTTTCGGATTCATGTGTGTATTGTATTATTATCACTTGCTTCAAAAACGGTGAAGCGTGAACGGTGAACATGAGATATTTCTCGACGGCATGTGAACTAGCCTATTTCAGAGGCTCATGGGCGGCTTTAAAACTCTGACACCTAACAACACGAAATAGAAAGTCAGTCGTTTGCGTCATTACACTCATCGTAAGGTCCAGTTCAAAACCAGCGTCAGGCACTTGGGTGTCTGGCATTTTGCTGAACTAGGCCAATTAGGCGCATTTAAAAAAAATGTATAACATCTTTCCCCTTCCGTTCCCGCAATCTGTGAAGTAGCAAATCTGTGGGAGTGATTTCGTGAACTGGGACGGAGCGCACGCGGTGCTAGAGTTGGCCGTCAGAAACGACCTTGGCGAAGGCCCCATTAATGTTGCTTATTACCCAGGTGAGATGTCAGATGTCACACATCATAATTATATGCGACTACTGTAGGTAAGGGTCGTCGTTTATTTTTATTGAAATTGTTTCCTTGTTCTTATATTGTGTACTTGTGACCAAATAAACATTATTTCCTTTCTTTTATTTATTTCAATAGCCGTTACACAACCGAAAAACGTAACCCGAACTTAGGAATCGCACTAACATCCAATTTGGAGGCCAGCCTTCCTCCACTAAGCGCATGAAATCCCAAATGAAGCGTGCTATTAAGGATCCTAAACATATTCGGGTCAGCAGTACTCGACACAACCGAGCGGTGCAATTGGCTTTCAAAATTAAAAAGTCATTTATTCAAACTAGGCTGAGAATCAACACTTTTCGAACGTCAAAATTACATAAGACAGTCCCCCAAAACGCCCACCCTTCACCACTTCCTAGTACTTTAGCTGGGAAGAAGTGGCGCAACAAACTCCCCAGCAGCACAGCCTGTCTGTACCTACAGCTCTCTGTACTATGTTGTAAGTACAACAATATAATCTATGCCGAATCGAATGTGTGTCCACCTGCATGAAGGTAGGTACCTACTTTATTTTTTTATGGCACAGACCAAACACCGGCATTCTGAACACTGCACCACAGTATAATAAAGTAACAGTATTATATCTCGGCAGTGACTTCTAAGTAGATAAACCTGCCGCGGTACACACACAGTATCGAGTTGGCGGCAGTTACGCACGGAGCGTAACTGCCGCCAACTCGATACTGTAGCGTACTGATTATGTACACTGAGATTACGAAGCGTCTCGTTTCGGCCGTTTTCTATCAAGATATAATACTGTTACTTATTTATACTGTGCCTGCACCGTCCAAACATGAGACAGCTAATATTTAACTGTGACTCACTAGCAACCGGTCTCCATAACATAAATTCATTTAAATGCAGATAGCTATCCGAAATAAACTGGAAGGTTTAAAACTTCTAACAGCTTATCACAAATAGATACTTAGGTTATTTTTGTTAAAATTGGCAGTTGATTAGTGCACAAATAGCATAAAAAACTCTCGGAATGGAAGCCTTTTTAATTTGACCATTAAAAACGATACATTGCGTTATTTTTGCCGTACAGCAGATAAATTTTTCAAACATATATGTTTGATATTTTGTTTGAAACATGATATTATCATGATGATATAGAATATTTCAAATTAAAGGGATTGCCATACCGAGTGCTACGCAATTAGAGTATTGGTTGCCAGTAACCTAAAGCTATACACACTTACTTCATAATATACTGGAAGATATTCTCCATTTCGGGAGGCACCTTCAGGTCAAGGAAGTTCTTGGGGTCATAGGCGCCTTCAGCTGGTATGACCACCCCACCACCACGCTTGCGACCGCTGCCCAGCACGGGATCCACTCGCTCAGGCTCCAAATCTAACGATTCCGAATCTGGAATTAGGAATATTGTATCTGTATGTTATGCTAGGTTAGGTTGGGTATAAGCTGTGTGCCCGAAGGTATTTCCCATCGGTTAAGAATAACCTCCATACAAACTTTCATCCACTATTTTAATCCCTTCAGGGGATGAATCTTCTAAAATCCTTCCTTAGTGCTCACCTCTTTTATACAGGGTGTTAAAGTAATTGCGTGCCATAGCTTAAGTAGTTTGTTTAGTATCGATGAAGGAAGCCAAAAAAAAAACCTAGGTACTTACTTAAAATAGCAATCGTTTAGAATTAAAATTATTTTATTTGTTTGAATGCTTTAATTACTTACCTACTATCGAACGCGAATCGAACTAACGCTACGACGGTATTTCAGTTACAATTCGAATTTTCCCTTCGTACGGCGATGCGATAATAATGTTTTTATTTTGTTTAAATGCTAATTAATAATTTCCTAGAGTTACCTACATACTATCGAACGCAATGAAATACCTACGCCCGAACACTTCGATAACGCCGGGTGAAGGTTTTTTTTTCTGCCTTCCTTTATCTATACTGAACCTACCCCTAAGCTATGGCACGCAATTACTTTAACATCCTGTAGAAGGACCTCTTGTGCAAAATTTCGTACTTCTAGACCTAGCGGTGCAGGCTGTGCGTTTTCTGTTCTTGAATGAACTTCTGATTTTTAATAAATACATGTAAATACATCACACAAGTCTGACGATCAATGGGTCCCTTTTAATGGTAAGCGACATCGAGGCAGGCCCAGACGGAGATGGCGGACTGACAACAATGTTGGGGTCGGCTTCCAGTCTAACCGGATGCAGCTGTATTTTACATGGAGCGATTGCCTATCTGACCTCCACAACCCAGTTATTGGGTAACACGACCAAGGCCACTATGCAATAAATCACTGGTAAAAAAGATATGGGCATGATCACATGCCCATCATGCCCATATCTTTTCCTAAAACTGACTCCTTCAACAAAGATAGGTCCTTGGGAACTCTGGACAGAGAGAGGTGGAAGGTGAGTAGGGAGGCCTCTGCCCAGCTGTGGGATGGAAACTAGCCAGATCTCACCTGATGGTAACTTATTACCGCCATCTATGGCCATTTGCGATACCTAAGACATCGCAGTTGGTTGCCGTCACAGACACAAGATGAATGTGCCTATAATTACATCGGCACTCATTCCCTTCGAATCGGAGCCTTGTTTTTTATCCTGCATGTCTCTATCCAGACATATCAGGATAACAATACATTTACAGAACCAAATATAATACAGTGTTAGGTTAAACAAGGGACATACTTTATGGGAGTGTAGTACTGTGAAAATAAACAACGTTTACTACGGGACCAAAACTAAAATCGCGAAAAAAAACTCAGCTGCTACACACACACTTTTATGTTTGCATAATTTGGCAAAATATAGGGAACAGCTGATTTTTTTTCCATATTTCAGATTTGCTTCCATTGAAAAAGTAGTTCATTTTTCGACTTTAAATGAGGTTATGCATTCGGCAGTTTTTTTTTTCATGAGTTTTTTTTTACACGCTCATAAGAGTAGTCATGTCCCTCGTTCAAACTAAACACGGTATAAAGGGCTTGTGACAGATATGGTAAGTAGAGCGTTAACTAGCATTGTTGGATTCGTCTCAGTTTCAACAAAACCACAACCATTTGTAATACCTACTTTGGTCATATTACTTTTACATTACATAAGTGTGAGCGTTTAGTTACACTTCGACTTAGTTTTATAACCTTTCTTTATCCATTATCTATGACGGCCTAACTGTCCCAATTAAATTATTAAATTGCGATGTAATGATGCCCTGAAACACGGGTTCTGAATAAACCTAGATCGGGCAGGCCGCTATCTAACATTTTAATTCCGAACTATCATTACTTGCACCTGTAATAATAAATATAATATTTTAGTTATACAGTAGGGCCTCGCTAATCCGGACTCCCGCTTATTCGGTGATCGGTGTAATCCGGACGGACGAGTGGGGCGGCACGGCGCGCGGCGGCGCGGGCGGAAGCGTTGAAGTTAGTTAGTTAGTAGTCACTCCAAAAAAAGATGCAAATTCAGAAACAATGGGAACTTTAAACACTGCTTTGAAATGGGCTGAAGATAGTGACTTTGATAGCCACGAAGTTATGTTTCTCCGTCGACTTAAAGACCGTGCTTTTGAAATGAAGGAAAATTATAAGCAGAAGAGTATTACATACTTAAAAAAAAAAACTTATGTCATGTACGTTTTTATTAACTTCATGTTACCTCATTGCGCAGATGTCTTACATGTTTATAATTCTCTACATATGTACGTTTGTACCAATGTATTGTCTGTCTTGTTCTTCGATAATTAATTAAAGCAACTTATGATTAACCTTTTGTTTTATTACCTTTAAAATATTTCAGACCACAATCCGAAAGCCTCGGTAATCCGCCACGGGATTGTTTTTTGCCTATCCGGATTAGCGAGGACTTTAGTTAATTTATAGGCACTTATAAAAAACATTGAAATATTAAGTACTACTGTTTAATTACTAATTATCTATATCTGCCTAGCCTTTTCCCAACTATGTCGGGGTCAGCTTCCAGTCTAACCGGATGCAGCTGAATAGTGCACGTTACCCCAACAGGAAAGTGTCTCCTAGAGTTATATGAGTGGAACGTTTAATTGGTGCCTTAGCTGCTGTAAATGTGCCCCCACATAAAAAATGTGTGCCCCCCGTCGTTTTGCTGGGGTAACGTTTTTCTAGCAGGAAAATTCTAAACGAATGATCGGAGAGAGAAAAATTGTGCGTGGCCAGAGAGCTTATATGTGTGCCAAAATGTGCCCCCAAAAATAAAGTCTGTGCCCCTTCAGGTTTTCGAGATATTGCATTTCCTGCTGGAGTAACGTTTTGCAGAATCGTATATCTCTAAAACCATTGCATGTGCCCCTGTAGAAGAGTAGCTCTTAATGTGTGCCCCTTAGTGCCCCAATTAGATTTAAGAAAATATTTATAGTTTTCAAGTTATCGCGGTTTTATGAAAACCCGAAAAAACATCGCAGCGCCTAAATGAGACAAGTTATAAGTTCGCTGAAAACTGTATTCGGTCCTTCTTGACGCTAATAATAACCATACAAAGTTTCAAAACTGTTCATGCATGCGTTTTTGAATAATCTTGCTAAAAGTCACAACGATGGTGTCATAACTTTGACGGCAAAATACAAGGAACCGGCTCAATATAAACCAAGCAGGGAGCAACTTGCCAATAGGCAAAATGCCACCCATTTTGCCTATTGGCAAGTTGCACATCAACAAGCTGTTTCATTTAATATGGTCACAAGGTGCATTTAATATTTTTTTTATTAGCCCCAAAACTTTTGAGCGCGACTGTACGGACAACAGCTTAGGTATATTACGTCCAATAAAGAAGGTCATCGATATGTATGAATCCGTTGCTTTTTAGTAGTCATTCAAATTTGGTCGGATAACCAGCCGTTGTTTACATATTTTGGTTTTTTGTTAATATTTACTTATTGCGAAACATTACAAGTTGAATATTTTCACCATATATTTTTGACAAAAGGCACAAGATTTTGGTTTACACCTCTACATCTGGGATTGAGCCGGTTCCTTGTATTTTGCCGTCAAAGTTATGACACCATCGTTGTGACTTTTAGCAAGATTATTCAAAAACGCATGCATGAACAGTTTTGAAACTTTGTATGGTTATTATTAGCGTCAAGAAGGACCGAATACAGTTTTCAGCGAACGTATACCTTGTCTCATTTAGGCACTGCGGTGTTTTTTCGGGTTTACATAAAACCGCGATAACTTGAAAACTATAAATATTTTCTTCAATCTAATTGGGGCACTAAGGGGCACACATTAAGAGCTACTGGTGTATGTTTATTCTTCAGGGGCACATGCAATGGTTTTAGAGATATACGATTCTGCAAAACGTTACTCCAGCAGGAAATGCAATATCTGGAAAACCTGAAGGGGCACAGATTTTATTTTTGGGGGCATATTTTGGCACACATATAAGCTCGCTGGCCACGCACAATTTTTCTCTCTCCGATCATTCGTTTAGAATTTTCCTGATAGAAAAACGTTACCCCAGCAGGAATCGTTTTTTCCGTTTTTTTCCAAAACGACGGGGGGCACACATTTTTTATGTGGGGGCACATTTACAGCAGCTAAGGCACCAATTAAACGTACCACTCATATAACTCTAGGAGACACTTTCCTGCTGGGGTAACGTGTGTACGTTACCCCAGCAGGAAAGTGTCTCCATGTAAAATACTGGTATTCAGCTGTGTAGCTGAATACCAGTATTTTACATGGAGCGACTGCCTATCTGACCTCCACAACCCAGTAACTAGTTACTGGGTCATACGATACCCCTGGATAAGAATGTTTGTCAGACTTTCGGGCTTCTGACTACCCGTAACGACTGTCAAAGGTCCTTGAATGACAGCCGGGCCAACGGCTTAACGTGCTTTCCGAGGCACGGAGGAATCTCGATGTGTAAAGTTGGTAACGAGTCATGTTATTTGGTTTGTCTGCATTTGTTCTATGTAAATGGCATTAGACTCGCCCATAACATGAAACTTAACATCTCTGGCAAAAACTCGGTTACTGTGCCTACCCTACGGGGAATACAGGCGTGGTGTGTTCATGTAATATATATGATTTGTTTTTTTTTTTACATTGTTCTCTCATACAGAAGCAACAAAAATAATGTACCCAGGATTATGTAATACAGTTTCCTTGGAGTTTCTTGCCCTTTCTTCTCCATAGAGATTCTACGTTTTGGAATTGGCTAGAACTAGCTTCAACTTTCTAACTACCTGACCGACTCTTTGACAATTCAAAAGTGCTTAACAGTGGTTTAATTGAAATAAATGCATTGAGTCTGAATGTTTAATTTCGTAGGCCATTTTTCAAACAACACGCACAGCCGCACAGCATTGCCACGATATCTACAGACTCATGTAAACAAAGACTGTTTGCGCGTGTTTAAAATAGCCAAACACATTACACTATTGTTTCAGATAGCGAAATTGGGAATTTCATCATAACGGAACTGCATCGAAGCACGGCATTACATCGAAGCATTGGGAGCACGATTTATTTCAGTTAGTATGGTGAATATTCACAAGGCACCGACTTGAATTCACCAGACAGATGTGCCCGGTACCTATGCCTGACTCGGGTATCAAACCCAGAAGCCACGCTCAGCAGTCGCTGCAAATACTAAGTAGTTTAAAGTTAAAGACAAACGCACATTACAGCCGGATCGGACCGCAGCGCATCGCAATTCAATACAACAAACCGCGGTGCAGTGCAGCCCGCCTGTAGTGTGATGGTTCATGCAAAATGTACGAATAATTATGATGGAGGATTTTTGCGGCCCGCCCAAATATGCGAGTCAGTCAACGAAGTAGTCGGAAACAAACTGACCTGAGTTAGAAGAGTCTTCCCGTTTGGTGACGGGTCTGGTCCTGCCACTGGTCATCAGTTCAGCGCGGGTCACTTTCGGGACTTCCACAGACTTGTCAGAAGGCTGGGAGGACTTCCTATCTGGCGACTGTGGCATAGATCACTTGATTAACTACATTAAATAAGGTGACTAGTGGATAGTGGACAAGAGGCTACGCTCCTCTTGTCCCACTGTAGCCACCTCCTCCAGTCACAAAAAAAAATGAGTAGATTATAAACATTCGATTAACTGCGTTCGACACTCGACCTATATTCGGTCTGACTAATTTTGCATCAAGTGCGGTTCACATTATTAAGAGGGAACAGGGCCTGCGATTCTTCGTACAAATATTTTCCCTTTTTTTCTTCCTGAATAATATTTCTAGATCAATCTTTTTTTTCTTCATATAATCAAGGCAGACCCTAATCAAGGCGGACTGCAGACACGTCCCCCTGTTACTTCCTTTTTTTCAGCAATTTATTGGTAAAAAAAAAATGTATATACCCTACAAAAATTACAAAAAATGTCTTGATCGCCGTGATCAGAGGACTACCAAAGTTTTTAACATAAAAGAAAATGATAGGAACCTAGACATACTCTTTCTTAAATTTATGTAAAATATAATTGGATCGGCAGTTTTCGAGGAGAAAAAAGGGGAATACGAGACATCGATCTCGTCAATTTTTTTTTTGTGACATAATCGGTCTGAGCTGCAGCTGTCCCTATCGCACCCTACGGGGGCAGACTTAACGTAAGACGACGGCAATAGTTTCTTCGAATACCTATTTTTCAAATTCCTCGCTGGCCCTGTTCCCTCTTAAGTCAGTCAAATGCAATGCAGCGTGATTTAAATATTATTCATTCTTTGATTTCGGCAATTCGGCGGTTACCTATATGCTCTTTTGATTGACCTGTTTCAAGGCACTAATAATATGTAAGTTAAGAGCTGTGTCTACCTACACTCACCCGAAATAATAGCCTGTTATTAATCATATATCTTCAAGAGGCTAATTATGGAGTCACTAGCGTAAAATCAACACGCTATTCATACCATGAATAAATGAATATGGTCGTGCGTTTGCTCGCACGATCGCACAACTATCGCTGGATAACAATGCCTCGCAAACGGCTAATAAGTAGATTCTACACGACTGACTAATTAAAACTTTCATGATTCTGTCCGAAAATATTCTTGCACTAGGAAGACTTCCCTTGCCAACTTCCTTGTCTTCATTTTACGGCTGTTTCAAGCATAAAATCCATTTTTAACCATACCCGGAATAAATAGTTTGATCATTGAACCCATTCCAAAATTGTCTATGTTTACAGCGGGGGTAAACAACAGAGCGGCAAACAGCTGGTGGCGCCATGCAAACTATGGCGCGGAAATTAAATCTACGCAATATAGCCGCCTCTCTAGCGGCCAGATACGGGACTAGCGGCTGTATAACTAAATTCCTTGAATGCCGTAGCGCAAATAAATGCATTAGTTCGTCTACTGTTGTCTACAGTAAAAATAACTCCCTAGCGGTGAAATTAAACTATAAGAACAGTAATTAGAGCGTGTAATATGTTATTTCTTGCTGGTATTTTATTCTTGCATTATTTATTAAGACTTAACGAACAATAATTGTAATAGTGGGTAAATAAACGAAGGTATTCGTGTCAAAATAATACCCTCGCTCTCTTTACGTCTCGTGGTTAGTGTCCGAACCTATGAGTTTTTTTTTTTTAGGCCTAAGTTGTATTGTGAAGGTTACAAAGATAGACCTTCAAAGGTAACATTAAACTGCAAGTAACCTAAATCAAATGCTAATTTATCAATAACAAAACAATAGTGATCCATTGATGACTTTTGGTCAATTGTAGACATTTGTAGACTTAAATAACAGTGAAATTACCAACCTGATCTTCCCCAGAGAGATTCTCCAAAAACTTGTCACCTTCCGACTCAGTTTCGCTGTCTGAATCGAAGTCATGTCTCGCCGTATGCCTCACCGGAGGATTAAACTTGGACATCGTTGCTTTCACCACTTCCTCTTCACTTGACGGGCTGTCGATCTCTCTAGCGTTCACCACGTTGACCGTCTCGTCATACATCACTCGTGCATATTCACTAGCCGACCCGTTTTGATCGCTAATCAGTGAAAACGTTTGACAGTGTTTGTCGCACGTTTCCATGGCAACGATAAAGAACCTCCTCGCTTGGAATCCTAACGAGGAAAGGCGGGAGTCTCATAGATGGCATTTTTTTCGTCAAAAAAGTCGTGGCACGGCCTGGCACTGATTAGAACTACATAAAGTACATATTTCACACATTTATCAACGTATGCAGGGGCCACGGGGCCGCTCGTCAATAATTCTGCTAGGTTTTGCCCGCCATTGAGCTCGCGTGCAATTTAATGTTCATTTTATTCTCCTGTTAGTCTAAAGCTGATGCGGTGTAATGATACATACCTCCGCATAATGAATAGCTTACGTGCCCATATATGTAAGTGCCTTTAGATGTTTGTTATTGCAAATCACTTATGTAGCAGATGCGTAAATTAAGTTAGTTACCTACTGGAAAAACTTTCCAATTTGTTCAAGCGTTCCCAAGAACCACCTCTTTTTAACGCGCAAATCAAAACCAAAAATAACATCTAAACCAGATTCTGTTTCCTTGAGAGCTACCCCTCTCGTTTCGGATTGGGTCTAATTTCAGGGGCATCCTCCAGGAGTCTAACTTTTTCTTTATTTTGAATCGTGTTGCTCGACGCTTCTTGTGGGGGAAAAAAATATTCGGTTTAATTTTAAAATTCTGCGTCTCCGATTTTGCAAATGGCGGGCATGGAAGTCAATTCCGTAGCCGAACGCAGGCGGCAACTGCAGGTGACATGTCGCCGCGACAGGACTGGTTTCTATGTACTCATTCCGTAGCCGACCGCAGGCGGCAACTGCAGGTGACATGTCACCGCGACAGGACTGGTTTCTATGTACTCATTCCGTAGCCGACCGCAGGCGGCAACTGCAGGTGACATGTCGCCGCGACAGGACTGGTTTCTATGTACTCATTCCGTAGCCGACCGCAGGCGGCAACTGCAGGTGACATGTCGCCGCGACAGGACTGGTTTCTATGTACTCATTCCGTAGCCGACCGCAGGCGGCAACTGCAGGTGACATGTCGCCGCGACAGGACTGGTTTCTATGTACTCATTCCGTAGCCGACAGCAGGCGGCAACTGCAGGTGACATGTCGCCGCGACAGGACTGGTTTCTATGTACTCATTCCGTAGCCGACAGCAGGCGGCAACTGCAGGTGACATGTCGCCGGGACAGGACTGGTTTCTATGTACTCATTCCGTAGCCAACAGCAGGCGGCAACTGCAGGTGACATGTCGCCGCGACAGGACTGGTTTCTATGTACTCATTCCGTAGCCGACCGCAGGCGGCAACTGCAGGTGACATGTCACCGCTACAGGACTGGTTTCTATGTACTCATTCCGTAGCCGACCGCAGGCGGCAACTGCAGGTGACATGTCGCCGCGACAGGACTGGTTTCTATGTACTCATTCCGTAGCCGACCGCAGGCGGCAACTGCAGGTGACATGTCGCCGCGACAGGACTGGTTTCTATGTACTTATTCCGTAGCCGACAGCAGGCGGCAACTGCAGGTGACATGTCGCCGCGACAGGACTGGTTTCTATGTACTCATTCCGTAGCCGACAGCAGGCGGCAACTGCAGGTGACATGTCGCCGGGACAGGACTGGTTTCTATGTACTCATTCCGTAGCCGACAGCAGGCGGCAACTGCAGGTGACATGTCGCCGCGACAGGACTGGTTTCTATGTACTCATTCCGTAGCCGACCGCAGGCGGCAACTGCAGGTGACATGTCACCGCGACAGGACTGGTTTCTATGTACTCATTCC
Source organism: Xanthia togata (assembly GCA_963853775.1). Lineage (NCBI taxonomy): Eukaryota > Metazoa > Arthropoda > Insecta > Lepidoptera > Noctuidae > Xanthia > Xanthia togata. The sequence continues at coordinate 3,559,906 of OY970791.1, read as the reverse complement.
GTAGCCGACAGCAGGCGGCAACTGCAGGTGACATGTCGCCGCGACAGGACTGGTTTCTATGTACTCATTCCGTAGCCGACCGCAGGCGGCAACTGCAGGTGACATGTCACCGCGACAGGACTGGTTTCTATGTACTCATTCCGTAGCCGACCGCAGGCGGCAACTGCAGGTGACATGTCACCGCGACAGGACTGGTTTCTATGTACTCATTCCGTAGCCGACCACAGGCGGCAACTGCAGGTGACATGTCGCCGCGACAGGACTGGTTTCTATGTACTCATTCCGTAGCCGACAGCAGGCGGCAACTGCAAGCAACGTGTCGCCGCGACACAACTGGTTTCTATTACCGCATTTACACATGCGTGCTCGTGATACGCCTCGCCATTCGACGAATTTTTCGGCGAGATATTCGTGAGGCTTTAGGCTACACGAGTGACCGTTTACACATTCGCGTCTATTCATTTCTACTTCAGCTTCATGAAATGGACGACGTCATTCTAGCGGCTTTTGCATTGCATTTGCGAAGTCAATATAATTATTTAGAGGTGCTGCAAAAAATAATTAAAAGAAAACTTTGTCGCAGACGATGGTGGTCCTCTTCGACACGCAAGAAACTGGAATTTTATTGATGCCAGTTTCTTGCATCGATGTGTACGAAAAGTAGCCATCAAAGATTTTTTATTCAGTTTTAAGTCATTCACTGGTACTCCCATCACGGCTGACTTTGGTAAAGCTCCACAAAAACATCCTATCTTTATTATTGGTCCAGTCCATTTTGATGTTGCTTGGTAGGCCGTTTGCAACGAAATGAACTAGAGAGCGAATGTGTAAACACTAGTTCGTCTCGACACTCGTTTCCCTTTGACTCATGTGTCCAAAAGACCGCTCCCGACGCGATCGTCACGAGCGCCGAGGCGAAACACGAGGCGAATGACGAACCACCGTTTACATATTCCTGTTTGTGCCTCGGCCTCGACTCGCAGTTCGCCTCATCACTCGCGCGAATGTGTAAATACGGCTTATGAAATACCTTCTGTAGCTAGCGACACGTCACCTGCTGTTGCTACCTGCGGTCGGCTACGGAAATGTACGTTTATATTTCCGGTTTTCCCCCTTTTCCAAATAATAATATCCTCATAAGTTTGTCCTGTTAGTCCACGTAGTGTGTTTCTTATTATTTTATCAGTCCCAGGACTCTCAAAATGATGTCCAAAGTATTACTTACTAACAAAAAAAAAACGGTGAGCTAGGAATGTTATGTACGCTTGTGAAAATAAGTGAACACACTGTAGCTTCTTATATTGCTGCAGACTAATAATAGGCACCTACTCCCAATTCGATTTCAATAAGAAACGGTTAGTATGCATATTTTCATTAGAATTCCACTGCGACAGTTCATAAATAAACTATTGGAATATAAAATGCGCTGTCTACAAAAAAGGCCCATAAAACTGTTCGTTTAAAATAGATGTGCTCGGAGCACGCCGTAGACAAAATAATAGTGCACGGTGTTTTATGGAAGTTCATGTTAGAAAAGTTTATCGATATGTCACGAGCAAGGCAAAGAAATGTAAATTCTACGAGTCGAAGCCCTCTCTAATCAAATAAAAAAAGTACTTGTCTGGAAAATCTCAATTATAATGACCAAAGGATGTCTAGCCCCCCTAGCCAAGTTGCATACGATAAACGTGAACGCTTAGTAATCTCCAATAGATTTTCAACTTTATACCTAAGAGCATAAAGTTGAAAATCTATTATAGACTACTGAGCGTTAGCGACCGGAACGAACGAAAACACTATGTAATCTTCAATAGATTTTCAACTTTATATCCAATAACATAAAGTTGAAAATCTATTAAAGACTACTGAGAGTTTACGTTTATCGTTTGTGACTTGGCTAGGGGGGTAGTTCTGTTTAGATAGACTAAGATTGGAAGTAAATACCAAGTTTAGGTGTTTAGCTACTCAAGATAAATGGCTGTGAGCTACCAGAAGGTCGGCTTATATAACCATGTAGGGTCATTCATGTAATTTCTTTTGTAAGGCCACTTTCCCGTACCCCAACTTTTTACTCTGCGATTTCGAGCCAATTAATATTATCTATTATTTGTGAAATAATTTTAGAGCTTTGAAAACTACGTGGACGGAGTCGCGTGCAAAGTTAAATAACAAAAACATGATTTTGAAAATGTCAACTTTATTAACTAAAATAATTACTAAATTCTATATCATACAAAAATAACTGACAAAACAACCCGTTATTGGAAAGTCAAGCTACGAATTTTATTACTTTAACAATTTATTGTCACGACTGAAATTAATCTAAATGAATGTGAGAATGTCAGAGATTGGTTATTATTACGGATCAAAATGAGATACAATATCAAAATGAATTAAGTGATATAGGCTGATCAGTTATGAGACTGCAAGATTAACGCATACCAGCTGACGCGAGGTCGATGAGCCGGATAAAAGTAACATACCAACAACATAATATATTTTTTATGACGTTAGTCCAAAACAGTCAACTGCCTTCATAAACACAAAGATAATCGTTAATTATTACATCTAAATATCAAAAGTATCGTAGTGTTTCACGAATATATATCTACAAAAATATCATTAGGACTTCTATATTTTCCCAAAAATATTGACGAATATTTCAACATACAAAATAAATATCTGGGCACTAAATATAACAGTTATACATGCAAAAAATATACATTTCTATGAATTATTTCAAGATGTGTCTGACTTACTGTCATCCGCGCACATTTTAATTATGGCCGGCATAATATAATAGTGCAATGATAAAATTGACTGATTGAAATATTACGTGAGGTCAACACATAAGTATACACTGAAACATGATTATAGAACTCGAATTTTATCACATTTTGCAGTCTTTGAGTAATATAATGAACAACAGGAATAAAATGTCGTTACACTAAAATGATTTGGCACAATATCGTAGAGACTAGTTAAAACTTAATGCTACTTATCTTAAGATAAGCACAAAAGCGAGTCTCAGAGTATCCGCCTAGATCACAGACACAATAAATATAGAAAACCCTAAAATTAGTTCACCCGACCTTGTTAATGAGTTCATCACATATGGCTGTAAGCTCCTCGTTTGCCTTCGTCTTCTGCGCAAGAGACTCCTCGAGTGACGTGATGTGGAGTTCCTTCCTCTTCATCATGGCGTTAAGCTTCAACACTTCCGACTCATGTGTCCTGTTCATCTTCTCCAACTCTTGGTTAGCGTAGTTGAGTTTGGACGTCGCGTGCTGCTTTAGAAGCTCGTAATTGTTTTGCATTTTGGTAAGATTCTCTTCAAACTCTTTGATAGACTTCTTATAGGCGTCTTCGTTAGCCTTACAGTTCAGTATAACCTGTTTGCTCTTCTCGTATTTGCTATGGAGGTCGCTGAAGGACACCTCCATACTGGCTAGATGCGCCGTCTGTTCGTCTCTTTCATTAATTAACTTTATTCTCTCCTCCGCGTGCCTCTTCTTGTCTTGAGCTGTTTCCGAGATCAAACTAGCTATCGTCCTCTCATATTCCTCGACAACAGCAGCCATGCTCTTATTGATCTTAGTCTTCTCAGCCAGCCTATCGATCAAACCATTGATCTTTTTTAATCTATCCTGACTTTCTTCTTCTAAACTTTTCAAATGAGATTCTAATGATGTTAATCTATCCTTTAGTTCTTTACTTTCAGATCTTAGACTGTAAACGTTAATTTCTTTTTCGGCTAATAGCTCTCGTAGCTGTGTAAGAGCCAAGTCGGCTTCGTTCTGCTCTCTTGTGGCATGTGCCACAGTAGTGTCATGCAGGAGAGAACTGTTTCCGCTTAAAGACAGTAGTCTGTCAATAACGGCCATGGCAGGAGACGTGAATGTAAGAGAACGCCTGTTTGATCTGTTTGGGGTCAACGACTTGTTTCTGGGTGTTACCGAGTTGATGGCAGGAGGTACGACCATCATCGGCTTAGATACTGTGACGTTAAGGTCTTCGTTAAATTCCTCACTTGAATTGTGTGTGACGTCCATGTTTTGGGTTATGTTCAAGTTAGAAGGCCCCGCGACGGGAGACTTGACCTCCTTTTCTGGCATCATCGCCTTTGTAGGAGTACTTTGCCTTTTCTGAATCTTATTTAAAGAAGCAACTAAACTCTCAGATGTAATAGACGACATCCTCTTTGCGAAGAGGGGATCAAATTTCAGGAACAAACTCTCTTTACCGCTGTCAGCAACAGTATTTCTCTTATTCTGATTCAGGAGGAACTCAAAAGCTTCCGCATCGATAAACAATTCGCCATTGTCGTCATTTTCGTCATTTCCTTGAGTTGGTAAATCATTGAATTGCATCATGTCAATATTTTCGCCATCAAAATCTGACATTTTGTCGTCAGTATTCAAATCTTCAGCTTCCAGGAATGGTCCCTCTATTGTGTCCTCGTCTTCAGTATTGACTTCTTTGATTGTAGCATTTTTCTCATCAGTACCTTTAGACGAAGTAGTTGTATTAGTTAGGTTTCCTGAACCATCTATTTCCATTAATTCAGTTTCCATTTTGTCGTCAGATAAAACAGTTTGTGTGATATCTTGTACATTGACTTCATCATTTTGAGGTAAAATCATTGAGGAATCTGGAGAACTACTTATTTTGTTTTTGGTGGTTAAAGGAGTTTCCGTTTCAATGTTCAGAGGTGGAGACTGTCGCATTTTAGATTTTGTTGCAAACGGATTGAAGTTCTTGTCATCAATCTCAGGTATGTTAAAAACATTTCTTGAATGGAAGCTTTCATTTGATGATGTGCGTGCAGAATAGTATGCAGACTGTTCTGATGACGTAGTTGATTTTGAATCTTTGGAGAGAAGAGGAGCAGATTCATCAATTTCAATAACCTCGACGGAGGATGTTATAACAGGTTGATCAGCTTCATCTTTAGGTTCAATTTCTTGCTGTAATTTATGTGCTTCTTGCGCTACATTAAGTGTCATTTTGTGAACAATTTTGGCTTCTTCAATTATTTTGTTTTCAATAGTAACATTGCTTAGTTCCAAAGCTACACTTGGTGGTGGTTCCAGGCTTATGTCTCCAATAGCCGATTTCTCAACGGGGCTCTCAGCTGTTTTGTCGGTAACTGCACCACTATAAGTTGAATTGAATTTCCTTTTAGGAGCAACAGTCTTCCTTTCAGGTTGTGATTTTCGCCTGTTCATTATTTCCCTTTTCGGTATAGGCTTTCCTACACTTCTAGAGCTCGGTTTTGATTCAACAGCTTTAGTTGGAGTATCCAGCGATGGTGAGACCCTTATTTTAGTTTTCGTAGCAAATGGATCATCCATTTCATCAAAATTGAAGTTGTATCCTTTAGAAGCGATTGGGGGAGAAGCCGGTGGGGTCAAGACAACTTTACCGTCTGTCGCTAATAGGTGGTCGATATTTTTAACATCAATATTTTCCTCAGGTTTCATTCCAGGAATATCTTCAGCAATTACTGATACAAATGGGCTGTTGTTTTCAGAAAGTATGATTTCGTCATCTTCAGCTTTAATGTCCACACTTTCGCTGACAAGGACATTTGCATTAATAGGTTGATTTTCATTGTCAGGGATAACAGGCTCTGTAGGAATTATGTCAACATTGTTAAGTTGTATATCCGTAACACTGTCTGTAGCAACAGGTATGTCTTCAGTGGCAAAAGGTGCGGCGCCGTCGGTAACTGAGTCCTTAGCTATTTCATCATTTGCTGGAGTAATAGGCAGTTCTTCTCTAATAATTTTCGTTAATTCATCTGCATGTTTAGCTATTTCAGAAACATCTGATAAAATTTCTGGCACAACATTGTAAGCAGCTTCAGGCATAGTTTCTGGACTAATAACTGCATTTGCCACCATTTTGAGATTTTCGGGAAGATTCACTTGTTGTTCTATCGTTACTGGTTCAGGCATGTTTTGGGCTGATTCGAGATTTTCGACATTAGGCACAATATTTGTCTGGTTAATAATGTCAGGCAAAGGTTTAAGTCCAATTACACTTTCAATCATATTCATGGGTTGACTCAAATTTAAACTTTCTTCAGAATTGTGAGTTACTGTTGCATTCAGGCACTCGGTAGCAGTTTCTGTCTGGTTCAAAACTCCAACATCATACTGCACTTCATCAGTTTTGGTATCAATATTCAATGATGATGCAGTTTCAGTTAATACATCTAGCGTGGCAACTTGTGGTTCTTCAGTTAATGGTGGCTTTTCATTCTTAACATCTACATCTTTAATAACTTCTGGCACTTCTTTTATTATTTCTTGATCTAAAGTCAATGTTTCATTCTGTATGTTATCGCCCATTAATGGTAGTGGTTGAGGCAAAACAGTTATATCTTCATTGCATCCTTCTACTTCCATTATTTGTTTTGCTTTTTCAGGTTTCAAGTTATGTACCATCTCAGTAATCTGTGTTTGGACCTTGATATTGTCTACAAGATCAAGTGGCAGACTATGAGGTAGGGTAGAAGCATCAGTCTGGTCAGCAGGCATACTCAATTCTTTCTCAAGGTCATCTTCATCAGGTAGAGGCACTTCAGCAGCCAATTCAGTCATTGATGCCTCTTTAATAGAATTATCTTCATCATCAGGATTAAGTAATGACTTGTTTATTATTTCTTCTAGTGTTTCAGGATTATAAATTGTAGTGTTTGTAGTTTCGGCCAAGTCCGTAATGTTATGTTCACTGACATTTGTAGTATCAATACCAGTTTTATTTGGTTCAATGTTTCCGGTAATGTCTTGAATCAAATTATATTCACTGTGGTTTGTGGACTTTTTTGAATCTACAATATTTTTTTCATTTGGTACAAGTGTTTCAGTACTTGATGATGAATCAGAATATTCTAAAATATTATGTTGGCTATTGAAAGTAACGGTCTCAGACAAAGCCTTTTCTATTGTTTTGGTTACACTGGGTTCTTCCATAGATTTTGTGTTCATTACTGAATTTGTAATTTCAACTGTTTGATCTAATATTGGCTGAATTATATTTTCATAGGTTGCGGTTACATTTGATTCTTCACTTTTATTCACAGACGGGCTCGTAACATCTACAGTTTGATTCAATACAGAAAGGTTTTCTTGTGATGTTACAGAATTTTCCAGGAATTTATCATATAATTTGGTATTGATTGTCTCATTATCATTTTCAAGCGCAATCTCACTTGGTATTCCTACTGTGTTGTTAGACTGATGTATTTGATCCAATATTATATTGTCTTGTCCTGGTATATGAGTTTTACGTAATGCTTCAGGTAGCAAATCTTCAGGTGTTATTGACAGGGTTGCATCTAATATATCTTGTGTAGTATTCAAAATAATTTGTTTCAGCCGGGAAGCACTTGTATTTTCGTTTGTACTTTCTTTAGCTTTTGTTAAGTCCAAATCTTGTGTTTTATCATTCACTGGAGTCTTGTCATTATCTTCTAGCAGAGAATCATTCTTAGTAAATGTTGTTTCACAATCAACAAATTCTGCATCTGATTCACCAGTAAAAGTGCAGTCGGTTTTACAATCAGTCATAGTTCTATCTCTAAAAGAATCATTGTTAGAAATATCCATATATTCTACAGTAGAATTCATATCATCTTGTATTTCTTGTGTTGGTAATTCCAAATTTTGGTTGGTATTTTTAATTTCAGTTTGAGGATGCTGATAAAATAATTTGTGTAGTGGAATACGCTCCTGTCTAAATATGATGGTTGTCTCATCTTTCCATTGCAGTTCCTTCTCAAGATCCTCATTAAAAACAATTGATTCTTTATGCGGGCTGTTTCTTTTTGTTGGACTTGTTTCCTTCTTCCGATGAGCAGAAATAGGTGTTGAAGCCAACATTGCCTGTGACTTGGATTCTTCTGTTGATAGTGTCGCCTCTACTGGGCTGAGTATGTCAGGTTTTACAATATCGTCATTGTCAGCTGGTGGTATGGGACTCTGTGACGATCTAAACATGTTGAGGACTGTTTTGATCCCACGCATAATAGGAGAACTGCCACCATCATTCTTTAGGTTATCTTTAGTTGGTGTTGTTGCTTCAGGGGTTGGAACCGCAGATGATGATGAACTCAACAGAGAGTTTTCATCAATATCACAAGGACCGCTAACTGTGACAGTTACATTTGCATTATCTTGAGTGACTGTGGTATCAAGAGGCCTAAGTACTGATGTGCTTCTATTATTGTCACCTAATTGCTCCGTGGAGATTGCTTGGAGCGGTATAGCTTTGAGAGATTTTACTACAATGTCATTTTTACTCATATTTGAATTAAGGGAGCGAGTTAAATTGCTATTCTCATTAATTGTGACATTAAGTGTGTCGTCACCTGACTCTAGGCTCTTGTTATCAACACAATTAGCAGTGTAGCTCTTAGACATAGGCGACGAGGCCGGAGTAATGGAATACCTGAGTTTCATGTTAAGTTCCGACACGTCCAGCTCTTCGTACCCCTTCTCTGTGAAGGGTAGCACATTATTGTGATGTAAACTGTTCTCTTTATTATCAAAATCACTGTCTATGTCCATCGGCTCAACGTGGTGAGCCATCTCGCACGTCCACTAGTCACACACTTGGATTATCACCAGTCACACACCACACGGAGTTCAGTCACTAGAGATGCCGCCCGCACTCGTTACTCGATCCTCCAACGTCAATCTGGAGCAAGACAAAGAAAAAAATCAGTCCAATGTTTACAGTTAACCGATTTCAGATAGTTTCACTAAGATTTCTAATACGGCGCAGTACAAGCGGCGACGCGCGTATGTATGTCATTTAAAAACAAAAATGTCGCTGGTGTGAACACGCAACTCACTGAAAATCTATTTTTATCCTTTTTGTGTGGCACGAAACGCGACGTTCATTTTATGTAACGCGCGCGCCCGAGGGAATCTTGCCAAAATGCGATGCAGAGCTGTTGAACCCAAACACAAATACACCGCCCGCTTCGAGACCGTTTGAAATCCGGTAACTTTTTATAATTTGAAATGTCAGTTTACAGAAAGGTGTGTGCACACCAAAGCTGGTCGGTTACTTTTTAAATAGCCGGTCACTGATAAAATAACAGTTTTTTTTTTTTAAATTACGATATTACATGATGTTAAAGTAGAACTGCTGCGCATTAGTTGATTTACGATGACTAGTTCTAATTGAATTAGTAATAGTTCTAATTGACAGGCTATGTGCCTAAACAAAGAAATAAAAACAAAAAGACTGCCAACTACGCAAAACGATTCCATGCTAACATAAATTAAATTTATTGAAATTAAATTAACTTCACTGGTTTTGGTTGTGCGTTGCTAGTCATTCGGACAGTCTCAGATCAAGTAATAACAGTAAAAAAACATAATTTTATAACCGGCTTCAGAAAAGGAGGTTACGCATTCGGCGGGTTTTTGTTTTCGTTTTTGTTTGGTCATAAAACTGATACATGTATGTTGTTTGTTTTGTTTGTTACAAGCTTTATTCTTGCGACAATTCTCCTGCATGGAATTTTATAAGTAAAGCCTTTGTCTGTCCGCATTTGGCGTACAATCGTTGCTCTATCTAAGCCATAAAATCTGATTCCTGTGCGTTGTTTTCGGTTCAGAAAGATTTTTCACAATGTTTGATGATAATCACTTGAGAACTTGAGTAATTTCAGGACCGTCACAATAAGGATGATGCCTGGGTCAAAAAAAGAAATTTTAATTAGTCCGCCTAGAAAAAAATATTACTCGTATTTTTTGCTTTAATCTATTAATAAAAAATGACTTAAATACAACGCATTAAAGTTGTGGAGTGGGGGTTGATACATCACAAGTAAGTATAAAATCTACATACTCGTGACGTCATGGCATATTTTAACTCAATGTATCGCCGTAACGTAAAAAAAGAAAAAATACATGTACATATTTTTTTTATAATGTACAGACGCCAGCACATCAACCTACCCGAAACTGTCAAATTGTCCCAATCAACTTTGAACCTTATGCTTTCGTGATAAAGTTTAAAATCAATTAAATAAATTTGACAGATTGTAGTAGGTTGACGTGCTGGCGTCTGTACAAGAACGAAAAAATTTTTTTTAGTCTTCATCCCTATTCACGAGTTATACATGGTCATTTACCCATCAGGTCTGTGAATGTTTTGCGTAATGTGTAATGTTGTTTTAACTGAAACTCACGCGTTTCCCTATGCGGGTAGGCCTATACTTACTTAAAGTATTTTATTTTGTTGAATATTTGAAAGCTTGGGTATATATATTGCAATAAAATATTGAATAAGAATTGCAATAAAAATATATACCAAATTAAGGCCTAGGCAGAGGTAATTAAATATATCACATAATAAAAACTTTTATTTTGGAAGTCGGTGTCTGGTTTATAATATTTATGTTTTTTTTAGAGAGCAGTGGTGGCCCAGTGGTAATGGCCCCGACTTACGAGTTGTAGATCGTGGGTTTGAACCCAGGCAAATGTTTATGGGACCACCGCGGAAGCTTCCTCTACGAAATTAAGAAAGAATTTTCAGAATAAGTCCACAATTGACAAAATATCGAGGGACATACATAAAACAAATAATCATTCAGACGAACATAGAACCTCTTTGGAAGTCGGATAGAAAGACACGAGACACGTTAAAATATCAGTTACTTATAGTCTAGTATTTAAAATAGCGTGCAAGCACCTTTACTTTGTAATGTCAGTTTTTGATAAGTTCGATTACGAAGTAAGCTTTTAAAAAAGTAAGGTCATTTTAATATGTAACATTTGACGTCTGTCATTTTAGTGTAAGCAAATCGTAAAATCATGGCGTAAAATTACTCGTATCGGTCTTAATACAATAAATATGTAATCGTAATTGAAAAAAGTTAAGCAATTGTGCAGTTCTAACAAAACGAAAAAATATATTATTTTATGACCGGCGTTACAAGGTTATGTTGTTGAATTTTGATGAATTGTCAAATGGCCTTACTTTAAGTTTATTTGCAGTTTTTTTTTTATTAATTTAAAATGGTAATAGTGGTGAATCCGCAGTTGCAGCCCGCGATATTCAAATATTCTTACGTTTTTGACTATTTGCAAGTCAGTGTCAGTTTGTTTCTTGATCAAAATAATTATGATCCACACATTTTCCTGAACTTTTCAGAATTTTTCCACAAGACATTTGTTCTTATGGAACAAATCTTACTTAGAGAGATGTTATTAAGTATTGCAATGATTATAATTCTTTAAATACATATCTGTTATAGCCGCGAATCATATTTTGATCAGTACAACCTGACACTGACCTGCAAATTGCAAAAAATGTAAGAACATTTGAATTTCGCGGGCTGCAACTGTGGATTTACCTTAGTCGATCGTGTTTTGTTCGTACACACGCGGCTCCACATCACAGACTAAGGCCCGTATTACAGAACCTCACTCAAAACTCAAGCATTACTTAAAACTCGTTTAAAGCCTTTTGATTGGTTGAAACTAGTTTTAAGTGATGCTTGAGTGTTGAGTGAGGTTCTGTAATATGGGCCTAAATTGGCTCCACATCAAGCTATACATATCCGTACAAGCTGACGTGCTTCGCATTGTAGGGAAATCTTATAGGTACAATGCGAGATCAACCTAAACTAGAAAATAGCTTGATGTGTAGCCATGTGTACCCACACAATCACAAATGCGTGTCTGTCACTGAGACTGACACTAGCTTCAAAAACGGAACTTATCTGACTCATGACTGTCACTTTTATCAGGTGTTATTTTAGTACTATGTGTTTGTTGTAGGACTAGGAAAACAAATAAATATTTAAATAGAAAGATTTTTTATGTAAGAATTTTGCTTAAAATCTTTTATTGAAATTAAAATGAATATTGTAAGTATACAAATATCAAGTTTAATTTCATTTTAACCTTTAATGTCAAGGTTAAGTGTATAAATAACCTCATCGATGTTATCAAATAAATATCTTCAGAAACTTCATAATTATTACATCATTAAGCTGTTTAAAACAAACACTAATTTCAAAAATAATTATTTGACGATTATTGCGTAGTTTTTTTTACCCGCTACTTTACATTAGTCATGGTTCAGAGATTGCAAAAACGCCAAAAACCAGTTGGGGTTCAGCCGTCAAGTCATTACCTCTGCTTAGCTAGTGCATGTGCGACTGTGTCATACGACACACGTTCCATTCGAGTATATATTAAATATCACGCTAGTACATTTGGCGCAATAAGTATATAATCTAGTTGTTGTTACTTATCATCCAGTTCTAAATTTCAATATTGAAGACTATTGAAGGTATTTGAGTATGTTTCTTTACTTATTTTGTTTTCTATTTTTTTGTTACTTTAATAACTGGTTCACAAGTGACATGGTCAATGAAAGTGTCTCTAATTAAAGTTTCTGGTCATGCTCCAGTATAACTTTTTTATATACTTACGAAACTACATTATATTGATATCATAAAGAAAGCTATTTAATATTTATTAGCAATGACTGACTGACAGGCAAGTAAAACTACACTTCCCTGTAATTAAGTTTCTTAAGGTTTAAGTTTTATTTTTTTGCATTTTTATTTTAACTGTCTTCTAATATTAATGAATAAGGAAATCAGGTAGACTTGCATTTATACAAATATTTGATATCATCATAATATTTGCAACCTGAGTGCAATTCAAAATAACAGCTAAGATATTATCCTCTGTCAAGTAAATTAACATAATAAGCTGACATTTATTTTATAAAAAAGCATATGTTTAACTTACTGAGGCTAAAGTATCTTTAAAATTATTTTATTTTTTATTCCAGTATAAAATATGGAAATAGAACATGGCGTTACTGTGAAATTATTATTTTTCGCGCGATCCAAGGAGTTGGCAGGAACCAGGGAGTCCACAATCCGTCTCCCAACCAAGATCAGCTACAAGAAACTCCTGAACATTATTAGTGAAAACTACAATTTGCAATCTATAAAAGACAATATATTGTTGGCTAAAAACGAAGAGGTTTGCGAAGAGGAGGTTGATATAGAAATTCAAGATCGAGACAGTATTGCCGTGATTCCTCCGATCAGTGGTGGATAATATTTGGAAACCTGTCTGATAGAACCCATTGCATCTTCAAATTTCAGTATTTTTCTAATTTAATACAATACCTATTAACTATAGAACATAACCTGAACCTCTTTTATATCCAATTAGAAAATTAAAGCTAAAATGGATCACCTAAAGCTGACGATGGATAAGCTGTCAGTTGATGAGATTACAGAACTAGTCACCGCTGACAGCTGTGGAGCTATATCTGTCTTCATCGGCACCACTAGAGACAATTTCGAAGGCAAAAAGGTTGGTAATTTTTTTTTAGCTCTTTAAAGGGCAATTATAAACTAAGTTTGATCTATAAATCGCCACTATAAAAACAGTATCCAACATTTTCTATGATAAATGATTTATTTCTGCAAGTAGGTTTGTACAAACACTTTTACACGTCAATCATATTTTAAAAACTAGATGAGGTCGGCGTTTCCTATCTGACTACTCTGAGAAGAAAGGCCGAAGCAAACTCAGAGGTCACAGTCTCTTTTAAAGTCCAGACATAATCTTGGTCAGATCATGTGAAGACGATGTAGATTGATGTCTGAAATGGTCTTTTGAGGAAATAACCAACCAGATTGAGAAGACCTGTCCAGTCAGTGCACGCATTTGTCAGTTATCGTGCAGCTCAACTCAGAATTTAAGGAGCTCAACGATTCGACGAACAATACCAAAGAAAGGACGTTTGGGTAGGCCACATAAATTACTCAAACTGCCAGACCATGATAAAAACTAATTGACAAAAAAAAAAAAAAACAAAAGGGAATAACCTGCATAGTCTTCACATTCACAATAATTAAAATAATTACTTTAAAGTAAATATTCATGTCAATGAATATATAACATTCATTAATGTCAATGTGTATATAATAACACGGAAATAATCTTGGTCAGAGCATTTCAATTTGAGGACCATGTAGATTTGTGTCTGAAATGGTCTTTTGAGGAAAGAACCATACAGATTTGAGTGGACCTGGCCAGTCAGTGCACGCATTTGTCAGTAATCGTGTAGCTCAACTCAGAACTTAAAAAGAGCTTAACGAATCGACGAACAATACCAAAGAAAGGATATTATGGATAGCATGCAACAGTAAGAAACAGCATGTTGAAGATTAGTTCCAAGTACCTATATCAAGTTAGGAACCAAGGTTTAACCAATGTTTTGTAACAATATTCTGATTGAAAAGAGTGTCCATGGAGTTTCTTGCCCGTTCTTCTCCATAGGAACCTACTACGCTTTGGAATGGGCAACTAGCTTCATCTTTCTGACTGACCGACCCCTTTACAATTCAAAAGTACGTGTAATTGGTTTATTTGGAATAAATGATTTGAGTTTGGAATATTGTAAATAATTAACCAGTATTCTAATCCCTAGGCTATAAAAATATAGTCTTGGTATAGTATATTGTTAGTAGGACCTAAATACATATAAATATTTTTTTATCATCTGACTCACAAGCAATAGCTGTACATTGTAATTCTAATTTTTAGAACTGGAAACAAATACTAGTTAAAAAAACATGGTTTTTCAGTAGATTACAAGTAAATTAGATGGCACAAAAGTAAAGAAAGAATAATATTTATTTGGACACAGTTTTTCGTGAAACACATAATAACAAAATAATAAAATGAAAATAAAGCAATAATAATAATACAATGACAAGTAATAATGATAATACATAAGTAGTGTGCGACCGAAACACGGATTTACCCAAAGCCGATTATTCGGCTGTTCATTTAGTGTCGGCCGAAACCGAAACTTTCGTATAGACGCGAAAGTGCCCAGGTAGCACGCGAAATTAGGTTTTTTTGCTACTCAGGTGGTATATCAGGTAATTTATCAGGTGGTATATTGAACAAAAGATAATTCGCAACAGTAGCGAATGGGTATGTTATGTATTTACGGAAGAATAATAATTATACCGTCAATGCAACAAAATTCACTAACTTAGAATTAGATGCAAACTTTGCTAACATAAATGCGAGATTAAATACCTATCACTGAAGCTAATTAAAGAAACAAATGGAGGGCGAATCCACTAGCTTGACCGACAAGAAGACTTTATACCTGTATATATCGCAACCGTCAGGTCACGTCGTCATTTGACCGAAACCGAAACTGCGGCCGAAACCAGTATTTTTGGCTGAGACTGGCCGAAACTGGTCATTAATAATAAGTAAACACCGAAAGCTAAAACCGAGGCCAGTAGGACTAGACCAACATGCCTTAAAAGCTCAGATAGAAATAACCATAAATCCCTAATATTATGAACTCTGTACCTTAGCTTTTGCAGTATTTGTAACGCTAACCTCCGAATACTGAAACGTCACTCAAAATTTAAGTAGCACTTATATTTAACAGATACTCAAAAGTGACGTTTGACAATACGAAATCTAAAGTTTAGGAGCTGCTCAAATGTTAAGCAGCACTTAAATTTTGAGTGACGTTTTAGTATTCGGGGGTTACTGCCATAAAGTCCAGGCAATGAAATTAGTATGGGCAAAAATCTAAAGTTATTTGAGAGTCAGCACTTTTTGAAAGTCAAAATTGCATAATTTGCATTTTGACTTTCAAAAAGTGCATTTGCATTGGTCCTACTGCTTTAGCTGGGGACAAGAAGTGGCGCAACGAACTCCCCAGCCTCTCTCTTTTGTCTGGGCATCCTAATACCTTCCTTCACAAACCTTGCCAATAACATTACGGTAGCCAAGATTTGCCTTGCAAATAACGTAATGTACCCCAGATTTTGTAGAATCTTGATTTTAAAAAGTGTCCTTGGAGTTTCTTGCCCGTTCCATAAGAGATCTACGTTTTGAGATGGGTAACTAGCTTCTGAGCTGGGGCTTCTGACTAACTGACCAGGGCCGTAGGCATAGGGGGGGGAGGGGGAGGTTTCTACACGCAAACGCACTGTATCGTCGTATTGAACGCTTCTGCCTCATAATTTCTCAACTCTTTTTTATAAATCTATACTCTTTTGGAAGCGTATAGGAGCGTGTAAATAAGAGGCAAGATAAATAGCAAGAAGTGAAAGTATAATAAGGCGAAGATGAAATGAGATACAGTGTTATACAGAAGTTAAGACGAAGAGGAAACGACTTTAAACAATACAGAATAAATTACGAATGAACAGCGATGTGAGAAAAAGGAATTACGCGGTCTAAATAAACTACTCGGTAGCGAGCCAAAGCGACGAGGGTTTGCGTCAAGGGCTTCTGGCTGACTGTCTGGTGGTCGCCGCCGACTGCCTCTTGAGAGGGTTGCGGAGGAGGCGCGGTGCGCGGCGTCAGGGGTGAGGTAGGCAGGCCGGTGGAGTGGTGGCACGCGGCGCATGCACCTGCTGCGCGCGAGCACCTTCACGCCACCAATAAGTAAGTAGGTAGGTAGGACTGTGAACAATATTTACAATTAATGTGGGTCTTATTCACTTGACACCACAGGACCCCCTTACGAATAAAAGGGCCGCTCTATTTGTACCGTTCAGGGAACTTTACTTTGCGTCCCGAACGAGTAGTACGCATTGGTCGCGCAACTTGTGTTTCAACGTTATCACGCCATGCATATGCTGGTTTTACTCTGTCAATTGAGACCTTGACGGTTTTGTTATTGAGCACTATGTCGAACGTCTTTGGACTTCTTGAAACGACCTTATGAGGGCCGCTGTAAGGTGGTTCTAGCGATCCACGAAGCAGATCTTGGCGCAAGAACACATGCGTAGTGGTATGTAAATCCTTGTGCTCGAAAACCCTATGCTGCGAATGGTCCGATGCTGGACACGGGCGTAGGTCGGACATTCTTTGTCGTAAAATACTGACAAAATCTGGGTAATCTACCTTGTCGTTTGTTGTGGTGAAGAACTCACCGGGGACTCGTAACTGTTCTCCAAACACCAATTCTGCTGGTGAGCATTGCAAATCCTCTTTGCATGCTGTCCGTAATCCTAAAAGTACTACGGGAAGAGAACTTACCCAATCCTTCGTACCGTGTGACATCAAAGCAGCTTTGAGCGTGCGATGTAAACGCTCAATCATGCCGTTGCAGGCTGGATGGTACGCTGTTGTCCTCGCCAACTTGATTCCATACGTCTTTGCTAAATTTTGGAATAAGTGTGATTGAAATTGTCTACCTTGGTCTGTTATTACCTTCTTCCGGCAACCATACCGAGCAATCCACTCCATCACAAATGCCTTCGTCACAGTCTCCGCTGTCATGTCGGGAAGTGGAATCACCTCAGGCCATCTGGTATACCTGTCAATGATAGTAAGACAGTATTTAAAACTGGAAGATATCGGTAGTGGTCCAATTAGGTCCATATTAACCTCTGCGAAACGAACATCTGGTATATCAAATTTACCAAGAGGAGATGTCGTATGCCTTGTTACCTTCGACTTTTGACAAGGAATGCACTCTCTAACCCAAGCGCGAACATCTTTCCTAAGGGAAGGCCAAACAAAACGTTCACTGACCATTTTGATGGATGCCTTTGCACCAGGGTGGCTTAGACTGTGCAACGTCTCGAATACACGGCGTCTGTGGGTAGCTGTCACGAACGGTCTATGTTTTGCCAAAGAAACATCACAATAAATAGGTACGTTAGAATTTGGTACTTGCGCTAACTCCAGTGTCAACGAATGGTTACCCTTCAGTAGCTGTAGTAGCTCTGGATCGTCACGCTGCGCAAGGGCAAGCTCCATGAAGTCCACTGGCGCAGTGACTGCCTCAATACGAGACAATGCATCGGCCACCTGGTTGTTCTGCCCGGAAACATGCTGGATGTCAGTTGTAAACTGGGAAATAAAATACAGTTGATTAATCTGTCTTGGTGAGCCTTGTTGGTCCTTCTTTTTAAATGCACTTATGAGCGGCTTATGATCGGTGTAAACTGTGAAATTTCGTGCTTCTACCATATGCCGAAAATGTTTGATAGCCTCGTATATGGCTAGGAGTTCGCGATCATAAGCGCTGTACTTCTGCTGTGTGGGGCTCATCTTCTTGGAGTAGAAAGCCAAGGGCTGCCAGATGTTATCTACCCTCTGCTGTAATACAGCTCCTAAGGAAACATTAGATGCATCTACCACCAATGCCAGCTGCGTATCAGAAACTGGGTGAACCAATAACGCTGCATCTGAAAGGCTATGTTTACAACGCTCAAACACCTCTAACAACTCGGAAGTCCACTTTACTGGTTTTGATCCTTTCATGTCTGGGCCTGCCAATAAATCATTCAATGGGGCTTGTAACTCTGCAGCATTTTTCAAGAAACGCCTGTAAAAATTGAGCATCCCTAAGAATCTTCTCAAGCATTTTATAGTCTGTGGCGGTGGGTAGTTCTGAATAACCTTCACCTTCTCCTCTAACGGGCACACTCCTTTTGCTGAAACAGTATAACCAAGGAAAGTTACCTGCTGCTGACCAAAATTGCACTTAGCTACGTTGACGACCACTCCATACTCTTCGAGTCGTGCGAACAGTTTCCTTAGATGCTCTTCATGCTCCTGTGTACTTCTAGAAGCTATTAAGAGATCATCTATGTATGGAAAACAGAAGTCTAAATCACGAACCAATCCATCTATAAAACGTTGGAACGTCTGTGCAGCGTTCCTCAGACCAAATGACATAAAAGGAAATTCAAACAACCCAAACGGTGTCGTGATGGCTGTCTTCTCTATATCTGCTGGATTTACTGGAATTTGTTGGTATGCTTTAACTAGGTCTACGACTGAGAAAATAGTGCTTCCATGTAAATGCTGTGAAAAATCTTCAATGTGACGTACGGGGTATCTGTCTGGCACTGTCCTTGCATTCAGTGCACGGTAATCACCGCAGGGTCTCCAAGTGTCGTCGTGCTTTGGCACCAGGTGTAAAGCAGATGCCCAAGGTCCGCTGGAGCAACGAGCTGTCCCCTCCTTAACCATAGCTTGAAACTCTAACTTAGCTACCTTCAAACGATCTGGTGCTAAACGGCGTGGCCTGCAGAAAACGGGTGGTCCGGGCGTCGTATTAATAAAATGTACGGTAGAATGACGTACCTCCCTTGGTGCACCAGATGGACGTGAAATAGCCGGAAATTCTCGCAGCAACTCATGGTACCGAGAAGTACCATTAACGGCCTTGACGCTGGGGATTTCCACCTTCGCAACTGCTCCGCTAACAAAAAGGTTAGTTAATCCATCAATCAACCTATTGTTGTGGCAATCTACTAATAGATTATAATGGGAAAGAAAATCATAACCAATAATTGGCTTGGTCACATCTGCGACGACAAACTTCCAGCTAAACTCCCTGCGTAATCCTAAATTCAGCTGCAAATTAATATACCCGTACGTGGATATAACAGAATTATTAGCTGCGCTCAGGTCGTAATTTACACGTACCCGTTTCTCATTTAAATAACTGCGGGGGTAGACGCACAGATCGGAACCCGTATCGACCAGAAATGGTTTTCTAGATTGAAGATCTACGACGAATAAACGGCTGGAAATGCTGCAACAATCGCTCGCCGTCTTTAGCGACCGGCTTTGGCGTTTTCCGAAACATAATCACACGGTTTTATGCAGTGATGAGCTTTCTCTGCAAATTTATGATGGTACCAACATAAGCGACGATCGCCGACCATCTTGAATGAGCGGGCTCTTGAACGACTTCTCGACCGGGAAAAATGCCGGTTACGACTCCTATCTGACCTACCCCCGGTACGAGATTGCCGATCCACTGTAGTCGATAACTCATCTAGTTTCCGCGTGAGACTGGCTATTTCTGTACGCATTACCTCAAGTAAGCTCCCTGCAGAGGATGAAGTACTTGCAACCTGGGCGACCGGGTTCACCGGAGCGATCTCCAATACCCGGTCCGCCAGCTCCGCAACAGCTTCCAGGGACGTACTTGCTTGGGACGCCACAATCGCCTGAAGACCGGTCGGCAGACGGCTGGTCCAGATGGTGCGCAAAAAGTCATCAGGTACACCTCGGCCAGCCAGGCTCTGAAGGTGGCGAAGAAATGCCGATGGCTTGCGGTCTCCAAGCTCTTCATGAATAAGCAGTTGACGCACTTTCTTTTCCTGGGAAACTGACAAACGCTTAATTAGCTCCGCTTTTAGCTTTTCGTATTTATTACTAGTGGGTGGATTCTCTACAATATCCTCTAGTTGAGCCATAATGGAAGGTTCTAGATTACCGACCACAGTAAAATATTTCGTCGAATCGGAGGTAATGTTCGATAAAGCAAACTGGGCTTCAACTTGAGCAAACCATACCGCGGGTTTATCAGGCCAAAAAGGAGGAACTCGTACTCTAACCTTAGCGATCTCTGCTGATCCCAACGCTGCAACCAACGCTTCCGTAAATTTTTCGTCTGCCATCTCTGCAACAACTTGCAAAAAAAATATTGCTTGACCCCAACTTGCCCTTCGCGAACGTTCCAGAAACTTCTCTGACGTCACGCGGTCGCGTCTCAATATCCTCACGCCGCGCCTTACTTACGGGGTCACCACTTTTGGAAGCGTATAGGAGCGTGTAAATAAGAGGCAAGATAAATAGCAAGAAGTGAAAGTATAATAAGGCGAAGATGAAATGAGATACAGTGTTATACAGAAGTTAAGACGAAGAGGAAACGACTTTAAACAATACAGAATAAATTACGAATGAACAGCGATGTGAGAAAAAGGAATTACGCGGTCTAAATAAACTACTCGGTAGCGAGCCAAAGCGACGAGGGTTTGCGTCAAGGGCTTCTGGCTGACTGTCTGGTGGTCGCCGCCGACTGCCTCTTGAGAGGGTTGCGGAGGAGGCGCGGTGCGCGGCGTCAGGGGTGAGGTAGGCAGGCCGGTGGAGTGGTGGCACGCGGCGCATGCACCTGCTCGCGAGCACCTTCACGCCACCAATAAGTAAGTAGGTAGGTAGGACTGTGAACAATATTTACAATTAATGTGGGTCTTATTCACTTGACACCACACTCTTATTGTTTTTTAAAACAGCATTGTTTATTCATTTTGCGGAAATTTCTTTAAAAAAAATTGGCAAGATTAACCGCCCCCCCAACCCCCCGAAGCGTCAGTACACACAGGGCCGTACCTATGTGTACCGACGCTTTGACCGTTCAAAAGTGTCTGTAAATGGTTTAATTGAAATACATGCTTTGAGTTTGAGTTTACGAAAGATCGGTATCCCCAAACATAAAACACCGGCCAAGTGCGTGCCGGACCACGCACAATGAATGGGTTCCGTAGTTGGGATGAATTTATCGAAAGAAAAAACATAACTATGTAGTTGAAAAACATGTTCTCCCATACGAAAAAAATGTTTCATTATTTTATCACTTTGTCGGCGTGATTAATATGTATACCCATGCTAAATTTCAGCTAAACAAAGTTCTATTAGCATTCTGGTACAAAGAGTCTCTGAGCTAAGCCGCGGACAGACGGACAGACAGACATGGCGTAACTATAAAGGTTCCTCGTTTAATACGGAACCCTAAAAAACGACTCGTGCTACCAGCTACGACACAATAAAGTGCAATTCAGGTCGCACAGCGCTAATCACCTACAGTTATATTCACCTAGAGGTTGCTTCTTTTTGTATCGCGTAACTCTTAGATCTACTGACTACGTTACACTCACTGAATTGGCCCGACAAGACGGGCCCGCCGCGTACTTGTAGCTTTATACCTAAACTGCGGAGTGTCCCACCTGTAATCATATGTGGTATTACAGAAAAGTAATATTACACGTTTGCAAAATGCAAGTCATTCGTAAGACAAATTCGGTGATAACTGACTGATAATGCGACGTTGGAAAATATAGCAAACAATAATATTGTGTAATCGCTAGTGGATAACGATAGACAATTTGAGACATAAGTGGGTATGTAGGTAACGTTGTAGGTACAGACGCCAGCACATCAACCTACTATAATCTGTCAAATTTCATTAATAAATTTTCAACTTTATAACTGAAGCATAAGGTTCAAAGTTGATTGGGATTTTTTTTCAGTTTCGGGTAGGTTGACGTATTGGCGTCTGTACTAATATTATAAAAAGGTAACATTTCTGAGTTTGTATCTAGGAGGTGATCTCCTAAACTCATCCAATTTAATAAATCTTTCACTGATAGAAACCTACACTATTGCCGAGTCATCACCTGTTTAGCCTTTTCCCCAACTATGTTGAGGTTGGCTTCCAGTCTAACCGTATGTAGCTGAATACCTGTATTTTACATGGAGCGACTGTCTATCTGACCTCCACAACCCAATTACTGCGTAACTCGATATACCTACCTTGGTAAGACAGAACAAGGCGACACTGATGCCGAGTGTCATAGGGTATGTTTTATGGAAGGTTATAATTGAAGTCGCGCAGAAACTAGTGTTCAATATTTTTTTCTGACGTTTTATGACGTGCAATGCAAGTGACATTTAACCTGAGGGTGATCAATGAGTTACGAGGTCGATTATCCTAGTCGGCCCTGAGCGAGAAAGCATTGAACAGTTTATTCCCCTAACTAATAAAGTCGGAATAAAGACATGTCACTAATAACGGCCACTGACTTATGAGTTGTATGTCGTGGGTTCAAACTTCGAATCCAGGCAGTCACGTTACGCCCGGGTGTCATCACTGCGTGGATCGCCCGGAGGACACGGTGGAGCATACGGTGGAGATCTGCCCGGCTTGGGCAGAGCACCGCCGTGTCCTCGTGGAGGCGATCGGTGGCGGGGATCTGTCGCGTACGGCCCTGGTCCAGGCCATGGTACGGAGCGAGAGGGCATGGGAGGCCGTCACCTCCTTTTGCGAAGCAGTAATGCTCGCGAAGGAGGAGGTGGAACGCGTGAGGGAGAGGCAAAATTCGCTCCCTCACGCCCCTAGCCGCCGCAGGAGGAGACGCCCTGGGCGTCGGGAATCGCAGGCCGATTCCCGGCCACCGTAGGCGCGGGCTTGCGGACGGTGAGCAATGGGTAGCTCGCCGTCCGGTAAGGACCAGGTTCCACGCGCGCCTCAAGGAGATGTCAGCGAGTGAAGGGGTCCGCTGGGACCATTGCCTGCCGGGGTTGCGGGAAAGTCCAAAAGGGATACCGTGGCCCCCTGGCACTGCACAGGCAACTGAAGGAACACGAGTGGGTTTTAGTCAGTAAGAAGAGTCTGACACGCCCTCCCGCTCCGCCCAGAGCGGGATTGGTCATGTGATGATTTCCCACCCATAAAAAAAATAATAAAAAAAAGGCAGTCACGTTACTTTGTGTGAATTATTTCATCACCACTGCTCTCAAAACGGTGAAGGAAAACATCGTGAGGAAACCGGCATGTTCTAGAACCAGAAATTCCAAGACATGTGACATCAATCAACCCGCACTGGGACCGCGCGTGGTAGATTATAGCCCACTCCCCGCTCGAAGAGAGGAGGCCTGTGTCTTAGCAGTGGGAATATTATAAGCTATTTATGCTTTTTTTCTATGAATAACGTTATTTTAACCAATAATTATGCAATTTTTCTATGAATTACGTTATTTTAACCAATAATTATGCTAATTTTCTATGAATAACGTTATTTTAACCAATATTTTTTTGGTGTCGCTAAACAGTGGATCAACACAGCCGTTATCATTTATCACTTGTACAAATACAACGTCACAAGTTAATTTAGTTCCAAAACAAACAGGTTTCCGAACACTTTTACCTACAAAAATGTTTTTCACTTAAATTTTCCTTTCCTGTCACGTTCCGTTCCGCATGGGATGCTCCTATAATAGTGTAATTAATCCACTATCTGCTTCTCCCCTGTGAGTTTTGAGAGTCATAAAACTAACTGAGGCCTCAATCATCTCTATTCACAGGTCAGCCTTTTCATTTCAACTGTAGACCACTATTTGCCTCCTCCCTTTACGCCATTCTTTGTTCAGTCCTACTTATTCATACATGGATGTAGTTACTTGGTTGGCCTATCTGGTCCAGGTCAGCTCGAATATAAAACATGATCATAAAAATACACTTTTCATTCTGTAATCGCAAAAAAAAACGAAACTGTCATTCCATTTCTTTAAATATTTGTATGCCAGTCCATGGCGACACATGTAGATCATAATCCTATATTATTAAGACCATTATTGTAGCGTTTTTTAATGCAAATAAAAATATCTAAACCTAACCTTTTTTTTTCCATCAGGTGGTGCGGCTGGAGTACGAAGCCTACGAGCCCATGGCTCTAAAGGCTATGAAGGCTATTTGCGACGAGGTCCGGGACAAGTGGCCCGCCATCCACAGCATAGCTATATTTCACAGGTTTGTGTCCTTTCTGTAGATGCTTCAAGCCAAGTCCTAGGTCGATTCGGTCAACTTTACTGTAACCTCACATTATGAATACTTTACCGGGTATTAAAAATGCTATGCCCTTAGTTTTTCTGAAGGATCGAATCTTACAATGAGGTAATACGGAGGACTTAGATCGTCAATATATAAAAGAAGAACAGTGGAATGACATAAAATTGTTTAAAATGAAATGAATTGAAAAGTGGAACTCTATACGATGTCAATGATGATGAATTAGATCAAGTTCGTTCTAGCGCGCCAAAGTATTGCAGTATAGGCAGAACCTGAAAAAAAGAAATGTGGCCGAAAGTCACAAAACAAACAGACAGAAAACTTTATTTTCGGAAGTAGGTGACAAAAAACGTAAATTCAAAACCAAAGACACCGACTCCCGAAATTAAAGTTATTTTTCACTTTGTGTTTGTTTCTGGAAGATTTTTTTTTTTTTTGCAAAAAGCTTTTATTTTTTCATTTTTAGTTGGGGTACCTAATGTAAATAACAGTGACAGGAACATATTATAACATCATCCACATAGACGAAGTGGGAAAAATACATATTATCGAAGTTTACTCAAAAACTACCCAAACAAAGTCAATACAATTTATATGGGGCCACCTCTGAAGTATGACCTACCAAACAAAAAAGAATCATCAAAAGTAATTCAGTATTAGCGCAGTATTCGCGTACCAACAGGACACACAAAAAAAAAAACATACAGCTTTGAAGTCGGTTAAAAACATAAGCAGTATAAGCAAAACATAACTCATGCTAATAATGAGTTATGTTTTGCTTATCAGGTTTCCGCATATTTTATTAAAAATAAAATAAAAATGCGAAAATATTATAAAGGCCTTGTTGAACACCTGGGTAAACGATTCTTTTAATTAGTCGATCGTCAATATTGATACAGATGACAGGAAATTTCAGCGTATTTTTCTTATGTTAATAAGAACAAAACGCTGAAAATTCCTGTCATCTAGGTGCGCGCTTAGTGTTTCAAGTTCACGTTCATAAATATTAATGTGTCGCTCGCACTAATTAGCATTAGGTGTAGTTTATAACAACACTGTTGATACAATAGGTAGAATCAATTAAAGGCTCGTGCAAATCAGCGCGACGCGACTCGAACAATACAACTTCTAAGAAAACTTCACGGTATAACAATAACCGGTGTCGCGTCGCGCTGTCGCGTCCCGCTAGTCTCCACGAAGCTTAAACGGTTCTGGGCGCTGAATATTTTGGCGCATGCCTGCAAGAAAGAATTAGAATAAGTTTATTAACGCCTATTATGACGCATAAAATTAAAAAATGTAGGAAGAACAGTAAGGAAAAATTAAACTAAATATAGAGAAAATATGCGTCACATCCTCCCAAAACAGCCATCGCTCAGCATAATGCGTTTACAGCGTTCACAATTTATTTTTAACCATCGACGAAAAAAGGGAATGTTATAAGTTTAACGCGTGTATGTGCATGCAGTGCATGTCTGTCTGCGGCATCGTAGCTCCCAAACGGCTGAACCGATTTTGTTTTATTTGATCTTATTTCAAGTGATTGTTAGGGGCCGTAGCATGTTCTTCTTTAGTTTCTGCTACCATCCATAATATGAGGAAAAAAGCGTGAATTTATGTTCTAATGAAATTAATATATCACAGACATAAGAAGATCTTCTGCATAACAACATTTATAAATTCATTAATCCACTGACAGACTATGCACCACAGCCTTAACCGCTGGGTCTGAAAGCATGAAATTGTACACAAGAGTTATTTATATAGTGAAAGTGAGTACTATGAAAGGAAAAAATATGTAAATTCATCCCCTTCTGCCTGCCTAGCCTTATCCCAACTGCGTTGGGGTCAGCTTCCAGTCTAACCGGATCCAGCTGAATACCAGTATTTTATATGGAGCGACTGCCTAACTGACCTCCACAACCCAGTAATTGGGTGATACGATACCCCTTGGTAAGACTGGTTGTCAGACTTTCGGGTCACTGTTCTGACGGGTTGGACTGGTTGTCAGACCCGTAACGACTGTCAATGATCCACGAATGACAGCCGGGACCAACGACTTAACGTGCTTTCCGAGGCACGGAGGAGTCTCGGTACGTAAAGATGGTCACCCATCCACAGACCAACCCCGGCAAGCGTAGCTTAACCTGACGGATCGACCCGTGCGGCAGTTATTACTTAGCCACGAACTCCTCCCCTTCCCCTTCTAAAGGGGTTAAATTGAGGATGAAAGTTATTCATTTTTGCCGATGGGAAATCCCATTGGGCGGTCGGCTTGTGTCACAATAATAAGAGTTTTTTCACTATAATAACACTCACTTGAAAGGTTACAAAGTCACTAGGGAATCAATGTAAATGAACTTGTACGCAATATCGTAAGTAATGATAACGAATAACATACTTAAATAATTATTGTTAAATGAAACTTTGTTGCGTTGCCGAGATAACGTCACTAATAAAAAACAATTGACGCAATGTTTACTGACAAGCCTCGGGACCGGTTTCGGTTTCTTTTACAAGCCGTGCGCCCAATGGGTTTCCTTCGGCAAAAATGACGAACTACCTTACAAACTTTCATCCCTTATTTAACCCCATTAGGGGATCAATTTTCGTCACGTCGCATACCATCGCAAACCCGCGCTATAGCTTGGTGTTCGCTTAGCGTTCTTTCTGACTTTTTTTTTCTTTTTGCTTGGCTCCTGACAGTAGTATCGTGATGTTATAGTTTATTATGTTATATACATTCCTCAAAAATTGAAAAAAAAAATTTTTTACTCTATCCAATGCTAAAATAATTTTTCAAATCCGACTAGTAGTTCTGGGGCCTTATTATGAAATAATAATGCCATCATTATTCCACTGCGAAAAGGATGGTGCTAGCGGCCTTGTATACCTCCGTCTCTCACTCACACTGGAATAAAAGTGGCATTAATACGTCATAATACGGCCCCTGGACACAAACAAACAAACAAATTTTACCTCTTTATAATGTCAGTGTAATCTTCTGCCAGCGACTTGGTCCGCGAACCTATATCCTTCCTCAAAAATTGGGCTATCCAATGCGAAAAGAATTTTTCAAATCCAACTGGTAGTTCCGGAGATTATACCAACGTACAAACTTACAAACAACAAAAAAAAATACCTCTTTATAAAGTATTATATTATATTATTATAGTATAGCACATAATATTAGTAGACATAATACTATAGTGTAGATAACATTTTTAGTCCTACCTTAATACAGAATGTCATGTCGCAGACATTGCAGTGTAGTTTAAAGTAATCATTCAATTTAATCGCCTTGTTTACATCAGCAGCCACATTTGCATCTAATTATACCTACAGTACAACAATTTTCTTAATGTCCCTCGGCAAACTAACAAGGTGCCCCCGTGAACCCCTATTATACATTGCAACTTTCATCGAAATCATTAGAGCCCTTTTCGAGAACGTGATTACAAATATATTATACAAATATTGCTCTTTTAATAGTATAGGATTAATTCTTGTCTGTTTAAGGTACATTTGCTCAACAGTGCGGCAAATGGTGTATTTTAGGTACTTATAAATGTAGAAGTAGAAAACACAAAACAACTCGTACAGAAAATACATGCTTTTAAATCCATCCTACGTTGTCAGGGTCAGTGAAACAGTATTATTAATTATCAATAGAAAATTGCTTACATCCTTTTTAACGTTCCTAGTGTTTATTTTGAACTCTATCACGTTTATATAAGGTTCAAAGTTGAAGAATTTGTTGGAAAAAGTCAGTAGCGGTATAATAATATATGAATGCAATATCGAAGTGATGTGGGACCTCGATTCAACGTTTTTGTTATTTATAAAAAGATGTTTAATATTAGCTTGTTAATAAACAAAAAATACTTGAATGAGATTCTAGATAATAAAGCGCTATTGCTGAACATGACGTGGGCACGTTATTGGGTTTCTCGGAAAAAACTACTAGCAATCTAACTAGCCCTTTCACTTTCGGAAAGTAGAAACGTGTTTGCGAAACATTATTAGGTTAGGTACAAGCTGTGCGCTCAATGAAATTTCCCATCGGCAAAAATTACGAACTTCTGTAGGTACAGACGCCAGCACATCAACCTACCCAAAACTGTAAAATTTTCCCAATCAACTTAGAAACTTACACTTTAGTGATAAAGTTGAAAATCTATTAAAGAAATTTGACAGATTGTAGTAGGTTGATGTGCTGGCGTCTGTACAAACTTTCGTCCCCTATCCACCTTTAGGGGATGAATTTTCAAAAATTCTTTTGATAACTTTCTTTATTTATGGAATTCTTGTTACAAAATTTCATGCTTCTTGACCCTCTGTGTTGCTGGTTTAGACTGTGCGTGGTCTGTCAGAAATGAATGAATTTAAGATTTTTATTAAGTAGCGGTCAGGATTCTGTATTCTGTTCTTGCAAAGTCTTAAAGAAGACATTCAAGTCGTCCCGCCGTGTCTTTCGTGGTCTACCGGGGTCCCATGTAGTCAACGATTAAAATGATTAGTTTAGATTTCTCACCGTCGCGAAAACGTGTCCATATTGAGAAGAGTGAGCTCACATGATAATAATGGCTTTTCTGTGACAATGACAACCAAGTCAAATCACTGCGTTATTGTTTGTGTTTGAGGCGTCAAAACGAAACAGAAACGCCATCATCTTTTTACGCGTTAGGACGAATCTAATGATATAAATCTTTCCGTGTTGTTGTTTCATTTAATGTGAATCATCATTCTGTTGCCCATGTCTCAATTTGTTGGGGTCAGGACATTCAATGTGAATAACTAATATAATAGGGTGTTTTACTCTATATGAGAAAAAATCTAAAAATGTATTATTGAGATAGCTTAGGCAAAAAGCAGTCGGAAAACGTTAGTTTTAGTTCATAAAATAGCAAACTACATTTTAAAATTCAATTCAAAGGTTTTAGCTTTTTTAATCTGTTTCATAACACCATTAGATAATAGTCGCCATGTTATTACGTCATACGGCTATGTAAACATAGAAAGTGTAAGACCTAGTTTCACCATACACTGTTAGTTAGTTTTGACGTCCCGTTAAATAGACAACGGCCCGTTAAGCGTAGTGAGTGTTTCACCAAGTACTAACGAATCGTTAATCCTCTTAACAAGGCGTCAAACTTAATCACTGCTCCAAAGGTCCGTTAATGCTTTTAACGGCTGTCAATTGGTTGTAAGTTGGTCAAATAAAATGGAAGCAGCGTAAAATTTTATTTTTGAACACGGAAATGATGATATTTTCGAAAATTTACAACTTTTAGACAATAAAGTTCAACGTCCTAAAACATACAAAGATCGACGTGACTTATATTTTGAAGAATATGACGATCTAGATTTCAGGACAAGGTTTCGTTTATCGAAAGAATCTTGTACATATAGAGGTCTTGCAAATGATTGAAGATAAACTTCAATATCCATCAAATCGGTTAGTACCTACCTTAAAATTGCCTTATTAGGTATGTGAATTGTAATAAAAATATGCCTATGATTCGACTTACAACTTCTTACGTAAGTAGGTACCCACCCATGATGTTTAATATTATTAGAAATGTTTGTTACCTAACGTAGTGTAAAAGCTCACAGAGTAGTTCCCACTAGTAATAGGACCGCCCCATCATCACAGAGAGTACCTTCCAACCCTAATTTTTATGAGCAATCGTCACTGCATCTGTTTTTTCGTTTTCAACTACATTTTTATGTTTTGTAATGAGTCCTATTAAAATTTCTCGGCGACTTTTTTTCGACATTTTAACACACAAAATAAGTAAAAATTACAATTTAGAAAGAATCAAAATTTGTTGTAAGTACCATAAAGGTTATATATAATGCACTATGAATTAAGAATAGTCTTCTTTAGTCGTTGCCTAGCAACTGTTGTTTGTGTCATCCTGTGTTTTACAAATGAAGTTAATTTGTGTTATAATAAAATGTACTTTATTAAACCACTGTGTTACAATGATATCTTAGTTTCATTGTTAGCAAGCTCAGCCAGCAAAAAATACCACAAAACAAAATCATTTGAAAACATTTTTACGAATTTGACGTTTAAAACGACTAATAGAGAATTACACTGTATATAGAACGTTTTGCTTAGACGCCATGACATTTTAATTTGGTTGCATAAAAACGAGAGTGAATGAAAAGTCAGACCGGTCGTTTTTGTTCACTCTATAATATATAATATCTGCTAGATGTTTGATTTAGCAACGCCTTGTTAAGATCCCTCCATGGAACGTAAAACTTTTTGACGTCTACGTCAATTTTAACAGAGCATTTGCTGATGGCTCGTTAAGAATTGTTTGGTGAAATCGGGTCTTAGACCCAGTTTCACCATACACTGTTAGTTAGTTTTGATGTCCCGTTAAATAGACAACGGCCCGTTAAGCGTAGTGAGTGTTTCACCAAGTACTAACGAATCGTTAATCCTCTTAACAAGGCGTCAAACTTAATCACTGCTCCAAAGGTCCGTTAATGCTTTTAACGGCTGTCAATTGGTTGTAAGTTGGTCAAATAAAATGGAAGCAGCGTAAAATTTTATTTTGGAACACGGAAATGATGATATTTTCGAAAATTTACAACTTTTAGACAATAAAGTTCAACGTCCTAAAACATACAAAGATCGACGTGACTTATATTTTGAAGAATATGACGATCTAGATTTCAGGACAAGGTTTCGTTTATCGAAAGAATCTTGTACATATAGAGGTCTTGCAAATGATTGAAGATAAACTTCAATATCCATCAAATCGGTTAGTACCTACCTTAAAATTGCCTTATTAGGTATGTGAATTGTAATAAAAATATGCCTATGATTCGACTTACAACTTCTTACGTAAGTAGGTACCCACCCATGATGTTTAATATTATTAGAAATGTTTGTTACCTAACGTAGTGTAAAAGCTCACAGTGGTTCCCACTAGTAATAGGACCGCCCCATCATCACAGAGAGTACCTTCCAACCCTAATTTTTATGAGCAATCGTCACTGCATCTGTTTTTTCGTTTTCAACTACATTTTTATGTTTTGTAATGAGTCCTATTAAAATTTCTCGGAGACTTTTTTTCGACATTTTAACACACAAAATAAGTAAAAATTACAATTTAGAAAGAATCAAAATTTGTTGTAAGTACCATAAAGGTTATATATAATGCACTATGAATTAAGAGTAGTCTTCTTTAGTTGTTGCCTAGCAACTGTTGTTTGTGTCATCCTGTGTTTTACAAATGAAGTTAATTTGTGTTATAATAAAATGTACTTTATTAAACCACTGTGTTACAATGATATCTTAGTTTCATTGTTAGCAAGCTCTGCCAGCAAAAAATACCACAAAACAAAATCATTTGAAAACATTTTTACGAATTTGACGTTTAAAACGACTAATAGAGAATTACACTGTTTATAGAACGTTTTCCTTAGACGCCATGACATTTTAATTTGGTTGCATAAAAACGAGAGTGAATGAAAAGTCAGACCGGTCGTTTTTGTTCACTCGATAATAGATAATATCTGCTAGATGTTTGATTTAGCAACGCCTTGTTAAGATCCCTCCATAGAACGTAAAACTTTTTGACGTCTACGTCAATTTTAACAGAGCATTTGCTGATGGCTCGTTAAGAATTGTTTGGTGAAATCGGGTCTTAATAGTCAACTATCAGCGTACACTTAATCTATAAAGGATTTTTATTATTTTCGAAACCAACGTAATTTTTATTGAAATTATACCATGGAGGACGGTTTTGTAAAAGGAGACAACACAAATTTATAACTTAAAAAATATCACTGCATTTGTTTACACAGCCAACTGACGTCATGACCACAGAGCAATATGGCGTCCACTGCGTCCAGCGTTTTCGCCAAATTCCGCGCGAAATTTGAAAATGCAAAATTTAAATGCATTTTTATGGCACTTAACGATTGAATAAAAAAATTGTGATTGTTTTATTGGTTCATTAGCACTATAGAATCTAATTGAGACACTTTTCAAATGGATGTTATACCCTATTCAGTAATTAAATGTGAATAACCAATATAATTCTTCCACAGACTCGGCTTCGTCCCTTGTAGGGAGTCATCAGTGGTCATAGCAGTAAGCAGTCCCCACAGGCGAGACTCCCTCGACGCTGTCTCCCATTGCATCGAGACCCTGAAAGCCAGCGTGCCAATTTGGAAGAAAGAGGTGTACGAAGGCGACGCCCCGGTCTGGAAGGAGAACGTCGAATGTGCGTGGTCCACTAAACGTAGAGCCTGTAACGGTCAGACCGTGGGCTGAGTTTTTGAATATTTTTTGTAGATTTTGTTAGAGCTCTTACAGCTCGAATGCAGCTTAATTTTAAGTGGCTGTTAAGTTTCTTGTTCTCTCAGTCACTTTGAGAGAAACTATTGTAGCGGCAGAAAGACTTTTTAAAAGTTAGGTGTGTCGTTTGAGAATTCAGGGGTTGTTACGCTGGTCGCAGGGTCGCAGGTCTTTATGTTGAGGGCTCCTATTATTCGGTTGTTTTAGTTTAGGCCTCTTAGGGCATTTTAGATTAATTTATGACTAATTCGGTAGGTACCAATTATGTTTCTGATTAGTTGGAGGTCGTAGGGCTTTATTGATTAGAAGTTTGAAGCCTTCGATCGTTGCTTTTCCTTCATCTGCAATTCAGAGCTCTATTGTGAGTGGTTTAAGGGTTGTTATTTAGGCTTTGATATTATGAAATAATGTTGGTTAGTGCTATAGTAGGTAGGTAGGAGCCTGATGATCTTTAAAAGTGTTTTAAAGGCTCTCCTTAAGATGTTGATAAGTAAGGCTGTGAGAAAATGAGGGTTGATTTAAATAGGTGTATTTTTGCACTATTTAAATGTATGGTAATTAAGAAAAAAAGGTCGTTTTCTTGCCACCAAATACGAAAACTAAAGACGGGAAATATCGTTCAAGTAAGGCTATAAATAATAAATGATTTTATTTCTGCAAGTAGGTTTGTAAAACACTGAAACTTGAGTACGGCGTTTCCTATCCGACTACTCTGAGAAGAAAGGTCGAAACAAACTCAGACTAACTAATAATACAATTATAACTTCCTAATCTAGCAGTTGTTGCTAATATTAGCCTTTTATTAGCATATTTGTCATGCTGCCAAATTTTACTAAGACGTACAATGCAATAGTGATATAATATCTAGTAGTAGGTTATTTAAATATAAATATGAACTTTACTATTTCACATTGCTTTCTGACAAACGTCAAGATTGCTTCAAGGATCATCTGGCGCTTGGAAAAGGATTGGATGCTCAGTTCTGTTTTGTTTTATTTCAAATAACATAACATAACATCACGCCTGTAATCCTCGAAGGGTTAGGCAGAGAAGTACCTATAGTACACCCACATTTCGCCAGTTATGTTTAAGTCCCATGTGATAGGGAGCGAGCCTATTGCCATCAACCAGGCACATGGCCTGCTACTGAGAAATTCCTGATGGAAAAACCCAATAACATTTTGCCCGACCTGGGAATTGAACCCAGGACCTCATGCTCAGCAGCAGCGCTTGGGGCCACTAGACCAACGAGGCAGTTATTTCAAATATAATATGCTATATTTGAAATATAATATAATATTTTAGCTCTACTTATGTACTTATTAATTTTTTATCATTGATAGAAAACTTGCTTTATTTGATGTTTGTAGACTAATAAAAATGTTATAGGTACGTACTTCGTGATTCCTAAACACGATGTATAAAGTTGTCTTTACTATAACTAAAGTATAAAAACTGAAAACGAAAAAACTCGATTGGTTTTCGAGTTCTCTGAACACTCAAATAAGTAATGTTTTATATCAATAATTTGTCTATACAGGGTGTCCAGTAAATAGCACGACATACTGCAGGGGGTGATAGCTAGGGTCACTACCTATCAATACAACACAATATTTATGTTCAGCAAAATCTTACGGATTTACAGTTTTACAAAATTTTCCGAAATACCGAAAAATCTCTACCTTGAAACAGATTTTTAAGCATCTCGTAATGAAAAAATCCTTTTCTAGTACTTTTTTTTACATCAAATTATTCGTGAATATAGTTACTTTACTCATTGATAAGTCTTTTTTCTATCAAAGACAAGAATGTTTTCAAGAAATACTATTTTTTGTTTAAATTTTCACAGAACTATTTTCTTATCACTTAAGTTTAACCTACAGTGGTGAAAAAAAAATTTAAGATTTTGCTGAACATAATATTGTGTTGTATTGATAGGTAGTGACCCAAGCTATCACCCCCTGCAGTATGTCGTGCTATTTACTGGATACCCTGTATAAATGTACACAGCATGAAATGCATGTTTTTAAACGTTTTATATTTTTTCTCACAGTAAACATGTTTTCGTGAGTTGGGTCTAGTATGTTTTATTTATTTGTGTGTAGATAGATGTCTTTTTATTTACATAATTTACATTGAAACCCAAACTTGTTTGATGTTTAATTAAGCAATAAAAAGTTTGGATACGACGAACAACATTTTGTTTTGTACTTTTTAAAATATATTTTTCTGTTTTATTTGAACGCAATTAGTTTTTAAGTGAGCAATGCAATAATCAAAAATAAAGTTTAAGATTGTTTCAAGTAGTTTTCATTGTGATAACCGAGT
This sequence comes from Xanthia togata, assembly GCA_963853775.1. Classification (NCBI taxonomy): domain Eukaryota; kingdom Metazoa; phylum Arthropoda; class Insecta; order Lepidoptera; family Noctuidae; genus Xanthia; species Xanthia togata. The sequence continues at coordinate 3,524,829 of OY970791.1, read as the reverse complement.
GATCCGCTTTGGTGATAAGGTTCCGATAAGGTCATAGGTTCGATTTCTAATGTGCTGCGTAGTTAATAAAATTAAAGAAGTATTTATAACTTTTATCAAGTTTAATGCACATTAAAAAAAGGTTTTAAAAATCTTTGTAAGTAGGGTATTTTTTATATAAATAGGTAGATACACGATTAATCGAAAGTTATACCAATTAGATGAAGAGATAGAAATATCATTAGATTTACTTTAGCTTTCGCCCGCGGCTTTTCTCACGTGGAGGTCGGAAATTATCCCACGGGAACATACTATCAGGGTAAAACGTATCCTATATGTTAATCCAGGTTATAAAATATCTGTGTGCCAAATTTCATCCAAATCCGTTCAGCCGTTTTTGCGTGATTGAGTAACAAACATACAAACTTTCACATTAAATTTATGATATTAATATAACATAACATAAACATAACATCACGCTTTGTTTTCCCGAAGGGTTGGGCAGAGGTGCACCTATAGTACACCCACATTTTATTAGCAGGATAATAGGATTAGTAGGATAGTAGAATTAGTAGGATAGTAGAATTAGTAAGGATAGTAGGATTTACTTTGTTCTCAAGTTAAATCAATTTGAAATAACAGTACTTACTTATTAACAGCATAGCTACGTTACAATTTAAGACCTTTTCTGTACCCATTATTGACTTCGTCGGCACAATTCCAAACGTTATAATCATAACGAAAAAAGATAAAACAGTGGAGAACATTGACCAGATTGATAGGAACCTATGCATGTGCACACTGTAGATAAGCCAAAAATAAAGGAAACGGTCCCCCTACAAAAATGTTCTTTAAACCCATATGTCCCATTGTTTTTATAATATTCTGTCTCAAAGTCAGGACTTTGAGACAGAATATTAAAAAGAGCTCTTAGAAAGAGACAGGGGCGTGTGTACCATTTACGGTGCATGGGACCCACGCGGCGTGTATAGATAGTGCAATCCACGACGACGCGCTCCACTCCACTCCGCTCCTTACTAAAGTACAGCTACAGTACAGTAATCGCGGAGTGGGGCGCGTCGTCGTGGATTGCACTATCTGTACTGTATTCGGTACACTGGACAGTTAACGTGTAAAGTGCCTCATAATACCAACCGATAATTGTCCCACTGGGACAGGGCAAAGGCCTATTCTACAGAAAAGGCATTAAATCACCACGCTTCCTTAGGTCGGGTTGGGAATTTCAGACCTTTAACGGGCCGGCGGAGCATGCGTAGTTCATACAAACGTAATACCAAAATAATTTGTAAATCAAACATATTCTTAAGGTAGTGTGTATTTATTCCGATTAGATTACAGAATATCTAAGCTTCCAAATATATATTTTTAATGGACACTGATTTAAATTCGAGTTATGAGAAAAATAAGTTTTCTATAGAAATTTTAAATTCCTCATATCTCGTCTTTATATCAGTGTCCATTCAAAATATATATTTGGAAGCCTAGATATTCTGTAATCCAATCGGAATAAATACTCAATACCTTAAGAATATGTTTGATTTACAAATTATTTTGGTATTACGTTTATATGAACAACGCATGCTTCGCAGGCCCCTTAAGTTCTGGTTTCCTTACGATGTCCAAGATCCACTCGGAAAAATACTTAACATTCCAGAAACTACCTGACTGATGGCAACTATTTTAGCGGCAGTAGGTATAATGGAGTGATTAAGATATTGAAATTCATAAAAACCACTAATCTATCTTCATTACAAATACAGATTTACAAGAAAATGGTAACAAAGAGCCAAGTAATTAGCCCCTTAACTAGAAACACAAACGACCTTGAACAGTCTGTGAGAATAGAACTTGACATATATTCAAAACTTACATTAACGCATCTGGGCATCTGCCCCAAAACAATATCTAGTAGGGGAACGTTGAAATTGGCTATTCAAGTCAAAACATCACTGAGACATTTGTAGTTTTTCTGTGTTTTTTTATCAAATAAATGGCGAATGCAACACCAATTCTAAGGCGGATCACGCACTGCGACATACAGAACAAGAAAATACTGATAGGTTACAGCTACACGACCTCAAATCACACTGTTAAAGGATCTAAAACCCACAAAACATTACAGGCACAGTCCCAGATTCAACACCACTCCCAACGCCAGCCCCAAACCCAGCCCCACCGGTGGACAAAACCCTAGTCCAGATCAACGTCTCCTGCGAAGAGCTACAGCAGCGTATAAACAACTTCATTGAGAGAAAGAGAGAACAAGTGAACATCAGCAACATTCACGACTTTATACCTAATAAGCAAGATGATGCTGAGACGGAAACGTGCGCAAGAGTGAGAACGCAGTTCGTGAGGAGGAGCGACTCCAAGGGACATTTGAAAAGTGAGCGGTTTTTGTTTATATAATCTGTCTATGGTGTTCCTACTGCTAGGATTCAGACCTTATCCCGAACGTATACGAGTTATTCGATTTGGCCGCCCGGCCGTGCCGTAACACGAGGACCCGAACTGCCGAACAAACGTGTAGCACGCCTCATGCCTGTTAAAATTTAATATATTTAACCAAATAATATAACAGAAAATCATTCTTGAATTCCCCGAAGATGTAGCCAGAGGTGAACACCTACATTTCGCCGAAGTCCACAAGGCACAGGCACAAGTTCAGACTGGGCTGCTACTGAGCAAATCCTTTTTGTTTAACCTGGAGATCCAATTCAGCACCCTAATTGGGTAACACACTGAATCACAATCCGAGAATTTTGAAGGATAGGTATTACTAACCCATTGCTTCATAGGTTTGAAAAATCCGTCACTTCAACAATGTAAATGACGCAATGAACGTGTGTGAACTGTCAAAATGATCTGTCATTGCGATCAACTGTCAGTTTATTTGTGTTACGCAATTACCCCGCGAGTACCCATGCTCAGTAATTACGCTTGCGACCCCTAGACTAACGAGGCAACCAAAATACAGGGTGTTTGGTGCATCGTGTGCCAAATTGAAATGGTCGACTGAAGGGGTCATCTGCTATCGATTAGATTACTTTTAAATACAAAATTAGTGACATTAGTCACTAATTTAAAATAGAAAAATTAAACCAAAATTTATGACTAGTCATTAATTTTGCATTTAAAAGTAATCTAAAACAACACACATCTAAATTCAATTAAATTTCAGTCTACGCCTTATACTTTTTTTTTAATTTGTATTTTAATGTAAAATTTGGGTCTTTTTTTTTTAATAAAACAATAAAAACGATTTTAAAAAATCCACAGGTCATGAGAGGTGTTTAGGGGTCTGAAAGGATAGCAGATGATCCCTTCAGTCGACCATTTCAATTTGGCACACGATGCACCAAACACCCTGTATATTATCAACATTTTAGGTTTTTTTTTTCCCAGTTCGCAAAGTCCACAATGAATGGGGTCCTCAAACCGTATCAGCGGAAGACATGTACACCGAACCCACAGACAACAGTGGCCTTCCATCGTCCATCGCCGAGCGCGTGGTGTACATAGAGAAGTATCTCAATATCGGTCCCGTGTCTAAGGACGTATACAGACGGCTGAAGGATATGGAGGATAAGATCGCGGAGCTACAGGCGGTGTCGCCCGAGTATTCTCAGTTTTGGGTACGTTTTTTTTTTGTTATAAGTATTTTTTTTGTTACTGTACGTACTAGTGACAGAAGTATAGGGACAAACGAGACTGTCTAAAATTATCAGAAGGATCGGAACAACATAAATAAACTATATCTCAAGGACACAACGTGAAAGGTTTTGGGTCATTTTGACAGTCGTTACGGGTCGTCAGAAGCCCGAAAGTCTGACAACCAGTCTTACCAAGGGGTATCGTGTTACCCAGTAACTGGGTTGTGGAGGTCAGATAGGCAGTCGTTCCATGTAAAATACTGGTATTCAGCTGCATCTTTAGGCTGGAAGCAGACCCTAAAATAGTTGGGAAAAGGCTAGGAAGATGATGTTGTTTTGGGTAATTTTAAAGTCCCTAAATTTAAACGCTGACTGTACCAATTATCATTTTATATGATACCATTTTTCAGGCTTATCCATAAGTTTTATTGTAACGCATTTTTAACATACCAATTCTATAGTTTTGTTTATTTTCCTATAGAAAACTGCAAGGGATACGGACATGAAACAAGAGGGGATGGTGGACTACGCGTTCTCAGCTGATGACATCGCTAGAAAGATTGAACAGCTCGAAAGTGGCATGATGTGATGACATACTATACTAGGACACAGGTCGATATGAAAAGAAGTGTTATACCTACTGAACCGTCTTATCACAAAACGAGTTCCAACTTTACTGAATGCCTCGTTTGTCTAGTGGTCGCAAGCGCTACTGCAGAACATCAGGTCCTGGGTTTGATTCCCAGGTTAGGCAGTGTCATTGGGTTTTTCTATCTAGAATTTCTCAGTAGCAGCCCGGAGTCTGGATTTTTGCCCGGTAGTATAACATGGGACTTAAACATAACAGGCGAAATGTGGGTGTACTATAGGTACACCTCTGCCTACCCCTTCGGGGCAACAAGGCGTGATGCTATGAGTTCTAACTTTAGTCCAAAGACAAACCTGCGAGCCAGTTATTGAATTTTGAACTTTATTCCGACAGACGTAAAGTTCTTAGTACAAAATTGACAACTTAGACTCTGTTCTAAAATCAGGTTTTGGGTTCTAAAGGTTGTGGTTCTAAAATCAACTTTAGGTTCGTCGGAATAAAGTACAATATTAGCTCGAAGGTTTTTAGTTTGGACTAAAAAACTCGTTTTGTAATAAGACTGCAATGTCCCACTGTACGGTAATTGCCTTTGCAACAGATAAGGGAAAACCTATATTTTTTAATTAATGATGCCACCATTAAAGATAACAGTGATTGGCTTTTTATGTAGTCTTGAAGGAACTAGGTTGATTGGAAATTGAGTATCAACTCAACTGCCATTCATTGTCAGTTGAATGAACATGGTGTATAGCATGGTGTGGCTATAACACGGTAAATTGATGTAGTGTGTTAATCTGCTCAACAATAAAGTTCCTTAACTTCATATTGATCTATATATGACTAAATATATAAAACTTAAGTGTCTGTATGTGATGTCAAAATAAAAGCTTTTCACTAAATGCATACAAAAGTATACACGATACTTACAAAAAACAATTTCTAAAAAATTTGTCTTTCTATCTGTTTGTTCCGGCTAATCTCCGGAACGGCTGAATCGGTTTTGACGGGACTTTCACTGGAAGATAGCTGATATTGTTAGGAGTAACTTTGAGTACTTTTATTTTAGATAAAGAATCAAGGTCCACGCGGGCGAAGCAGCTCGTATTATAATAATATTACACTATGTAATATGTATGTATTTACTTGATAGTCTGCCTTTTTATAAAGCACCTACATCATACGTGCTTTGTTAAAATAAAAACACATTTGAAATTAACTTAGCTACTTTAATGTAGGAATCGAACAAATGTGGTGTAATCACAATATGTTATTGGTATAAATAAACTTTTATAAAACTAAGATTGTGTTTACTTAAAACTCAACAAAACTGCTATTTTTTCTACAATTCATATAAACCCATTTAATAAATGCTAACTTAAATCAATTGTGTAGTTAAATATCATTAAATAATTTTATTATTGTATTAAGAGTCCTATTAAATTTTTAAGCAAATTCATTATTTTAAACGTTAATTTTCTAATTATTTGATTATTAATAACGATAGTGCCATTCTCTTTCTTGTAAATTGGAGTTACACCTTTTAATTTTCCTTGTCGTGTAATTTACTATAAATATTTGACGAACTGGTCGGAGTGGCGGTGCTTGGGGGAGTCCTATTTCCAGCAGTGGACGTCTTTCGGCTGAAATGATGATGATAATTTACGAACTCAGTTTGCAAGAAAAATCGTCGGCGATGGAACTTTGACTCTCAAATTCACATTGTGAAACAAACTACAATCAATTCTAATAAAATACTAAAGATAAGTTGAATGTTTTACTTGTTTATTGGAGTTCTACAATTTCTTTAAATTCCTTAAGGTTCACGGAAAAAATCGTAAATAAAAGCAATAAAATGTCTTGATTCAGCGTCCATTATATTCCAAATAAACACAATTTATCAAATAAACTAATATGATATAAAACTTCTATCTTCAATGAATACGTTTTTTTATTAGTTTTCGTTTCTGAATATACTAAAGACAAAATTACAATCAATAAAATTAAAGTACTATAATTATATTTAGAGTCAATTCAGCAAATAACACGAACAGAATAAGAAAGTTGGAGTTACACACTCCAACTTACAAGAAAGAGAATGGCACTATCGTTATTATAAATAAAGTGTTTCTCCTGCGGAAAATTACAGCGTCAGAAATCATGAATTTCCGTAAAAAAAAGTAATAGGACTCTTAAGCTAAAACATGGACATACCGATTTTTGATGATGAAAACCAGCAAAACGTATCGGAGTATGAAAAAAATCACTTTGAAAATTTTACTCTGTGCCGTGACGTGATGGATAAACACAATGTCAATAGAATACCGGGATATGAAAGAAATCATAAATTTTAACCGTTATTTCAGTAGTGTGACATACCTTGATTTGGTAAAAACAAACATTTTTTTTATTGCAAATTTGATCGATTTACAGTTTTATTTAGAATAGGGGTGTGACTTACCGGTTTTAATTTCGAGTAGAGGTGCGACTTACAGGGTTTTGATATTTAACTACACAATTATACATCGATTCTGATACTAAAAAATACTGAATAAAACACATCCAATTTTTAATCAAAACATTTTCACATTTTATTTACATAATAATCATATTCACTTGTATGTACAAATCACCGTTCTGTCTTCACAAGGTACGCTCACAACACTTCACAAGATAACTATTAACCCAGGGGACTTAGGGCCTTAGCAGACGGGCTGTTTTTAGCAGCCCAAAGTGGCAGTCACGCCGCTTCCTAACAGAAAGCGATCATCGCGCGAATCCGCGATTGTCGCGTTACTGTAATTTTTTGTTCGGAAAACGTTTCACGTTTTCGGACGCAATTGCTTTTAACATCAGCGATTTTGCGACTACATTATTGCTGCATCGCGTTTTGGCGATTCTTGCTTCGACTTGACACCATACTTTCGGTCGCGATACCAAAATTTTGCTTTCCAGCGATTGCTTCTTCAGTAGGTAATAAAATTGCACGTTTTCTATAGATCGCTTTTCTGTCAGTCGCTGTATCAAGCGAAAAGCGCGAAAAGCGCTAAATCGCTAATTACTGATGCTAAAAGTATGCGAGGTTATACACCTCGAGTCTCTGTATCGATTTTACAAAAAAGATACTTGAACCGATCGCCATTGCATGTCTGCTAAAGCCCGTATTCCTGCTTCGACTAGGCAGCTGGCTGCTGAGGCGGCCTCCTCAGGTAGACCACCACGCCCAAGGCGCCCAGGAGTGCCGTGATGAGGTACAGGTCCCAGTTCGAGAACAGCGTCGAATCCGTCAGGAACAGAACTGCCAGCGGACTCTGAAAGAATGACTGATGATTATCAACTTCAGTGAGGTTGCAGTCGATCAAAATTGATTGCACCACTTATCACTTAAGTTCTTATTAATTACGAAACTAAAGTAAAGTTTTTAATACGTTACTTGTGCGTCCGGCGACGCGTCCCTCAGTCAGTCATATACAGGTAAACCAGAAAAGGTCTGCGCTTTGGTTATCGTCATGTTTCCGAATTAGTACTTACAAACATTGTGCCACAGAGTAACCCTTCACGGAGGAAAAGTTTCTAATCATTGCTCGTTTGTGTGAAGTTTTCTTTCTGTCGGGTTACCTACTCCGGTCATTGATCGTCATTTGTCACTCAAAAGTTTTGAAAAGTTTTTTGGAATTGCATAGAGTTGATAAACTATAATTTTGTTATCATGGAATAGTCCGGTTTTTATAACTGCGCGCCTGTCATCATCAAAATATTACATTTTATTGGTTTAAATAATAACAACAACAACTTAACGAATAATAAGACAGAACTGTGGAGACGACACGAGTTGTGTAGTCCGTACTAAGAGGCGTCGGGGCTCTGAGGAGGTAACCGGGCGGGTGAATTCAATACTAACAACAGCCTACGATTTTGTTATAAAAATCGAGTTATAATACAAAATAGGCAAGTACTTCCATGGTTGTAACAGCTCTATAATAGATCTTATCATCGTTGCATGCGTTTGCATTGCCGAAGTAGGAAGCATAGTTGCCTCAGGCGCCCTGTAGAGCAGCTATGCAGCTATGCAGTATACTAACGTCGAGGATCTGGTGCACGGCGGAGGCGGCGTTGAGGCGCGCCAGCGCGAGCGCGGCGGGCAGGCGCGCGTCGGGCGACGTGTCGGCGGCCAGGTCGTAGCAGCGCTTGGCCAGGTGCGCGTCGCGCGCCAGGCCCAGGCCGCGCTCGTGCATGTAGCCCAGGTTGAACGTGGCCTGCGCGTTGTGCAGCTGTTCGGATGCTATCCTGTAGGGCGGGATCTAGGTTAAATGTCGAGAATTTATTGAGGAGAAATGTAGTTATTTTTCCACTTCAAGATGGCTGTCCCATACACATCTTCTTCATGAGTATCGTAACCGTGACTTTCAGGGGTGCTGACGATGTAAATTGAGTAGGTCGATTGGGTCAATGTGGATATTGTTAGTAAAAGTCAATCACCAAAGAGATCGATCACGAACATTGTATGAACAAGTAACAGGCTGGCAAGAAAGAGACAGAAAGTGTGAATTATTTGGTCAAAATGAAAATCCAAGATGGCAGCAACGACACATGACGAAAATTTTCAAATTTTTCTTCATTGGTGTCGTTTTCAGTTTTCGAGGGCGCCAAAGCCGATAGTGAGATCAAAATGTAAATCCAAAATGGCGGCTGCGAAAATTTTCAAATTTTTTGTCACGTTCAGTTTTCGAGGGGGCTAAAGCCGATAGTGTTAGTTGTAGTAATTAAATTAAATTAGATTTGTTACAGCTGTATAATCATGTCATGATTTTTTTCTTTTATGGTCTTTTTTTATATAGATATTTTAGATTTTGTGAATTTGAGAACGTTGTAGGCTTAACAGACTGTAGATCAGTCGACCATTTTCTATCTTGCTAAGTACCTGGTACTTGTTGATAGGCCTACACTGTCCTCTCATACCTATTAACACTGTAATTTGAAACCATTGTAAATACCATTTACTTTTAAAAGAGTAACCGTGGAGTTTATTGCCGGCTCTTCTTCATAGGAAACGACCAATTGGAATCGTGCACCTTGCTTCTGACATTTCATAAGTGCCCTTATAGGTTTATGTGAAATAAAATATTTAGAATTTTGAATGAGGTCAAAATGTAAATCCAAGATGGCGAGGTAGAGAAATTTTTTAAAACTTCGTCATGTTCGTTTTCGTAGTTTTGGCGAGTGATAAAGCCGATAGTGAGGTCAAAATGTGAATCCAAGATGGCGTCTGCAAAAATTTTGTTTTAAATCATACCTACGTGATAAAAAGTAGAGTTCAAATCCCTAGCTACGCTCGGGATTCTACTCTAGAATCCTCCGCTCAGCAAAGAAACACTCGCTTTAAAAATAGTCGTTTGCTCCCTAGGCAAACAATCTACTATTATATAATTTTGTAACAGAGAAACCGCTGAACATCCGGCCCCCCCAGCGCACCTGTAGTGGTAGGCGGCGGCCTCCAGGTCGCGCGCGGCGCCCAGCCCGTAGTAGTGGTAGTCGCCGAGCTTCACGCGCGCCGCGCCGCAGCCCTGCGCCGCGCCGCGCGCCCACAGCTGCAGCGCGCGCGCCCAGCGCTCCGGCTCGCCGAACAGGCGGACCGCGCCTGGGAGTTAACATAAATTTGTATTAAACTGTCGCGGCCAGTAGCAATAGGGTATTACACCCATTTTTGAAGTGTCTCGATTAGATTCTATAGTGCTAATGAACCACTAAACAATTCTCAATTTTTTTATTTAATCGTTAAGTGCCATAATGCATTTAAATTTTGAATTTTCAAGTTTCGCGCGTAATTTGACGAAAACGCTGGACGCAGTGGACGCCATATTGCTCTGTCATGACGTCAGTTGGCTGTGTAAACATAATAGATAAAGGTACGCTGGACAGTTAACACTTTCTAAGTTTACATAGCCGTGTATGACGTAATAACATGACGACTACTATCTAATGGTGTTATGAAACAGATAAAAAAGCTAAAACCTTTGAATTGAATTTTAACATTTAGTTTGCTATTTTATGAACTAAAACTAACGTTTTCCGACTGCTTTTTGCCTAAGCTATCTCAATAATATATTTTTAGATTTTTTCTCATATAGAGTAAAACACCCTATTAGGGCATTGATGGACGATCGTGAAAATGTGAGCCAAGGCGAAACCGAGACAAACATGCGTGAGTCCATCAATGCCTGGTTGCGGCCAAGGCTATAGTACTTTTCTCAAACAGTGCGCGGATATTCAAACTAAATAATTAATTATAAATTCCAGAATCGATAACGAACAAAGAAAAGTTTTCACGCTCCTATATAGGTTAATTTGTTTCTACAGCTCTACTTGCTAAGCCAGTTCGAAATTTAAATAAAATCGTTGATAGGTTACCTCCTTGGTTGCCATGGGTCCAAGTAAAAGTTAGTTCCATTTTTAAATAACCTCCAACAAGGGCTAGATGGACTCACGTATGTAAACCTCGGCTTGATAATTTATTTGGCCGCTAAACACGTCTGTTATCGATTTTCATAGTAATATTGCCGGCCGCCTACTACCTTGTTTTTACCAATACAGCAATTTAGATTTATCTCGAAGAAGGTTGTCAAAGTAATGTACCAATTTAAAAAAATATTTTATTTCTCTTCCACTAACAAAAATAAAAGAATCACGTAAATTGGCACACAAAAACCGGTGTCGCGAGGTATTGTAACAGTGCCGCGTCAGAGTCCCGCCGCACGGTGGATCGAAAATGGGCTGTAGAAGACATAGGATCTCGATTTCTTAAATGTTATTTTTTTTGCTGGAAATGACTTCTGCTGATCATTACTGTTCTATAAAATGTCATATGAAGTAAATGTGTGCACAAATGGAAGAGTTATAATTTTTATAAGAAAAAAATGTATGGAGCTAGTATGAAAAATCGAATTATCTCCTAAACGGCATGTTTAACCGTACCATCCTTGGAGGTGGTCATAGTGCTAATTATTTATAATTTTTTGGTTGCGGATTTGACGAAAAATTTAATGCCGTTTTTTTAAAAAAAATCGTCAAAATATTTTTATTTATTTTTACATGTAAAACGATCCCTTTTAGTGTCCAAGTTAAAAAGTTCGATATGTTATTAACCCAAATATTAAGAACACACAAAACAAGAAAAATTAAATAAAAAAATTGCTGTTTTTTGACACATTTTTATTAATTTAAATAAAAAAAGATTACCAAACTCTTATTTAAGTAACATATAAAGTTATATTATACACAAAATAATTTAATTGAAGGAATTAATACTAAGCATTTGTAAAATAAAGTAAAAAAATAAAAAAAAAGACAAAATATCATTAAATATTACAAAAAAAAACCCAAACAGACTCAAATACAAATTTACAAATGTATAATTTTTTTACAAATTTTCCTTATCACTCTCGTTGTCAGACTCCAATTCTGAGTCAGCATCCAGATTGGATATGTCCAAAAACTCGAACTCAGTTTCCTGAAATTGAATTAAGTCGAGAGTTTCAGCAAAAAAGCTCTGCTTTTTCTTGGCATCTAACTTAGGCCTTTGTGCACTTAGCAAAGGATCCGAAGAAACAACAAGCATATTTAAAATGTCTTGATTGGAATCCTGCCTGCTTCTTTTCCGCGAATGATGTTCTCGAAACCTCCTAAAATCTTTGTTTCGAGACTCTGAGGCTTCTTCCGAGAGAGTCCCAATCGGCACAATATTATTTTTCTCGATTATGTCAGCCCCATGGATTAATAATTTATGAACGGTTGACGACATGTAGTACCAGTCGTATAATAATACGTACTTTTCTGCTGTTTTGCGGGCATAATCTCTAAATTTTATTATATCGACCTGCTCTCCAGATGTAATTGCTTGTAAAATTACAGCAAATCTTTTGATGAGGTCTTCATCCAAACCGGTTATAGCTGCGGTTTTATTAGGAAACTCAAAGAATTTTCTTGCAGTATTCCCGTCATTGGTGGTTCCCGAGCCTTGTTTTACTATATCAATCAACAGATTGAGTTCATCTTTGAATTTATTTTGAATTATTTTCTTCCTTGTCTGTAGCATTTCTTTGTGCTCATCACTTCTCGCTGCCCACCGTTTGAAGTCGAGCCTGTATGCAATGTGTAACAGACATTCCATACAATTTATACGGGCGTGTAGGGATGACAAGCCTAATTCATAAAGGTCAGAACACACAATTTTTGATGTTACAGCATCTAAGCGGTTCATTTCTGTAGGCTTTGCTAAGCACAGGTAGCACGATGCATTTGATCTAGCTTCAGAAAGGTAAGTGCAAACTTTAGCGTCGATCATCGTCATCATTAGTTCATGAGTCACCCTATTATTATTATTGCACTCTGTGGGGATAAGGGCCTCAATTTCTTCATCCATTTGTTTTTTCAGCTCAAGGACAACTGCTTCACTCTCCTTTACAAAAGTAAACTGAACTGGACGACAATACAAAACTGAGCATGGTTTTGGGTTCGTCCATAAGATGTTGTCTCCATCTGTCAGTTTAAGTGGCACCAAGGAGGTCATAAAAATGCTCGAGTCATCTTCCTCACCCTCCATTTTCTGCTTGTATCGGCTTTGGTTAGAAGCACCATCAAATCCCCACTTGGATATCAGCTTCAACTGCTTGTTATGCTCTTCCTTAGAAAGGCTTTGAAGGATTCTTGTAACTGTGATATCAAGTAAAGCTTGAAGTGTAATCCTAGCCGATGAATCAGTAACTGTCACTGATTGCTTCGGAGGGTAGCAATCAAGCTTAGTTTGTTGCACTTTATAGTAAGATGGATAAATATCCTTAGCACCTTCCCGAATGGCAGCCTCTCGCAACGTAATATATTGCCACTTTGAGAGTTTTAGCGAAAGAAGCAATCCAAGCGCCTTTTCTGACGTAAATATGATTGTTTTCGCTGGTTTCTTAAGCGTTTCATTTAATTTAGCGGCTGCTTCAGGATTTTTCATCATGTATTCGATGACAGAGGCGATATCTCCATGCCCTTCTTCTTTTAAACGTGCTGCAGCTGCATATGCCAATTCACTGGAATCTTCGCCTGTGTGTTCATCAGATCTTCTCTTTTTTTGTTTACTTCCCAGATCTTCGAATGGTTTACGGGATCTTTTCGTCATTGTTCCAATGGACGTTGATGTCAACGGTTCTGGAGAGACTGAGGGCGCTCTTGGTATCTCATCAACACTTGGTTCTTGATTAACTAAAGTTTGCACAAAACTCGGCCAATCAATATTTGCTCCCAACCAATTCTCGTACTTTCTCCTGAAATTATCAAGGAATCGGTTGGATTTCTGCCACCTTTGTAAAGCGGCTCGCGTAAATCTCCGACAAAATTCTTTGAGAACAACACGATCTTCGTCAGACAGGCAATCGCCTATGCGGGATACAACTGCACTGAACAATACTTCATGATCAAATGAAGTACTCTCACTTCGTAGAAGAACAAACAAGTCTAAATTCGTGATTAAACTTTCCATTCTAAGATTTTATAGTCGCAGATTTAGTGTTAGCAGTTACACAGTTGTGAACAAACTAAATTATAAAACAAAACTTTAGCCCTTTTATTGCAAAACGCCAATAATTAGGTAACTACCCTCATTCGTTATCTTCTCATTAGCTAATGAAAATTTATAATTGTCACTAACTATTCTTAGAACTCATAGCACTGCTAATTAACAAATTAGCTTACTTATCAAGAAAAGTTGAATGTAATCCATAGTTGGCATTGTCGTGAGATATTGAAAATCATTAAATCACCTATAAAGACTCATTAGAAGACCTAATCAGTGTAGTTACTTAATCACTTCTTTTCGGACTCATTAGAAGAGTAAACAATTGGTAATTTGGTTGTATGAAAGGTTTTAAAACTCATGATGTGTTGATAAATATCTAGCTCAAACATAGTTGTCTACGTGTGGGTGTACTATAAACCTCTGCCAACTCCTTCGGAAATATAGGAGTGATGCTATTTTATGTTACGTGTAGTTAAAAGTCCGTGTTCTTCAACATAAACACTAAAATGAATAGTTTTATATGAAAAAACAAATAAAAATATTTTGACGATTTTTTAAAAAAAAACGGCATGAAATTTTTCGTCAAATCCGCAACCAAAAAATTATAAATAATTAGCACTATGACCACCTCCAAGGATGGTACGGTTAAACATGCCGTTTAGGAGATAATTCGATTTTTCATACTAGCTCCATACATTTTTTTCTTATAAAAATTATAACTCTTCCATTTGTGCACACATTTACTTCATATGACATTTTATAGAACAGTAATGATCAGCAGAAGTCATTTCCAGCAAAAAAAATAACATTTAAGAAATCGAGATCCTATGTCTTCTACAGCCCATTTTCGATCCACCGTGCGCCGCTCAGCCAGCGTGCGCCAGAATGAATCAGAACTGTTACAGCATCGCGGTGTGTACTGACCGGTGTCAAGCAGGAAGGCGGCGTTAGTCTGGGCGAGTTCATAGCCTCGCTCGGCCAGCGCCAGGTACTGCAGCAGGGCCGAGTCCGAGTCCCGCGCGCGCCAGCCGGCGTGGGCCAGCATGAGCCGCGAGCCCCACGAGCCGCGCTCGCACACGTTCTTGAATAACTATTAACAACAAAAGTAAAGTTAGCAATAATTGAAATAACCCGTCAACCTTCAAAGGACAGCACGAGCTAGGCACACTAATTCTATCATAGACGGTGGTTAGAAGTTATGACCAAAAATATGGTCAAGAACAAAATCCAAAATGGCGGATGGTACATTTTTCGTCATGGGTATAATTTTCAAGGTTTTCGAGGGTGCTGATGCCGAAAATGAGGTTAAAATCTCTTTGCGCTCACCTCGACGGCCGTGGTGCAGGAGCGCAGCACGCCGAGGCCCTGCGCGTGCATCTGTCCGAGGTGGTACAGAGCCAGCACGTGGCCCGTCTGCGACGCGAGAGAGAAGTACTTGTTGGCTTGTTTGAAGTCGCGTCGAACGCCAATGCCACCTGTAATACGTACGTCAGGCGTGTATAGCTTGTCCAGACTGAAATGACGCGCCCCACTACTGCATTTTACGTACACGCCATTGTTAGGTTAGAGCACTTTTTTCATTTGACTAACATACTTACCAAAATACATGAATCCGAGATGCAGCTGTCCCTCTACCCAACCCTGGTTGGCCGCCATCGTGAAGTATTTAAACGCCGCGGTCGTATCTTTCGGAACACCACGACCCTGTAAATAAAATAATACTTTATTCTTCACTCTCGTATTTTAATACTACGCAATCAATATAAACGTGAGCCTTCGTTATGAACTGCCAGGGTTGCGGGAAACCACGTTGTTGGGCACGCCACTATTGCGGCGATAAGTCCCCTCTTTGAGGAGTGGCTGGAGAGGCGCCACGGCGTCCTCACCTTCCGCCTGACGCAGGTCCTCACCGGACACGGCTGTTTCGGGAGGTACCTGTTTCGGATAAGGCGGGAGGAAACGCCCGGGTGTCATCACTGCGTGGATCGCCCGGAGGACACGGTGGAGCATACGGTGGAGGTATGCCCGGCTTGGGCAGAGCACCGCCGTGTCCTCGTGGAGGCGATCGGTGGCGGGGATCTCTCGCGTCCGGCCCTGGTCCAGGCCATGGTACGGAGCGAGAGGGCATGGGAGGCCGTCACCTCCTTCTGCGAAGCAGTAATGCTCGCAAAGGAGGAGGCGGAACGCGTGAGGGAGAGGCAAATTTCGCGCCCTCACGCCCCTAGCCGCCGCAGGAGGAGACGCCCTGGGCGTCGGGAATCGATTGCCGATTCCCGGCCACCGTAGGCGCGGGCTTGCGGACGGTGAGCAATGGGTAGCTCGCCGTCCGGTAAGGACCAGGCCCGGGTCGACGGCGCGTTGTGTTCCACGCGCGCCTCAAAGAGATGTCAGCAAGTGAAGGGGTCCGATGAGACCATTGCCTGCCGGGGTTGCGGGATTAGTCCGAAAGGGATACCGTGGCCCCCTGGCATTGCACAGGCAACAGAAGGAACACGGGTGGGTTTTAGTCAGTAAGAGTCTGACACGCCCTCCCGCTCCACCCAGAGCGGGAGACGTCATTTGATGATTTCCCACCCAGAAAAAAAAAAAAAAAAAAAAAAAAAAAGGGTTGCGGGAAAGTCCGAAAGGGATACCGTGGCCGTCAGTCAGTAAGAGTCTGATACGCCCTCCCGCTCCGCCCAGAGCGGGAGAAGTTATTTGATAATTTACCAACAACAAAAAAAGGCTTCGTTATGAAAATTGATAATTATAAAACTAGGTTACTCTATCATTCTATATCCACCTGTAAATACATGATGCCCAGTCCGCTCTGACCAACAGGGTTGTTGAGTTCAGTCGCTTTCCTGAAGTATCTCAGAGCTGTCTCATTGTCTGCCTTGATGCCGTCACCACCTTCCAAATATATCTGCAATAGATCGATAATAATAATTTATTTATTATTGATGGCATTATTTTGACAACCTTCTTCGAGATAAATCGAAATTGTTGTACTGGCCGAATACATGAGAGCACCCGGCCGAATACATGCGAGCACCCGGCCGAATACATGCAAGCACCCGGCCGGCAATGTTTGTATGAACATCCATATCGTCGTCTGTCGTGTTTAGCGGCCAAATAAATTACTATGAAAACTCAACTTTGTCGTGTTATTTAAAAATGGAACGAATTTTTTACTTCAACACATTGCAACCAAGGAGGTAACTTGTCAAAGATTTTATTAAAATTTCGATTTGGTTTGCAATTTTTACGATCGTCCATCAATGCCCTTATTGCAGGCCGCGGCAGTAATCATTGTAATTCCGAGTGTATTCCACAATTAGGGTACTGTAAGTTTTCAGAAAGTAGGACTACAGTATCCGGCTGTAAATATGGCACACATGGTGTGAGTTTGTTCGGTTCGAATCATCTTTGACCATAACATTCAGAGATGACTCCGCCTTGGATTGTAAATGTGGTGCTGTTTCACAAACGATGGGTTACTTAATATCGTATCCTACTTATCCTGTTGTTTGCACGTTACAGGAACTGATGAACACTATTGAAGGCGAAAAATTCGTAGCCAAACTCAATTCGACGAACGAACGTCTCAATAGAAGAACGGCTGGGTACTGTAAACTAATTATTTTATATAATATACATACCTTGCCTAGGAAAGCGTTAGCGACGGCGTTTCCCGTCTTGGCGGCTTGTTGGAAGTAGTGCAGGGCCTTGTTGATGTCCAGCGTCACACCGCGCCCGCCTTGGAAGTGCAGTTGCCCCAGACCGACCTGGATATAATGTAGAGCGAAATATAATATTCAATTTAACATACATTATTTTATAACCCATGGATTAGGTATGTATTACCATGTAAAAAAGCGCGCTTTGTGAATACAAAACCAAAAGAGATATTTTATATGAATTTTAGATAGGGCCAATTTGTGCAGAACTCGACCAGGGAATGAACATGTAATAAATAAACTTAATTTATGCAAAACCAAAAATTTACGTGATATGTAAATAGATTATATTCTTTATTGTACAGACGCCAGCAGATCAACCTACTACAACCGGTCAAATTTCTTTAATAGATTTTCAACTTTATCACTACAGCATAAGGTTCAAAGTTGATTAGGATTTTTTTTACAGTTTCGGGTAGGTTGACCTGCTGGCGTCTGTACACTATAAGGCCCTAGAACAGTACATAATAATATTTTATCAAGATCGCAAAAATACAGATTTTCAATTTTTTTTGCGCTCCCTTTTGCGAATATTTCTAAAGCTAAAGTAGTATTCGTACCTGCGCCTGCACATCTCCCTTCTCGGCCAGCAGCTGGTAGTACTCGATGAGGTCGGTGTCGAGCGTGCCGGGCCCGCCGCCCTCCGCCTCGTCGATGAGGCGCGTCCTTTGGATGGCAGGGCCTCCGCTGAATGTTACTTGGCTTGCCACTGAACAAATTATATCACATTTTAAACTATACTCCATTTATTCTAATATAGACATAAGTGGCCCACCAGATCATGAATACATTTTGAAGCATCTAAACCAATGGTCACTTTTTCCTAGTTATGGCAAAAATATCGCGTGACGCGCGGTGTTCACAGTGCATCAAAGCCGTTAGTGCGTGCGTCTGCAAACATTGCCGCGGCACTACAAAAGCGCGGCAATCGCAACAATACCCTGCCTTAAGTAGGGTTAGCTAGGTCTGGCAATCTATGTCAATCATGTGTACATTCAGTCATCTTCCCACACCAACACTTAACCATTTTTTTTTTTGACTATGGCATCTCGCAGTTGACCTCAGAGGGAGGGTAGTAGCTGCTTATCCGGACTTTCCTGTGGCTGCCTTAAGCTGCTAAACTCAAAGCCTCCAGCCAGGGGTATAAACTAATCGAATTAATATTAGGCGAACGCTCGCTAAGGGCACCCCCTGTGGGGTACGGACCTCGGCTTAGGGCGTCGCTGGGTTGAGGACATCAAGATGGGACAGGCTGGATCAAAGATATATTATTATTATTAACAATCGGGGAATTTAAATCTACAGGCTCAGCATCGACGCGGGCTGGCTCTGCATCGTCGAGCAAGGGTCGGGGGGGAGTATTTACTCGGGAGGGTCGCGATCGTGGAGGACCTCGGCGGCGAGGGTGGAATGCGGGTCGTCGTTTGTGTTTGTAAACTGTACTGGTGGCCCTACTGCTCTCCTGGAGGAGGGTTATAGGGTCTTCTGGGTCGGTGACCAACACCTACCTTTAGAAGCCACCTTCATATACAAGTCCATAGCCTTAGGACACGAGCTAGGCACGGTGTTGCCACTCCAGTATCGGTACGCCAGCGCCATCTGTGCGTAGTCGCTGTCACCGACCGCTCCCATCGTGTAGTGAACCAGGGCTTTGGCTTGAGAAACTGGGACTGCGATGCCGGTTGCATAGAGGAAACCCATGCCCTGCGAGAAAGTGGGTATCTTTAGATAGATATTTTAAACAATTTATTTACTGTACACCAAAGAAATAGAACAACACACAAAAGCACAATTCAATGATAATTGATGACAAATTACATCATCATCTGCTTAGCCTTTTCCCAACTACGTTGGGGTCAGCTTCCAGTCTAACCGGATGCAGCTGAATACCAGTATTTTATATGGAGCGACTGCCTATCTGACCTCCACAACCCAGTAATTGGGTGATACGATACCCCTTGGTAAGACTGGTTGTCAGACTTTCGGGCTTCTGACGACCCGTAACGACTGTCAAAGATCCACGAATGACAGCCGGGACCAACGGCTTAAGGTGCTTTCCGAGGCACGGAGGAGTCTCGGTACGTAAAGATGGTCACCCATCCACAGACCAACCCCGGCAAGCGTAGCTTAACCTGACGGATCGACCCGTGCGACAGTTATTACTTAGCCACGAGCTCCTCGAACATAAAATGATAACTCCTTTATGATAACAAATTACATGAATATCAATAAAATACAAAGTGCCAAAATACAAAACAAAATTAAAAAATAGATCAATAGATGGATACTGTCCGTCTACAACTAGTGACCAACCGAAGCTTCGTTTTCGGTTTCAGCCATTTACGGCCAAAAAATCAAGATCCGGCCTTATTTACGTTTTCGGCCAGCTGTAGCTTCGGCCAAGCCGAAAATCAGAAATTCGTGAATTGTCGCGCTCGCGCGTCATTCGGCCGACTTCGTAAAGCTCGGCAATATCAGGTGAATCAATACAACAAGAAATACATGCAATTTTATGTCCTCTAATGTCTAAATTATTTTCGTTTTCGGCCGTAAATAAACTTAAAATGACTTAAAGCTGAAGCTTCTTTCGGCTGAAAATTCAATTTCGGTCGGACACTATCTGCAACTGCAACCAACAGGATTGAAGCGTCGAGATATTATTTACTTATGTTTTTCTTATTTCTTTACGAAAACCACTAATAAAATACACGAGGTGGAGGTTAAAAAATCCAACTTGCCTCCACAAGTAACATTAGTTATGAAAGCAGGCTCTATTACAATCCTTGTTGAGTGGCTAATCTTTGTACAGTCAACCATATTTCCATGATAAATACCAAAGTTTAAGATAATTATTTATTTACATATTTCATCACCACTGCTATCAAAACGGTGAAGGGAAACATCGTGAAGAAACCGGTATGTCCTAGAATCAAAAAACTCGCAAGACATGTGACATCTACCAACCCGCACTGGGCCCGCGTGGTGGATTACAGCCCACTCCCTCTCGAAGGGAGGAGGTCTTGTGTCCCAGGCACTGGGAACCAGGGGCGGTGGCTTCAAACAAGCCGATTCCTACCGGCACTGGGAACATTATAGGTTGATTATGTATGTATGTATAATTATTTGGTAGCAGGTTTGCGTGGTTTAAGTGTTACTCCTTTAGAGGCATGAGGAACAGGGTGTAAAGTTCAGTCATCCACCATAGAAAAGGGAGGATCCTCCAACCAGACGGGTGTTGTGTCTGGCGGGCCGACTGTTGATTTCGGATAGTCTTATCTAGGTCGTTCGCGCGGTAAACTCTAATTGCTCGATGCAGGATTTGTGTGACGTCATGTCTTTGATGCGTAGTTAGTATGTGGCGGTGTAACTGCTACACTCCTAACAAGCGGTTGACGATACAATATAATGACCTAATAGTACCGCTCGAGACAATCTCTATTTCTACATTGAGTGCGAAACTTACAGCATGAGCATCAGCATTTCCTTCTTCAGCTAACACTTCAAAAATCTTCTTCGCCTTATCCAGGTCGAGTTCGACCCCCTCCCCGAACAGGTACGACCAGGCCAGCTTGATCTTAGCCGGGACGTAGCCGATGTCGGCCGCCTGTTTGATCTGAAGGATGGCGCCTCGCAGGTCGGGGGAACGACGGTTCAGCTTCGCCATTGCAACGTCGTAGAGTTCCTTGGCTAAAAAGGTTATGGATTTATACTTTTTGCGAGAACAGTGGTGGGATCGGCTAGCTAACCACATATTGCAATACAGCTCATTAAAAAAAACATTGTAATGGGTAGACATGATAAAAATCAAGATCCGGCCTTATTTTCGTTGGCATGTTCCATGGCATGTCCTAGAGCCAGAAATCCGAAGACATGTGAAATCCACCGTGTTGGATTATAGCCCACTCCTTCTCACAGAAGGTAGGCCTGCCATGTGTCCCAACAGTGAGAAGAGAGTGACTGTTTATGTTTATGCTTGTAATTTAAGGGGTGTGAGCATGGAGATCTATCGTACAGGTCTCGAACCCAGCAAGGACTTCAGCTCTGAATCTTTTACAATGTTTATCTAACTGTTACTTATAAAATGTGTACCTTTTCGAGATAAATAAATAACTATTATTATTAGTATGCACGTTAGGCGGTTCTCCAAAGAAAGAAAGAAATGTGTTTATTCGACAAAAAAACGGACAGTGCTCAAAGGTGACGCAAGTTGGAACGACACGCGTAAAAACTATTTTAGCATCAATTAATTGTTCCGAGCGCACACGCATCGCCCGGTGTCGCCCTGACTTGCGTCACTGGGTGTTTTATAGGGGCGACCAACAACATAAGACGGTTGTAAAATATTGCAAACATTTTAGAAATAACTAGCCGCTGCACGCGGCTGCGCCCGCGTGAACCTAATTATTTTTCTGAAATAAAAGTAGCCTAAGTACCTCACTTGTAGATAGCTATCTACCAGTGAACATTGTCCCGTCAAAATTGGTCCAGCCATTTCGGAGATTAGCCGGAACAAACAGACAGACACCAATTTTAAAGGTTTGGAGGGATTTTTTGTTATAAGTACTTTCATATGCATTTAGTAAAAAGCTGTTATTTTGACATTACAGACACACTTCATTTTTTATAGACTATAAAAGGGTTTTACGCTACGATAAGGGTTTTTGTGTGGTGTAAGAACTGAGCCCATATTCACTATGTGACATTGCTATTATCTATCATCGTCATGTATATTGTGTACTGTAGTAAAATACAGTAATTTGAAATGTTTAGAATTTGATTGTTTAGAAATGCAAAAAAAAATACTGTAATGCAGAACTTTAAAATAGTTGTACTTATGCAAAAGTATGTAGGTAGATATCAGAAACTACAATTAATTACTAAAGTGACAATATCTAAATGATAATGAATATCAAGGTTATCACACAATCATTTTAATGACACTTAAGGATCATTTGACACCTTGACACTCAATCATTTTAGTGTCACTTACGGATGTGTCCTCAACATATCTATGCTAACCAACTTTGTACCTACCATTTTAGAGGCATGAGGAACAGGGTGTAAAATTCACCCATCCTCATTAGAAAAGGGAGGATCCTCCGACCAGACGGGTGTCGTGTCTGGCGGGCAACTGCCCAATGGTTGAAGTCGGGAGCTTGTATATATGTCGATCGCGCGGTAAACTCTAATTGCGCGATGCAGGATTTGTGTGACGTCAGGATGTTGTGTGACGTCTTTTTGATGCGTAGTTATGATGTTGATGCCGCCACACCATATCCGACGAATAAAAAATGTCTGTCTCAATTTATTTTTTCGTTTTTAATCCTTTAATCCATCCAAAGGTTGTCTGTAAAAGATCGCTTTAAGCGATAAGACCGCCCATTGTGTCACCCTATGTAAAATTTCTAAATTTATGTCTGTAATTTTTATGGTGTACAATAAAGAGTATTCTATCTATCTATCTATCTTTGCCTATATGTTTGGGAACAAAATTAAGCTTGCTTAAATTACATTATAGAGGAATATATCTTGCCTTGGTCATGGGCTACTTAGGGACAGCCCAATAGGTTTTTTTCTCTTCAACTTCTCCAGTCATCATTAAATTTTTACTAAATGCATATGAAATGTATCAAATATTAAAAATTGATTTTTGTTATAAATACCAACATAAAACAAAAAAACTTTTTTTTTTAATTTTTGCGTGTTTGTTCCAGCTAATCTCTGAAACGGCTAGACCGATTTTGACGGGACTTGCACTAGCAGATGCTAAGGCGCGAGCAGCAGAAAAAAGAAATATAAATAAATAAAATATGCAGAGACAGACAGCTTACCTTCTTTTAGTTCTGGTGACAGTTCAGGTTCTTCCTCCACTGGCAAAGGTGGCAATGTGTCCAAGATGTCTTGTGGGTTCTCATCTAATTTCTGTATTAGGGAAACACTTATTGATATTTAAGGGTTTAACTGTCACTAACAAGACACATTAGAATTTTTATTGTTAACGACTTCTAAAGACATCGACAGTTGAGCAGATTGCTCATAGGAAAATATTTTACACATTAGTTTGGCAATTTACTATTATCAAATGTCAAGAGCAAATTGTTTAATTCATAACAGGAAATAAAAAATA
Source organism: Xanthia togata (assembly GCA_963853775.1). Classification (NCBI taxonomy): domain Eukaryota; kingdom Metazoa; phylum Arthropoda; class Insecta; order Lepidoptera; family Noctuidae; genus Xanthia; species Xanthia togata. The sequence continues at coordinate 3,501,185 of OY970791.1, read as the reverse complement.
CATACATAAATCTGTGGCGTTTGGTAATAAATGATAATTCCAAAATTGGTCATTTTCTATTTCTACATCTCAATTATTTTTTTTTACTTTTCCAGGAGCAATCCAACCTTCTAAAAAGGTTGTGGTCACGTTGGATTAGGAGTCGCTCACGATCGATACATTAAATATCGAATTTACTTATATAATATAAATTATAATACTTATAGCAATAAAAATCATGTTGCTATAAGTCCATAGACCACTTATGCCCAGACTCCTTTGGTAAGGTTATATCTGTTTGATCAACAAACGTAACTATTCCAATTTGTAGTATTTTTTAACGTTTCAAAGCTCATAGTGTAAAATCAGATTTATGGACTTATTATATGCCAGACACCACAGATATATATTTTATTATTTTGCTCAGAATAATAAAGAGAAACTAAGTAAAACTGCACAAATAAAATAAAATTGTAACAAGTACTATTGTTTACCTCAATTTCATGATCAGAATGCTCTGAAGCCTTTGGGTCATGTATCCAAGCAGTCTCCGTGTGCCGCAGAAGGCTCTTCTTTAACAGCTTGAGAGTGTACTCCATTTGGTCTAGATGACTATCTGCAAAATAATCATAATCTCTTATACTTTTATTAAATTCCAACTGTCAACAAGTAACTTACTTCCCGTAAGATGAAAGAGTTAAGATAGCCCGCAAAATTCAAATTTTATCAGTATCATGTTGTATGTTGGTCTAAATATGATTATGCTGACTTAAGGAGTTGTATTGCTGATTGTAATGATTATAATTATAAAGCCATGTTTGTTATACATAACCTGACCTGCAAATAGCAAAAAACTAAAGAAAAACTGTTTATCTAAGTAATATAATATATTTTTTACTCCATTTTATCTTCAAACTAGCCACTGTTCAGCGTGCGATGCAATGCCTTTTTTAATTTTTTGGAACTTCTAGAGTGCACACAACTAAATAAGTACCAAAGTTTCATCACAATTGGCCGAGCCATTTTCGAGTTTGTGCGAGACTAGTGCGTTAGTCTTAAAAAAACTCTAAATCTTACTGAATAATGATCAACACAACATACCTTTATTATTTTCCTCATCCTTAGGAACATCTTTGGTATTTCTCAGAGCATCCGCATACTCCTGTAGCGTCACAATTTCCTTATTCATAGCATCTTTCAGCTCTTTGAAGTAGTCGGCGTCCACTGTATTATATTTAGTGTCGAAACCTTCGTTCCCCCCCTCTTCTTCATCATTTTTCTCACTTTTCTTACGAGCGTCAGGCCCTAACAATTCACCGGCCGATAAAACAACGCACAAATACAAGACATACAGTTCTAAACGCTTCATTTTTAAAATTTATTATCACGCATCGGTCCTAAAGACTTACGTGTCCCTAAACCCAACACTTTTGGTAACCTGAATTTTGTTTATATGATGAAAGAGAGCAAACAATTATCACCTCTAGCGAACGTACACGTGTCCTAGCATATTCTAGTGGCTTTAAGCTTTATAATAAGCTATTAGATTCATTAATTTTTCAATTTTTCTCGAGAAATAGCATTTTCTTTTCACAGCTTCGTCTGTCAAACTAAACAACAGCTGTCAAAATCAAAACTCAAAAGTGTCAAATGTCAAGTCATTTTTTTTTTTTTATGCATCTCTGAGGTATCCTTTTCAAGTAAAATACACAAGTCAATTTAAATACAGTTGTGCGTGGTGGGCTATATAAAATGTACTCTGTGCTCAAGAGACCTCTTGGGTCTTTTGAGCACAGAGTACATTTTATAAAGGGCTCTTGAGTATTGTTTTCATTTTTGTTGTTTCACAGGTCCTGTAGAGTGCATTTCATCTATTTTCTTATGCCATAATGTTGGCTCCACTATATCAACGGACCTATCATGAGCGTATTCGTGTTTCTACGGCTATAGTTTAAAAGTGGAGCCAACATTACGGTTTTCTAAGTAAGATTTGTAGCCTACTTTAGAGCGGCAACTGACGTGAACTGTAAAAAGATCTAACTGTAAAGCTGGGAACAAACTATCGGACGCGTCCGTGCCTAAGCCGCGGCTGACAGTCGCAGCTTATTTGTACCTGGATAGTACATTTAGCACCATACTGTGAAAACTATCGTTCGGACGTCTGATAGAAATCTGGCTGGCTGGAGCTGGGACCCAGCGCGGCGTGCACACTCATCGGTCGTGACTATCAGCCGCGGCTTATGGACGATTATTTGTTCCCAGTTTGATTTAAAAAAAACCCGTCAATTGGATTCAGAAAGTTACGTAAGGTCTATCCTTGTTTTCAATTGATGTTATTTCCACACATCAAACAAACATCATACAAACATCAACTACATATTAGTCTAAATAAAAGTTGATTTTAGACAGACTAGTGACACGAATTCCCACCCAAACCATAATTGTCCCGCCATGGTATGGATAGACTTCCAGCGGGTGTTGCAGACAGCTCTCACGACCAGGAACTTGCCATACGCGTAATCTTTGCGATTCGGGATGGAAACCGAATCGGGACTCATCGGTAAACAGCACTACAGACCACTGGTTATCTTCCCGGAGCAAATGTCCCACTGTAATCTTCGTCCACGATTTCCTCAGCGTAGTGCTGGAGTACGAAGCGGTCTACGAGCATGAAGGTTAGCTTCATGCAGTCTTCTCCTCACAGTTTGGTCACTCTCATGCAACAGGTGCTCTGACTGGCACCAACCGCATGGCCGTTACATTTGGTGGTCTTAAATCGGTCTTGTCGTTGGGTGGTCCCCTAATATATCCAAGATAAAAATGCTTGGAAACATGCTGGTCCTGCTCCATAATATGTCTTTATTCTAAATTGTCATATTATGACAATTTAGAATAAAGACAAAATCTAACTGGGTGCCAGTATATTTAAAATATAGTATAATATTATTTTTTATAACATTGTTTTTGCCTCGTTGGTCTAGTGGTTGCAAGCGCTACTGCTGAGCATGAGGTCCTGGGTTCGATTCCCGGGTCGGAAAAACTGTTATTGGGTTTATTTATCTGGAATTTCTCAATAGTAGCCCGGAGTCTGGATTTGTGCCCGGTTGATGGCAATAGGTTCGCCCCCTATTACATGGGACTTAAAACATAACTAGCGATATGTGGGTGTACAGACGCCAGCACATCAACCTACTACAATCTGTCAAATTTATTTAATAGATTTTCAACTTTATGACTAAAGCATAAGGTTCAAAGTTGATTGGGAACATTTGACTGTTTCGGGTAGGTTGATGTGCTGGCGTCTGTACCTACTACAGGTACACCTCTGGCCAACCCTTCGGGGAAACAAAGCGTGATGTTATGTTTTATGTATGTTTTTTTATATTCTGTGATTACTTGAACTCACACACTGACTTACTATTAGCATAACTTGTTAAAATGTTAGGAATATCGTATATTTTTACAATGTTTGTAATGTGAAAACATTAAGAGTACCTAACGGATGGAGTTTCTTGCCCATTCTTCTCCAGACGAAAACTACCTTTTGGAAGGGGCGAAGAGAATATTTTTTTTATTAATTATGACGTTCAAAAGTGCCTTTTTTGTGCCTAGTTGAAATAAATTATTTGACTGACTTTGACGTGGGTAAAAGTCAAAGGACTGGGTGTCTTTCAGCCACTTCACCAGTAGCACGATAACGTGACCATAACCTTGTCAGGTTTTTGTTTTGTTCCAATCTCCTCAACAATACTCCGTTGAATAAACCCAGCTTAGAGCATGCCTACTGCTCTTAAATTTTCTCTTAAGTCTAGGTATATAAAATGTACTCTGTGCGTTTAATGGCGCCGGCCGCTGCACGGTGCATACAGTGGCCCAAAGATTAACTGCTACATTCACAACAAAACGTGTTGAAATCCTTAGTTTCTGTCAAAGTTCTATACAATATTTGACAGGAACTAGAGATTGCAACATGTTTTGTTATGATGTTTCGCCAGTGTAAACGCACAGTTACACACACATCAACAAGGGATATTTTGTAGAAACTAAAAAAATACTGGCCGGTTAATCTTTTGAAGAAAACTTATTTTGTGGGTCTTTTTGGATGATTCCAAATTTAAATTTGAAAAAATAAATTAAAAGCAAAAGATTTGCGTACATTTTGAAATCTCTAGTTCCTGACAAAAATTGTATGGATCATTGACAGGAAGTAATAAAGATTTCAACATGTGAATGTTTCGCCAGTGCAACAAACACAAATAAAAAATCCACTTTTTCCATTGACTTATTGGTTTTTACTGTGCGTTTGCACTGGCGAAACATTCACGGCAAAACATGTTGAAATCTTTAGTTTCTGTCAAAGTTCTATACAATATTTGACAGGAACTAGAGATTTCAACATGTTTTGTTGTGATGTTTCGCCAGTGCAAACCATTGACATATACTTAAAAGTCAATGGTGCAAACGCACAGTTATGTCAATGACTTTTTCATAACTATTGACAGCTGACACTCACTATGACATTATTGACTGACATATCTGACATTGACATTTTGACAGCGTAATGACAGTAAAAACTGATCGAGTTTTCCGAATTTTACGAAAATTTACAAAACTGTAAAACAGTTTACAGTGCATTTATGGTGAAAACGAATGTAAATCGTGTTGAAACCATTAAATCTGTTTATTACTGTGGCTGTAACTGCTCCATAACCTAAAATGCTTCGGGCACCGGTTAGAAGTAGTATCATCCTCCACCAACCCTGGGTCCGGTTAAAGTCCTCGAGCAGTTTTATACGGAGCACTTTTATTGAATATTTTGAGACGAATCATGGTCATAAACATGTAAAATCTAGCTCTGTGGTCCCGCTGTACGATCCCAGTGTGCCTTTTGTAAATGCTGGTATGAACCAAGTAAGTTGACAATAATTTTCTTATGCAGTTATGCTCCTAAATATACGCTCTATTTTGATCCTTGAGAAGTCGAGTCTAGTTTGGCACAAATTTATTGAGTCTAGCTAGCCAAAAGCTCAATTCATAGTGGCAGAATGCCAAACTTGATGATGATTGTTTTTCTTGATCACATTATTACTTTCCTTAATATACCTGTTTTAACCCAAGGACAAGCAACTAAATGCCCTTTTATGCTTAAATGCTGCTTTAAGTAGGAGCACTTACACCTATCAAGCAGGTGGCATCATTTCTACAAAGTTAAAACTTTGTCTCCTATAACATAATTATTTTCAGTTCAGAGGTGTGTTCCTTGGTAAAGTGGCTGCCCCTTGTGCAAGAGTAGTGAACTCACAGAAATGTGTGAGGGTCGGTGGCAAGCACAATGACCTGGATGTGGTTGGTACTGACGGACACCATCATACGTTCTTTGAGATGCTGGGCAATTGGTCTTTTGGTGATTATTATAAGGTAACATGTTATTAATACTAGTATTATGTACTTAATAAAACACCAAATATCGTCATTTGTGTATTGAGCTAAGTAGCCTCGAAATACAAGTGAGTAAATCATAAGAGTAGGGTAGTAACAATAATATGATAGAGGGTAGACTTAAAACTAATAAACACACAACTTATAAACTACGAAGTATGTAGGTACCCATATACAACATACCTTTCCCCCAAGTATACAAAATAAGTTTAAACTTTAACTTATACTTAAAGTCAACAATTTTGTATCTATTTAAAATATCCAACAATAACATTCTTCAGTAACAGTCTATTCAATATACATTGAACCAAGCCGTTCATAAGGACCTTTTGTATGAGATAAGACTTTACTTTTAATCTTACCCCCAGAATAGCCAGACTCATAATCACTGGGTATACCTAACATCTCCGCCCATTGGTCCGAACTTGGTATTTCAATTATTTCCTCACTTGAGCCTGTACCTCCCATTTCCCCATCTCGATTTTCCATTTCCAAACTAGACTCTTCATTATTTTGTTCTTCCCTCTCTCCTCGGTCTGTATCTTCTGTGAATTTCTTTTTAACCAGTTGGTCGATGTGTCGGTTGACAACATTACCATCACCAGTTGCAACTTGATAATTGGATGGCCCTTGCCTTTTAACCACCGTACCAGGCAACCAACGAGGTCCACCACTATAATTTCTATACATCACACTTTGGCCCACATTAGTTTCTCGAGTTACATTATGAGCATTATTGGTAATCTGTTGATCAGTCTTATTTTTAACACGATTATCCGGATGTATAACATCTAACAAGGTACGTAGGCGCCTGTTCATCAATAGTTCAGAGGGGCTCTTGTTAGTTATTGTGCAAGGAGTTACCCGCAATCCTAGTAGCATTCGAGGAATCTTAACATCCCACGAGATGTCATCCAGCTTGCGCAACTTGTCTTTAACCGTTTGCACCATTCTTTCGGCCAACCCGTTTGTTGCAGGATGATAAGGCGCTGTCTTGATATGTTTTATTTTATTCGAGTCCAAAAATTGCTTAACTTCAGCTGACACAAAGGACGTTCCGTTGTCTGAAACCAATGTCTCACACAAACCATGGATTGCAAATAAATTTCTGAGGTGTCTAATGACCGTTCCCGCTGTCATAGTTCTGTCATCATTAGAAGGTTTATTGGACACATTTTATAATAATAGGATTATTGTATTAAATGTTAGTAATAGTCACTTCTTAAATGTCTCAAAATTGAATGATGGTATAGAAAACCTATGTAAGATGTTTAAAAAATGCCATTATCTTGATTGTGGATATTTTAAACTATCAGAGGCTTGTAAGTCTATAAATTATGTGATAGATTGTAACGACTACAATGAAAACTACTTGTGCCCAAGGAATATTAGGAAATTTGTAATGCGTAATCAACCAAGCAGCAATGTAGCCATTAGTAACAATATGCCTAAAAAGGGAACGATCCCCTTTTATTTTAATAAACAATATTGTAATAAAAATAAACAACCAGTAAACCCAGCCGTATCTATCGGGAATGTAAGCAGAGGTACAATACCTTTTTACTTCCCAGTATTAAGAAATAAAGACGAGTTTTTTCGTGCCTAAAGCTCATAAGTTCAATATTCTGCATCAGAATATTGCTAGTATTCTATCAAAACGGGAACTATTAGAAATAACAATCCAGGAGTTAACAGTAGCACAAAAAGAGCCTAATGTAATTTGCTTGTCGGAAACTTTTGTAAAGAAAGGCTATGAGAGCTATATCAAAATATGTAACTATCAATTAGCTTCAAGTTTTTGTAGAGAAAAACAAAGAGGAGGAACCTGTATCTTGGTAAAAAAAGGCATTCCTTTCAAAGATTTATCTTATATACCAAATTATGCTACCCAAAACACATTTGAAGCTTGTGGCATAGAGCTTGAGTGTTATAAGTTGCTTGTTATTTGCGTCTATAGAATTCCAAACTCAGATCCTACTCAGTTCTTATGTAAATTAAATAATCTTTTGAACTACATAACTAATAAATACAAGTCCAAACTGCGTCTAGTAATAGCCGGTGACTTTAATATAAATACGTTGAAAAAAGGTAACGTTACTAATCACCTACAAGACATATCCTACAACTATAACTTGAAAATTCACATTGATGTGCCTACGCGCAAGTCATCTTGCATAGACCATATTCTAAGCAATATTCCAAATGCTTCCGCTTCAGTTTTGCCTCTCTATCTCTCTGACCATGACACCGCCCAAATGTTGAGTTTTCCTATAAATGAAAAGAACATTCAAGAATGCTCATCTTATCATATGTATAAGAGAGATTACAGTTTGGACAATGTTCGTAAGTTCAAGGAATGTTTAAATAATTTATCGTGGTCACAAATATACATCGAAATTGATGCAAATATATTTAGTGAGTTTCATGAACTGCTATGCTTATTCTACAATCTTTGCTTCCCAAAAGTAAAAGTAAAAATAAATAACAATAATAACAATAACAAAAAATGGATAAGTAAAGGCTTAAAGAAATCTTGTCAAAAAAAACGTGTACTAAGATATAAATATTATAAAAATAAAAATGCAAATAACAAAATTAATTATATGACATATTCCAATATTCTAAAAAAAATTATAATTAATTCAAAAAAAAACGCAAACATTAAATATATAAACAAGAGTGAAAACAAATGTAGGGCCACGTGGGCAGTAATTAAAAATGAAATTCACGATACAAATTGCATAGGAAACATTGAGAAAATCACAGTTAACAATACAACACTAACAAATCCTATTGAAATTGCCACTGCCTTTAATAATAATTATATCAATTTATCACATACGGGCACTCAGAAATGCATAAAACCTCGTATTAGTGCATCCGTTAACTCGATGTTTTTAAAACCTATGGAGGAAAGCGAGGTTAGACGAGAAATACTGTTATTGTCAAATTCCAATACTGTGGGCTATGATGAAATCAACACTAAAATTATTAAAGAGTGTACCAATCAACTAACTGCTGTTCTGACATATTTAATTAATTTATCGTTTGCATCGGGAACTTTTCCTGATGCCCTGAAATACTCGATAGTCAAGCCTTTATATAAAAAAGGAGAAAAATCTGATATTAATAACTATCGTCCTATAACGTTATTACCTATATTGTCCAAAATATATGAAAAGTGCATGTATGGAAGAATAATTGCTTATTGTGATAAATTTCATATAATTAGCAATGAACAATATGGCTTTCAGAAAAACAAGTCCACTACTTTGGCAGTATTCTCTCTGGTTAGGGCTGTAGTTACTAACATCAATAATAAAAATCTCACCACTGGGCTATTTTTTGATGTCTCAAAAGCCTTCGATTTAGTTTCTCACAATCTGTTGCTCAAAAAACTTGAACTGGTAGGTATCAGGGGTCCTACACTTCAGTGGATAAAATCATATCTCAGTAACCGACAACAACGAGTAATTATTGATAAAATTGATGAAAATCAGGTTAAGGTGCCTTTTTCATCAGAATACAAGCACAGTACATGTGGTGTACCACAAGGAAGTGTATTGGGGCCTGTCCTGTTCTTACTGTACATAAATGATATTATTAATATAACTGACCACCGATGTATATTATTTGCTGATGACATAGCTATTATTATAGCGACAGAAAAATGTAATAATTTTAGAAATAATCATGAGACTGACATTAATAATACTATAGATAAATTAATACAATGGCTTGACATAAATAATCTAAAAATAAATCTGAATAAATCAGTTTATATTAATTTCAATAAATGTAATAATCCTAAATATAATATTAAACTAAACGTATCAAAAATTAAAGAAGTAGCACAAACGAAGTTCCTAGGCGTAATTATTGATGAGAATTTGAATTGGAAAGAGCATGTGGATAACGCTGCAAAGAGAATAAATAAATTTGTATATGCTGTTAAACAAATTAAAAATATTACAAACTTAAAAACAGCTCTCATGACATATCATGCATATGTAGAATCGGTACTACGTTACGGGCTCATAATATGGGGAAATAGTACAGATATAAACCGAGCATTTGTTGCTCAAAAAAAGTGCATTAGGGCAATTTACGGGATGCACTCGGAGGAATCTTGTCAACCCATATTTAAGAAACTAGGTTTGTTACCGCTGCCGTCCCTTTATATATTTGAAATATGTGTATTCGTTAATAAACATAAAGACCTGTTTATATCAGCCAATGATATTAATCCACGGAGCCGGCGTGATCCACAGAGACTCGTTCTGCATGATCTTCCCAAGCTTGCTAAATATAATAAAAGCTGCTTATATAATTGTGTTTGTATATATAATAACATACCGTGTAGCATAAAAAACTTAAACTCCAGATTATTCAAGGGAAAATTGTTTGACTGGTTATATTCGAAAAATTTCTATAGTCTCAAAGAATTTATGGATAAGAAATTCTCATGTTAGTATTAAGTGAACATAATTATGCATGCTAAGTACAATTCTGGCAAAACATGTAAGATCTATATTGTAAATTATTGTAACACCGTGTATACCATGTTTTATGCAAATAAATACTTACTTACTTACTTACTTACATATTGTTTACCAAGATCACCTCAGGCCATCTGGAATATGCGTCTACAACGATTAAAATATATTTACCTTGAAAAGGTCCCGCAAAGTCCACATTTATTCGAGACCACGGCTTTGTAGGCGTGATCTACTCAGATTTAGTTTTCGGAGGCATGTGCCGATTTTCAAGACATTTGTTACATCCGCCTACTAATGCCTCAATATCTTCGTTCAGTTTTGGCCACCAAACATAACTCCTGGCCAGTGATTTCGTTTGGACGATGCCATTATGTGTTTTATGTAAAGCACGTAGTATCGTTTCACGTAATGATGACGGTACTACCACTCGACAACCCAGTAAGATACAATCTTCATGCATAGAGAGTTCCGAACGATGTAACCAGTATGGACGCAGTTCATCATCGGTAACTCTAGCTGGCCAACCGCTTAGTACATGATGACTGACACGAGATAATAGCGTATCTCGCTTCGTTGCTAATGCTATTTGGTCAGCATCCACAGGGAAGTCGGTAGGTTTCTCTGCCATCAGCAACACGTCACATAACTGTTGTTCAGGTTGGTTGGGAACCGGCTGTGGCCATCGGCTCAATCCATCAGCGTGACTAATCTGCTGCCCCGGTTTGTACACAATTTCGTAATTGTGTGACGTCAACATAATTGCGATCCTCGTTAGGCGAGGCGACAAGACTGTGGGCATAGGTCGCTTTGGATCGAATATGCCCAACAACGGTTTATGGTCCGTAACTATTGTGAAAGATCTTCCACTTAAATAGTTATGAAACTTGCTAACTCCAAATGAAATGGCAGTGGCCTCTTTATCTAATTGTGAGTAACGGCGTTCGTGAATATGTAGTGTTCTGGAACTCATAGCTACGGGGCGCTCCTGTCCGTCTTCCATAACGTGGGATAATACAGCGCCGGCGCCGTATTCTGAGCTGTCGCAGGTGAGTACCAACGGCTTATTTAAATCGTAATGAACGAGTGTCAAATCAGATGACAGCAACCTTTTAGCCGTGTCAAAGCTCATTTGCTCCCTGTCTGTCCATTGCCACGATTGTGCTTTGTCGAGCAACCTATGTAGGGGCTCGAGCATGGTGGCTTTGCGAGGTACGAACCTCTCATAAAAGTTATATAATCCCAAAAACGCTTGTAGCTGTTGAACGTTCTTTGGTTCAGGAGTGTTGACGATAGACTCAACTTTGCTAGGTGCAGGATGAATACCCTCAGCGTCTATGACAAAACCTAGAAACTCTACACGTTCTTTGGCAAACTTACATTTTTTCCGATTGAGCCGCAACCCTGCCTTACCGATGCGCTCCAGTACAGTGTCGAGGCGCTGTGTCATCTCCGCAATCGTAAGGCCACTGACGATGACGTCATCGATCAGTACCGCGACGCCGGGAACGCCCGCTAGCAACGCTGTCATCAAACGCTGGAAAATTCCCGGGCAGGCTTTAACACCAAAAGCCAGTCTGTGTACTGAAAACAAACCTTTGCATGTGTTTAAGGTTAACAGCTGTGCTGTGGCGTCTGTGACGACAACCTGTGTATATGCACGGTCAAGGTCGAGTGTCGTGTAAAATTTGCCACCAGCAACCGTAGCAAAAACTTCACTTGCAGTCGGCATAGGGTAGGTATCAGACTCGGTAGCCTGATTAACCGTACTACGGTAGTCACCGCAAAGACGAATTTCCCCGTTTCGTTTGGGTATTGGAACAACCGGAGTCGCCCATTCTGAAAAAGTCACAGGGCGGAGTACCCCTTCTCCTACTAGACGATCTATCTCTTTTTCTACGTTGTTTTTGATGGCAAAGGGTACGGGACGTGCCTTCAAAAACCTAGGAGTCGCACCTGGTTTCAAATGTATAGCCACAGGGTCCCCCCTGTAAGTACCGAGTCCGTCCCTGAAAACCTCGCTGTGCTTATTTACAATCTGATCATTCGCAGACATGTCAAGTTCAGATATCATATTAACATTTAGAGTAATACCTAGTACCTCGAACCAGTTACGTCCCAACAGATTCGGACCCGAGCCCTTAGCTACTATAACATTCAAAACACACTTAATGTCTTTATATTGTACTTGCACTTGAGCTTGTCCCATTACTGTGACCGGCGAGCTATTCCACGTGCACAGGCGGTTAGGTACCGCGCGCAATGCGCTGCGCGAGCGCACGCGCGCCCACGTCTGCTGGTTCACCAAGGAGAAAGCGGCGCCGGAGTCTACCTCCATCGCTACCTGCGCGCCGTCCAGTAGCAGCTTCACCTTGTATGCCGGAACTCGAGAGCTTGTCGCGCTCTCCATGTTATAAATGCCATTAAGGTGTTCGTAAATCTCGTTTTCAGCTAAGTTAATTTTTTCTGAACGACTTTTCTTTTTAGCGGTGCATATTTTCTCGATGTGACCTTTCTTCTTACAAAAGTGGCACACGGCGTTAACGAAGCGACACTCGCCCGCGTGCCGATCTCCACATCGATAACACAGTCGAACATTTGCTTTGGATAGCACGGCGTTGACGTCCATAGGTTCACATGACGGCGGCGAGGTCACCGCGGCGTCCACTGCCGTCGCGTCGTAGCTGACGGCGGCGCTCTGCATCATACGAGCGTCCCTGCCCGCACTCTCAGCCGATAGCATAGCATCCACTACGTCATGGTATCGCAAATTATCTTTCTTTAGCAGTTCATACTGCAAGTTGTGATTGTTCATACCGCATACCAATCTGTCACGAAGCATCCTTTCCATGTCCGTAAAGTTACAACCGGCACTGATTTTTCTGAGTTGCGCTATGTATTCCGCGGCGGATTCGCTGTGTTGTTGATTGCGCTTATAAAATTTGAACGACACAGAAATCTCATTAGGTTTTGGGCTGTAATGTTTGGTTAGGATCGCTTCAATTTCACTGAATGTTATTTCATTAGACTTTTTGGGTGTAATCAACGCCAGAACAGTCTCGAACACTTGTACGCCGCACACTGTATAAAAATTTGCTCGTTTAGCCGAATCCGAGACGACGCCATTCGCCTCGAAACAATATTTAAGTCTGTCGATGTAATTGTCCCAATTATCACATTTCACATTGAACTCATGAAATTTCACTGATTTAACGTCCGTCATGTTTTATACTCGTCGCCAATATTATGTACTTAATAAAACACCAAATATCGTCATTTGTGTATTGAGCTAAGTAGCCTCGAAATACAAGTGAGTAAATCATAAGAGTAGGGTAGTAACAATAATATGATAGAGGGTAGACTTAAAACTAATAAACACACAACTTATAAACTACGAAGTATGTAGGTACCCATATACAACAACTAGTAAAACTGTTACAGTTAAATTCGAAGTTAATGGTGGCTCGGAAGTTACCTGCTCTCTGTGCATTACCGAACCCCTCACCCCCCCTGACCCTTGAATTTGTTACTGCAACTCGCCTTGTGTTCCGAGCCACCATTAAGTTTGAATTGGGCTGTATTTTATATTTAACTAAACTACTACTACTTTACTACAATTAAATGTTTGTTTATTCTAAACAAAAAAAAAACAAGCTAAGTAAAGTAATTACATTGTGCCTCATATGGCCCCATATTACTATAATAACACCAGGAAACTGAGGACCGACTCCAAGCCCTGGCAGGTAACGGGCCATTATCCATCACAATTTTTGATGTGTAACAATTTTCCTCTCGCTTTTCTGCAATCAAAATCTCAATTGAGATTGGTTAACTGTAAATAACTTGCTACTAAATAATAAAAAAAAACACAAATAAAAAAACTATTCTTCGTTCTTCTTCTTTCTTTTTTTTTAAAGCTTTGCCCCACCCTAGGCATTTCTCCTGTATGGTGGGTGCGTTTACATACATTTAAACTCACATACACAAACAGGCAGACCCGGAACAACCAATTGTAGGTCATACAAATATTTGTTCCGTGCGGGAATCGAACCCGCGACACGCAGCGCAGCAGTCAATCGCTTATCCACTGCACCAACCGTGCCGTTTTGATGTTCAGTTCGTTTCTTCTGCATTAAATCAATTTTTAAGTACAGAATTAATCTCCATTAAATTATCTAAACAATGGTATAAAAATTCTGTAGGTTCTGTGTACTAGCAGAAGTGTAACAATAAAATCAGTTGCAGAAACGAGGCAAAACTAAATTTCCGATTTTCTTTGGTTTTTGCTTCGCATTATGAGTTATGTTATAATAAAATCATTTTATTTCGGATGACACAAAAAAAACCATAAATTGTTAGTAACATGTTTGCACTTAAATCACTATTATTTGCCCTCATTCACACTACCAGTTAACCGCGCGGCTGAGCGGCCGCCGTAGATGGGCGACTTATGGACGGTTAAGGGCCTACCCGTACAGACATAAGCGGTTGCATATTATAAAATAGTGGTATGAGGTAGTAAATTAACTAAAGACGAATTTATGAGAAAGCCACCCAGTATCTAGACACAACGAGGAATGGTAACCATAAGCGGTTGCATTTTATAAAATAGTGGTATGAGGTCTTAGTAAATTAACTAAAGACGAATTTATGAGAAGACCACCCAACACAAAGAGGAATGGTAAATTGTTAATTGTATAACTCTTCGCACAAATTCCCATATTATGGCGGAGGAAGTATCTGCCGCTTCAGCCTAGGATGCTATTGCGACTGCCTCTTATTCTGCTCAGGAGTGAGGCCGTTTTTTTGCGGATGAAGGCATGAAATCCATCAGTATGGGTTACCGTGAACATTTCTGATGCACTGCAAAAACGAGGATTTTTACACCAATAATTTTTATTAAAGACTTACCCATAAACTCATATCATATCTTATTCATAAACTCTGTTTAAAGTTAAGAAACCTTTAAACGTCAATGTATGGTTAAACAGTCGCTAACCATTACTTAACTTTAAGCAGCGTTTATAAATAAGGGGGTTTAGGGTTTCGGGTTCAAGAAACTTTAAAAAATTAATTTTGTTTCCTACAATAACATTACTTCTGTTTATTTATTTACAGAAAGATGCATGTAAGATGGCATGGGAGCTGCTCCTCGGTCCTTACCAACTGAAACCAGAGAACTTGGTGGTGACGTACTTCTCAGGAGATGCTGCTATTGGTTTGAGGGCAGATACTGATTGTAGGGATATCTGGAAGGCTATTGGGTAAGCATATAACCTATTGAAATGCCTTCCTGCTGAAGCTATCTTAACTTACCTTCTTTATCCTTTCAGGTGTGTCCTCGGCCAGAAATTGCCTGAGCCTTGGCTTTTTAAATTAAGATGTATATGTTTAGGTTTTTGTTGTTTTTATTCTTGTAAATGTGAATTTGATTTAAGCGTGAATGTTATACTGTTTTTTTTTCTCTACTCTTTTTTTCTAGTCTGTTTCTAGAAGTGAAGACTTTTAATTGGCTGTCAGTCCCACATGCAATTTTTTTTATTGCGTTCATTTTAGCTGTGTCTTCCATAGTAAATAAATAAATAAATTAGACCATATGTGTTGGAGCCATCTAATATTCTTTCAAACTACCCATTCACAGTCTATGAATAACGTAAAACCATTGGTTAGTCATTGCAATGTTGTGTTAACTCGTTGTAATAAAGTATAAATTAGAATGATTGTGTGTTTAAAAACTCTGCAATCATTCTAATTTATACCTTACCTTACCGAGATAAGAGTTACATTGCAATGACTTGTACTATCGGAATTAAAAGTATCCTTTGTCCTAAGCCAGGTCATGGTCTATCCGCGTGCCAAATTTCATTCAAATCCGTTCAGCCTTTAAGGCGTGGAAAGGTAACAGACAGACAGACAGTATTTTTCGCATTTATAATATGCTAGCTGCGCCCCGCGGTTTCACCCGCATGAGTCTCGCTCCCGTGGGAGTATCAGGATAAAAAGTATCATTAGGTCATGGTCTACCCATGTGCCAAATTTTATCCAAATCCGTTCAGCCGTTTTAGCGTGAAAGGGTAACAAACAAACAAACAATCAAACAAAGTCACTTTCGCATTTATAATATTAGTTATGAAGTATAGATGGACGCGCATCTTATAAATTTAAATTTGCGTTCATAGTATAGTGTAGTTGTGGTGTATGTTATGTTATCCACACCCATGCCATAAATCCTTTATAAAAGTTTCTGAAACAGTTAGCTTATTGCCAACATTAAAACAACCAGTCTCATAATATCATCTAAACGAGTGTTATAATGTTGTACTAAATCTCATTATGCAACTCCTTTGTTTTTTCGATCCCTTCCTTATTCATCAAACAGCCACATTCTCACGACTCAATTCGTGGTATCTTTATATATTTCTAAAATAGAACATTGTTATGCAGGCTTGTTTCACTACCACAGCGCAGTAATTTAAAACTTGTACTGTTTATGGTGATCAGAGAAATAAATAATTAAATAGAATAGAATTATATACACAGCAATTAAACTTTCCATGAATTTACATTGAACAAAGTCAAAGTCAAATAATTTATTTCAATTAGGCACAAAAAAGGCACTTTTGAACGTCAAACTTTACAAAAAAAAAAAAAAACTGATTCTAGTCGCCCATTCCAAAAGGTATTTTCGTATGGAGAAGAATGGGCAAGAAACTCCACCGTTACTCTTTTAAAAAATCATTATATCTTGTATACACTAATTATATAATTATATGTGAAGACAATGCACCTAGAATGAGTTTTTACAACACTGTACAGCAATGTTTTCAGAACCTTTTATGGAGGATTCATATCATGGGTGTATTCGTGTTTTAATACCCCTTATTATACAGAGAGAGAGAGAGTTGCATAAATAACTAATCTTCTTCTTTTCGTGTGGTTAGTAAACTAACCTGGTGTCAGAGTTTTAAAGCCGCCCACGGGCCTCTGACTTGGCTTCACATGCCGTCGAGAAATATCTCTCAGGCATGCCGGTTTCCTCACGATGTTTTCCTTCACCGTTTTTTGAGCAACTGATAATTATATAATACGCACATGAATCCGAAAAGTCAGAGGTGCTATGACTTGTCAGTCTGACAACTAATCTTATAATCCAGCTCTAAATAAACTAACTTTCACTATCCCCTGACTTTATTACTATGTGTCTGTTCCAGTGTTCCAGAAAGCCGGCTCTTGGCCAAAGGAGCCAAGGATAATTTCTGGGAGATGGGCGTCAGTGGCCCATGCGGCCCATGCACGGAAATACACTATCTCAATCCTGATGGCTCGCTCACTGAGATATGGAATCTCGTCTTTATTCATTGTAACAGGTGAGTTTGTATTTATTTATTAGTAGCTAATATGCCCCCCCCCCTAAATACTTGGTTAGCCTTGGTTACTCCTTATATCACCAGCTATCTGCCAGTGAAAGTCCCGTCAAAATCGGGTCAGCCGTTTCGGAGATTAGCCGAAACAAACAGGTAGACATCCAGACAAAATTGTACAAAGAATAATATTTTTACAAATGCATTTTGTAAAAAGCTGCTATTTTGACATTACATACAGACACTTGATTTTTTTATTTGCAACCATTCTATTTAAATTGTATTTGTTGAAACAATAAAATAAAAATAAATTATTTGGCTGAGCGATATAGATTTACATAATATTATTAAAAAACTGATTATAAAATTCTATTTAACTTAAAAATCTTGACTAAGCTTATTTAAGCATAGCCAAGATTTTTGATTACCCCTCCAATTTAGTTCTCCAAAATGGAGCTTAAATCAAAACTGCCATGTGAATTCGCAACGCATTAAAAAGTACATCGCTGCACTCGTGTTATTTATTTATTTGCATAATGTACACTCAGTTACAGGCTAAGGAAAAACTTAAGATTACATGACGCAGTTAGGCCACAGCAAGTATTATTACATTTATCATATAGCTGGGTTAAATACTTATGAACATAATGTTGCATATCTACTTGTTATCAATATCAGAACATTCATTATTACTAATACATAAACACTGCCTAACATATTTAATTTAAAATAATGAAAGTCATTTGAAATATGAAGTGACATAGATATTAATTAAAAGTATTTTATTAACGTCGGGCGAGCTCGCAGATTTTAGCGACCCGAAGTTACGTAGCGGTATTAGTGTAGTTTGTAGGTGACACCTGAAAACCGCTAATATGTTGGCATAAATTCCAACGTGGTCGGAGCAACATGTGTTCTTCCATACCTCTCTATTAGTCTTCATCCCGTTAGTGGCGCCCTATCTAGCCAAACGTAGCGGTTTTGTGTATCAGCCCTAAAGAAAAGTTATTCAATTCTTAATCATTTCTCTCTTATCCTAGAGATGACAACGGTAAAGTGAAGGGTTTAACCAAGCGCCACGTGGACACCGGCATGGGACTGGAGCGCATGGCCGCCATCTTGCAGGGCGTGCCGTCCAACTACGACACAGACTTGTTCCAGCCCATCATTAGGGCAATTGAGAAGGCATGTATCATCTACAGTTGTTGAATTTCACAAGAAGGAGACAATATTAACACTTTCCGGGACATAAAATGGCCATAGACGAGATAATTTATTATTATGACGTCTGTGAGCGTATAGCCGGACTTCTATTGTGTCTCTTCCAGTGTCCCGGAAAGTGTTAATCATTGTAATTTAAACCTTATGTCAATGCGTATAAAAGTGACGAGAGGCGCGCTCGTGTTCTACAAGTACACTATTATTCAATAGTCACTGTGACTAATGAATAATAGTGTAGTCTTTGCTTTTAAGGGCTATAAATCTACACTATAATAAAAATCTAGTTAATGTCCGCTCAAACATGGATGTTTCACTCTGCATTTTTGGTATGAAGCTACAAGTACGCCGCGGTCTCGACATGTCGGGCCAATTCAGTGAGTGTAACGTAGTCAGAAGATCTAAGAGTTACGCTATAGAAAGAGAAGCAACTTCTAGGTGAATATAACTGTAGGTGATTAGCGTTGTGCGACCTGAATTGTACTTTATTGTGTCGTAGCAAGAGTCGCTTTTATTTAAATGATTTGGCGGAGTGAACCGTCTGTTCTAATCTGAGGCACTGAGCAACAAAACGGTCAAGGTTTTTATTATTATAAATACATTGATTATTAATCGAATCGCAATTAAACTACTGTTTAAAATATCGTGGAAGTTTCTTTGGGGCATGTGTTCGTATATATTTTTACGCAGTCAAGACTGCGAAAAATATGCTTGAACATGCTCGAGTATTTTACCGCTCAGTGGGCACTCCTCGCTTTACAATCCAAGGACAGGCAAAACTATGCGAGCCATCTGAGACAAACACTTTATCAAAACTGTAAACATTAACCCCCTAATTAAAATACACCAAGGCTGTCCGATCAATTTTGAAGGGGGGCCAAAATTTTGATTCTGTGTTAGCCGGTGGGCCTTCTAGTAAGACTTGCTTACAATTATGGTACAGACGCTAGCACGTTAACCTACCCGAAACTGTAAAATTTTCTCAATCAACTTTGAACCTTATATTTTAGTGATAAAGTTGAAAATCTATCAAAGAAATTTGACAGGTTGATGTGCTGGAGCGTCTGTAGCTAGCTAGTAAAATTAAACAAAACTTTAAATTACTTATAGTTTGAATAATCAAAAACCTTTGAAGAGGTTTTTAAGCTAACAACTTATCAATATTTGGCGACAAATCTGAGGTCGATAATAAAATCAAGTCAACATATTTGTGGACCTGCTTCGAAGTCGTGAATGCTGTTCTCAAAAGCCTATCGCCAGGTTTTGGTGGGCCAATTTAAATGTGTTGGCGGGCCTGGGGTTTAGCAGGCTTGATATTCACGGTCACGTATACAACCAGTATACCCAGATTAACCATACATTTTTCGAGAGTTAAGTTTGCTGTAACTTTACTTTAGTTTAATTAATATGGGGGTAAAACATTACGATGTTGCCTACCCCTTCATAGTGCAGGCGTGATGTTATGCTATGTGTTGTCCAGAACAGTAAAGGAGTGTCGCCGTACGGCGGCAGCTACGACCCTGATGCTGGAGTGGATGCCGCGTACCGAAGACTGGCAGACCACGTCAGGATGATCAGCGTGTGTCTCGCGGATGGAGTGTTCCCTGCTTCCAAGTAATTCTATTGATAATATTTGGGGGTTAATCGTATGTCAATGGTAATAGTTTTGTTATGAAACCGTGTTTATGTTATAGCAGTAAAGTACATTTTCGTAAATCAATGTACGGTTGTCTGTAAATACAATAAATCGCCAATAACAAGTTAGTAGTATCGTTTGACCGAAACCGCTGTACCGCGCCGTATGTATGAGCGCGTCTTACGGGGGGGCAGTGCAGGCCGCTCATTCGTCAACGCTCACGGCGTCTCGCCGCTCATTCGTCAACGCTGCCACCCGCCTCGCCGCGCATTCCAAAGGCGTGTTACAGCAGTCTTGGTTAAACTATAACACTAAAACTGCAATCCGCCCTTACTTCAACACTATCAATGTCTGATTTCATCCATGGACATGCAGTTGACTGTATGTTTATAATGCTCTGGTCAAACTCAGGTGAATTCTTGAGACTAAATTCGCTCGCGCTGATTATGCCTTCAACTAACTTGTATGAGAATGTTCAAACTGGCGCGAACGGTCGCGTAACACCCTAATAATTAAAAAGAGACACACGGGCAGCCGCGTCCCGCGCGGGATTCGCCTCAGCTTGAGCAGTCCTTTATGTTTGATGGTTAGACAATCAGTTCTAAATTGAATAAAACTTTGTTCCAGTCTAAACCTAAAACAGATAATGAGGAAATCCTTCAAAATCTCCACTGACGTCTTCCAAAACCCTCAACTATTGAGGATCCTGTACAACGAGGTGTCAGGTACCCTCGGATCCACATACCCTGAGCTGGAGGCCAAGGAAGCTGATGCCAAGCTCATCATAGACCATGAGGAGCTGGCTTATGCCAAGATGAGGTCAGGATTGAGGAAGAAGTGGAAGGACCTGGCAAGGCAGTACCCTGAGGTGGAAGATTTGAGTGATGTTGAGCTGTCAGGGTTTGCACAAGGGTATAAGGAGTTTAAAGAAGTAATTATGATGTGTTTCATGTAGTTAAATCTGATGTTTTCAAAAACGGTTATGGCCATATAACGCCCGATATGTGGGTATTTGGCTTTTAGTATCTAAATGGAAGGCAGTTTTTTTGAGACCGTTATAGGACGGTACTGCTTTCTGAATACCCAAGCTTTAGTGTTTTCTTGCGTATCGTTTTTACGCGGATTAAAACAGAACCTCAAATTTTTAAATCTGTTAATAACACTTGCTATATCTTCTTCAATTGAGTTTGAAATACTTTATCGTATTTACCTTTCCAACTTCCACAGACGATGGCCAAACAAAAATCGACCGAAATACCAGGGGAGCTAGTCTTCAAACTGTATGACACGCACGGCTTTCAAGAGGACGTCATCAGTCGCATCGCGCAACTCAACAATTTAACCATAGACAACAAAGGTTTCTGGAAGCTTCTCTCAAAGCACAAGACCAGGCACAAGACTGCTATCAAAGAACAAGAGAAATCTAAAGGACTACTATTCCAAGAAGCCATAAAAAGCTTAAAAAAGAATGGCTATAGCAACACTAATGATTTACCAAAATATGACTACGCAACGAAAGAAAAGAACATTGAATTCAAACCGTTAAAAACAAAATTAATCGGCATTTTGAACGAAGACTGCGTTTGGATTGACTATTTAGACGCATGCGAAAATCGAACTTTTTACTTAGTGACAAAAGACACAAACTTCCATTGCGAAGAGGGAGGCCAGGCTGCTGACGAGGGGATGATATTCGTGACCGAGAACATTGCTCTGGATGTGAAAAGTGTTTTTAAAATCCAAGACTTTGTGTTTCATAAGGGCAATTTCTCCGTGACGGGGACTAGGACATGTGTGCAGTGTGACATGGATGTAGAATTAGAAATTGACGAAGATAGGAGGTTAAAATTAATGCAGAATCATACAGGAGTCCATCTATTAAACGCTGCAGTTAGAAAGGTTTTGCCTAATAGTGCTGTGTGTCCTACAGGATCTAGTGTTACAGAAAAAGGCTTGAGTTTAAATCTGTCGGTGTACGGAGAGAAGCTATCACAGGATGTTATGTTGGATGTACAGAATCTCATTAGGTGAGTTTGCTTGTTTTGTGGCTGGTATTATTTACCCATAAATATTTATAGTGTAATTTGCCTTACCTTTCTGTTTTATTTTTTGTTTTTAGGGTTCTGTACCTCAAAACGAGAAAATGGAACCCTTATAGAATCATTTAGTTGTACGTCTGTCTGTCTATCAAAACCCTTTCTCTCAGGAACTCGTGGAGGTATCAAGCTGGAATTTCTATCAAATACTCAGGTCTACTGTCCCTTGGAGCGAGCTGTGCAAAAATCAAACTTCTAAGCCAACGCAATCAAAAGATACAGCCGTTTATGCCGTAAATTTCTGCAAATTTTCGGCACTCGCAAGGGAATCAAAATATACAGGGTACTTCCCGTGAACTCAGAATCTTGAAATTACCTCCACGAGTTAAAAAGCTAAAAAGGGTCTTGACAGACAGACAGACAGACGGACGGACAACAAAGTGATCCTATAAGGGAATCCGTTTTTTCCTTTCGAGGTACGGAACCCTAAAAAATATTCTTTTGCGATTAAAAACTTACATTTGCAGTTGAAGAATTGACCGTGACGTATATCGATTTATGGGAGAATTTTTTTTCAACTATAAATCTACGGAACCCTTCATTGTGCGTGGTCCGATACGCCGTTCGCCGGTTTTGTTAAACAATAATAATCTTTTATTTGGAACAAAAATAAACAGAGAAAACAAATTTAAATGATGATAAATTGTTGTATAGCTACGACAATTTTGAGATTGTGTACAGAGTTTTATATTCATTATTGCCTTTTAATTTCCTGTGCGTGTCCGGAATTAATACTATTTCTTTCATGAACAGGGAATCAATAAGCTGCAACGCGCCCATAGAGACCCGCGTACTGACTAGCGTGGAGCTGTCCCGAGAGCCGTCAGTACTGACCGTCCCGGGCGAGACATACCCTGAGATCGGCCTCAGACTCGTCACCGCAGACCCGCCTCTCGTGTCCAAGTTAGTAATCAATGTAAAGTCCATCAGCCTAAATAATCGCCACCGAAGAACTGTAAGATTGTCATCTAATGTCCTGCTCACGGTTTGGGTGCTCCGTCACTTGCTGAGCGGATAGACTATATTCGTGGAGCTGTTGCCACCATTTTGTTGCATTTCCAGAGAAATAACAAATAGTTTGACGCACTAATTCCTTCACTACCTTATTGTTAAAACGGTTATTTCGAAGATAGACAATGGAGTCCATCGTCTTTCTTCGGAAGAACCGATGATGGAATCCGATAGATGCTTTTGTGGCGGCATCTACATCGCCACATGCGAACTACGCATCAAAATGACGTCACGCAAAATCCTCCATCGCGCAAACAATGTTTACCGCGCGACTCGTATAAATACAACGTCCCGACATCAAGTAGCTTTAAATTCCCCGTCTAATAATAATGATCTATCCTTGATCCAGCCTGTCCCATCTTGCTGTCCTCCCCCCAGCGACGCCCTAAGCCGAGGTTCGTACCCCACAGGGGGTGCCCTTAGCGAGCGCTCGCCTAATTTATAATTAGAATAGGTTTTGCCCCTGGCTGGAGGCTTTGAGTGTAGAAGGGAAGGGGGCAGCCACAGGAAAGTCCAGTTAAGCAATTACGACCTTAGTGGTCACATGCGAGATGCCCTAGTTAAAAATAATAAAAAAAACAATCGTCGGGCAGTTGCCCACCAGATACAACCCCGTCTGGTCGGAGCATCCTCTCATGTTCTGTAGAGAATGAGTGAACTTTACACTCTTATACCTCTCTACTTTGAACATTGTAAAATTATAGCAACCCAGCAGAGCTTCTTTACAAAGATCTGTACTACTACTGCTGATGGTATATCAAAAGTGTAACTGTAGGGAGCTGTGTTGCGGCACGCACGTGCCCGCGACGGGCGCGCTGGGCGAGTTCTGCGTGACGCTGGTGAAGGGCGCGGGCGGACAGACGCCCACCGTGCACGCGCTCACTGGACAACTGGCGAAACAGGTACTGTAGCAATTTAGCCTAGCCTTTTCCCAACTATGTTGGGGTCGGTTTCCAGTCTAACCGGATGCAGCTGAATACTAGTATTTTACACGGAGCGACTGCCTATCCTACAACCTAGTTACTGGGTATAGATAGTGCAATCCACGACGACGCGCCCCACTCCGTACTAAAGTACAGCTTACAGTACAGTAATCGCGGAGTGGGGCGCGTCGTCGTGGATTGCACTATCTGTAACACGATATCCCTTGGTAACAGGTATAATATCAAGACAAAAAAAAAGTATTGATATCATCCTCTGTCCTTATTCCAATTTACTTGTTCTTCCTCCATACATCTCGGTTACCCGCCTTTCTAGCCATTTCATCTATCAATGAATCAATAGGGAATATGCACGTAATTCAAAACTTATTCATAACTTGCTTTTGCCCGCGGCAAATTTGCCATCCCAGAGGAGCGTGCTACCGGGATTCAGAGTATCCTATGTCCTAACCCAGGCCATGGCCTATCCGTATGCCTTTCAACTAAATCCGTTCAGTTGTTAAGGCATGAAAAAGTAACAGTCATATTTTAGTGTTGCGTACCTACCTGAGTTTATATATGTATGTTACATAATATAAACTCACACATTCTTCCCATGGGAGGTGGCAGTACCTACAGAACGCCACCTGCTACGATCCTTACATACTCCTTTTGCCTCGTTTACGTTCATACATCTGGTCAAACACGCACGCCGGTTGCGAGTATTACGAACCTGGCCTTTCTGAAGAACATCATCAATAAGGTCATTAATGTCCTCCTGGCGTTTCCACTCAAATCTGCCTTTTAAATACCTTTTGTTAGTCGCCTTTCGTTCTTCCAAATAACAAACAATCCTATTCACAGGCCCGCGAGCTATTTTGTCGAGCTGAAAAACTGGACCAAGTCATAGAACTAATAGACCCTGCAAGAAAGAGTGAAGAGGTGTCCCTTATCAAGAAACAATTGGCGGATCTGTGCGGTACTAGTGGCGCCCCCTACGGCGATTACGCTAAGTGCCTGGCGCTGTTAGACAGCTTCGCTAAGAGAGATGTGCACCAGAATGATCTGGCTTTGAAGTGAGTTTAAAAAAAAAAACTTTATTTAGCGTTAATAGAGTTCAACGCGGGTCGGGCAGTTATTGGGTTTTTCCATCTGGAATTTCTCAGTAGCAGCCCAGTCTAAAGGATGATGCCAGCGTTTCTATGAGATCTGGTCCCACCTTCCAATAGCTATGTGTGTTACATCGTTGGATAGGTATTTTTGAGCTGAATAAAAGTTACTATGGCGCCAAGTTCAAATTTAGTCCGTTCAGAGTTATTCTTTATTAAACATGGTAGTTTTAGCAGTAGCCAAGTAATGCTATTTAAGTAATAATTGCATTTGTGCTTTATACACGTAGTGTAGACGGTAACGCAAACCTTTTTATCGGTCTGTCTCACTCGCACTCGTTAAGTATGCTTAGAACAATGAAACTGGTTAGCGGCACGGATAGGCGGCGAGGGTGCGCGCAAGCGCAGGTAGTCGTTCGTTTGCAATACGTGTGTGACTACGTCTTGTCTTTCCGTTCGTTCTACAGTTTCTACTTGACCGAAACAGCAGAAGAGCTGATTTTACAAGAGTAGAAGCAAGTGATATTGATTTCCCGAGATTCAGTGAAGAACAAATCATTTTGTTAGCTTTGGGAACCTACCAACTGAAGTTAGCGAAATCTTACTGCAGCGATCATCTACAAAATGGAATGTAACACACATAGCTATTGGAAGGTGGGACCAGGATTTGCATCCTCCTTTGTGCTCGTTTGATGGCAATAGGCTCGCCATGGATTTGAACATAGCTGGCGAAAAGTGGATGTACTATATGGTACAGCTATGCCTAACCCTTTTAGAGGATTACAGACGTCATGTTATGTTATGTGCCTTTCAGCTCAATAGCAGAAACAGAAGTCCGCGAGGCAGTGTCCCAAGCCGCCCAAGATGGCCGTCGCTTCGCAGTCCACTTCCTTCGCTGCTCATACCTCATGCAGAGCGACGGCGTGAAGTCTGTGCTGACCGAGCGACACAGCATGCCCACCATGGTGCTGGGCTGTGCCGGAGGGGTTCTTGTGGCGGCCTGCACTGTGCCACAGGTGACGTCATGAACTGTAGTAATGTCTATTCCAAAAGTATCCTATGGAAAGGTAAACAAATGGATTAGAAAATGTACCTTGGACCGATTTTTTAAATTCTTTTTTTTTATATTTTTAATACGAGGTAGCTTGCGCGGTGGTCCCATATACATTTTATTAACTTTTCTTGGTTAGTTTTTGGTAACCAAATTTGCTAATCTACTTTGTGTATCTTGATGATATTATAATACTTCCTGTCACTGTTGTTTACATAGAAAGTAGTGGAGTACGAATTGATGTGGGTAGGTACCATAACTAAAAAGTGAAAAATTAAAACTTTATAGATATCCTTTCCAAATTTCAATAATCTGTGCTGTGGTTGGGTTTTTTACAAATTTACCGCCCTGACGGGTTAGGTACATCTGAATGATTAAGTTTTTTTTTCCGTGTCGCGATTGGTAGCACTGTTCTGTCTTAGTGGTATTAGGAGCTAATTATAACAATAACACGCACAGCACGCTATGTATCGGGCGCGCGCAACGCGCACCGGGCGCGTGCTGGACGTTCGTCAAACGCAACAAGATTTCCATTTTAGTTGCCACTTTTAACCCTCAAAAAGCTCATTATAACTGTTTCTTTTAAATTTATAAGCCCACGTTCACACAGACGTAAAAATATCACGGCTGGATTTTATCGCGCACTGGATTTTCAACTCCAGGTGTTGAGCCGAGCGTTGAGAATTCAACGCGTTGGGAACTTGGGACGCACTCTCGTCCCAGCGCTTTGAAAAAACACTGTTGGATTTTCAACTCTCGGCACTAAGCAGAGCGTTGAAAAACCAGAGCACGAAAAAAAATCGCCGCGATTTATTACGTCTGTGCGAACGTGGGTTTACTGATGCAGAGAAAACTACACTGAAAAATAATAAAAAAGGAACTTGCGGCCACGCGTTGAGGGCGCGCTAAGGGGGCGGCAGCAGCGTTATAATTAGTTACATAGAAATTCATACAATTTTATTGAGCGCCCAAAACACAGCGTACTAGATGCGCGCCTCGGGCGCTTGTTATAAGTAGTCCCTAATAGAGTTCAAAATGGCGACTGCTTTAGTACCCTCGAAAACTGAATACACCCATGACGAATAAGTTGAAATGTTTCGTACTCGCCATCTTGGATTTAAATTTTGATTTCACTATCGGCTTTAGCATCCGTAAAAACTACGGACGCATTTGTTAGTGTCACAAGTTATGACACTGAGAAATGCGTGCACTGGCAGAAATAGGGTTATGAATAGAATAGAAAACATTTATACGACACAGACACAACACAACAGCAACAAGACATAAAAAAGAGAACACAAAACATAACAATAAAATATGACTCATAACCCTGTTTCTGTCGCAGTCGGGTAAAGACTAAAAGTAACGTAATACGTCTGTAGGACATGGTGTCGGGCACGTTCAGCGCGGCGGGCTGGCTGGGCAGCGCGGCGCGCGTGCTGGGCGCGGCCGTGCAGGCGCGCGACGGCCGCACGCTCGCTGAGATGACGCCTTCTAAGGTAACTATATTCCGGCCACCGAGAGAATTCGTTCCTGATATCATCGGTCAGTTAGACACAATTAGGGATTAATAAAGTATAAATTCGTAAAACACGTTTTCTTTGTACTCAGTGTTTGCAGTCCTTTCACAGTTATTTATTTTACCTCTGATTTTGCATCACCGTGGTCTTTATTGTCGTTGTTATAAACACAGATGATTCACTCCGCAAAATCGTTTAAATAAAAAGCGACTGGTCCTACGACACAATAAAGTGCGATTCAGATGGCAAAGCGCTAATTACCGAGAAGTTCCCTCTCTTTCTATCGCGTAACTCTTAGATCGTGACATTGTCGAATTATTTTGTACGAAAAATTAAAAAAAAACATGCCTGTTGATTCTTTGATATGGTCTCATTCATAGTTATGGGATAAAAAAAACAGCTTGTATAACGGTCAGGAACGCATTCTCTCATCGCAAAGCGTGTATCAATATTTTTAATGGTGGCAAGAGTTGAATTTTTTACTTTCGTAGACGTTATACAGGTTTATACGTCTACCAAAACTGTGATACTGTACTCATGAATATAAACAACTACTACAATGCTATTCTGTAACCATCTCATCGTGAAAACTTTGGAGAAGTGAACGTGAAGTGAGCTGTCATTCCACACACACACACACACACACACAGACAGCTCACTCCGATCTCACTTCTCCTAAGTTTTCATGGTGAGATGATTACAGAAAAGCACTGCTTAATGGGAGTGAGACCGAAATATTAAAAAAATCTGTTGTTCAATACATTTTGATTGTGTTGGCATTTTGAACTTTTGTATGGAATAGTTTTTTTTTTTTTAATAAGCTGTATGTAATGTGTTTTTGTTTTTGGCAGGTGAGCCTAATAAACTGCGAACAACTAGTCCAGGACGCGATGCGCGTTGCCATAAAATTCGCGCAGTTACACGTCAAGGACAACTCAGAACATTCTAGAAATACGCAGAATAGACAACAGAACTGATAATCATACTTATACTTTGAAGAGACTGTACCGACCACACGGAAGCGATAAATATCGACTGGTTACTTTAAAGCCATGTATTCACTCTCTAGGGGATAAATGTACCGTTAGTGTTGGCGGCTGATATCGACCAACGTCGCCAGACATATTGTATCCAGACCTCATTTACTGTTTCTATGTCGCCAGACATTTCGCTTGACTTCGCCCGACATCTTTAGCCGCACTATTTTGCGGGACATTTGTCTCCTAGCGAACACGAGGCTTCACTTTTTGGGACAAATGTACCGCGACATTGCGTCGCCGACGACATCGTGCGAAGTCGCTCGACTTTGCATTGTCTGGTAACATCAATTTCGTAGTTTTCAATGAGGCAGAGTGGGAATATTTGTCCCCTAATGAATACATGGCTTAACCCTCCATTTTTATTGGGTGTAACCTTCTTGAAAGATCGAAGTTACTAATATCCAGCAATCCAACGAAATTTTTTGCGCCTTTTGTATGGATATGACTTGTTTTAACAGCGGGCAAAAGCATAGTATTTATACTCTGACGTAGTTTCTGTGTCCCAGATTCCTAATGATATTGCTTAAAAGATAAAAAGACCCGCGTTTATTTTAAAAAAAAGTCGCTCTGTATACAATAATTTAGTAATAATTATTATTTCTAATTTTTATTTATAATTTATGAGACGAAAGCAAGAAGTGCATTTTGGAAATAGTATTTATTTCGTAGTATGTAATGTATTTTATTTTCTAAGGCTTACTTAGCAGGGCAATAGGTTGTACATACAGCCGATTGAATGCATGTCCATTGTCCAGTGTGCGCACTGCCTTAATTATATTAGTTTGAAAGAAATTCTAAATGTTGAAAGTCTTCCTGTAAATAAATAATAGCGTCTACCTCTATTTTTGTAAATAAAACATGTTGAAAACGAATAGTGTTTTTTTTGTTGTAACCAACAAAAAGTAGGAATTTTCCCGAATCCCGAAGAGACTTGTCGTATGATTGCACTGGTGAAATATTCACAACAAAACATGTTGAAATCTCTATTTTTTGTCAATTTTCCATACAATTTTTGACAGGAACTAGAGAGATTTCAACATGTTTTGTTGTGAATGTTTCGCCAGTGCAAACGCACAGTAACATATACAAAGCCGAACTTTTTCTAAAACAACGTGAAATTTTGTTAAATCTAACAGTGCCAGAACTAGTGAGAAAAAGTGAACTCTGTTTATGCGAGTGTAATAATATTTGCCCTACCAAAAACAATTAGTGGGACACAGTTGACGACAAAATTTTGAACATTAATTCCACTTTGTCCCACTGGTGCCAAAGTTTGGTGGGACAAAGTGGAATAACCCTTTAACTACGTGTAAATACTTTAACCTGACGTGCCTATAGTATAAACGGCCGCGTACTGTAGCCCTAGCACGAACGCGTGACGTAAGCGGAACGTAAATTCGAACATTCTCGTTTCGCACATATTATATACTAAGTTTTAAGACCTTTTAGAGGTATGAGGAACAGGGTGTAAAGTTCACTCATCCACCATAGAAAAGGGAGGATCCTCCAACGAGACGGGTGTTGTGTCTGGCGGGCCGACTGCCCGACTGTTGATTTCGGATAGTCTTATCTATGTCGTTCGCGCGGTAAACTCTAATTGCGCGATGCAGGATTTTGTGTGACGTCATGTCTTTGATGCGTAGTTAGTATGTGGCGGTGTAACCGCTACATCACTCCCCTCCGGAGACCGGAGGTCGATAGTGGGCTGAGTCTTGTATCTTGCGATGCTTCACAGTACCAGTGGAGGTTCCAGTGAGTCGGAACCGGGTGCCGCATAGTTCGCGGTGAGTCGGAACTGTCTGCGGTGATTCTCCAGTGAGTCGGGGTGGCGCTGCGTTACGATCCAGTGAGTCGGATGTGGTATAGCGCCGGGTTGTGGCGGACTGCTAGCGTCGACCAGGAGAGGGTAGAAAGATCTCTGCTTGTGAGACCGGCCGAAGATGCAGATGCTGTGCCAAGGTTGCTGATGAGGCTGAGGGTGATGACCAGGAATGCGCGTTCGCTGCATGCTGGTGGTCAGGATACCCGTTGAAGCCGAGGGTGCTGGCTGTGTGACTCGCCTCACGAAAGCTTGCGGGAGTGATGATGATGACGTCACGCTGAAGTAGTTGCACGAAGGCTGCGTTGACGTTCATAAATCAAATCAAAATCAAAATCAAAAGTCATTTATTCAAATTAGGCTGAGAATCAGCACTTTTCGAACGTCAAAATTACATAAGACAGTCCCCCAAAACGCCCACCCTTCACCACTTCCTAGTGCTTTTGCTGGGAAGAAGAAGTGGCGCAACAAACTCCCCAGCAGCACAGCTGTCTGTTCAGTTAGGAAAAAAAAAATGATTCTATACAATAATTTATAAGATAATTTACATTACGCAAAATAAAATTTAAATTATAAATTAATAGCCATATGACAGCTAGCACACGCCAATATACCAACCAAAAACATCGAGAACTATACTCAAGCAGAAATAAAAATAACTAAACGTAAACAATATCTAAAAAAAAAAGAAAATAAAGCCTCCAGGCATAAAGGGCGTGCCCGCTTACATAGAGCTGTAACTAGAAGTTATAATAATATTGATAAACTAGGACCATCTAGGTAAAATAAATAATTGTCGAGGTCGCTAGCTAACCACATATTGTAATACAACTCATTAAAAAAAAAACATTGTAATGAGTAGATTATGTCACCAATAAATAAAAATAAAATAAATGTACATAAAAAGTAAAATTATAGACTTTTATATAAACTCATAAAACCTGTCAGTAGGTAAACTAATTCTGGAGAAAGAACATTTAAACATTGTCTTGAGTTAATCACAGCGACCAACTATTCTTATCATTTAAGTAGTCGTTGATAGAATAGTATGCCTTTGAACAAAGGTTGGACTTTACTTTAGTTTTAAACGCATTAAAAGGCAAATCTAGCAAACAAGAGGGTAGCTTGTTATAAAAGGTTATACCAAGCCCAACAAATGAGTTATGAACCTTATGAAGCCGGTGAAAGGGAGCACGTAGTTTATCCTTACTTCTAGTGTTAACATTGTGAATATCACTGTTATTGTTATTGTTATAACAATAACAATAACAATAACAGTGATATTCACAATGTTGTTATAACAATAACAAGAGGGTAGCTTGTTATAAAAGGTTATACCAAGCCCAACAAATGAGTTATGAACCTTATGAAGCCGGTGAAAGGGAGCACGTAGTTTATCCTTACTTCTAGTGTTAACATTGTGAATATCACTGTTTTTAGTGTATAAGTGTATATTCTGCCTAATATATAAGATGTTGGCGAAGATGTATTGTGATGCCACTGTGAGGATACCGATATCTTTGAAAAAATCTCTCAGAGAAACTCTGGCACCTAGCTGGTAAATTGCTCGAATAGCTCGTTTTTGGAGGACAAATATATTTTGAATATCTGCTGCTTTGCCCCAAAGCAGAATACCGTAGGACATAACGCTATGAAAATAACTAAAATAGACTAACCGAGCTGTATCAACGTCAGTGTATTGTCTTACTTTTCTGACAGCGTAGGCGGCCGAACTGAGCCTTCCCGCTAGGCTCGATATATGTTGGCCCCACTGAAGTTTTGCATCTACTGTTATGCCCAGAAAAACTGCCGAGTTTACAGTTTCAAGCACCTCTTTATCTAATACGATGTTGGGTCCTAGATTTCTAACATTTGGGAGGGCAAACTTTACACATTTCGTTTTCTTGGCATTGAGAACTAGGTTATTTGTCGTAAACCAATCCGTAACCATTGAAAGTGCACTGTTTACATCGTCAAAATCTTGTCTATTCCTGTCTACTTTAAAAATAAGAGAAGTATCATCTGCAAACAGTACAACTTCACAGACATCCTTTAAATAGAATGGCAAGTCATTGATATACACTAAAAACAAGAATGGACCCAGTATTGAGCCTTGAGGTACACCTAACTGAACTGGTAGCCCGGAAGATTTTACACCATCAACATCTACACATTGCGACCTATTATTTAAATACGAATTTAAAACGTTTAGAGCTTCGTTTAGCACACCGTAATGACGCAGTTTACGCAAAAGCGTGTCATGGTGCACGCAATCAAAGGCTTTGGAGAGATCACAGAAAACTCCAATAGCATTTTGAGAGTTCTCCCATGCGTTAAATATGTGTTTCAGCAGAGCAACACCCGCATCTGTAGTCGAACGACCCTTTGTAAAGCCATATTGTTCATTATGAAGGAGGCTATTTAAATTAAAATGTCTTAGCAACTGCTTGAGTATTAACTTTTCAAATATTTTGCTGAATGCTGGTAAAATAGAAATAGGCCTGAAATTGCCAACGTCATTTTTATTACCTGATTTAAATAATGGTATGACTTTACTACTCTTCATGAGGTCAGGAAAAGTTCCTAAATCAACACATTTATTAAAAGTAACAGCTAGATAGGGGGCTACGATGTCTATTATATTACTTAAAAGTTTAATGGAGATTCCCCAGTAATCACCAGTGTTTTTACACTTGAGTGTGTTAAAAACATTAACTACATCACGAGGCGTTACATGTTCGAAGCTAAATATGCGACTACTTTTAGACACACTACTAAGCAAAAGGTTTTCGGCTTTAGATGGGGACGAGTTTAAGGAGCGAGTCGTATTTATAGGTATGTTGGCAAAAAACTCATTAAACGCCTGAGCTACGTCAGCTGCTTTAGTAACTAATTTACTGTCGACCATAATCTCGAGTTGTTTATCTTGCTTAACCGATTTACCCGTTTCATTGTTAATAATTTTCCAAGTGGTTTTAATTTTATTATTGGAATTTTTAATTGTATCGCTTAAAAATTTTGATTTAGCTAAAACACTAACCTTTTTAAATAATTTTCAATAGTTTTTGACATACTCTAGGAAAGGAGTATCAAACCTATATTTTTTCAAACCATATAACTCGTATAGTCTCGCTCTACTTTTATAAATACCCGGAGTGGCCCATTGGTTAAAGCCAACGGAGGTGCCATTAATGTTAATAGTTTTAGTCTTGAAAGTAGATTGGTACTCTTTTTGCACAACATCAAAAAGGGCTCCATACATTTCATTAGGATTCTCGTGGTCTACTATAGATGGTGTTATTCTATGAGCTATATTATTTTTAAATTTATTGCAACGACTAGCTGTATAAGGCCTACATTCTATTTTATGCGGCTTTTTATGTAATGGCATGGGGAAACTAGCTAATAAACCACAGTGGTCAGACGTTAAGTCACTTAACACTAATTTATTTTTGGCATCACAATCACTAAATATATTATCAAGACAAGTTGACGAAGATGCCGTGATCCTAGTAGGTTCAAAAAACAAGTTAATTAAATTATAAGACCTAAACAGATTAAGAAGTCTAATACTTAATGGAGTAACATCTAAAATATTAATATTAAAATCTCCACATAAAATTATACTTTTATTACTTGATTTTAACCTATTGAGTGAATCCTCCATCACCGATTCAAAACTAATAAAATCACCAGAGGGGGGTCGATACACGCAAATTATAATGTATCGCTCGAGTTCAACACAAGACAACTCAATAGTGCGCTCGATGGAAAGATTAACTAAATCTAAACGTTGTTTACATTTCAACTTGTTTGAAACAAGAACTAAAGATCCACCGCGAATGGCGCTTTTTCTTACAAACGCACTTTGTACAGTAAAATTATCATCATTGATAAACACTACTTCATGTTCTTTCAACCAGTGTTCAGTCAAACATAACACCTGAACATCATAGTTCTCCATAAATAAACTTAATTCTAGCTCTTTGCCGGACAGACCCTGCATATTTTGATGAACAACATTCAATATAATATGCGGCTCACCCGTTGTCGCTCCTAATAGTTTAAACTACAAAGCGTATCAAAAGTAGTGTTAGTACCACTACTAACAGTAATCGATGGTACAGTACAGGTACCAGTGTCACTGTGTATATTATATGCTAAAAGATTAGCAATTTGTCTTCTACAACTAGGTGGCAAATACATTGTATAATTTGTCAGTTTATAATCAGTAATAAATTGATTACAATCAAAATATAAAATAGCGTCACTGTGACGACAAGTCCTATTATAAATTAACATATTTAATTTATAAATGTGCCTATTTGTCTCATTAGACAAATATCGAGAATAAGGCAAGGCACAGAAAATAAATTTACAATTATTGGTTTCATTGAGATGTAACATCAAATGGACACATTCAATTATGTCCTTTTTTCTTACAGTTAAACTGTCCCCATATAATAATATAACAGTGGAACTGGGGTTTATTTTTGTCAGTTTAATTTTATTAATTAATTGGCTAATACTGGCACCGGGTAAACAATTATTAATTACATATTGTTGTGAACACTGATTAAATATTCTACCAATACCTTGACCAAATTTATCAGAAAATACATAGGTTGTATCAATACTATTATTATTTCTTTTACCATCCAAACAGCTACCTACAGGCTGAGCCACTGAGGGTGTAGGTGTAACGAGTTGTGGTTGGGGCTCATGGGAGCAGGCACAGCTAAAAGAGAGGTTATTTGTGAGAGACTCATACCTCTCTGCGTTGTACTTGACCAGGTCGGCCAATTCATTGGCCTCCTGCAAGCGCTTACTCAGATCTTGTTGAGAAGCCTCATATTTACTAAAGATATCCTTTAGAGCATATTCCCTAACAAACAATTCATCCTGTAGGTGCTGAGTGTCTGTATCATACATTGTATTACATAATTGTAGTTCACTATTACACTTCTTTAATTCTTTAATTAAATTTAGATTTTTTTGCCTAAGTATTATATTTAATTTGTTAACTTTTTGGCGTTTTAGTGTTTTTTTAATTTTTCTAATTAATCTATTAATTTTAATATATTTATACTCGGGGTCACCAATTTAGAGATATGAGGAACAGGGTGTAAAGTTCACTCATCCACCATAGAAAAGGGAGGATCCTCCAACCAGACGGGTGTTGTGTCTGGCGGGCCGACTGCCCGACTGTTGATTTCGGATAGTCTTATCTATGTCGTTCGCGCGGTAAACTCTAATTGCGCGATGCAGGATTTTGTGTGACGTCATGTCTTTGATGCGTAGTTAGTATGTGGCGGTGTAACCGCTACAACCTTATCCATATCTACGGGTGATTCTCGCGTACATTTTAACTAAAATTCTACAGGATAGTTATATTTTCGAATGGACAGAAACCGCTGTACCGCGCCTTATATATATATATAGTATATTGTTTTAACCGCCTCTGTGGTCTAGTGGTTAGACCACCTGTGTCAAATCCAAGAGGTCCCGGGTTCGATACCCAGTGGGGGACAAAATTTTCTGCTCGGTTTGGTTGGTGGTAGGGCTTGTTCTAAGTCCGCCTGGCTACCACCATCTTATTTAGATCTGCCGCCACTGATAGCATTGTTGTGTTTCGGCAGTTTGAGGTAAGATAGCCAGTTCCTCTGTGGTTGAGGATTCCGGGTGAAGCTCGCTTCCACCTTCGGCCTGATCATCACTTACCTGTTGTGGTTAAAGAAATAAAACCTCATCGTCATCTGGTCATCTCTTACCTGCCATAGCTTATTTTAATTTTTGAATGTTTCTTTGTTTTTATATTTTTGTTACGGACGCTTTTTATGTGCACATCTTTCTACATTATTCTCACATGTATAATTTCAACATGAATGATGTAACCAATATTTTGTAACAAATTTTCGCTATACAAGAGTGTCCGTTGAGTTTCTTGGCAGTTCTTCAAAATTCAAAATATTTTATTCCACATAAACCTAGGTATATAGGTGCACGGTTCCAATTGGTCGTTTCCAATGGAGAAGAGCCGGCAAGAAACACCACGGTTACTCTTTTAAAAATAATTGGCTTTTAATCATTGAAATTTGGCGCAGCTGTGAGGCAAACAGTAGGTACTATTCTAAATAAATTTTTTTTGTTTGAATATTGTTTGCCTTGATCTGAGTCAAATAAATTTATTTTCTTTCTTTCTTTCTTTTTACAATATTTTCAAATAACATTGTTATTAGGTATGGGAGGACAGTGTAGGTCTTTCCACCAGCATCAGCGTTTGGGCTAAGTCATTTGGTTTGCAAATTAATCCAACAAAATCCCAGAATTTGATCATAGGCAGCAGATTCGTTCGCAATGCGGTTGATGTTACATCTCTGATGCCTTTATATCTCAATGGTGTTCGTATTGACTATACCGGAACCGCCAAAGATTTGGTCATTATTGACTTCCAATCTTTCGTGGCGTGCTCGAGATCAGTCGAAAGATACATTTCTCCTTTCATTCGTTGAAAAGCCTTCATTCTCCTGCCCTTGAAGACTAAAATTTCTTTGGCACAAACACTTATTCAGCCGATTATAGATTATGCCTATGCCTGCTACCTGGATGCTCCTGAGGAGCAATTAAACAAGCTTGAGCGCTTGCAAAACTTGTGCATTCGCTTTGTTTTTGGTCTTCGAAAGTAAGACCATGTTTCTCATCTTCGCAAGGAACTTAAGTGGCTCCCAATCCGCCTTCGCAGGAACACTCGTATTTTATGTCTCCTCTTCAACGTCTTACACAACCCGTATAATCCTTCCTACCTGCGTGAGCGTTTTTCTTACGCTCGCTCTAGCGACGCATCGTATAGATTACACCCCTCCTTAAATCTCATCCACATAAAAAAGCTACTATTCCTAATCCTTCTCTGTCCATGCAGTAAGGTTGTGGAACTCACTTCTGCCTAGCATTCGTGATTTAAAAACTGTTTCACAATTCAAACATCGAGTAAAAGATCACTATCTTTTTTTTTTTTTTTATTGGGTGGGAATTCATCGAATGACTTTTCCCGCTCTGGGTGGAGCGTCAGAGCGTGGAGCGTGTCAGACTCTTACTGACTAAAACCCACAAGAGCATTACCTTTTCTCTCAACTGTGAGTATTTATATACCTATAGTATGTATGTTTATATATTTATTAAATGTTAATTTATTACAATAAACGTGTAGGTTTATTTCAATATTTTAGTTTTAAGACTTTTTATATATTTCTCTTCTTGTTCTCACACACTTTGTCTACATTTCTTTCTAATTTCTCCTATCGCAGGTCTGCTGGAAGAAATTTCTTAAGAAATTATATTCTTAAGTTCTCATTACCAAATGTACCTCAAGTAGGTCTAAATTTAAAACTTGATGGTAAGAAACTAGAAGCTATTACGGAAACCGTATTTCTAGGAATTACTTTAGATTCGAGATTGCAATGGGGCGCCCACATTAGAGCTCTTTCAGGTAGATTAAGTTCGGCTGCATATGCAGTAAGAAAAATAAGGCAGATGACTGATGTAGCCACAGCTAGGTTAGTATACTTTGCTTATTTCCACAGTGTTATGTCTTATGGCGTTTTGCTGTGGGGATCGGCAGCTGACGTAGATTCCATTTTTATTTTACAAAAGAGGGCTATTCGCGCTATCTATAAAATGGGTCCTCGTGAGTCCCTTAGAAATAAATTCAAAGAAATTGATATACTAACTCAGCCTTCTCTTTATATCTTAGAAAGTATTTTGTATGTTCGGAAAAACTTAGGACTTTTCAAAATTAGAAGCGATTTCCATAATATAAATACACGTAGTAAACATGAAATTGTGATACCCAAATTTAGGTTAGCTAAAACTAGTAAGTCATTTGTTATAATCAGTATTCGATTTTATAACAAGTTGCCAAAGTTGGTTACAGAACTTAGTGATGGAAAGTTCAAAACCCACATCAAACGTGTCCTTATCAAAAAAGCATATTATAAGATTAAAGACTACGTTGAAGACAAGGAAGTTTGGCAATAATTCCTTCTGCAGATGTGGCTTCACTGGTACCTCAATAACGGCATTACTATGTAATTATGTCTATTAGCTGCTCCCAAATTAAGATGATTATTTGATTTTACCTATTTTTCTTTTTTATCTTTTACGTACTTTTTTGACATAATCTTTTCGTTATTTGACATTATATAACTTCACTATAAGTACTATATTTTTTATAGATTTGTTACAGCTTTAGTGGCAGTCATGCCATTTGGTTTAAATAGGTTTTTAATTGTTTTTTTTTTTTCTCTTTTATATTTTGTGAATGTGAGAACGTTGTAGGCATAACCGACTTTTAGATCTGTCGATCGTTTTCTATCTTGCTAAGTACCTGGTACTTGTTGATAGGCCTACAATGTCCTCTCATACCTATAAACACTGTAACTTGAAAATATTGTAAATACCATTTACTTTTAAAAGAGTAACCGTGGAGTTTCTTGCCGGCTCTTCTCTATAGGAAACGACCAATTGGAACCGTGCACCTAGCTTCTGACATTTCATAAGTGCCCTTGTAGGTTTATGTGAAATAAAATATTTTGAATTTGAATTTGAAATAAGCAGTACCTTTGTACTCATAATTATGATTATGTCATATCTGTATCTATTTTACTGTGTGTACAGACGCCAGCATGTCAGCCTACTACAATCTAACAAATTTCGTTGATTGGGAAAATTTTATAGTTTCGGGTAGGTTGACCTGCTGGCGTCAGTACATAAATAATAAAATAAACAAATTAATAAAAACGAAACGACATGATTGCTATTACAACTGTAAGAAATCTGAATAACTATCATGTCCACAAAATCCACTAATAAAGAGTTGAAATTCACACACTGTGTTGCCACATGATCAGAAGAAATGATTGCCATACTTCCTTGTCTTTAATTTTATATGCTTTCTTGATAAGGACACGTTGATGTAGGTTTTTAACTTCCCATCGCTAAGTTCTGTAACCGACTTAGGCAACTTGTTATAAAAGCGGTAGTAGGTACTGTTTATAAGAAATGACTTGCTTGTTTAGTTATCTAAATTTGGGTATCACAATTTCATGTCCACTACGTGTCTTCTGCAACGGTACCTACTACGCTTTGGAATGGGCAACTAGCTTCATATTTCTGACTGACTGACTCCTTGACAGTTCAAAAGTGCCTTTAATTGAAATAAATGCTTTGAGTTTGAGTTGAGTTTGAAAAATAAATAGTAAAATAAAATCAGAAAATTAACAAAACAAATCTTTGATACATGTAGGTATTTTAATTCAAAAGACACGTTAATAAATTGACAACACCGTCCGAATAATATACACAAGAAAGTTTTGTGGAAAACTATTTATTAATTATAATTACAGGCTAGTTAAATATATTTACAGTCAGTTTGAGATCCATTCGGATCGTATCACTAATGGTCACATCACTATAAGTTCATACATTATAACTTTTGTGAGATTTTCATGTTTATAATGTTTACGGTTTTACTGGCGTTTTTATTGTAGGTTTACTGAAGTTTTTTCGAACTCGAATAGAGTTAAGTGACGACGCAAGTCCGAAAATAGTCGTGGTACCCCGTAATAAATACTTTAGCTTACGTAAACACTAATAAACATAATTGTAAGTGCGTGAATTTGACTCCCGGCTGCGTAACGTTTTTTAACAATCGTGCTTTTTTTCTTTTTTCGATGTAATCATTGATTTTTTGTTTGGGGGTCCAAACAAAAAAAAAAGATGTTAATGATTTCAGCCATTTTCATGATGTTTGTTAAGTACATTTTTATGAGTAAATTCGTCTAGAGTTATTATCCAATATTCGACGTGTTGACGAGATAAAAGTTTTAAGGTATTCGTGATGTCAAATAGTAATAGGGAACTAAGCTACGATACCGTGTGATGCGATTGCTCACACCGCATGTGCCGGCTCTAAGGTTGTTTTTCGCGAAAACCAACCTTAGAGCCGGCACATGCGGTGTGAGCACGCGGTTCGACGTCGGGGCAGCACCGCTGTTGTTTATGTGTTGTCAAAAACACAGATGTTTGACAGATGATGTAAAAGGACTGTTACGAAATGGCTACTTGAATTAGATTATGCGGAGACTGAAAATATACTAAATATTCAAAAATATTCACCTACTCAAATTAATCTGAGATCGCGTTTCACCTTGGTAGATTGCACTCACGAACACACGACACTCTCCAAAGACACACATAGCCTTCCTCTTAATACTTGGAACTTTTACGGTGTTGTAGTACGTAAGTGCAAATAAATATTGTTATTTTAAAGGTGTGATTCTGGACATTTATCATACAGGTCCCGAACCCAGTATAGACCAGCTCTCACAAAGGATTAACTTCAAAATGTAACTTGATGCTTTGATTCAAAATGTGCCTTTTTGAAAGAAAGAAATTACTATTAGATGACAGTTTACTCGCTGTGCGGCGCCGCTGCGGCGCGACAACGCTACCGCGCTGCAGCGCCCGCGTGCCCGCCATTGCGGTGTAGCGCCGCAACGCATCGCGTGCACAGGCTCTTACTGGTACGAAATAAATACGCTGTCAAAGTCAACAGTAGACTTGAAGGTGGCTGTACGATAGTTATGATACTCAGTATATTGAATTACATCTGCACACGTAGCCTGACCACCATAGAAACCGTTTTTTCGACAGTGACAATGTTATTATGTCTATTCCGTCTTCCGTCGTTTCTATGGTACTCATGCTGCATTTGCTGGTTAGACTGGAAGCCGACCCCGACATAATTGGGAGAGGGTTTGGCAGACGATTACATGACAAAAGAAAAGAGCACACTCCTTGATAAGCTCACTCAATGCGAGAGCGAGATGTTAGAGTAAACGTGACGCATCCGGGTGCCAAACAGCACGGACTAGTGGTTGTCCATGTACTGCAGCTCGGACAGCAGCAGGACTGTGTTGGGCAGTGGCCGAGGCTGGGGAGACAGGATCGTGAGCATCTGTCGGTCCATGTCCACCGCCGTGCTGTGGGACGAGACAGGTAACTTTAGTTTTTAGTCATAAGTTTTCTAATCCTATAGCACAATTTCTGTAAATTAACAGATTAAAATGGCCATTTGCACACTTGTTATTTAATTATATCCTATACTATTAAATGAGCAATAAATTGTACACATATACAGGGTGGCACATTTAGATCGGTCAGTATGGGAGTCTTCAACTATAAGACATACGAAGATCTCTTAGGAATCATGTAATCAATTTTAGTAAAAGTATAAAGATTTTACTATTTAAAATGAAGCATTTCGAAAACTTACTAAAATAAATTAAAGGATATGAAAACAATGCATTTTATTCATTTTAGACATCATGTTTCATAGTAACATTTACTGCTTAAGACCTACACAATCCATATCTAAATAGAAATAGTGTTCGTTTTATTTTTCAAAATGTCCGGGTTCGATTCCCGATCTGAGTACAAGTTTTTTTTAAATGTAGTTTTTCTTGTTACAAAAATCGATGACAAGGTTCCTAAGAAGAGATCTTCGTATGTCTTAT
The DNA here is from genome assembly GCA_963853775.1 of Xanthia togata. Classification (NCBI taxonomy): domain Eukaryota; kingdom Metazoa; phylum Arthropoda; class Insecta; order Lepidoptera; family Noctuidae; genus Xanthia; species Xanthia togata. The sequence continues at coordinate 3,458,917 of OY970791.1, read as the reverse complement.
AGTTTCAGACTTTCCCATACTGACCGATCTAAATGTGCCACCCTGTATATTTGTAACCACGTTCTCGAAAACGGCTCTAACGATTTTGATGAAAGTTGTAATATAGGGGTTTACGGAGGCGAAAACTCGATCTAGCTAGGTCTTATTTCTGAGAAAATTTTCACGCAAGCAGAGGTCGGTCAACCATGTACTTAGGTATTAACAGTGGTATGCACAGATATACGAGTATGTACATGCCACCGTAACATTGTGAGAACTGTTAGTTTATAATCTATCGATAGTATTTCCGTTAGTTTATAAACTGTCGAAAAATTGTGAACTGGGATTTCACCCAGTTCACAATTTTTCGTGTTAGGTTAGGTTAGAACTTCAGCGCGCGTGCCGAGCGAGCGAAGCGTGCGGTGTCAAGTCATTGCCTCGTGGAATAACGATTGTAATCTTTAGAAAAAACCTATTTCATAATAGTATGGGTGAGTGATTACTTGATTAGCTACTCACACGCACACGAAGCCGGCCAGGTTGGAGTGCAGCACGTCGTCGTCGGGCCCGGCCGCGAACGACACGCCCAGCAGGCGGTGCTGCAGCGCCGGCGCCGGCCACACGCCCACCAGCTTCGTCAGCGCGTCGGCCGCGCGCATGCCCAGCGGCATGCACGAGTCGGGCAGCGACGGCGCGCCCACCTGGCGCGGGGCACGGTGGTCACACATAAACATATCCCACGCCTTCTTCGCAAGAAGGTAGGCAGATACTACAGAACGCCACCTGTTACGATCCTTACATACTCCTTTTTTTCGCAGATGTGTGAAAACGCCGGGAGGGGACGCCGAGGATATATAGTGACCTTGTTGCTGATGTTCTTCAGAAAGGTCAGGTGCGTAGTACTCGCAACCGGCGTCGGGTATGACCAGATGTATGAACGTAAACGAGGCGGGAGTATATTTTTACTGGGTCAAATTTCAGTAGCATCCTCCCTGGAAACAGCGCAGTATGGCTTTTCCAGACATCTTTGCTAGCCGCACTCTCAGTCTAATCATCACAATAATGGAAAAGTTGATAACTATTATGGTCTTTCACACAATGGAGTTTATTTAAAAAAATATGTTTAAACAGTCGCTAATCCTTACTTAACTTTAAGCAACGTTTATAAATAAGTGTATCTTTTATCCGTGTATTTTTTAAATACAAAAAATCCAAGATAAAAAGTGGCCTATGTACTTCTCCAGTATTCGCAAGCTACAGTCAAATTTCATAAGGATTGGTTCAGTTGTTTAACGTGAAAAGGAACAGACAGACCAATAGACAAAGTAACTTTCAAATTTATCAATAAAGAAAAAAAAAAAAAACATTTATTGGCATTACAAAAAATACACCATAAAACTATAAAAACAAAACAAATTATTATACAACACAGTGACGCTGACGCTGATTTTCAGCTGCAACTCAAAAGTGCCATACGCTAGAATAATAAACATAGGGAGGTGTCTGTCCGCTATAATAAATAAATTAAAGGTAATATAAAATCAAATAAAGTGTAGTGACATATAAGTGTGTGTGCACTGTGTTGTAAAGTTATATCATTAAATATGGATGTAGGTATCGACTAACCTTGTAAATCTTGAGATCTGTGAACTTGACGTCGAAGGAGTGCGGGTAGTACGGCGTGCGCTTGCCGTAGAAGTACTCGCGGATGCGCGCGTCGCGGGCCTCGGCGCGCTGCGTCGATGATCGCTCCACTACCTACAGGGAACAGACTCAATAAGAGCGTCCATTCTAAAAGTTGGCAACGTCGCAAATAGCTGTCAAATATTTACCTGTTTTGATTAATTTTGCAATATTACCTACCATATAGAGATATGAAATATTGCTAACTAGTGAACTAGAATACTAATAATCAATTGCAATTATAACACTGAATTTGATGTTGTAACCGTTTTAGGTGTAAAAAAAAACCGGCCAAGTGCGTGCGACCACGTACAATGAATGGTCCCGTAGTTGGGATGAATTTAACGCAAGAACAAACTTAACTTTGTAGTTGAAAAACATGTTCTCCCATACGGAATGTATACGGAGTACATGTTTTTACAACCGCAAATGTAAGTTGGTCGATTATTACTCGTTAACTTTTAAAGCCTACTTAGCTGTGATAGTTTTCCTTTTAATTTCGTTATACATATATACTACTGCTGTGATTTTTTTCAGATATCCAAAACCCACCATTTAGCTGGCATGGGGGACGACACACTAGTCTCTAACAAAAATGTGCACTTTGAAGCTTAATATTTCGCAAACGAATCCCTGAATCCAAAAATAGTTTTCACAAACTCCTGTATTTAAAAATAATATTCAGATTTTTGGTAGTTTGGGGGGTTATTCTAAAACCTCAACACGTATCACTATGGGGGAGGGGGTTTAATAAGTTGCTAAAAACATCACGTGATTAATGGACGACCCCTAATGTGTCTGTAATTACATTGGCACACATAATATATCCTGCATACAGGAACACAGCAATGCTGCTTGGAGGCGGAAAAGGCATTGTGGTAGACTTCCTCGGACACAGTCCATCACAAAGAACTCGATCACTTTTAAAGACACTATTGATAAGACACAACTCGATACTGCTAGTCTATACTGATCCTCCATTATATCGGTCGATAGGAACTGATGGTTCGGCTGACTTCAGACTGCATGGTTACTAGCAGGGACCAAAAACCTTTATAAATTACGGTACAGGTACTTGTACGACTAAGGTTACCGCTATGGGTAACCAAGAAGAAGAAACATGCTAGGATCGGTTCACACCCAGACGTGAAGCGACGCTGCACGCAATTTTTAAGATAAAAATCAAAATAAAACTTTATTTACTACTCAAACAGATGCCTCGCGGCGTAGCGCGACGCGTCACATAGCGAGGTGTGGGGCTGTCAGTGACTTCACGATGCACCTCGCGACGCCGCGCTGCGCAGAAAGCATCGTCGCGTCGCGTCACGTCTCGGTGTGAACTGAACCTTACCTCTTTTTTTTTTTTTTTTTTTTTGTCTAGAGCATCTCGTAGCTCACCTCTGAGGTGATGACTACTTAACCGGACAATCCTGCGGCTGCCTTAAGCTACTAACTCAAAGCCTCCAGCCAGGGGCAAAACTATTCTAAATTAAAACTAGGCGAACGCTCGCTAAGGGCACCCCCTGTGGGGTACGAACCTCGGCTTAGGGCGTCGCTGGGGGGAGGACAGCAAGTTGGGACAGGCTGGATCAAAGATGATTCATTATTATTAATCGGGGAATTTAAGTCTACATTTCTCAGCAAAACGCGGGCTGGCGCTTCTGCGAGCAAGGGTCGGTGGGGAACCTTACCTCTATAAGGTAAACAATATTTCGGTAACCGGTATTAATACTGGTTGTATTCAATACCTGTAAAAAATATAATAGTTGTAACCGAAAAAATACCCGTATTGATCATACCGGTTTCGGTCCCTCGTTATAAACTTACAAGGCAGCCATAATTAAAAAAAAAACAGAATATACTTACGCCTCCGCTCTTGGGCAGGTACACGACTTTGACGAACTTTGGCATGTCCCTCTTGAGCTCATTGTACAGCCTCTCGTTGTCCAACACTAGGATTACATCCACCTGAACGGAAATACGGTAAAAAGCACTTTAGGTTTGGATTTAAAACAAGTACTCGAACTCAAAGCATTTATTTCAATTACAGGCACGTTTGAATTGTCAAGGGGTCAGTCAGTCAGAACTCGGTAGTATAGTTCGACCTCCTAAGTGTTTTATCACTTTTGACAACAATTCCCACTAAATTGATATTGAAAAGTTGAAACTATCTACATGTAACATAGACAAATAAACATTGTCGTTTCATGACGTGCGCGTTCCACTTAAGGGCGATAAAGCAATTACGAGGTCGAATATACAGTACGCGGTCGTTAATATGACACACGCAGCTTCCAGGATCTCACGCACTAGACGGCCACGACCCCGGCCAGTCGTGGCCGTCTAGTGGTATTGTATGGTGTGCGGCTAGTTAGCCGTTGCGGCTAAGCGCGCGATTGGTATCGGCATGGTCTAATAAATAAACAAGGTCTGGCAATCCGGGAGTGACACATGCTTACGTCACTATCCAGTTGCCACTTTATTGCAACAAAACACGAATTAAGGAAAGATTTTCAGTCGCCATTCTGTTAAAAAATATATACAAAGAATTTAAATTGTCATTTAGTTTGTCTAATCAAACGAAACAATTCAATTTAAACACATACGAGTACCAACGTAATTGTTAATTAAAAAGTTTTATCGGATTTGCACAGCTAATAAAGGTGGTTGGGGGGTTATTATTACATACTACTAGTAACACTGATGTGATGACATCTCGGAATGCTATATATACCTTATATTATTGTACCATGGGTATAAGAAGTAGGATCAGTCAGATCCGCCGCCCGAGGCAAATCCTTACCGACCCAAAGGGTTACGACCCCATAACCCTCCTCCAGGAAAGAAATAGGGCCACAAGTACAGTGCACAAACACAGACACCGACCCGCATTCCGACCTCGCCGCCGAGGTCCTCCACGATCGCGACCCGCCCCAGTAAACAATACTCCCCCCCGACCCTTGCCCGTTGATGCACCAGCCCGCGTCGATGCTGAGCCAGTAGCTTTAAATTCCCCGATTAATAATAATGAATTATCTTTGATCCAGCCTGTCCCAGCTTGCTGTCCTCCCCCCAGCGACGCCCTAAGCCGAGGTCCGTATCCCACAGGGGGTGCCCTTAGCGAGCGCTCGCCTAGTTTTAATTAGAATAGTTTTGCCCCTGGCTGGAGGCTTTGAGTTTAGTAGCTTAAGGCAGCCGCAGGATTGTCCGGTTAAGTAGTCATCACCTCAGAGGTGAGCTACGAGATGCCCTAGTTAAAAAAAAAAAAAAAAAAAACCATGGGTATCAGTTTCTATACTGGTCGTGGTCGGGGCCGGACCAACCGAGACTGTCAGTGTCACAGACGACGCTTTACAAACTTGTTTTCTAAAGCTCGGATGCTCTACCATACACAATTATATTTTCACCACTCCCGCACGAAAGAAGTGTCTTTCCTCTACGAAAACAGTGAGGAAAGTTGGTTTTTCCTCACTGCTTGAACAGTGAGGAAAGTTGGTTTTTCCTCACTGTTTGAACAGTGAGGAAAGTAATGATCCCGTTCAGAAACTAACCTTGCCTGATTTTTTTATGTTAAGTTTTACAGATATTTTAAAAAATAAAGAATTATTTTGATTTGTTTTGTGTCTATTTAATTTATTTACCTATGATGACTGAATACTTCCTTGCTGGTCGTGGTGAAAAGTTTTGTATGCAACATGTGAGCAAGTTCATTTGCTATTCGTTTTGTTGAGTCTTTCGCTTACTCAGGATTGAAATTTATAATCACTCGCTGCGCTCGTGATTCTATTTTTCAATCCTTCGTTCGCTCAAGACTCAAAATCAAAACTCATAGGAAAAACGAACTTTCCTCACATGTTGGATAAATAACTATTTTATAGTCTTTGATTATTTATGTCAAGATATATTGTCGCGCTGCAGAAGAACTAAAACAAACAGTTATGCTGCACACTTCGTATGACCACAATAGAAACGGGTTTTCTCTTTGGAAGAATAGACAAAATAATAGATGAACAATCACAATCTGTCATTTTGTCTATTCTTCCGTCAACAAAACCCGTTTCTATGGTTATCATGCTACGCGTGCTGGAGTGCGTGACAGCTACGTCTTACACTCGCGCCACGTCATTGTGCTTTGACAGCGTGCGTGCATTTAGCGGCCAACAGTTGGACGCTATTTTTTTCGATGATTTGACAGCTTTGACTATATCTAGACATATTTATATCTTTGGTCATAAGTGTTTGCGCGGAACGCCTGCTAAAGTAATCATAGCACTAGTGACGCTATGTGTGTTAAAGCTATAGACTTTTTTTTATTTTACTAATTTTCGTCTTCCACCGCCAGTTTTTACTTTTATTAATACATTTAATTTTACTGAAGAATTAAGTCGTTTTTATTACATCTCCTGCTAAAAAACCTGATAAAATCCCGAACATGGTCCTATCGAGCCTGGATTAGAACTTTTCACGTTGGAAAACTTCGATCAGCTATTATTAATAAGGATTTCAAGAGAATTGGTGGATGACTCGAAATTACACTCGGAGTTGGTTGTGTGACCTTCATTTTGCTGTGTCATTGCGAAGATTTGGAATTTTCCGTGGTCTGGATAATCGAAATCATTATAAGTTCCACCCAACACTCTATAATCAGGTTGTATTTAGTGGTAATTTGTTGTTAATGGCCAGGTTAGTACAGATTCATATACCTAATCGTTGTAAAACCCTATCAGTGCTTACAAATTGTTATAATTGATCAGACTTTAGCCGATTTATCTTGTGATAATCATAGTTATTTGTACCTTCTAGAGAGTAGCTATCAAATAGTTACATTATTATAACTTTATTAGGTAGGTAACAGTTACTGACTCATTATTCATGTAATCACATTAAAAACATAAGATAGGTTCATATAACTGCATTGTGAACATAAAGTAGCTAATAAAGTTTTGTACTAATTTTGTTATTGTTAAAACGTTTCATAGTTAATTAGTATAAAAGTAGCTACCTACAGGAAAACAATTAACAAAAAGTTTGCAGTTAATTTGTACTTCATATGTAGGTATTTATTTTATTTGTATTCATTACAGGCAGGTATCGTACAACTGTAGACGCGGTTAAAACTTTATTGTATACATTCCAGGTTGTCTGCACCAGCCTACGCAATGCCAGAGGACAAGGAGCTCATTAGAAAAAGGGCAAGTTACAAGGGACGGGTTACAGTATTCCAGAATTATTTAAATTCATTAAAACCTTCTATGAGTCATTCTGAGGTAAGCGAGTTGCAATTACGTTTAAATAGGCTTGAGGCATTGTATGGCCAGTACGATGAGGTGCAATTAGCACTGGAATGTAGCACAGATAATTTGGATGGTCAAATGTTAGAACGAAGCGAGTTTGAGTCTCTTTATTATAAAACCCTCTCTGAAGCTCAGAGAGTGCTCGATGAGTATAAGAAAAAGGATTTAACTGATAGTGAGGTGGGCTCACGTTCCAATAACCACAGCTTCGTTAAATTACCGACTATTCAGTTACCAAAGTTCACCGGTTCTTACATAAATTGGTTGGAATTTCACGATACATTTAGCAGCCTTATTCACTGTAATGACGGCATGAACGACATAAACAAATTTCATTATTTGAGGTCATCACTAGAAGGTTCAGCTGCAGTGGTGATAAACTCAATCCAGTTTTCTGCAACAAATTATTCAGTCGCTTGGAAATTACTCTGTGACCGGTTTGATAATAAACACTTGTTAATTCAACACCATGTTTCAGCATTATTTAATATTGAGACGATCAGTAAGGAGTCGTCTGTGAATTTAAAAGCCTTAATCGATCACATTAATAAAAACTTGCGTGCCTTGGAATCCCTCGGCGAACCTGTTAACCACTGGGACACTTTACTCATTCACATTATGAGACATAAGTTGGACAATAAAACTTACCGTGAATGGGAAGAGTATAAGGGTCGCCTTGACAAGGACTACGAAATTACATTTACCGTGTTCCTCACATTCATTAAGAATCGTGCTGAATTAATTGAAACATTAGAAATGTCAAGTTCAACAATTGATAAACATTCTATCACTAATAAAAGTTCTAAGGTAAGAACAATGGTAATACAGGATTCTAAGAATAAAATAGACAAGAATAATCAGGTGAACAACAGTTCTTCTAAACTTAAGAGTTGTGTAAAATGTAACGGTGAGCACAAATTAAGCAACTGTCCTCAATTTTTGGCATTGAGTAATGAAGCACGGTTACAATTGCTTCCGAAATATAAGATTTGTTATAATTGTTTGTCTTCAGGACATTACGCTAATAATTGTAAACAGGCATGTTGTAAAATATGTCGGCGCAAGCACCACACTCTGGTGCATGTCGCAGACCATTCGAAGAAGTCAGACTTGGCTACTACTTCCGCAAATAGTGATGATGCGACCAGTGCCCCTGCTGCGTCAGTTTCTAGTGCAGGTTTGTCTCTTTCTGCTAATGTTGAACGTGGTGACGTGTTGCTATCCACGGCGTTAATTAAGATCATAGGTAAAAATGGTCAACAATACGTTACTCGTGCTGTGCTTGATAGTGGCAGCACATCATGTCTTATGACTGAAAGACTGTACAACCAACTAGGTTTAACTGCCAATACTGTGAACAACTCCATATTAGGTATTAATAATTCATCTTCATATATCAATAAAATGTGTTCTGTCTCAATTTTGTCTTTAAACGATAACTTTTCCGATAACATTAATTGCTTTGTTCTACCTTCAATTACCGATAACATTCCTAGTAGACATGTAGATTTATTAAAATTGAAAATACCATCTAATATTTGTCTGGCTGACCCTAACTTTTACTCACCGGCCCCGATAGATATGCTGCTCGGTGCTGACATCTTTTGGGACTTACTGGGATCCCAAAGAATTAAGTTAGGAGATGGACAACCTATTCTTTGCGAAACTCGACTGGGATGGCTGGTTTCAGGCCCAACTAAAATGAGTAATGCTTCGTCACCATCAAAAATGGTAAAATGTAATTTTACAAAGATTATTTCTGACGGTAATGATGAATTAAATACAAGCATAGATCATCAACTCACACGATTTTGGCAATTAGAAGAGGTCTGTACTACATCAGTGTATTCGCAAGAAGAAAAGCTATGCGAGGAACATTTCAATAAGAATACTACACGTTTGGAGAACGGGCAATTTTGTGTTCGAATTCCATTGAAATGTTCCCCGGATTTGCTAGGTGAATCCTTTCCAAGGGCTAAACATTGCTTTTCTTCTTTAGAGCGTAGATTCAAAAGCCAGCCTCAACTGTCTAAGATGTACAAAGATTTCATGGCAGAGTACGAAAGTCTAGGTCATATGTCGAAATGTAAAAATGTTGAACATTCTGCTCATTACCTCCCTCATCACGGAGTTTTGCGTGACAGCAGTGTCACCACAAAATTAAGGGTAGTTTTTAATGCCAGCAGTGTCACTACTACAGGCACTTCTTTTAATAGTATACAGATGACCGGACCTGTAGTACAGGATGATCTTTTATCGATATTGATACGTTTCAGACAACATAAATATATTATTGCTGCCGACGTAGAGAAAATGTACCGGCAGATGGTGGTTCATCCAAATGACAGACATCTCCAACAAATCGTATGGCGTGATGACCCGTTAATGCAGTTGCAAACGTACCAGCTCAATACCGTGACGTACGGCACCGCCAGCGCTCCATTCCTTGCAACGAGGTGTCTTAAACAGTTAGGTTTAGATTGCGTTGATAAAAGGGTTGCTGAGGTCATTCTACGCGATTTTTACGTCGATGATTTGCTGACGGGAGGAGATGATCTCATTGAAGTAACAGACTTGCGTCATAAAGTAACTTCCACTCTTGCTTCAGCTAGGATGATCCTAAGAAAGTGGAAGTCAAATGATATGCGTTTGGTTATTGGTTTTGACAGTCCCCAATCTTCACTTGATTTGAATATTGGTGGATCTGAGTCTACCAAAACCTTGGGTCTAGGTTGGAAATCACAATCCGATCAACTCTATTTTCCCATTAGTCAACCAATTAGTTGTGGCGATACAAAACGTGACATGCTTTCGATCATATCACAAAATTTTGATCCTTTAGGGTTTCTATCTCCATGCATTATAGTGATGAAGATGTTACTTCAAAAACTATGGTTACATAAACTGTCATGGGATGAACCGCTATCGCCGGACATTAGGAAAGTTTGGGCTGAATTAGTAATGAATTTACCAAAATTAAATGAAATAAATATACCACGCCACGCTTTAATTGATTCAATGCAGTTTTTAGAGATTCACGTGTTCACTGATGCGTCCGAACGAGCATACGGAGCATGCTTGTACGTTCGCAGCGTCAACAGTGAACATCAAGTGTTGGTACGTTTATTGTTAGCAAAGAGTCGTGTTTCTCCTCTGAAACCAACCACCATTCCCAGACTTGAGCTTTGCGGTGCTCTGGTCGGAGTTCGAATATACGAAAAGGTGGTCGCATCATTACGCTTAAAAACTAGGCCGCGTACGTTTTTTTGGACAGACTCCACTGTCGTCCTAGGATGGCTTAAAATGTTGCCAAGTAGGCTGCAACCTTTCGTTCGCAACAGAGTTGCTGAAATTTTAGAGAAGACTGGCAACTGTGAGTGGAGGCATGTCCCAACCGAACAGAACCCCGCTGATTATGTCTCTCGAGGAGTAGACATTAATTTATTACCCTCTTTAGAGGAGTGGTGGTCTGGTCCACGTTTTTTAAAGAACGACGTATCATGTTGGCCTTCTAGATTTACACAATCTATTGATGAGTTATTGCCGGAGACTAAATCAAATGTTACATTACACGGTACTGTTAACGATAACGAGAATGTGGCCAATGAATTTATTAACTTTAACCGATTTTCTAGTTTTTTAAGGCTTCAGCGCACGGTAGCATACCTTTTACGTTTTGTTTCTGTATGTAAAAAACAGTCTATTTATGGTCCCTTTAGTAAAGATGAACTACTAAATTCTTTAAATTTGATAATTCGAATAAGTCAACTCGAGTCTTTTACTGAATACAAATTGTTACTTCTTAATAAACAATTACCAAAAAAAAGTGCTTTATTGAAATTTAACGTTTTCTTGGATGACCACAAAATAATGCGTGTTAGAGGTCGATTACAAAACTCGGATTTACCTTATGATAAAAAATGTCCAATTCTTTTACAGTCTAGTCATCATTTTACAAAATTACTATTCGAGTATGAACATAAACGGTTATTTCACGCTGGGCCCCAGTTGCTGTTAGCTTCTGTACGGGATACATACTGGCCCATAGGAGGTCGCAATTTAGCCAAGTTGTGCTACCGCAGGTGTGTACGCTGCTGTCGTCTTAAAGGTCGAACCGTTACACCGATCATGGGTAATTTACCACGGCAGCGACTTCTAGCGGGAGGTTTCCCCTTTGAAAATATTGGCTTGGATTATGCGGGTCCAATACAATCTGCTGTTCGACAGGGTCGTGGCTGTAGATTGGTGAAAGTATACATCGCAATTTTTGTTTGCTTTACGACAAAATCAATACACCTCGAACTGGTCGGTGATTTAACCAGCAATACTTTTATAATGGCACTAAAGAGATTCATCTCGCGTAGGGGTAAACCGGTTAATATATTTTCCGATAATGGCACCTCGTTTGTTGGTGCATACAATGAAATATCTAAATTTCTTAAAACTAATTGTGACTCGTTATCTGAGGAAATGGCTAAAGAGGGAATTCAATTTAATTTCATCCCTGCATACTCTCCTCATTTTGCTGGCCTTGCGGAGGCTGGTGTCAAGTCAACAAAGCATCATTTAGTCAGGGTGTTGGGCCTTTGTAATCTAACTTATGAAGAGCTTTATACCACGCTGGTGCAAATAGAAGCTATTTTAAACTCAAGACCACTGACTCCACTTTCATCGAATCCTGAAGACTTGGCACCATTGACACCCGGACATTTTTTAATTGGACGTCCTTTGACATCCTTGCCGACACCTGATTACCATGACCACTCCACGAGTACCTTATCTCGATTTCAACGCATCGAACAACTCCGACAACATTTTTGGAACAGGTGGAGCAAGGAGTATATATCGGAGCTCCAACTCAGGACGAAATGGCGCACATGTAGGGGTTCTCTGAAGCTAAACACCCTGGTACTTCTGAAGGAAGACAATACGCCGCCTCTGAAGTGGAAAATGGGTCGTATTGTGGCTACCTATCCCGGTCCCGATGGCGTAATCAGAGTTGCAGATATTAAAACCTCCAGTGGCCTACTCCGAAGATCATTCTGCAAGATTTGTCCATTGCCCATCTTCCCAGAGTCTGAATATTCCAGTTGAAAGACAAGCTTTCAACGCCCGGGGGTATGTTTGCGCGGAACGCCTGCTAAAGTAATCATAGCACTAGTGACGCTATGTGTGTTAAAGCTATAGACTTTTTTTTATTTTACTAATTTTCGTCTTCCACCGCCAGTTTTTACTTTTATTAATACATTTAATTTTACTGAAGAATTAAGTCGTTTTTATTACATCTCCTGCTAAAAAACCTGATAAAATCCCGAACAATAAGTATAAATCTATTTCGAAAAACGGTTTATTTTTTATACATGAACAGAAGACAGACAAGCATGTTGTTTTTCTAAAACCGAATCATGACTAAGTTGTGCTCGCGAAAGCAATTTTCTGTAATCGATTTTTGGAACAAGAATTTTAAAATTTATTTTTTTGTTTGTCTCGGCCTTATCTGCTATCATTAGTATGGTTGCAAGTCATACTCTTACCTCAAAAGCCTGTGCGGCGTGTGTGAGCACCTTGTACCCTGCACCCTTGATCCATCCACAAGTGTTTATGATCACTCCTGATGTTGAAGCTGCAATACAAATACATAAGTTATAAATTTGAGTTGCTAAAACTCCATCCATTCCACATAAAGACCCATTAACAGTGTAGAAATAAACTAAGTTTTTGCTTTAATCAGGAATTCAACACAATCTTGATAACTCATTCATAATCATAAGAAAACAGTATACAAAAACTGCAATTCTTACAATAATTTTATTCAGTTGAGATAAAGTATTTTCTTAGTTGTTTAGATCATTTTGAACAGTCTGTTTGTCCCTATATTTTCTCTGTCTGTGTGAAACTGTAGCGGTTACACCGCCACATACTAACTACGCATCAAAGACATGACGTCACACAAATCCTTCATCGCGCAATTAGAGTAGCGCGAACGACATATATAAGACTATCCGACATCAACAGTCGGGCAGTCGGCCCGCCAGACAACACCTGTCTGGTCGGAGGATCCTCCCTTTTCTATGGTGGATGAGTGAACTTTACACCCTGTTCCTCATGCTCCTAAAAAACAATGATTTTATGCTCCTGTCTAAATAGGGGGGAAACTAAGCCAACACCTCGAGTCACCTTTTTTATTATTTTCACACCTCTCAGCGATGACCTCAGCTAACCTGGCCACAATAGTGTTGTACAGCTCCAGGTTTTCTCCCGGAGTGTTGTGACCAAAGTGGTACACCAGTGGTGCTTGCTGACTGAAGCCTTCCTCAATCGATGCTGGCCTTTCCACCAGGAGTGCTCCTGATCATGGTATATTTGTTTAATATCACAAGTAAAAGGAAACTGGGGGGACTATTGGTACACCTCTGCCTAACCCTATGGGGATTATAGGTATGATGTTATATTATGCTTATTTGTTATGTGCAAAAGGAAGGATTCTGAGATTTTTCGACAGAATTCGGTGTAAGGTTAAATGGTTAAACATCTCAAAAAGAAAGAAATAATATAATATAAAATAATTAAAAAAAAAAAAAACACATTTAAGGTTCACAAAACAATTTCCCAACTAAAATTAACATTACAGAAAAAAGTGTATTGTTGGTGCCTGTACTAATGAATGAAAATCATTGTATCACAGACACCAGGAAAGAAAGATCTCTATCTTTTGATATTTTTAGCCATGTAACCGTTCTAGGTTGCACCCAACCTCTCTAGGTTGGGAAAGAAAAAGGGGAGGCTTTGCCCAGAATTCTCATGTGGAAAACAATTTAGAGATTGTGTCATCAAGAACATCATATGATTTCACAATGAAAATCAATACTATTACATTACTGTGAAACATTATGGAATACATATCGTTTTTTTTTTCTTAATATACCTATAAATAATTTTATTTACTCAGATAAATAGATCCATTACATAGAATTGTTAGTATGAACTTAAAAGACCAACTAAAAGTGACTAATGCCCATTTTCACCGACCACTAAGTGACACCTAAATTAATGTGTACTGTTGGATTTTCAACTCTCTGAACTGAGCCTATAGTTGAAAATCCAACAGTGCACTTTTATTTAGGGATTAATTTAGCTGTCACTTAGAGTTGGTAAAAAACGGGCATTAGTCTTCTGGGTGATATGGAAAAAGAATAGCCAGGTTGCTCACCAATAGTGCCCGGTACACTGATATGCCCCTGGCCTACATCCAGGTCCACATAAATAGGTCTCCGTCCCATCCTCACGGCGTAATTCAAAAGTACCCTGGTTAGTGTGGACTTGCCCACGTCCCCGGGTCCCACAACCATGGTGACTGGTCCTCGTGTTGACTCCTGCTCGGCAGCCACACGCTGTTGTTCAAGAGCTGCATGGACATTGAGATATACAACCTGAAAACAGAAAAGACTTTTTCGTTATACAGCTCTCAAAAATATTCCCATACAAACTATGGTAGATTATGGTGTGATATGATGATTTTACTGCAATCACAAAATTAAATGTAAATTGGGATGACTGACTTGGGATGATGTAGCTTATCAAAACAGTCCGTAGTATTGAAAGATCTAGATCTCTATCCGTTTTCACCATCAGTAAGTGACACTTGAATTGTTAAAATGAATCCCTAAACAAAAGTGCACTGATGGATTTTCAATGCTAGGCCCAGCGCTTAGAGTTGTAAATCCAACAGTGCACTTTACTATTATAGGAAACATTGGTGTAATAATATGGTAGTGTTCTGCCCACAACTGATTAGCTTTATTATTTACTACAATATGGTGTGAAAGATTATTAACCCGATTCCTATAATTTATGGACCATTACTAGGCTTGTTTCTTTACCAATCTTCTTCGTGTGGTTAGTGACCCTGGTGATCTTTACCAATAATGAAGCAAATACCTCATAGTTTTGCATAGTAAACCCTCCCATATGGAAGTAGCTATCACAGGTAATACTAGCTTACGAATTACTTACCATAGGTGTTTCTTTGGCCATATAGCTGACTTCAGTGCGGCCTCTTAGTTCCACAGTGCAGCCGTGCCACGTGAAGACGGCCACCTTCGCGCCCGTGTGGAACTCATACGGCTTCCCTTTCACTAACTCCGTGCCAAACAGCTCTGCATATCCACTCTTGACCTAGAACCACATATTAACCTAAGATAAGCGTATTTACGAAACACGTACCAACCAATAGTTTCCGAACTGTTCCAAAAAAAGCCCTATGGCATGAATATTGCCACTGATTTCTTTAGAAATTACCTCTAAAACAACTTTTTCGTTCTTCGATTCAACTTCAAACCTAAGCTCGGAATCGGGGTCTAGTTTGAACTCTTGCAGTTGAACTTCAGTCATTTTAATAATGATATTAAATCCTTATTATTATTTATTATGTAAGGTGCACAGTAAGGAGTAATCAAAATAAAATTCAGATCCTCTTCAGAGAATAATTTCAATTCGTCGATTCAGCAGCAAGCAGATGTGCATTCAAAACACGAAATGAGACTGCGTTTCATATCGGCTTAGATACTCTTAAGCTTTAGCACCTAGTCCAGAACAATGAAGAACAATTTACACGTTTTTCTTGCTCCAAATTACGACATACGCAATAGTCTGGAACGCAAAATGTCAAACGATATCATGAAAAAAACCAAAAACTCATTTTGACTTTACTTTTTGGTAAAGTCTAAGGAACGAAACGAAAAGTAATGGTCTATATAATTTTAACTTTTTTATTATTTGTTTAAACAGTTACCAATACAGGTGGTTTTTTTCACAACTTGCACGTCTTGTAATAATTTAATTTATTATTATTCTTCTCGTTTATCATTCAATGAGAAGCAAAAACTAAACGTTGAAAGTAGAAAACGACAATTTTACTTTCAAAAATTGTTTTGAATGGTGGTCATATTATTTTTATTTTCAATAAATAATGAAAATTGTGTATTGTGAATTAGTTGTTATCGTGTGAATACAATGGAGAATTCATTCTTTGAATATCGTAATGAGACAGGCACCGATAGCGGTTCCGAATCGGAATTTATTGACAATAGTTTAGCTGACGAATCTTTTGGAGTAAAGAAGAAAAATCACACAGTTTTTATAGCAGAATCCGAAGAATCTACTACAGACGGTAAGTAAATGTTTTTCCTAACGTTTTATAACGTTATCAAAACTTGTTTTTAACCTATCATAACGTTTTCTGAACAAAAATGTTATAAATAGCTAGATGAATAGAAGTTGTTCAAGGGTTCAAAAATATGACTAAATTAAATTCGGGGATGATTCAGTCAGGGTAGTCAACTAACCAATTTATACTTCGTGCACTTAAAACTAAGCGCAAATAATTATATATCTGGTATTGAGCCAATTTCGGAACAAACAAAGCAACAAGTTTTCATAATGATTTCTACATTTAGGCCCACTTGGTGCAAATTATAGGATAAGTGAACGGATTTAATAATAGACCAAATTGTTGTTAGCTTTAAAATATATTTTATTTTCTAGAAGAAAGTGAACTGGAGCAGAAAGCACCAAAGAATGTGTCTAAGTCAGTGGTTAAACAAAACAGTGTTACTAATAGTCATGTCATATCCAGCAGTGATGATGGTAAGGGAAGAAAAATCATATTTTTTTAAAATTTATTATCAGCTGTTTATCTCCCACTGCAGGAATCAAATCTGCACCTTCCTTTCTTTCCTATAATTAGTTTTATAAATATACTAGAAATCCTAACCCACATATCCTCTGGAAGTCTATGACTAACCCCAGGCTGCTATTGTAGGTTGAATTGACCTAAAATCACCTGTACAGTGATTAGATGATGGTTCACTCCGCAAAATCATTTAATAAAAAGCAAAATTCAATTCAAAATTTCAAGAAATTCATAGCGCTAATCACCTACAGTTATATTCACCTAGAAGTTGCCTCTCTTTCTATAGTGTAACTCTTAGATCTTCTGACTACATTACACTCAAGGAATTGGCCCAACAAGTCGAGCCCGCCGCATACTTATACCTTCATACCTAAAATTCGGAGTGCACCATCTGTAAAAATCTGTGACGTCAGTAACCATTGTAACATTATTTTTACTGAAACCATAATGATAGTAAAATCCAACCTTTGTTCAAAGGCATACTATTCTATCAACAAAACTATTGTTGATAGAATAGTATGTTGCTGTGATACAGCATAAAAGACAATGTTTAAATGTTCTTTCTGCAGAATTAGCTTACCTACTGACAGGTTACATGAGTTTATATAATTGCTCAGACCAATAATAAAGTACTTTTTTATTGGTCTGACTATAATTGTTTATAATTTTACTTTTTAAGTCAATTTATTTTAATTTTATTATTTTATAATGTAAATTATCTTGCATACTATTATATAGAATCAATTTTTTCTAACTGAAAAGACAGCTGTGCTGCTGGGAAGAAGAAGTGGCGCAACAAGAGTTTTGTTGTTGTTGAAGAAGTTGCGCCACTTCTTCTTCCCAGCTAAAGCACTAGGAAGTGGTGAAGGGTGGGCGTTTTGGGGGACTGTCTTATGTAATTTTGACGTTCGAAAAGTGCTGATTCTCAGCCTAGTTTGAATAAATGACTTTTGAAATTTTGAATTTTGATATTAATCTGTAAGCCTTCTTAAAAATAAAAAGGAACACTTGAAGTAAAAAAAAAACCACTTACTGCTTCAAATTAAAGGCGGTCAAAGTCAAATAGTTGTTATGGATGTATGGTTGACTGTATATTACTAAAGTTATGTTTCCTTGGTACCAAGTGGTGTGCTATTATTATAATAATGGAAATTTTATTTCTTAGATGCAAGCACCAGGGGCAGTATTAGAAGACAGTCGGAGTCTTCCAATAAAGTAGTTTTAAGTTCTTCAGATGAAGGCATGTATCATTAAATTTGTTTGTTATAAAATTATTATCTTTATGCCTATGCGAACTATCTTCATTAATTATATTAGCTACAGCACTGCTTTGATCACACAGCACAGTCTAAATAGTTTTAGAATTTATCTGGAATCACTTCAAAATATTATTCTTTCATTATAAATTCATCAAAAAAAAAACAAATTGTATTATTATAAGATCCTGAAAATAGCAAACTTACCTGTGATGTTATAAATTCTGATGCTGTGAAAATGTAACAAAACAATTTCATTATTTCTCTAAACAGAAGAAGTCTCACCAGAAATAGTACCGAAACGCAGACCACCTATGAGGAAGAAATCTTTAAACCCTAACGAGTCCATCATTGGACGTAAAACTAAAAAACGTATGATACTCATTGACTCTGATACTGAAAATTCAATAATCATAGAACATGACAAGCACAAGAAATTGCAATGTATGAAAGACACACCATTGAAGATTGATAGCGGGAAAGACCACAAAGTACTTGAATCTAGTATGGCAGAAGAAAATTTGTCTGAAAGTAACGACAGTGATGATGACGATGATGATGTAGAGAAAGATGAAAGCGTACAGGCAGATAGGACAGTTCCATTAAAGTATGATGGTTCCGATGATAGCGAGGAAGTTACGGATGAAGTGGTTGAAGAAGGAAGTGATGACGATGGTCCGGATGAAGATCAGATGGTGATGTCCAGAGCTACACGTATGAGTATCATGGGTGTGATACCGAAGGATAATGAAAGTGATGAGTCAGACTTTATTCAGTCTGATGAGGTGAGTATAACTTTATGGCCTATTTTTCATGTTTTTCTATTTGGACTGTCAAATTAATGTTTAAATGTAGATATGAAATCTTACAGTCTAGCCACTGTAATCTGAAATCCTAAATAAATCTTACAAACGTTAATACTAATATTGTTTGAAACAGTTTTGAAAAACTAATATTGTCAAATTTCGACTCAAGTTTTAAGTTAATAAATACTAGGAATAAGATTGTTTATAAAAACGAATTCTGTCCTTTTCACCGTCTTCCGTACCCGACCGCAGGAGGCAAATGCAGGCGACGTATCGCCGCGACACGACTGGTTTCAATGAATTTCTATGAAATACCTTCCGTAGCTAGCGACACGTCGTTGGCAGCTACGGGCGAATGACAGGCGACACGTGTAGCTCGACCGCAGACCAGCAGTGCCGCCATCGGTCGAGCGATAACACGTTTTTCTATCTTCTATCTACCGAGTGATGCCCCGGCACGTCCCCTGCAGTTGCCACCAGCGCGGCAGCGGTCGGGTACGGAATGGTACCTTAAGGGTTGATTTTCGCAGTCCTTTCTTAGTACTTACTTCCCTTAATTCTAAACTACAGCTACTGTCGAATTTTTTTTGCGGTTTGTGCTGTGGGCAGTCTTACAACATACTCTGTTCTTTTTAAATATATATATATATATTTTGACACTCATATTATTTATTTTAGAGTCCTCCAAACTCGAACCACGGCTCCACAGTGAGCCTCACAGACCTCCCAGATGCTGGTCTTCCGGCTCCGCCGAAGACTCCTGAAAAGGCACCAGAAGATCTGGACTCTTCCAAAATAACCTGCTCCCCATTCTCAAGTCCACTTAAGGACATAACAAATGATTCAAGAAACGCTAGAAAGTCCTTAGGAAATAATGACGAATGTATCATCATAAACGATTCAGAGAAGAATGCGTCTAATAGCCTTAAGAATAAAGTACTTAATCACTTGATAGCGAAAAAGGAAAGGGAGAATTTTATACGTTATGACGATGACGTCACAATAATTGATACGAAGCCAGAGATAATAGCGCTGAGCAGTGATGATGAAGATGAGGTGAGAACTTACATTTGCTTGCCTTGAATGTTCTATTCCTAGGCCTTCCGTAATTCAATTTCCCGCGATCCCACGTATCCTCCTTGCAATAATTTTTTTCCGGGATATAACACACAAATCCTCCGAAAAGTTCAAAAAGGTGATGCCATCCTCATTTCGGTCGCGGTTTGGTCGACGATTTTATTTTCAGTTTCTCTCATCAAAGAAATTATTTCTTCTGGTTTCGTGAGTTGCTTGAAAGCTTCTCCCCCACAGGCGCGTTTTTATCGCGCGATTATAACGCGAGCGTTATTGCGATAGCTATTTTCAGTATACTTTGTATTAGGACGGCCACGAAGTTAGACACTTGCAATAATAACGACGCAATAAAAGTAGGACGCTTGCGTTTCTCCGTTCTGCGATATTCCGATAAGTGTTCTTAGAACATGTTTTAATAGGACGTATATGATCTTACACACACCTGCTTTACAGACGCGTTTTTGTCGTTCAGTACAAGTTAGAAATATAGCACGATAAAAACGCATCTGTGTGCAAGGAATCGGGACGCAAAATCACAGTAACGATTGCGCTATTATCGCGCGATAAAATCGCGCCTGTGGCGAGAGGCTTTAATCCAAAAAAGTAGGTACTAGTTTTAGTTCATTAAAAAGAAGTGGAGGTAGATTGCAATTTAATTTCACAAACGGACTTTTTTACGCGAGCCTTTTTTTATCTTAGTTAGTTTATAATATGCTTTGTTCTTTGTTAAATGTGGTTTTACTGATAATATTTGCATGAAAGTTATTGTAAATGTGTCTCGTAATAAATTGTGAAGTGAAAACTAGGTCAAGATGCCTAGAAGCCCGACTCCTAAACTTGTAAGTAAATTTTTGTAAAAGATGATAAGATACATCAAAGTCTTGGTGTCAAGTGTATACTAATAATCACGGATATCACAAATATAGTAAAAATATCGATTCACATTTTTCTGATCAGCTTTAACTTTAGTATGTACTTGAACCCATTGCATCCTCTTTAGTTAATCAACTCCTAAGTTGAAAGCGATTTGAACCGTCTGAACAGACTTTCAATCAAATTGATTTCAATTTGTTATACTGATGTAGTGTTAGTGATGCGGCCGATATAGCACATCGAGTTTTATAAAAAAGTCTGACTTTGTAACGTCGTCTTCTCGATCACTGATAACTATGTGACAGCCTCTTTCTAAGGCTCAATGAATATATGAACGCCCGGGTTGAACATTGATCTCACTCCTCCAGGTGTCTACAGAGAAGAAGTCCCCGAAACCTCGTAAATCTCCGACTCCTAAACAAAAAGAGACTATCAGTATGGAGCACAACTCTCAAACTATAACAAAGTACCTCGCTCCTCCGAGCTACCCCAACCAGCAGGTGGTCTATGTCAAGAAGCAAGTGAGGGAATCTGAGCTCATGAAGTTGGAGGCGCTGAAGGAAGACCTTAAGAATATTAGGGTGAGTTTTGTACAAGTTTCTCTTCTCACTAGTTATAAAGGTGCAGTAGTAAAATAAAGCAACGAGCTGCATCCAGCAAAACAGGATGCCGGCCTATGCTTCCTGTTTTGCTGGCTATGTAGGCATAGCCGGGAAAATGCTTGGCAGATGGTAAGTAAAATATAGCCAGACTGCGAGGTAATGAAGTCAGAAATGTTCGTTAGTTTTTTTTTCTTTTTTCTCTTATTTATTATCTACTACTTTATTTATTATTAGGGACTTGTACCATTAACAGGTCATGTCAGCCCCATCATTTCCTTATTTAAGTTACTTACAAAATTTTCTTAAGCCAGAATATATTTAAATGTACCTAAATCGAATGCATTTAATTTTATTTTTTTACATAAATGTTGCCTTTCAAAATTATTGTAAATACAATATATAAGGAGGTGTTGGACATCTTCTTTTTTATCACAAATAACCTGATCAACCTGATCCTGTTTAGCTTGATCTCTCCGGTCGTGTCGGATTGCCGTCCCATCGGACTATGAGAGTGAGGGAAGAGAGAGTGCACCTGTGTCTGCGCACACTAACTTGAGCACTATAATATCTCCCGAGCCGAAGGCTAGTCTGCGTTGAGATTGGCCGCCGTGGCCGAAATACGGTCTGGAGCACTATCACAAATCATACAGTTAGGTGAAAGGGATTTCTTCATTAAAAAGGATTTTTTTTAGTGGTACATGTCCCGATCGTATTCTAAAAGCTATTTTAAGTAATTGCCTACCTAGTTTAACTTCGGCAAACCAGGGTATTCGAGGAGGCTCACATTGCAATGTGAGCCTCCTCCAATACCGAACTATGCATAGGTTTGGACCATATTCCTTTTTATCGAGATTTGTTGTCAAAATGTTCTTTCCACTTTTGTATTTAAGGGCCGATTTAAGCAATTCCAATCGCAAGATAACTTCTATCTGAGGAATCTTCTTCTTTTTGTGTGGTTAGTGTCTAACCTGGTGTCACAGTTTTTAAAGCCACCCATGGGCCTCTGACTTGGCTTCACATACCGTAGAGAAATATCTCTCAGGCATACCGGTTTCCTCACGATGTTTTCCTTCACTGTTTTTTTCAGCTAGTGATAATTATACAAAACGCTCATTAATCCGAAAAGTCAGAGGTGCGTGCCTTAGGTTCGAACTCGAGACCTATGACTTGGCAGTCTGACGGTCACACCACTAGGCTATCACTGCCTGCAGAGGAATAAATGTGACTGTTTTAATAATAAAAATATAATACTTTAGTTAAGTGCATAAAGCTTTTGTAGTATGAGGGACTTACAAAGTATGCATTATGAATAACATGGAGGTACAACGAATTGTTGGGTGAATCACTGCTCTCCTAGCTACGAGTAGATCACAGAGTAATCTGTATTTAGGACACACAGTTTTGACTCCCAATTTGAGTATTTTTTCAAAGATATTTATTCTTCAGATTTATTTTTCTGACTATTAGAAAATCGGCCCTATATTGAAGACTATTAAAATCACTTTATAATACAAAGTGCGCTTGTTGGATAAAATTAAGTCAAAATGTATAGGACTGTTGTATTTGCGTTATAAAATTCCCTCTCTCACTCCTGTTGGATACTACACTTTCATAAGGTGCAAGTAGCGACCGATTAACATCGACCACTCGATATTGATCGCCTCAAAACAAAATCGATGGTCGGTCGATGAACGTAATCCTGCTGTTATGCGCCACCGATCTGAACGGTCGATGTTGTAGCGGTTACACCGCCACATACGAACTACGCATTAAAGACGTGACGTCACACAAATCCTGCATCGCGCAATTAGAGTTTACCGCGCGAACGACATAAATATAAGACTATCCGACATCAACAGTCGGGCAGTCGGTCCGCCAGACACAACACCCGTCTGGTTGGAGGATCCTCCCTTTTCTATGGTGGATGAGTGGACTTTACACCCTGTTCCTCATGCCCCTAAAATGTCATTCATGGACCGCAATTTAGGCGTTGCATCTAAAGGCTCAATTGATATTGCACACAATATTTATAATGCTTTATCATTAAAACTTCGCCGGGTCGCTGCCGGCCGCTGCCATTTCAGTGTGAATTGAGCCAAAGACAGATAGAATAAAGCTTCGTGCAGACTAGCGCGACGCGACACCGGTTGTTGTTATACCGTGAAGTTTTCTTAGAAATTGCCTTGTTCGAGTCGCGTCGCGCTAGTCTGCACGAGGCTTAACGCTTTATGAATTGCCTTTATTTCTTTAGAAGTTCACAACATAATTCACGAGTAAATTTCCAGTACCTCTTGGAAGAGATGGACGTGAACACTCTCCCGGACCGGGGGAGCAAACTCATCGACAGACTGACGCATCTGGAGGAGCAGGTTAGGCGCCAGGGGGACAAGGTGGCCAACATGGTGGTGGAACCAGGTAAAGCAAGTTAAACTTTATGTCAATTGGGATAACATTATGATTTGACTGTGTCACTTAGATAGTTTAATTTTCTAAGACGAAAGGGATAGTAAACTAAGTATTTCTACTAGCATACCAGCGATACCGCGCGCAAGATCTAGTTAAATATAAAATGATTAAAGTGTAAATTATATTCTCATTCTCTCAGAAAATCCTACTGCTGCGGACATCGCCAGAGACGGTTTCGGGAAGGACAAAAAAGGAATGACGTGGGATGAGCTGCAGAAAGCCAGCAATGCTGTCCAGCCAAGGATGTTCGGCAAGCAGGGTAAGTACTCTGTCATGTTAACCTTAGTAAGTGTTCCTAGTTCTAGTAGTAGTATCTTTGTGAAAAACTGAAAATATATTTTAAATTATTATATTTCCAAATCGCGATTCAGATAAAAATGTGACCAATAATTTATGAATTACGTCATTAATTCCTGCACTACAATCAATCAATCATTTATTTTGTTAAACATAGGTATGGTTACAGATAGTATATTGTCTAAAATATGTGCACTATGTTTTGCCAATATATGGCGTACAAAATTTACCTAAACAAGCAATTACAAAGGTGGTTCTGTAATACGGGCCTGAGAATGCGGCCCTGGCTTGGATTCCCAGGGCGGGCAAAGATCTATCAGATTTCCTCACGAAGAATTTCTCTTTACCAGTCCAGAGTCCCAATTTTTCCCCCAGATAATGGCAATACGCTCGCCCTTCATTACATGGGACATAAACTTAGGTAACTGGCGAAATGTGAGTGTATTTTACACCTCGGCTTATCATTGTCTACACATACAAATAAATAAAATTGAAATGTCTGTTTGTGATGTCAAAATAACAGCTTTTTACTTAATCCATATAAAAGTATACAGGGTGTTAAAGTAATTGCGTGCCATAGGTTAGGGGTAGGTGCATTGCACAGGCAAGAGAAGGAACACGGGTGGGTTTTAGTCAGTAAGAGTCTGACACGCCCTCCCGCTCCACCCAGAGCGGGAGACGTCATTTGATGATTTCCCACCCAAAAAAAAAAAAAACGGGGTAGTTTCAGTATCGATAAAGAAAGCCAGAAAAAAGAAAAACTTGGAATTGTACGTACCTACCTAGTTACCTATCCTTCACCCGGCGTTATCGAAGTGTTCGGGCGTAGGTATTTCATTGCGTCCGATAGTAAGTAGGTAACTCTAGGAAATTATTAATTAGCATTTAAACAAAATAAAAACATTATTGTCGCATCGCCGTACGAAGGGAAAAGTCGAATTGTTATTTACATACCGTCGTAGCGTTAGTTTGATTCGCGTTCGATAGTAAGTAATTAAAGCATTTAAACAAAATAAAATAATTTTAATTCTAAACGATTTCTATTTTAAGTTAGTAGGAGTTTTTTTTTTTTTTTTTTTTTTTTTCTCTTGCTTCCTTTATCGATACTGAACCTACCCCTAAGCTATGGCACGCTATTACTTTAACACCCTGTATACTGTACTTTTGCCTGTCTGTTTGTTCCGGCTAACCTCCGAAACGGCTGGACCGATTTTGATGGGACTTTCACTGGCAGATAGCTGATGTTATAAGGAGTAACTACGGCTACTTTTATTTTAGAAAAAATAATTAGGGTCTATGCGGGCAAAACCCGGGCCCCAGCTAGTTATGGCATAAATGACTTCTTTTATAGCAATGGCGACCCACATGGCGGAACGTAACTTGATCTTGGACCGTCTGCGCGACCTATACGAGTCGCTGGGCTCTCGTCCTGCGGAGAGCCAGGAGGCACAGGCTCCGAGAGCCATGAAGTCCCAGCTGATGCCTCATCAGCTGCACGCGCTGGCCTGGCTGCGTTGGAGGGAGACGCAGCGACCACGAGCTGGCATACTGGGTAAGTAGACCTGTCAGTCTTGAAGCAGAGAGAACCAACGGCCGAGGGCTGGGATACTGGGTACGTCTTATTTATTTCAATTGGAACCGCCTAGTCAGAGAAATGTGTTGATATTGACACGCTACGTCATGCTCATTTTCGGTCCGCTCATTGACAGTGAAGGACCGAAAATGATGAGGAAATTTTAGACACATTCCAAAATAGCAGACACATGTCCTTTTTAACCGACTTCCAAAAAGCAAGAGGATCTATGTTCGTAACCTTCCTTCCAGCGGACGACATGGGTCTCGGCAAGACAATCACTATGATAGCGCTGATCGTGAGTGACAAGGAAGACACGATTGAGGAGGAAGAAGAAGATGATGATGATGATGACCAGCGCCCGAAAGGCAAGCGTAAGTAGTAACTGCTTTACATCCTTACGAGGTCCTCGCATCATAAGGTCCAGTTGAAACCAGCGTCAGGCACTAGTTGTCTGGCATTTATGCTGAACCAGCCATGAGGCATAAAATACTGTTATAAAAAAGATTAATTTCTGTTTTTTGTTGTTGTGTGTTTTAGTGTGTGCCTTAAGGGGCCTGCGGAGCAAGCGTAGTTCATACAAACGTAATACCAAAATAATTTGTAAATCAAACATACGAGGGTCATTCAATAAATACTTAGCCTACAAAAAGTAAACGAAAATTTTGGAAAAGTGGCAATTTATTTTTCAACATAGTCTCCTTTTAGTTCGATACACTTAGCCCAGCGATGCTCCAACTTTTTTAACCCGTCCGAAAAATAGTTTTTGTCAAACTCTGCAAAATAGGCCTCCGTGGCGGCGATGACCTCCTCATTCGATCCATATCTATTCCCGGCGAGTGATTTTTTCAGATTAGGAAACAGAAAGAAGTCACAACGGGCCAAATCTGGAGAATACGGTGGATGGGGCAGCAATTCGACCAGTTTGGCCATGGCAACGGCAGACGTGTGAACCGGTGCGTTGTCGTGGTGAAACAGCACTTTTTTCTTCGCCAGATGGGGTCGTTTTTTCTTTAATTCGGCGTCGAATCGGCCCAATAAATCGGCATAGTAAAGCCCTGTAATTGTTTTACCCTTCTCGAGGTAATCGATGTAGATCACACCTTGTGAATCCCAGAAAGCGGTGGCCATAACTTTTCCGGCCGATTTTACAGTTTTCGCCTTCTTTGGAGCACGTTCCCCGGTCTGGATCCATTGTTTTGATTGCTCCTTGGTCTCTGGTGTGTACCAGTGGATCCAGGTTTCATCGACGGTCACAAAACGACGCAAAAACTCCGCTGGATTCCGCTTAAACAGCGCCAAACACGTCTCCGATGTGGTCTCACGGTTGCGCTTGTTTTCTGGTGTGAGTAAACGCGGCACCCATCGCGCCGACAGCTTTGTCATGCCGAGTTCCTCGTGAAGAATATGATGCACTGTTCCTTCCCTGTTGCTCCCGAACCTTCAATCGGCGATCTGCCAATACGAGATCATGGATTTTTTTAATGTTTTCCTCCGTAGCAGCTGTTTTCGGTGCACCTGGACGTGGTTCATCAAAAACCGACGTACGGCCACGTGCAAACTCGTTGAACCAATTCTTGACGGTGGCCATCGATGGAGAAGAGTCACCGTACACAGCATCCAAGCGCTCTTTGATTTCGATGCGCGTTTTCCCTTCCAAAAATAGGAATCGAATCACCGAACGATATTGCTCTTTTTCCATTTTTGTAAAACCGATCGACACGTTCGCTTCCATAAGTTGTCAAATTAAAACAAATGAAGGGATTGGAATGAAAATTTGAAAAAAATAATAAAAAAGAATGTGCTACACTGTGGTAAAACTCTTTTGAAACTACAGCGCCCTCTGGCGATGAGGCTAGGTACTTATTGAATGCACCTCGTATTCTTATGTTAGTGTGTTATTATTCCGTTTGTATTACAGAATATCTAGGCTCCCAAATATATATTTTGAATGGACACTGATATAAAGACGAGATATTAGGAATTGAAAATGTCTATAGAAAACTTATTTTTCTCATAACTCTGCTTTAAATCATAGTCTGTTCAGGAGCACCGCACTCCCATAATCGCATTGAATTTTGGACGAATCGATTATGGCCCACTTTGCCAGATTATGTTTGCAGCGGCCTACTTGGGTACGCAATCGATTCAGAGCTTTCCAAATAGCCCACTGCAGTTCGCGACCGATAGGCAGGTGTTCTAGAGGCTCTACGAAGTCTTGAGGTGGTGGATACCTCTTTTGCAACAATTTACTTCGCTCTTCGCATGCGACAGCCCTTCGTACGGCAGTTGGTGCTATAACTTCTCCCGGGTAGAGCTTACAGACTGGGAGTCGGTTTCAAGCCCGATATTAACCGACACGTCTCGCTTAGAGTTGGTATGGCACCCAAAATCTACAATAAGCTACCTGAACACATAATTGAAATTGAAAATATGGAACAATTTAAAAAAAAACTACAGAAATTTCTAGTTACGAAATGTTACTATCATATTAACGACTATCTAAATGAAAAATGCTAGGCTTACTACATCCGATTTATTCTATTGGGGAAAAATCAATACTAGTCTATGAATATTATCAATTTATTATTTTTAATTATATTTCTATTAGTTTTAAATCTGCATGTAATGTATTATTTTGAACTGGTATTTGAATTGTTTCGAACTTAATTTATAATTGTTTGTAATTTAATTTTCAGTTGTTCATTTTT
Source organism: Xanthia togata (assembly GCA_963853775.1). Classification (NCBI taxonomy): domain Eukaryota; kingdom Metazoa; phylum Arthropoda; class Insecta; order Lepidoptera; family Noctuidae; genus Xanthia; species Xanthia togata. Next base: position 3,430,612 of record OY970791.1, on the reverse strand, counting down.
ATTCTGACATTTAAATATTATTATAATTATATCATAAGGCTGACATATTTAATTGTATTCGATGGTTAAACATGGAGAACTTTATTTTATGTAACAAAAAACATCAATGTATATTATTTGTACCCATGTTTGCAAAGTTAAATGTATGGGTGTATAAAAATCATAATATAATAACTTAAAATTTTGCAAAATTTTAATGGATTTGGGGTAATTTTGGAACTAAAAATGTTAACTTTAAATACCAATAACTTTTTTACTATCAATAATAATGAAAAAAAAAACTGTTTGATGATGTTACTGCAGTTTTCAGATCGGGCAAGGTTTTTTTTTACATAATCTTCATCACTTCGTATTTTGCAGCTACCATCTCGGATTTACAATTTGACCTCACTATCGACTTAAACACCCTCGAAAACTATGAAAACGACACCCATGACGAAAAAAGTGAAAATTTTCGCAGCCGCTATCTTGGATTTTTATTTTGACTTCACTATCGGCTTTAGCAACCTTGAAAACCATAGAAACGATACCCATGAAGAAAAATCTGAAAATTTTCTCAACCGCCATCTTGGATTTACATTTTGACTTCACTATTGGCTTTAGCAACCTTGAAAACCATAGAAACGATACCCATGAAGAAAAATTTGAAAATTTTCGAAGCCGATATCTTGGTTTTACATTTTGACCAAATTAACACTTTCTATCTCTCTCCGTCTTTCTTTCTCTTTGAATTAGAAGAAGACAGTCGCAAGCGTGACGATCTCTGCCAGTGCACTTCTACCGCAAGCCGCTTAAAGTACTTAGTTCCAAAAAATTTAATAACAGAATTTAAATAAAACCTTAACAGATCTGCAATTTTAAGGTTTTGTGTGTGTCCGAACGTTTTATTTTTTTTTGGGCCTAGTAGGTATGGAATTTTGAAATCGAAGTTCGAATCGACTTGTTTCTATCTCTCGCTTTTTTCGTATCAAAGTGAAAGTGACAAAACTAATTGAAGTTCAAATCTTTAAAATTTTGTGATTATACCCAGCACTCAGCATTTAAAAAAATAATTAAAAAGTTACTTTGTCTCACGCTCAAAATTAAATTTTGCTCACTGTTTTTTGACAGTTAAACCTTTTGAGGTGCTGAGGTGAAAAAAGATTACTCATAGGAAGATGATGGTGACTGTCTGGTGAACCAGTGCCGGACTTGTACATCACAGCTTCTTACCGAATGGCACAACAGTGACGGCAGATGTCTATTGCCAAGAATTGCATACAATGATGGAGAAGCTCGTAATTCAACAACCAAGAGTAGTAAATCGCTCTTCCCCATTGCTTTTCCACGACAACGCGCGAGCTCACACTTCACGACAGACCATCGCAAAGCTACAAGAGTTACAGCTGTACACACCGTACTCACCGGACCTTGCCCCAACTGATTTCTACTTTTTTCAAAATTAAAACAATTTTTTAACTGGGAAGAAATTCAACTTCCAAGAGGCAGTTCAAAACGCTTTCGCTGACTTCATCGCCTCCCGTCCGGCAGACTTCTACAGTAAAGGGATAAACAAACTGCCATCAAAATTGCAAAATTGTATAGATAATTTGGGCCAGTACTTTGATTAGCTAAAATTAAAATTATCATACAAATCTCCAATTTCATAGGTAAAGACCTAATATATCTATCCATACTAACCCCCTTATTACGCTGCATAAAGTTAAGTAATGATTAGCGCCTGTTTATCCATACATTTTTGACGTTTAAACGTTTCTTAACTTTAAACAAAGTTTATGAATAAGAGGGTTTTATTTTAAATGCGAAAGTAACTCTGTATGTTTATTACCCTTTTACGTCTTAACGGATTTCGACACTAGATAGATCAGGACCTGAGATAGGAGTTATGATACTTTTTATCCGGTATTATTTTCCCGTGGGATAATTTCTGAGCTCCAGGCGGCCGAAGCCGCGAGCAAAGGCTTGTAGCTCATAATTATCCTTTACTCAAAAATGCATGTAATGTGGTCATTATTTTGACAACCTTATTTGAGCAAAGTCGACCTTGCCGTTCTATTTCAAGGAGCGGCCGGCAAAGTTTTGCTGGTCGCTCTAACAGGCCGGCAAAACATTGCCGGCCGCTATTTTGACGTTTCAACGTTTTAAAAAATGAAATGCAAAAAAGATTTTATTTAAAACACAGCTGTATGTATTTATAGAGATAGGTACAAAAAGATTTTATTCCATATTTGGCTGTATAGTTCCAACTACCATTGTTAAAAAAAAAACAAATAAGTACAAAAAAAAAAAAATGCAAGAAGGTCGGTGTTGAATTTTAGTAACTGTACTTTTCATAATAATTGTCATTTTAATTAAATTTCTAGTTAATTAATATATATTTTATTGAAATTACTTGCTGGTTTTATTTAGATTAGGTACTTGCATTTTTGAGTAAAGCACTATACAAGCCTTGGCCCACTATGGCTGCTTCGCTGGTCACGCTATGATTGCCTCGAGCTAGCCTAGCTACGCTCTAGGCCTTCCAGCTTGGCCATCATTGCAGCCCTTGCTCGCTGACCGCGCTGTGTCGGCCTGGAGCTGCGCTACGCTGCGCTGTCGGCCATCATCAGCGCGACCAGCAAAGTAGTCATTATAGACTGCGACAGTAATGTACTATAAACGAGCATAGCATAGCATATCTTTCTGGTACCAGTGGTTAAAGGCGGCACTTTGGTGGTGTGCCCGGCCTCCCTCATGCAGCAGTGGAGCGGCGAGGTGACGAAGCACTGCTCGCCGCACGCGCTGTCCGTGTGCCTGCACCACGGGGCCGCGCGCGCCACGCTGCCGCACCGCCTCGCCACGCACGACCTGGTGCTCACCACCTACAACATCATGCAGCGCGACAACGAGAAGGTATGTCATCACATAATCTTCTCTCTTACCCTTAACACTTTCACAGCCGATCACGTGCAGAGTACGTCCCAGGTTGATTGTATTGTGACGCTGATCACGTTCTCAGTACGTGACTGACTTTCTTAGTGTTTGTTTTAAAACGACGTCCGTAGTCCGTGTTTGGCGTGCATTGATATAATAGTGTAGTGCTTTAGCTACGCACACATGTAAGAATAACCGTGGTGGGGCGCTTGGTGTGAGCGGAACAAGCTATCGAGTGTCGCGCTGCGCCAGTGTTCCCGCGCCGCTATTGCGAGTGCACGTACACGACTTTTTTTTTTTTTCCATAAAACCTCTTTTTTATTCTACATTTTAAAATAAAAAAAACTAATTTACGTCTGTTTTTTATTTTTATCCTAGAAATAAACAAGTCAATAGTATAAATAAAAAAATAATTATAGATTTATCATTGATAGTTCTCATTTTATAAATGTTGCAATATCGGCGAAAATCGCCGGCGAACCATGGAATCCGCGTTTTAAAATCTTCGGCTGTCAAAGTGTTAAATTCCTTTCGTCATTCCCTAAGTTATTTTCTGTATTCCCTATATCTCTTCTCGAGAAAAGAACATAATCACAAAAAATAAAAAAATAATATATATTAGAATTTCATATCTATAAATAATTGGCTTATTGCTCACGCAGTAACGCTTTGTCAAAAAGTTTTTGAATCGACGCGGTTCGATTAAAGTTGATTTACTTCCATTAATGCGCTGAATGATATGATAATGAGTTAAACTCCGCGATTACTGACAAATGCTTGCACTGACAGGACAGGTCCACTCAAATCTGTGTGGTTCTTTTCTCACAAGACCATTTCAGACACCAATCTTCATGGTCCTCATATGGCCTGAGCAAGATTATGTCTGGACTTTAAAAGAGACTGTGACCTCTGAGTTTGTTTCTGTTTTCTTCTCAGAGTAGTCAGATAGGAAACGCCGAACTCATCTAGCAATTTTTTAATGATATGTAATTGTGATTCCAATATCCTATTTACAAAATAAACAATTTCATTTCATTGCGGTTTCTATAAACAAAAACGGTAGCATTTTATTTTGCCAAACTGGGCTGGATTCGTAAGCTAGTTTTACCTGTGATAGCTACTTCCATATGGGAGGGTCTACTATGCAAAACTGTTATAGATGAGGTCTTTATTTGCTTAATTATTGGTAATTATTATACAAGTCTTATGTAACGTTCAATACATTATAGGACTCGGCCATAAGCCATCCCTGTGATCCCTGTTCTCTTTTTATTTTTAAATTAGAGGATATTTTTTTCAAGCATCTTTTAGAATGATTAATGAGTAATTGAATTTCAAGCGGGTTGCCAATGTGCCACCTACGCGTGGTGTAATTGCACTTCTAGGTATCAATAGCGGATCTTTTGGCGGGTGCCCAGGTAACGTAGCTAAATGGCACTTGTTACGGTCAGACTATCAGTTTACAATGACAAATTGTTAACAAAATAATGATAACATATTATAAGAAAATAATGGGCTTGCCCTCCCCTTCATAACTAAATGGAACATAAAATAATTGGCGAAATGAGCTCGTACTAAAAAACATTGATTTAAAAAAAAAAACATTACGCGTGTATTCCGTAAAGGGGTAGACCTTTACGGAATACACGCGTAATGTTTTTTTTTTTACCCTTAAAATGCCTAAATTATCCTCGTTAGGTTTTTAACGGCAAACAAACTTTTTTTTTACGTTTTTAAAGGAGAAGGTTCAAAAATACCCCATGTCTGCCAGCAATAAGAAATATCTCAAATAGGGTATTACAACCATTTTTGAAAAGTGTCTCAATTAGATTCTGTAGTGCTAATGAACCACTCAAAAAATTCACAAAATTTTTATTCAATCGCTAAGTGCCATAAAAATGCATTTTAATTTTGCATTTTCAAATTTCGCGCTTAATTTGACGAAAACGCTGGACGCAGTGGACGCCATATTGCTCTGTGGTCATGACGTCAGTTGACTGTGTAAACGAATGCAGTGATATTATTTAGTTATAAATTTGTGTTGTCTCCTTTTACAAAACCGTCCTCCATGGTATTATTTCAATAAAAATTATGTTGGTTACGAAAATAATAAAAAGCATTTATAGATTAAAGGTACGCTGATAGTTGACAGTTAACATTTTCTAAGTTTACATAGCCGTATGACGTAATAACATGGCGACTACTATCTAATGGTGTTATGAAACAGATTTAAAAAAGCTGAAACCTTTGAATTGAATTTTAAAATTTAGTTTGCTATTCTATGAACTAAAACCAACGTTTTCCGACTGCTTTTTGCCTAAGCTATCTCAATAATATATTTTTAGATTTTTTCTCATATAGAGTAAAACACCCTATTATCGATAAAAATGATTAAAAAAAAGTTACAAAATTCCGGTTTTAATTCTTACTGGCTAACATACGAAAAAAATGAATATTAATTCAGGGGTAGTATATAATCTATTTAGTAAAATCTTAGAACTACTACATCGTTGGTCTAGTGGGTGCAAGCGTTACTGCGTAGTATGAGGTCCTTGGTTCGATTTCCAGGTCGGGCAAAGTGTTATTGGGTTTTCCCATCAAGAATTTCTCAGTAGCAGCCCTGAGTCTGGATTTGTGCGCGGTTCGCCCCCCTATTTCATGGGACTTAAATATTACTGACGAAGTGTGGGGGTACTATAGGTACACCTCTGCCTAACGATTCGGGGAATACATGCGTGATGTTATGTAGGTATGATTAAAACCGAAAGTATGTTTTTATAGCATTTCTAGTCGTTCTAAAATTAAACTGCAGATTATACTAAATTATTAGTACCGTTGAACGAATATTCAGAGCATTTTTTAGTATGTTAGCCAGTAAGGATTAAAACCGGAAATGTGTATTTAAAAAAAAAAAAAAATTGGCGATTTTTTTAAATACTTCGCTCTGCTGTCAGAGGTGGAGTAATTTTCTATGGGAGATGAGACTTCTTCTTTGCGATTTTTTCCTGTATCTGGGATCTGGTTGTTATGCATTATTATACTTAAAGGTTTGCAGTTTAGTGTAAAAATAATGACAAAAGCTAAGGCTTTTGTCGCTATTTTCTCATGTTAAATTGTTGTTTTTACCCTTATGCAAAGCTACCCGAATGATGTTAAATTGTCATGCCTAGAACGGAGTCCTGATGCGCATCCATTGGCGGCGCGTGATCCTGGACGAGGCGCACGTGGTGCGCAACCACAAGTCGGCCACGTGCGCCGCCGCCAGCTCGCTGCGCGCGCGCCGGCGCTGGTGCCTCACGGGCACGCCCGTGCAGAACAAGGACCTCGACCTCTTCGCGCTGCTCAAGTTCTTACGATGCTCGCCTTTTGACGATCTCACCGTGAGTATATACAGAGATACACAACCACAAGTCGGCCACGTGCGCCGCCGCCAGCTCGCTGCGCGCGCGCCGGCGCTGGTGCCTCACGGGCACGCCCGTGCAGAACAAGGACCTCGACCTCTTCGCGCTGCTCAAGTTCTTACGATGCTCGCCTTTTGACGATCTCACCGTGAGTATATACAGAGATACACAACCACAAGTCGGCCACGTGCGCCGCCGCCAGCTCGCTGCGCGCGCGCCGGCGCTGGTGCCTCACGGGCACGCCCGTGCAGAACAAGGACCTCGACCTCTTCGCGCTGCTCAAGTTCTTACGATGCTCGCCTTTTGACGATCTCACCGTGAGTATATACAGAGATACACAACCACAAGTCGGCCACGTGCGCCGCCGCCAGCTCGCTGCGCGCGCGCCGGCGCTGGTGCCTCACGGGCACGCCCGTGCAGAACAAGGACCTCGACCTCTTCGCGCTGCTCAAGTTCTTACGATGCTCGCCTTTTGACGATCTCACCGTGAGTATATACAGAGATACACAACCACAAGTCGGCCACGTGCGCCGCCGCCAGCTCGCTGCGCGCGCGCCGGCGCTGGTGCCTCACGGGCACGCCCGTGCAGAACAAGGACCTCGACCTCTTCGCGCTGCTCAAGTTCTTACGATGCTCGCCTTTTGACGATCTCACCGTGAGTATATACAGAGATACACAACCACAAGTCGGCCACGTGCGCCGCCGCCAGCTCGCTGCGCGCGCGCCGGCGCTGGTGCCTCACGGGCACGCCCGTGCAGAACAAGGACCTCGACCTCTTCGCGCTGCTCAAGTTCTTACGATGCTCGCCTTTTGACGATCTCACCGTGAGTATATACAGAGATACACAACCACAAGTCGGCCACGTGCGCCGCCGCCAGCTCGCTGCGCGCGCGCCGGCGCTGGTGCCTCACGGGCACGCCCGTGCAGAACAAGGACCTCGACCTCTTCGCGCTGCTCAAGTTCTTACGATGCTCGCCTTTTGACGATCTCACCGTGAGTATATACAGAGATACACAACCACAAGTCGGCCACGTGCGCCGCCGCCAGCTCGCTGCGCGCGCGCCGGCGCTGGTGCCTCACGGGCACGCCCGTGCAGAACAAGGACCTCGACCTCTTCGCGCTGCTCAAGTTCTTACGATGCTCGCCTTTTGACGATCTCACCGTGAGTATATACAGAGATACACAACCACAAGTCGGCCACGTGCGCCGCCGCCAGCTCGCTGCGCGCGCGCCGGCGCTGGTGCCTCACGGGCACGCCCGTGCAGAACAAGGACCTCGACCTCTTCGCGCTGCTCAAGTTCTTACGATGCTCGCCTTTTGACGATCTCACCGTGAGTATATACAGAGATACACAACCACAAGTCGGCCACGTGCGCCGCCGCCAGCTCGCTGCGCGCGCGCCGGCGCTGGTGCCTCACGGGCACGCCCGTGCAGAACAAGGACCTCGACCTCTTCGCGCTGCTCAAGTTCTTACGATGCTCGCCTTTTGACGATCTCACCGTGAGTATATACAGAGATACACAACCACAAGTCGGCCACGTGCGCCGCCGCCAGCTCGCTGCGCGCGCGCCGGCGCTGGTGCCTCACGGGCACGCCCGTGCAGAACAAGGACCTCGACCTCTTCGCGCTGCTCAAGTTCTTACGATGCTCGCCTTTTGACGATCTCACCGTGAGTATATACAGAGATACACAACCACAATGGCGTAGCCGCCATTCCGTCTTATCTTGGATTTTAATTTTGACCTTATTATTGGCGTCAGCGCCCTCGAAAACCAATGAATTAATTTTAAATAATTGTAATGTAATATTCGTCTCCAGATGTGGAAGAAGTGGATCGACAACAAGAGTCTGGGCGGTCAAGAGCGACTGAACACCATCATGCAGTGCTTACTGCTGCGCCGCACGAAGGTGCAGCTCGTGCAGCGCGGCCAGCTGGCGTGCCTGCCGCAGCGCCGCGCGCACGTGCGCGAGGTCGCGCTCGCGCCCCGGGAGATGAACGTGTACCAGAAGGTCAGTGTAACACTCAGGAGCATCATTCGACCGAAAGATGTCCACTGCTGGGCATAGGCTTGTTCAAGTAAACGCCATCCTCGGCAACTCTCATCCGTCTGTTCCCAGCCGCATTGCGGAGATCGTCTTCTCAAGAACATTTTTTTCATTCTTCTTTTGGTAATGCAAAAGAATCTTTATGTCTGACGCAGAAGGTTTATTTCTATTTACTACGCTGACCTGACCCGACAAACATTGTTCTGCCCAAAAGTACATACAAAAATCTCTGAAAAAAAGTTGTCCCGTTATTCCAGTATTTCAAAAATTTCTAGGAATATTTAAAAAAAAACTTAAAAACCTAATTCGGACTATAATGAACATTTTAGAACAATAATAGCGAAATCGATGATTCAACAAGGAACCCTTATAGTTTCACCATGTCCGTCGGTCTGCAGCTTAGCTCAGAGACTCTTAGTACTAGAAAACCTAGATTGTGAGTCTGTGAAAACCATTTTTGGATTCAATGGGTCCGTTTGCGTAATATTAAGCTTAAAAGTGCTAATTTTTGTTAGTCAAGTGTACACCCTTCCGGGGGGGAAGGGTGTATGTACACTTGATACTATAAATAATTTTACACAAACGGACCCATTGAATCCAAAAATGGTTTTCACAGACTCACAATATAAGTTTAACTTACCACTTATATAGTTTGTAATTTGACTGTAATTATGACAAAGATTAATAATAAAATGATTTGTTTTTTTTTATTCTTTGTTCAAATACCTAAAGTAACAAGTTAGGTCTAGATAACTCTGCAATAATAGTTTTTTTTAAACATATGGGCACAGACACTGTAGTGCTTTTTTTTTGCAAATATCGTAAGTATTAAAGCAATAAAGTTTAAAAAAGTAGTTTTTAATGAAAATCTTCTTTTCTTCAATTAAAATTGAATATCTTTTTGTTAAATAATAGGATCTGTTATAGTGATACCATTTTGAAATCGGTATTTAGTAGGCATATTATTAAATGAATGGGCACTGACAGTGTAGTACGTTTTTTTTTTACAAAAATCGCTCTTGAACTTCGATGGTGTTAAAAATTAGAGAAGAACCAACTTTTTCTTCAAAAGATCTGAATTTACATAAAAAATCATAATTTACTATGATAGCTCTAGTATTCAGCAGTAATTAACAGAAATCAAAATTAAAAAATAATGTTTTAATAATGTTTTTGAAACTACAACCAAGTTTGTAATAAAAGGTAGAAATTTCGTAAATTTCGGAACCCTTGGGTAAAAATGGTAAAAAAATTGAATTGTTATAGTTAATTATCTGGTTCATCGAATCCTTAACGGTGGACCACTATTTACGCCACATCCTGTATAAAATCAATATAGGTAGGTACAAGCATATCAATAAAACATGAAGAAAATAAAATCAACTTCAATAAATATCAAATAGTTAAGTTCATGCCATAATAATCCTAATGTCAAATAAAATTCTAAATCGTCAAAATAGGTGAGGTAATGTACAATTTTCTGAAGCAGTAATCATAGAATTATCGCCCAAATATTCCTGTAGTGAGTAATAGCATTTTCATTTCAATATTCTTAATATTTCTGTTTTGAAATGGTCCAGATTTAGCGTTCGCACTATCAACTAGCCTATTCACACGCTCCCTTTAACTGCAGGTGTTAGTATTCTCCAAGACGCTGTTCGGTCAGTTCCTGCACCAGCGCGCGGAGAAGAACGCCGACGCGCAAGGTTTCACCAGCACCGGCAAAGACAACGCGTACGCTAAGATGCATAAGAAAATGATCGCTTTACAGGGTATGTTATCTATAATAATCTACCTACAGATACCATCGAAGAAGTTCATATCTAAACACCGTAAGGACTGTTTCTGCTTGCAGCGCTCGACTGCTATATAACCGGGGCGGGAACAGATGTAGTCATCGTGTTCACGGGATTTTGTTTTCAAACTGTTTAGATATGAAGTTTTTCGATAGTACAGACGCCAGCACGTCAACCTACCACAATCTGTCAAATTTCTATAATAGATTTTCAACTTTATCACTAAAGCATAAGGTTCAAAGTTGATTGGGAAAATTTATAAAACAAAGTCTCTTTTCGTGTCTGTCTGTGTCCACTTAGTTCTTCTAAACCGCGATGGACATTGATGCAGTTTTCTCCATTCTTTAGACAGTTTATTCGGAACGGCTTATGTGGGTAATATATTAATATTTTACTTAATTATAGCACAGAAATTTCAATGATTTGTCATCTCATTTTGATCTCGCCTAAGCGCGTTTATGATCGGTGAGCGATTTGACTGCCCCTACATACGAAAATGCTGTGACAGGGCACTTAATTTGATTGACAATGACCTATATTTTTAATAATGACTTGTTTGATGAAATTATTATTTTTATTTTGTATTGAATATTAATTCTGTGACCCTTCAAATTTGACATATCATTTTAATTTCAATTCTGTGACCTTTATAATTAGTACCCATTTTAATTGCATTGATATTTTATTCTATTTTGAATTATTCTGTTGCAGTACAGTGAAAATTTTATTTTATGTAATATGGGTTTAAGGCCGTGTCGCTGGTCTACTTAATAACAATCTTAAATTCACTAACTGCGAGACATCGCACAGCCTATACAGCTGGGTCTAGAAGCATTAAATTTTGCAAAAGAGTTCCTTTTATAACGAAAGTGAGCTCTAAAAAGAAGGATTTTAGAAAACTCATCCCATAAAGGGGTTAAATAAGATGAAAGATCGAAAGAATTTCGTCATTTTTTCCGAATCACATCGGGCACATGGCTTGATTTAGATGCATAATGCATAATCAGCCTATACTACTGCTGGTACACCGGCCTCCTCTGTGAGAGGTAGTGGGCCGTAATCCACCACGCGGGCCCAGTGCGGGTTGGTAGATGTCACATGTCTTCGAATTTTTGGTTCTAGGACATGCTGGTTTACTCACGATGTTTTCCTTCACCGTTTTGAGAGCGTTTTGTTTTACATAATTTACATGTTTTGCCACTTAATCAACTATTTACAATTGAGCGTTATGTGGTCGAAATTTATGTTTGACTAAGCTTTTATAATAAGGTCCTTCGGTTGCAATGGACTTTGAACGTTTGACGTTGAGTGTGTTCCTAATACTTAATAAATATTTGAGTTTGATTTGAAATAATATTCATACTTCTAATGTCTATTATTAATACCGTGTCTCCTGACTTAGACCCGATTTCACCAAACAATTCTTAACGAGCCATCAGCAAATGCTCTGTTAAAATTGACGTAGACGTCAAAAAGTTTTACGTTCTATGGAGGGATCTTAACAAGGCGTTGCTAAATCAAACATCTAGCACTTGTCCGATGAAGCGCCAGCCCGCGCCGCAGCTGAGCGCGTAGCTTTAAATTCCCCGCATAATAATAATACATCCTTGATCCAGCCTGTCCCATCTTGCTGTCCTCCCCTCAGCGACGCCCTAAGCCGAGGTTCGTACCCCACAGGGGGTGCCCTTAGCGAGCGTTCGCCTAATTTTAATTTAGAATAGTTGCTCCTGGCTGGAGGCTTTGAGTGTAGTGCTTAAGGCAGCCACAGGATTGTTCGGTTGAGCAGTAAATACCTTAGTGGTATACCTGCGAGATGCCATAGTAAAAAAAAAAAAAACGTCTAGCAGATATTATCTATTATCGACTGAACAAAAACGACCGATCTGGCTTTTCATTCACTCTCGTTTTTATGCAACCAAATTAAAATGTCAAATTCGTAAAAATGTTTTCAAATGATTTTGTTTTGTGATATTTTTTGCTGGCTGAGCTTGCTAACAATGAAACTAAGATATCATTGTAACACAGTGGTTTAATAAAGTACATTTTATTATAACACAAATTAACTTCATTTGTAAAACACAGGATGACAGAAACAACAGTTGCTAGGCAACAACTAAAGAAGACTACTCTTAATTCATAGTGCATTATATATAACCTTTATGGTACTTACAACAATTTTTAATTCTTTTAAATTGTAATTTTTACTTATTTTGTGTGTTAAAATGTCGAAATAAAGTCGCCGACCCAATTTCAGCGCTAGTGAAAAAGAAATTTTAATAGGACTCATTACAAAACATAAAAATGTAGTTGAAAACAAAAAACAGATGCAGTGATGATTGCTCATAAAAATGAGGGTTGGAAAGTGCTCTCTGTGATGATGGGGCGGTCCTATTACTAGTGGGAACCACTGTGAGCTTTTACACTATGTTAGGTAACAAACATTTCTAATAATATTAAACATCATGGGTGGGTACCTACTTACGTAAGAAGTTGTAAGTCGAATCATAGGCATATTTTTATTACAATTCACATACCTATGGCAATTTTAAGGTAGGTACTAACTGATTTGATGGATATTGAAGTTTATCTTCAATCATTTGCAAGACCTCTATATGTACAAGAACCTTTCGATAAACGAAACCTTGTCCTGAAATCTAGATAGTCATATTCTTCAAAATATAAGTCACGTCGATCTTTGTATGTTTTAGGACGTTGAACTTTATTGTCTAAAACTTGTAAATTTTCTAATATATCATCATTTCCGTGTTCAAAAATAAAATTTTACGCTGCTTTCATTTTATTTGACCAACTGACAACCAATTGACAGCCGTTAAAAGCATTAACGGACCTTTGGAGCAGTGATTAAGTTTAACGCGTTGTTAAGAGGATTAACCATTCGTTAGAACTTGGTGAAACACTCACTACGCTTAACGGGCCGTTGTCTATTTAACGGGACGTTAAAACTAACTAACAGTGTATGGTGAAACTAGGTCTTAATTCATCCAAAGGTTGTTTTTACAAAGATCGCTTTTAGCGATAAGACCGCCCACTGTGTCACCCTATGTATTTTATTTAACACAATACAGAGTATTCTATTCTACTGCATATCTTTCGATTTATATCTTATCCGCGTCACAGATTAACATGGTTCAATCCGCAAAATCATTTAAATAAAAAGCGACTCTTGCTGCGATACAATAAAGTACAATTCAGGTCGCACAGCGCTAATTACCTACAGTTATATTCACCTAGAATGTCCCTCTCTTTCTATCGCCTAACTCTTAGATCTTCTAACTACGTTACACTCACTGAATTAGCCCGACAAGTCGAGCCTACCGCGTACTTGTAACTTCTTACCTAAAATGTGCAGTGCGCCTTCTGTACTTATTCTGTGTTCGCGTGCCAATAATTCAACTCGACTATCCCAATGAAGAAATGTCAAAGTGGGACGACAACACATACACGCAAATTGTTAGAGCTGTGGTGGCCAGTAGTAATGGCCCCGAGTCCCTGAATTACGTTTCGCAGGTCTTGGGCTCAAACCCAGGTGTCCACTTTACTACGTGTAATTTATTTCATCACCAGAACTCTCAAAAAAAAAAAAAAACAGTAAAGAAAACATCGTGACATGTGACATTTACCAGCCCGCACTGCCCACTCCCTCTCATAGAGAGGAGGCCCGTGTCCCAATAATAATCTTTAATTCTCTCTTCACAAAGATTCCCATAGTTATAAACATAGAGACAAGAATCTTAGCGTTTTGGACAAAAATGCCTAAAATATGATCCTCTGCGAGAGACTGGCGTCCATACTAGAGCCTGGTGATCCGACACACTGGGTATCCCCCAGTGTGTCGGATCACCAGGCTCTCACCCAGAATTTTATCTAATTAACATTACAACGGTAAATTTTCAAACTATAGACATTATTTATTGATGAAGGGAAAAAAAGCAGACGTTTAAATTAATTAAACGAAAAGTAATAATAAAACATTGGTGTAGTGCGCAGGTGGATGTGAGGACAGGTAGAATGATGGTGTGAGTGTGTGTGTGTAAGCGGCGCGAGATGCCTGCGTGTAGGTTTTGTTTTGGTGTGTAGGTTTTGATGGCGTGGGCTCCTCGCAAGCCGCGCGCTCCTTTCTTGCATTACATTTTCTCCGTCGTAATTTGTAAAGATTTTGTACCTACAATTAAACGGAATCACTGAAATATCTGCGTTTGATTCAGGGTGTTTGTTACAGAGAACGAGAACCCGAAATAGTAGACTGATTCAAGCTATGCTTATGCTTAAACCGTTATTTTTGAATAGAGATTAATCTTTTAATTTGTGATGCCTCTCAATGATTGGATTGCTTTTCCTCAGGTGCTCAACCAGTAAAGTCCCACGAGATCTTGGTCCTACTCTTACGTCTGCGGCAAGTATGTTGCCACTGTGGCCTCATCGCCGCCATGCTGGACGAGGAGAGCGCGCCCGACGTGCAGGAGGACCCGGCGGGGCAGGACCTGCTGGCTGAGCTCAACAAGCTGTCGCTCGAGGACAAGAGGAAGGTACGACTAAGCAGTACAGCTGTACAGTCAACCTACGACAACCTTAAATATGCTCAGCAAGTTATCAAAAAAAAAAAATTACGACTTCAAAAGTGGAGTGTCAACGACGTTACCGGGATGTTAGGAGGATTAGGCATTAGCAAATAAACTGATATGATTTGTACGATTTTATAAAGCGATGTTTATCTTTGAATATCTCGGCAACGTGACACTTAAGGGTTTGTGTTTTATATTGCTGCACATTTCTTGTTAGTTCAAGTGTCTTCTAACCATGTCTCCACCAATTACGTCGTGCGCGCAATTTTAAAAGTTATCGTAATGGTGACGGGTAACTTGCGCCACTAAGGCCGCCGCTTGTACTTAAAATCACTAATAGTGTTTTAGCACAAAAAAAAATGTAATGAAAAAGTAATTTAATGGAGAGATGTACCATCGAAGAAGTTCATATCTATACACCGTAAGGACTATTTCTGCTTGCAGCGCTCGTCCGCTATAGAACCGGGGCGGTAACAGACGTGGTCATCGCGTTCACGGGATTTTGTTTTCAAACTGCTTAGATATGAAGTTCTTTGAAAGTACGTAATATATTTGCTATGTTCGTGAATCATATTTTGATCAAGATACAACCTGACACCTGCCACTAACCTGAAAATTGCAAAAAACGTAAGAAAATGTGAATTTCGCGGGCTTCCTTTGCGGATCCACCATAAACACCTATATTTTGTGTCACAGAGTCACAGCAAAAAGTCAGATGACGAAGATGAAGAAGAAGGCCCGGCTCAGGAGGGCACGACGGCTGCGGAGGCCATCCGGTCGGTGCTGTCTCCCAACAACCCGGTGTTCGAGCTCAGCAACGCTTCCTCGAAGATCACTGCCGTCATGGAATGCCTCAACAAGGAGGTCTTCGCTAATAATGGTAAGGATATCAAACTTTTGGGGTTTTTGGGGCCAGTAATGTTAGGAAAAGTATGCTTCGATTGTTTGGTCATGTTGAGAGGTTGTCTGAAAGGCGAATTACAAAAGATATTTACAAGGCTGATGGTAAAGCCCTAGAAGCAGGGACTGAAACCGGTATGATCTAAACGGGTATTTTTTTGGTTACAACATTTATAGATTACTTTGTAAAGTATTAATTTTTGTGAATTTGAGGACTATGTGGATATTTTTTTTTCCTTACTCAGTTAGTTTTAATGATGGTCAGGCAGTTTATGCGGCCTACCTAAATGTCCTTTCTTTGCTATTGTTCGTCGAGTTGAGCTCCTTAAGTTCTGAGTTGAGCTCCACGATTACTGACAAATGCTTGCACTGACAGGACAGGTCCACTCAAATCTGTGTGGATTTTTTCTCAAAAGACCATTTCAGACTAATCTACATGGTCCTCATATGGCCTGACCAAGATTATGTCTGGACTTTAAAAGAGACTGTGACCTCGTTTGTTTCGGCCTTTCTTCTCGAGAGTAGTCAGATAGGAAAAGCTGAACTCATCTAGCTAATTTAAAAAAAAAAAAATTAAGATGACATGTAAAAGTGATTCCAATATCCTATTTACAGAATAAACAATTTCATTTCATATATTTTACAGGTATTTTTAAAGGTTACTTTAAATATAATAAAACCAGTTTAGGTGCATGAGGAACGGGGTGTAAAGTTCACTCAACCACCATAGAAAAGGGAGGATCCTTTGACCAGACGGGTGTTGTGTCTGGCGGGCCGACTGCCCGACTGTTGATGTCGGATAGTCTTATGTATGTCGTTCGCGCGGTAAACTCTAATTGCGCGATGCTGGATTTGTGTGACGTCATTTCTTTGATGCGTACTTCGTATGTGGCGGTGTAACCGCTACACCAGTATTAATACCGGTTACCGAAATAAAATTTACATCTATCTTACATGTGCCGTCGGCATTAGTCAAAGGGCCCGCATTGCCTGTGGGTGTGTAACCGGTATTAAAACTGTAACCTTATTCGTAGAAGTAACCAACATTTTTCGATACCTACCGTAATTTATAAAGGTTATGGGTCACTGCCTAAAAGGACATATTATAGTGACCTTATTGGTGATGTTCTTCAGAAAGGTCAGGTGTAACCAGCGTGCGTGTAGCTGTATGACCGTAAACGAAGCAAAAGGAGTATGTAAGGATCGTAACCGTAACCCATAGTTTTTTACGGGAAGAAAAACGTGTGTGTACAAAAGGCCTAATAGGTAGCCCGTTGAAAAAATTACGACCAAGTAGACTAACTCTCAAAATTTGAAACGAAAAAATATAAATTAACTACATCTTAAATTCTATCTAAACTGAGTTATTTCAGTTTATAGATTATGTATAAGTTTATGAAATTTCGCAACCACGAGCTCAATTCTAGAGAAAACTGTAGGCATATAATATTTGGATTTTTTGACAGAAATTAAACTCGATTTGTAATCCAAAAAAGAATTCTGCTTTATTCGAAATGGTAAAACTTTTATTTCTTTTCTTGTTATTTATTTATTTATTTATACTTCAAGCACATAAATGTACAGAGGCGGACTTAATGCCACAGGCATTTTCTACCAGTCAACCTTTGGGTGATGCAGAGACAAACTGTGGTAGGTGCAATAGCGAGAATTGAGGGAAAAAAAAAATATTTAAATATAAAGATATACATATATACCTATTATACCTTACATGTCTTCCAAGGATACAGTTGTGATGTAACATAATGTTCTCTTAGGCGACAAGGCAGTAGTAGTGTCCCAGTGGACGTCAGTTCTACGGCTGGTAGAAGCACAGCTGCAAAATGCTAAGATCCGCTGCGTGACGCTGAGCGGCAACGTGCCCGTGCCCGCGCGCCAGGTGCTCGTGGACAAGATCAACGACCCCAAATCTGACGTCAAGGTATGCGCTACTAACATCATTATGATTAAACTAGGTGCACCCCGCGGTTTCACCCGCATAAGGATCCCGTGAGAATATAGGGATAAAAAGTAGTAAAGTATCCTATGTCCTAATCCAGTTCATGGTCTATCCATGTGGCAATTTTCATCCAAATCTGTTCTGCCGTTTTAGTGTGAAAGCGAAACAAGAAAAAAAAACAAACAAACTCACTTTGGAATTTATAATATTATTTTGGATAGTTTAAAGGCTGGTTATCCCAATAGCAGATATCTTAATTTCTCGAATAATACTGCCTCGTAGGTCTAGTGGTCGCAAGTGCTACTGCTGAACATGAGGCCCTGGGGTTCGATTCCCGGGTCGGGCAAAATGTTATTGGGTTTTTATATCTGAAATTTCTCAGTAGCAGCCCAGAGTCCAGCTTGCGTTTGTTCGCAACTCGGATTTGTGCCCGGTTAATGGCAATAGGCTCGCCCCTATTACATAGTACTTAAACGTAACTGGCGAAATGGGGGTGTACCTGCTACAGGTACACCTCTGCCCAGCTATTCCGAGAAACAAGACGTGATGTTATGTTATGTATGTATTTTGGATAATTATGAATTTATGACATATTAAGACGTCATTTTTTTTGTACGAATAAAAAATATCGATCGTTGGAAAAATCAACCCTTATAATATTAATTAACAAAAAAAATAAAAAAATATTTTTGACTATCATTATCATTTACACGAAGAGGGTTTCTCGAATACTCATGTTTTGGACAAAGAAATGATCTTTATCTTTGAATAGGTCGATAGAAAATAAAAAGATGGCCTATGTTTAAACAGAAACTTAGATGAGTTAAGGCACGTAGTGAGGCGATCCTTCTTTTAGATTTTGTGAATGTGAGAACGTTGTAGACTTAACATACTGTAGATCTGTCGACCATTTTCTATTTTGCTAAGTACCTGGTACTTGTTGATAGGCCTACACTGCACACAACCTGTCACTCCTAAATCGTATTTCACATTGCACGGCGAGTCTTGCCTACAAGTCACATAGATATACTTTCTCGTCACTTTTCGAAAAACTCTCGTGTAAAATATGAACAAACTGGAAACAAGTTAATAATGTATGAATATATGTAGGTGATGCTGCTATCTCTCTGCGCGGGAGGCGTGGGCCTCAACCTATGTGGAGCCAACAATCTGCTTCTGCTGGACCCGCACTGGAACCCGCAGCTCGAGGAACAAGCACAAGACCGCATCTACCGCGTCGGACAGACCAAGGACGTCAACATATACAGGTACTTAATACAATTAAAATCATGTCCACTGCTGCACATAAGACTCTAACCATAGCCAGTGTCTGGTCCTGTGCTTTTCATCTAGCGGATTTCCCCAATCATCATTGCGTTCACAATTTCATTTCCAAAAACACATTTGCTTGATACTAAAAATAAAACTGTGCTACAATTGATTTAAAAACAAATAATTTTCAGTTGTACTATCAATCTGCCTAGCCTTTTCCAAATATGTTGGTTATTATTTAGCCTAGAGCCCATCATATAATAGTACTAGTCATTCTGAAATCAACTTAATTTTCACTTGCATAGAGTTGATAATTGTTTAAACGGAAATAACGTCAATTGGAAAGAAGGATTTGAATATGGAATAGGTTGTCGATCTACTTTATAGAACTTTTATTTAGAGTCGATGTACCTTACGGGCACTGTATCTAATATTATATTCATACAGATAGTGCAATCCACGACGCCGCGCCCCACTCCGCGATGACTGTACTGTAAGCTGTACTTTAGTACGGAGTGGGGCGGAGTGGGGCGCGTCGTCGTGGGTTGCACTATCTATAACTAGCTTTAACCCGCGAAATTTCGTTCTTTTTTTTAACTTTTTTTTCTTTATGACGTCACACATTAGCTATCCTGAATATCAAAAAATATTTATCCTAGGTCTTAAGGGGGAGGCGTGAAATTTTTTTCTTTGTAACAATGTATAGTAGATAATTATTATTTAAATTTTAAATATCGGGTAAAAGATTAGTCACAACGCATCGCAACGCAGTGTTACCTCAGTCACGTTTGAAAGTCATTGTGTTTACACACCACTCCACTAGCTGCCAAGTTTTTTCAGTAGCCAAATAGCACCTTTTCCGAAGAGAGTGCATGCCAGATTTTTACACCGCCGAGTAATCTGTGACGTCAGTAAACACTTGCTCCAACTACAAATACCTAATAATAATAAACGATTCGTCTGCATTGAACATTCTGTTTTGACCACATCACTTGGCATATCTGTGCAAATATTCGCGTTATTTCGCTAATACAAAATCGACTTTAATTTGAATGTGCTTAGAGTATATTTTGTATTCGCTGTTCGTGCCCGGCGTCGCCCGGATATATTTCCGACTTTTCCAGTGGATTTTCCAAAATTTTCTTTCATCCTAACCTTGTCTAGACAATTATGAATACATTTTTTTTTTAAAACAGCCAAATCGTTCGAGCTATTCTCTTGTGATGATCTTTCATACATGCGGCAGGGTAATAGATTTAAAAAAATAAACTAAACGTGTGAACTCATGCAAGCCTAGTACTTTTTGTTAGTTATGTATAAACTATTTGTGTGCAGTGAATAAATAACTATTTCATCCTAATCCTATTAGTGGGACAATACTAATGATTGTAATACTATCTTGAATTCATGCAAGCCTAATACTTTTTGTTAGGTTACTCTCAGAAATTGTGCACAACGTGTCGTGAACAGAATACCGTCTTGTATGACGATAACTTTATTTACAATATCCCAGAGTTTAATTAAATTAAGTATATAATCTACTTCAAATTAATCTCTGTCTACCTGTGAAAACTACATGAAAATCAGTTCAGTAGTTCCGAAGATGTGCGCGAACAAACAGACAGACAGACACCGGATTCTACTGTTTTATTATATGTATACATTACCCAACATTAACGCGAATACTCGAAAAAATACGCTTTTATGAATTTGACACTACTCACCTCACGAATGTTGAGCATGGTCGGACAAAGCTTCAATAAACTTTACCATGAAAATCCAGAAGTAAAAATCTATAGATTTTTTCTTAGTAACCCGGATTATATGGAACTTAAATATAACTGGCGAAGCTTAGGTGCACTACAGACCTGAATCAACCCCTACTGGCCTGATGTTACATTATATTAATCGAGCTATTTCTCCCTCAGATTCATGTGCGTTGACACTGTGGAGCAGTCGATCAGGAAGCTGCAGCAGGCCAAGCTGGAGCTAGCAGAGAACGTACTCACAGGCGCCAAGAAGACCAATAACTCCAAACTCACTATAGAAGACCTGAAAGTGCTGTTCAATATGGGCCAGTAGATGTTATGTTCGGTCTTCAATGAAGGTCTGATTTTGTTAATTAGAATGTGATTTAAGACGCTCGTTTTGAAGGGTACAGGCAACCGCACATCATTGGTATAGTTTGCCGAGACCGCTGTTCGCGCCTTTATGTGCGCGGCTCACGGGGCAGTGCGGGCATTCGTCAACGCTGCCCCCCCCTCCTCACCGCGCATTCCCAAGGCGCGGAACAACGGTCTCGGTCAAACTATAACAATTTAATATTGAGATCGGGCGGAATTGTTGTACAAGTGTTACCATTGATGTGCGGTCGGTTGAACGTATGTATAGCCAACCAAGATAAGGAGAATATTGGAATACGCCCTGTCTTGGACCTCGCATTCGTTTTAGGAATCGTAATAGTTACTCCGTCATCGTCATTATATTAGCAGATGACGTCACGTCCGCTGATATTTGACTGTTGGCTTGGTGGGCACTCGAAAACTAACTGAAGTAAAATAATTTTCAACAATATTTTCGTGTATGCAGAAAAAAATATTATTATGTGCCATTTTAAATGATTGTAGGTTTTATGATAATGTCTAGGATGGTATAATGTGAGCATTCATAAAGCCATATACATGCCTATAGGGCTGTAAGCCTAGAGTGCGCGCCACGAAAGAAGGCCAGCGGAAAAATTGTGGAACTACATTTTTTTAAATACAATGTGATGCAATGACATAGACAATAGCGCCGCGTCAAAAAGACTTCAGTGGTGGAACCCATGTTATACCAGTACGAATTTGTAATGACAATGGCTGGCAAGCTTCCTGCATACTTTTGGGTTTGTTACGAGCATGTGTATTCCTATCTTTATATAAATTATTTCGTACAGAAAATACGCGCTAAATGTTTTCGTAAGTAAATACTTAAGGCTGATTTCACCCATAAAACTGAACGCGATCAGCATTTCTAAAACGCGTTCAAGAGCTGTCAGTGTCAAAATTGTTATGGAATATTGTACACGTCAGTGTAAAATATTCCGTAACAATTTTGACACTCTTGAACGCGTTTAGATGTGCTGAACGCGTTCAATTTCATTGGTGAAATCCGCACTTAGTCTTAGTCTACTAAAAACTCTTAAAATCTCTCTAGACTTAATGATTATTGACCAAAACAACCACACTTTCACTTATTCTCTTCAAATATATATTTTATCACAAATGGCAGGAACCACCATATAATTTTTAATTCAGAATGACATTATTTTATCGCTACATTTAATTATGAGTATGTTGTAAAATATAGGTTAAATAATTATTTTTGATGCTTGTCATATTTTATAGATTATAATATTGTTTACAATAAATAATTATGTAATCTAATATTGCCGTTTTATTCTTATTCTCTCGGAATATTTTAATATGATGGTCTTGTGAGCAAGCGCTACTGATGGTCCTGGGTTTTATTCCCATGTTGGACAGTGTTATTGGGTTTTTCTATCAGGAATTTCTCAGTAGCAGCCCGGAGTCTGGATTTGAATCTGGTTGATGGCAATAGGCTCGCCCCCTTTTACATGGGACTTAAACATATCTTGCGAAATGTGGGTGTACTATAAATACACCTCTGCCTAACCCTTCAGGGAATACAGGCGTGATGTATGTATATTTAATTATTGAATTTCCAAGTTCCGGGCCTTAGCTAGACAAACACCACAATGTCCACATACATCCAACAACTGACTCACAACAAAACCACCAAATACATAACAAAAATAAACCTAACGTCACAACACAGAAAAGGAAACTGAAATCATTCAGGAATTCTTCAAAAAAATATCAAGACGGACAGATCATTCACCGACGGAGACACAACATGCACAGTTATCTAAAAATAAAATAGGAATCACGGCCGTCCACCGCGGCTCACGAATTATTACCATTTCACGCGGGAAACGACTCGAGTGCCGCGAATGTTTTGTTATCAAAGTTACTTTTTTTTTAAATTATGAGTATCGAGCGCAGGTCTTGCACGAGCCAGGCTCCCCACGTCACTAAGCGCCTGCTGGCCATCATCGTGCTGCTAACTGGCTTGCTTTGCATGTTCGGAGGTAAGACCGCCTTTCAATTTACTAACAAAATAATGTTGGACGTCAGTCATAAATTATAATAATGGGAATAACAACTCGTTTAGTGAGTGTACGGATAAATGATAAAATTATGTGATACCTTGTGACGTTGTTTACGACAACCAGCTGTTTGTGAAGTGAGGAGAAAATATAAGTCGAGGGTTTATGAATGAAATTAATAATAGTAACACACTTGCAATGCCCACATGACATCTGGAAGTAGATAATAAACTTGGCTTTTTTAACGTGTATCTAAAAATATTCAGTTTAGTCGCAATAAATAAACAGAGGTCAACGTTTTGAATTTAACCTGTGTGGCGGTAAATACTTACGGTCAACTTAGGGAGAGCAGCAAACTGCTGGAGCAGTTTTGATAATGAACTAAATCACAACATGACTAGAGTTAAAATTAGAGTGCATTCGATGATTCCCTGTAGGCATGCTCACGAATATTTTTACTCAAATCTTGCTGTCTATGCTGACCCTTATTTGACAAAGCCTAGTGCATTAGGCCCACTTCCTACGGTGCGTGATTTGACGGACTTGTCCATATCACAAACGAATTTACACCAGTATTAAAGGTCTGTGCACGTCTACAGTTTGGAGATACACTTCCTGCAATTTCGATCTTGTAAGATGAGGAGCTCGTGACTAAGTAGTAACTGCCGCACGGGTCGATCCGTCAGGTTAAGCTACGCTTGCCGGGGTTGGTCTGTGGATAGGTGACCATCTTTACATACCGAGACTCCTCCGTGCCTCGGAAAGCACGTTAAGCCGTTGGTCCCGGCTGTCATTCGTGGATCTTTGACAGTCGTTACGGGTCGTCAGAAGCCCGAAAGTCTGACAACCAGTCTTACCAAGGGGTATCGTATTACCCAGTTACTGGGTTGTGGAGGTCAGATAGGCAGTCGCTCCATGTAAAATACTGGTATTCAGCTGCATCCGGTTAGACTGGAAGCCGACCCCAATATAGTTGGGAAAAGGCTTGGCAGATTGATAAGATGATAGCAATCAAGTATAAATTCTATTGCATAGAGTTACATACAATCTGGCTTAATATGTACTTTTAACTATTTATATTGCTTCATAATGTTTTCAGGATATCTTCTGGGGCGAGTGGCCCATCCCGGACCGAGAAAAAACAACGAGATGCTGACTTACAACCTTACGATCATTGCCGATAGTATTTACAAAAAAGCCAAAAGGATACCTCCGAAACTGATTCACCAGAACGAACCAGATAAGATTCAATTAAGATTCTTGAAAATATTCAACTGCAGTCAGTTATGCGGCTCGCTGAATAAATATAATCTGGCGGAATTCGTCAGGAATTCTATTAATTTCCAAGTGACGAAGTTAATGAGAGCCGTGAATAACGCGTCCGTTTATTTAGACAGCCTTAGCTGACATTGGTTGTTACTAATAGACGGACTTTTAATTTGATAATTCGGTGTACTCATTTTCCATTTTTTGCGAAATATAACTTATTTCGATGAGTTGATATCAACTATATGGTAACTTATAATTAAGATACAGGGTGGAAGGAAAGTTCTTTTTCCACCTTACAGATACTATCACTACGTACCTTTAAAGTTCTTAAGTATCGCTGTGAGAATTATTATTATTTAAAGAAGATATTACATTTTCATAAGAAGTAGGATAGGATACATAAAATATTTATTTTATTTGCCATAGCAACGTGATAGTACCTACTCATGAATATGAATAGCAGTAACTTTTACTGTGGAAATCAGCTGTTACCCTGTCTACCCGATCAAAATTTGTGAAATATTATAGTACTAGACTTTTGGGTAGATATATTTTTCTTTTTATCGGAAGGGGTATGCTCTTGGCCTGCATCTCACCTGATGGTAAGTGATGATCAGGCCGAAGGTGGGAGCGAGCTTCACCCGGAATCCTCAACCACAGAGGAACCGGCTATCTTACCTCTAACTGCCGAAACACAATATTGCTGTTAACAATTTTGCTATGGCGACAGACTTAGATAAGATGGTGGTAGCCAGGCGGACTTAGAACAAGCCCTACCACCAACCAAACCGAGCACAAAATTTTGTCCCCACTGGGAATTGAACCCGAGACCTGACCTGGGACTAGTCCACAGAGGCGGTTACACGGTTATTCCCGTTGTGTAGAAGACCGTATTCTATAAAATATTTTTTAAATGTATGTTTGCTTTATCGGAATATAGGTACCAGACGATTGCGCCAATAAAAATAAAAAATACTTTAAAAGAAATATTCTGTTCTGTTTCGTGTGGTTTTTGATAACCTGCTACGGTTAAAGGTTGGACACCAAAGGAAAGACCGTTCTAAAGATTTCAATAATACGTTTATTATCCTTTTCTTTATATATTGGAAGGTGCGTTTTACTATTATTTATTAGCCTTGTGTGAGGATGTCAGAGGTTTTATGCCGCCCATGAGCCTCTGGCTTGGCTTCACATGCCGTCGAGAAATATAAGTATCTCAGAAAATAAATAATAATACCAGTTAGTAAGTACTTAGTAGTAGTTAATTAATTAATAATAATATAGTTAATATCTTTTATGGAATTAAAAGTTAAATTATCATATATTCTTCTTATTTTATAATTCTTTTTACTAAAATTGTAATGGTTTGCCATGACTTTTTATTTTTACCCGACTGCGGCGGAGGGTTATGATTTTGACGGGTATGTATGTATGTGGGTATGTATGTTAATCTGTTCCCTAAACTTTTAAACTACTCATCATAATTTGACAAATGTGGTATCGTTGGAAGCGTCTTGATCATCCGCTGGTTAGTAACGTTAAATTCAATATGGCGCCCTTTAGAGGACAGAAGACAAAAAAAACAACTTTCATACTTGAAAGTTTGGCGAGTAATTTTGTAAAAGAACAATCAATGTACCTATATTTGAGAATAAAAAATAAAACATATTTATGCCGAAAGCACACGTCCGCCGCGAAACCGCAGTAGATCAACTGAACTGACTCGCGTCATGTTCTGCTACTTGCATCTGAATCGAGTAGCGGAAAATGACGCGAGTCTTTTGAATTGACCGACTGCGGTTTCACAGCGGAGGTGTGCTACCGGCGTTAATGATGTATCTAATGAAAGGGCAATTAGCACATTTTCAAAAATGTATTTAAGTATTGTCACCCCAAAATGTGTAGATAGTTACGCTAATCGGAAAAAAGGTGAACATGTACTGTTGTCTAATCTTTGGTAATGAAATAATTAATAATAAAAAAAAACATCCACATCGTTGTCAACGTCTAAAAAGCTAGCAGCATTGCCCCGTTGTATGGTAATGCTAATTTTTTGACGAAAAAGCAAGGAGCACCCAGACGCAGGCAAGTAGCGAGCCGGAAGGGGATTTCTGTCCTCCGTGCACTCAGCATACTGCCTATGTTGGGTGACGGTAGCACCCAAAGCCAGAGGCCCGAATCCCACAGCCAGCACGCTCAGCAGTATTGGTGGACGATTCCGTACCAACTTGCAGAGCGGCTCATACTTCTGCCTCTGAGAAGATGGAAGATGGGTTCATGGAAGATGGGTTCCGATCTGATCAATCCACTTTCCAGACGTTCACCACGTCGATCAAGCACAATACTTCAGTCAACCAGGGGGGAACGGGATAAAATTTTCCCGGTCAACATTTCAGTGCTGTGGACAGAAGACAGAAACACCGGTAAGCTAATACTGGTAATTTTTTGGACGCCGAGGCCACCAAAACGGATGGGTAATGTGACTTGCAGCCACGCTCGGTCGTCCAAGGCCACATTTAAAATGGATGTTAATGTGCTGTGAATAATTTGGTAAATTTTATCCAAGAGGTGTGGGTGCTTCTCAAAAAGGGAAGCACGTAGAAAATATATAAAATTTGGGCCAAAACACAGTAGGTATCTAATCGGGGTGAATCATCATCATCATCATTTCAGCCGATAGACGTCCACTGCTGGGTATAGGCCTCACCCAAGCACCGCCACTTCGACCGGTTCTGTGCTTTCCGCATCCAGCAGACTCCTGCGGTCTTCACAACGTCATCGGTCCTTCATGTGGAAGGCCTTCCAACGTTACGTCTTCCGATACGCGGTCTGTGTTTCCGGTTCGCGCCGTGCGATCTTTTCTGCGAGCAATTTGCCCTGCCCATTGCCACTTAAGTTTTGCAATTCTTCGGGCTATGTCGGTTACCTTGGTTCTCCTGCGGATCTCTTCATTTCTAATACGATCACATAGGGAAACTCCAAGCATAGCCCTCTCCATTCCCTTTTGGGTGACTTTTAGCCTTCTGATAAGGCTTCGGGGTGAATGCCAAATGTAAATTAATTTTGGAGGGTCTGGCCGAAATACCTAGCGTCGAAGGTTTTGATTTTTTTGTATATAAAATGAGCAGAGCTATCTTCTAAAATTGGGGAACCTAGGAGCTACAGTAATCTCTTTAATAAAATTTCACGAGGATCAATTATCTTTCGGTACTGTAATAGAGGTAAATTTCACACTTTGAGGGTTAACCAGGCCAACAGATGTAAATTGCTGTTTCAGGAGTTAGTCTATTTCGCAGGCAGATTGTGTGATTCATCATATTATAAACGGTTCCGTCCGTTTACAAACGCCCGCAGTTATGAAATATGCCGAAGGGATTTTTTTTTTTTTGACTAGGGCATCTCGTAGCTCGCCTCTGAGGTGATGACTACTTAACCGGACAATCCTGCGGCTGCCTTAAGCTACTAAACTCAAAGCCTCCAGCCAGGGGCAAAACTATTCTAATTAAAACTAGGCGAGCGCTCGCTAAGGGCACCCCTTGTGGGGTACGGACCTCGGCTTAGGGCGTCGCTGGGGGGAGGACAGCAAGTTGGGACAGGCTGGATCAAAGATAATTCATTATTATTAATCGGGGAATTTAAATCTACATTTCTCAGCATAACGCGGGCTGGCGCTTCTGCGAGCAAGGGTCGGAGGGGAGTATTATTTACTTGGGCGGGTCGCGATCGCGGAGGACCTCGGCGGCGAGGTCGGAATGCGGGTCGGTGTCTGTGTTTGTGCGCCAGGGCACCCCGACCAAATGGCGTTTTATAGCGAAATAGAAACCTAAATACTTCAATTTGCCGCGGTGCGGATTTTGCAAACGGTGTCTGAATTGTCATTATTGTATTTCGTTTGATGTAGCATAATACATAGTGTTTTATGGCAACTTAGGTATATTTTGCCTGTGGCATATTTCTTAACTGCGAGCGTTTTTAAACGGATGACGTTATATGTAAAAAGCGGAATCCTAAAAATTGCCTGCGAGTCCTGCGACATCTACTTAACCTCCTAGCGTATAAATAATACACGCAAAATGTTGAAATTAGTCTCTGTTGGATGAATAGCCAAACTGAAAATAACTTTTCACCTCAGCACCTCAAACAAGCAGGTTTTGCTGTCTAAAAACAGTGAGCAAAATTCGATTTTGCTGCGAGCGTGAGACAAAGTAATTTTATATTTTGTTTTTGTTTTTTTTAATGTCGAGAACAGTGTTGGTTCTACTCACAAGATTCTAAAGATTTGAACTTCAATTAGTTTTGTCACTTTCACTTCGATACGAAAAAAGCGAGAGATAGAAACAAGTCGATTCGAAGTTCGATTTCAAAATTCAAAATTCCATACCTACCTACTCGTACTAGGTCCAAAAAATAAACAAACAATAAAACGTTCGGATACACATAAAACCTTAAAATTGCAAATCATCAGATAAGGTTTTATTAATTTTTTTGGAACGAAGTTGTGCACTGGCAGAAATCGTCACGCGAAAAGGCGCTTGCGACTGTCTTCCTCTAATTCAAAGAGAAAGAAAGACAGACAGAGATAGAAAGTGTGAATTTGGTCAAAATGTAAATCCAAGATGGCGGCTGCGAAAAATTTCAAATTTTTCTTCATGGGTATCGTTTCTTGGTTTTCAAGGTTGCTTAAGCCGATATTGAGGTCAAAATGTAAATCTAAGATGGTGGCTGCAAAATACGAGGTGATGAAGATTAAGTAAAAAAAAACTTTGTCCGATCCGAAAAGGGCATATTATGGTACTGCATTAACATTACCAAAGAGTTTTTTTTTTTTTAATTATTATTCATAGTATAAAGCTCAACGGATGCCCACTTAATAGAGTAAATACTTTTAAATATCTTGGACATTTATTAACCTCTGACCTGGAACACGATGCAGACATTGAAAGGGAACGCAGGGCGCTGTCTGTTCGTGCGAATATGAAAGCCGGCAGATTTGCTCGGTGTTCGAGGGGCGTCAAAATAGCCCTATTTAGGGCATTTTGTACGTCCTTTTATACCGGCAGTCTGTGGATGGATTACACGCAGAAACAGTACAGCGCTCTGCG
This sequence comes from Xanthia togata, assembly GCA_963853775.1. NCBI lineage: Eukaryota > Metazoa > Arthropoda > Insecta > Lepidoptera > Noctuidae > Xanthia > Xanthia togata. Next base: position 3,401,205 of record OY970791.1, on the reverse strand, counting down.
TGTCCAACACAATAACGCGTTCAGGGTACTCTTGGAGCTGCCTCGCTTCTGTAGCGCATCGGGGATGTTTGCCGAGGCGCGTGTGGATTGTTTCTACACAGTCATGCGCAAGCGGTGCACGTCCCTGGTGCTCAGGATGCGGGCCTGCCGCAACAGTATCCTGAAGGCTTTTGCTGAACGTTTCGACTGTCAGTACGTGAACCACTGTAGCATGGTTCACGTACTGACTAATGTCAAGATATTATTTTAATTTGTTTTAATTTTATAATAATTTTAATTTTAGTTGTGATATTGATTTTCATTTTAATTTGTTTTCATTTCAATTTGATTTATTTTTGTTCAAATTTTAATTTTAATTGTGATTTTAATTTTAATTGTCATGCCGATTTTATTTGTGTTGATGTTTTTATAATTTTTAATTCTGTTTAATTGTACCTATGATCCAAAGTTGATTGAAATAAATAAATAATAATAAAAGTACCTAATTGGTATTTAAAATTCACATTTTTTGTTCCAAAATTACCCCAAATCCATTAAAAAATTGCAAAACTCATGTTATGAATTACACCCGCTTTACGACGGCCGTCGCCCGCACCAAACGTAAAATTCGGTCAAATTCACCATTGAAAAAAAATGTGGGGATTCTTTTTTCTTTTTCCTGAAAATTTCCACATAAATATGCTCACAGTACGATACCTAACAACACCCTCACGGATCGGACAGGGTATTTTTTTTACATGTTATATGTTCTCGCTGCTGAGGTGAAAAGTTGTATGTGTTACACGAGAGCAAAGTTATTGTTATTTGCATCTCGTGTCTTTGAATCCCTCGCCGCGCTCAGGATTCTAACCTAGAATCACTCGCTACGCTCGTGATTCAATTATAGAATCCTTCGCTTACTCGGGATTCAAAATCAACACTCGAAGCAAAAAACAACTTTGCTCTCTTGTTGCACAAATAACTACTAAATAACAATAGCTGTTGCCCGCGGCTTCGCAGCGAGGATGTCGGAAAAAATCCCTCAGGCACGGTGTACGTTACCCCAGCAGGAAAGTGTCTCCTAGAGTTATATGATTGGAACGTTTAATTGGTGCCTTAGCTGCTGTAAATGTGCCCCCACATAAAAAATGTGTGCCCCCTGTCGTTTTGGAAAAAAACGGAAAAAACGATTCCTGGTGGGGTAACGTTTTTCTAGCAATAAATTCTAAACGAATGATCAAAATGAGAAAAATTGTGCGTGGCCAGAGAGCTTATATGTGTGCCAAAATGTGCCCCCAAAAATAAAGTCTGTCTCCCTCCAGGTTTTCGAGATATTGCATTTCCTGCTGGAGTAACGTTTTGCAGAATCGTATATCTCTAAAACCATTGCATGTGCCCCTGTAGAATAAACATACACGAGTAGCTCTTAATGTGTGCCCCTTAGTGTCCCAAATAGATTTAAGAAAATATTTATAGTTTTCAAGTTATCGCGGTTTTATGAAAACCCGAAAAAACATCGCAGCGCCTAAATGAGACAAGGTATAAGTTCGCTGAAGGCAAGTTGTACATCAACAAGCTGTTTCATTTATTATGGTCACAAGGTTCCACTTTCCTGCTGGGGTAACGTACACACAGGCACGTGATAACGGGATTCAGAGTATCCTATGTCCTAACCCAGGTCATGGCCTATCCGCATGCCTTTCATCTAAATCCGTTCAGCCGTTACGAAACGAAAAGGTAACGGCACAGACTACTTAGAGATACGGGCAGATAACAAATCTGCAATAATTGCATTCGATTCGTATTCATCTGCGCAAATATAACCATGAGTTTGCGCATCGTTCGCTTCTAATAAATTGTTGCCCATACGCCAGCGCAGAGAGCAAAGGGCGCTGACCACCTTGTTTTCGTTTCTCGTATCTCCCTCTTCCCCTAGTTATCTAGCTCCCCACTTTCAGTAGGTATATTTGCGCAAACCACAATAAAAATCTACGCTCATCATCACACATAGGTAATCGTCTTGTCCGATGAAGCGCCAGCCCGCGCCGCAGCTGAGCGCTTCCCCTGATAATATTGTAGCGTAGGCATATTACTTATGCATCTTTAGTCTTAGGCCATGTATGACGTAACTCGTAAGTTTACTCTAAGCTCTCAACCACTGTATTATATTATAGTAGTCTTTGAGTCAGTCGTTCATTAAACCTTCAACAAACGCTGACTATCGCCGCACTCATACCAGCCAGCAGTCAGACACCATGGGCCAGCCAGCTAGCAAAATGACTATCGTGGCGCAGAACAGCGCAGCCGCCGGCAACAAGGCTTCGCTGCAAGACGAAACCCTTACCGTCACCCACAAAATGTCGCTAGCCGCAGTCATCCTAGTCAGCACTGCAGTACCCCTATGTATACTCGCTATTGCAAGCGCCGCATCGAAGCCGCCCCGTCGAGACAAGAATAGACCGCGCAATTAGGGATGGGTCTAAAATTAATAAGCTGCTAAATTAACACTGTTAATTTTTTTTTGTGTCAACACCTGTTAAATAAGTTCTGGGATAGCTGTTAAATATAGCAGTCACAACTCACAACAAAGCAATAATGGTCCTGCAGATTCAGTCACAGAAGATTGATAAGTTTGAGCAAGTTGATTTAATTAACTGCTAAGTGCTAACTGCTGAATTCGGAATTGTTACATTTAACTAGTGTTGAATAAGACTAATCTTCGTTACGAAGGTTTACGCGGGTTGGTTTGTGGTAGATAGTGTTGTGAGTGAGAATTCCATTTGTTTGACTGTTTGTATATTGTGTATACGCCAACAGGAAAAGTTGACAGTCCTAAGCCTATGAAAAGTATGAAGGAAATGAGAATTAATTACGTTAACAATCTGTCTGTGATTAAATTTAACAGTTTCTAAATGCTAAATAACTGCTAATTTTAACTGTTAATTATTGTTAGCATTACCATTTAGCAGTGTTATTATTTTTTAACGTTTAAGCCCATCTCTACGCGCAATCACACAACGTGCTATCGGCACACCACCAGAGATGCCCAACCTACAAGCAAATATCGGCAGTGCAAACCTCAAACAAAGTTATGGTGTAGTGTAAACAAAATGTGCCAAAAAAAAAAAAAACTCTCTAGCATAAGTAAGTTATTGTGAACGCTTTATTATTAGTAAAACCATTGTTCGCAACTCATTGTTTATTGTTAACGTCTGTAGTTTTAATTAGTTCATCATAGATAATTTTGTATTCTCTTAGCAAATTAAATTTTTATTGTTTAATTAATCTAAGGGGGGAGGATTGTAGCGTAGGCATATTACTTATGCATCTTTAGTCTTAGGCCATGTATGACGTAACTCGTAAGTTTACTCTAAGCTCTCAACCACTGTATTATATTATAGTAGTCTTTGTGTCAGTCGTTCATTAAACCTTCAACTGAGAACACGCTCTTTAATTTGCCGAACCTTCTGACCGCACACACACATAAAACCACATTAACGGCAAAATAATAATGATCTATCCTTGATCCAGCCTGTCCCATCTTGCTGTCCTCCCCTCAGCGACGCCCTAAGCCGAGGTTCATACCCCACAGGGGGTGCCCTTAGCGAGCGCTCGCCTAATTTTAACTTAGAATAGTTTTGCTCCTGGCTGGAGAATTTGAGTGTAGTAAGCTTAAGGCAGCCACAGGACCACACAGGACAGTCCGGTTAAGCAGTAAATACCGCGTCCGTACCGTGTCCTTAGTGGTTTTTTTTTTTTTTTTTGATATGGCATAAATTAAGCGAACGCTCGCTAAGGGCACCCCCTGTGGGGTACGAACCTCGGCTTAGGGCGTCGCTGGCGGGAGGACAGCAAGGTGGGACAGGCTGGATCAAATTTTCATTATTATTGATCGGGGAATTTAAATCTACATTTCTCAGCGTAACGCGGGCTGGCGCTTCTGCGAGCAAGGGTCGGGGGGGAGTATTATTTATTCGGGAGTGTCGCGGGCGCAATGGACCTCGTCGGCGAGGTCGGAATGCGGGTCTTTTTTTTTTTTTTGTAACGTGCTGGTGTCCCTATTGCTTTCCTGAAGGGTTGCGGTGAAGGGCGGCTTTATCAAAGAAACGCTTTGAATTGCGTTTTAGAAATTGGGCTATAGTGGGGATTTTTAGGTCGAGATGGAGGATCTCGTTCCTAACGTACCAGGGGGGGCTCCCGTTGCCATTCGTAGGAAACGGTTTTGAAGAGTTTGCATTCTATGCACGTGTCGGGGTTTGGCTTGTGCCCAGGCGGCGCACGCATAGGTCATGATAGGGCGGATGCATGCCAAGTACGTTCGCAATTTGCACCCAAGTGACAGCTTGCTACGCGCATTTAGCATGGAGTGGAGTCTTCCTAGAGCGAAAGCGGCTCGCGAGCGGACCTTCTTTATGTGCTCTGAAAATGACAGTTTTTCATCTAGGACCACACCTAGGTATTTGGCTTGCTTCTCCCGGCTTGTCAAACAAGGTGATTGGTCGGGGGAGGGGGATTTTTCTTCGGAGTCTCGGTTTCCTGAAAAGGACCGCTTGACTCTTATCGGGGTTTACTTCGATTCTCCACTTCCTGAACCAGGAGCCGAGTTGGTTGGCTTCGGTTTGGAGAGTGTGAGCTATCGCTATGGAGCTTTTGCCTGAATAGTAAATGGCCGTGTCGTCTGCGAACAGAGCCAACTTCGCCTTTTTACTAGAAGGGATATCGCTAGTGAATAGCGTGAAAATGAGAGGGGAGAGCACGGAGCCCTGGGTGACACCTGCGCGGATGGGGCGGGGGGAGGAGAGTGCTCCCTCGATGCGATAGCGGAATGTGCGGTTCGACAAAAAGTCCCGTAAGATGAGTACGAGACGGTCTGGCACGCCTAGTTGGTAAAGCTTATATAATAAGCCGTTGTGCCAGACTTTGTCGAATGCTTTCGCTATGTCAAAGAAGATAGCACCCGTCATCGAGCCGCGCTGGAACCCAGCACTAATGTCCTCGATGATGCGGTGGACCTGATGCATGCTACTGTGCTGGGCTCGAAAGCCGAACTGTTCGTCGGGGATAAGGCCCTTAGTCTCAGCGTAGTCTCTGAGGCGCTTATAAATAAGTCTCTCATAAACCTTGCCGAGAACTTTGAGCAAACTGATGGGGCGGTAGCTGGAGGCCTCGGATTTAGGCTTACCAAGCTTTGGGATGCCTATAACTATGGCTTCTTTCCACGATTGTGGGAAGATGTTGTTGCTAAGGGCTCCATTGAAGATGGTTGCCAGTAGCATTATTAGGTGGGCAGGGAAGAGTTGGATTACCTTATTGGTGAGTCCATCTGAACCGGGGGCTTTTCGGGTTTTAAGACCTTTGATGATATCCTGCACTTCGTCTGGAGGGACGGGAGGCAGAGGATTATCCGGGTCTTCGACTGGAGGGAGGTTAGTTCTACGTTCAACTTCCGCGTCAACCTTTGCGAGGTGAGCTTGGTCTACTGGTAGGGAACTTGGTGAGCACTGGGCTTCTAGACTGTCGGCTAGGCACTCAGCTTTTTCGTCGTCATCGAAGGCGATGGACTTATCGCGGCGTATTAAGGGAGGCATGGAAGTGACTTTCTGGGACTGGAGTTTCCTCTGGAGTTCCCAGAAGGCAAGGTGGGTAGGCTCTAGCTCGCTCAGCATCCTGTCCCAGCCCGCGTTACGCAGCTCCGCCACACGTTTCCTTACAGTTCTCTGTAAGTAGCGCATGTGGGCTTTGTTCGCGTCGCAGGGAATGTTACTGTAGGCACGGATAGCCACGTTCTTCTCAGTCAACAGATCGCGGACATCGTCAGGTAGCTTCCAGAGGCGGTCGCCCCTCTCTGGAACCTCCCGTGAACAATTGTTCACGACAGATTGTACGTGGTCGGTGAGTGAGTCGATCGCGGCCGTCGTGTCGGCGATAGAGTTGAACTGGTCGGGGATAGAGTCCAATTGGGGGGACGTGTTGGATTTCAGCTGGGTGCTTACTCTCTTCCAGTCCGTTACCCTCTTGGTACAAGGAGGTTGGGAGGGGTCGGAAAGACCTATGCGCGGGGCCATTTTGATGATGATAGGACGGTGGTCAGAGTTAAGCTCATGCACTGTCTCTATTGAATCCAGTCGTAGATTGACGTACTTTAGGAGCGCCAAGTCTAGGACGTCGGGGGTGAAATTAGGGTTGTGAGGGAAATGAGTGGGAGTCATTGGAGCAATGACGAGAGCACTTTATATACCTGCGAGATCCCACAGTTAAAAAAAAAAAAGTAATCGTCTTCTTCACTGTACTGACTTCATTCATTCTTCCATCTTCGTTCAATCTATCTCTCTGTGGAATGCGCTTCCCCTGGCTTAAGTTCGCGAGCACATTCGTAAGAAGCTGGCAGTGGTGCTGATTCTCTAGTCACAAATGCCTTTAATTAAACTAGACAAAAAATTACCAAAATTTAGTTTACTCCTGTCAAACGATGATTTCCCATTCTGAAATAGACTAAAGTGGCACAACTAAACTATATTTTAGTTTGACAGCACTAAGATGGTACTGAGATTTTAATTTAGTGAAAATTACAATTTTGCTATTCTGAATTTGACATTTTTCACCTAAAATTTGAATTGTCTGCTTAACTTAAATCTGACCATGGTGTGTGTGGAATAATATTAGTTGTCATAAACTAAAATTCACATGAACACCTCGACTTCGGGTGCAAAAACAGTACTGTACTGGTTTTTTTTCTTTTCTTTTGCTTATATCTCGAAAATGATGTGTCCTATCGCAAAAATAATGAAAATGTCGACCCCCTTTATACCCCTAATACACAACACAACACGTAGGTTTTTTTTTTTCCATACAATAAGTGAAAAATTCCGTATAAAACACTTCGAGGCTGCTCCACTGTGCACCTCCGGCTCTAAAAAAAATTCACGGGGCAAGTAAGTACCACGAGGTCGATTTTAGATGACAAAATATTTTTTTCATCCCACCATCTCGGAAAGAGTATTTTTAATCTTCAGTATCTGAGTGGAAAAGCCGTTTTTATTCTCTAGAGGATAAAGTAAATTGAATTTAGAACATCGTGTGCACTAAGTTTGTGAATTAAAAAAAACATTAAACCTATTTACTGCTACCTCTATGGTGCCGAATATATCATACAACTTTTTTTTAATTTGTTAAAAACTCAGACTCGGAACCTTCTTGGTGTTCTTTTTTCAATTTGCTTTGTACGCGGTTCTTTACGCGGCATTTTTTCACGTCATTGTTAAACCTTAGGTATATTAAAAACAAGAAACTTGAAAACAAGTGAAAAAACTAAAATGAGTGATTCTAGCGACGAGGAAGTTTGCTTGACGCCAACAGAATTGACTGAAACTGTTAATAATGCGCAAATGAGCTTTCTCCCTCAACAATCACGCGAGAAGTATTTAAAACAGTACGATATGTTCAACACGTGGCGACTAGCAAAAGGAGCCAAAACTTTCTCAGAAAACGTTTTGCTGGCATATTTTATAGAATTATCCGAGAACAAGAAAGCAAGCACTCTATGGAGTACGTATTCGATGCTAAAAGCAACAATAAAGATGAAAAAAGACAAACATATCGATACCTATCCTAAATTAGTGGCATTTTTAAAAAGAGCCTCATCTGGTCATCAACCAAAAAAATCGAAGGTTTTCACAGTATCTGATATTGAAAAGTTTCTTAACGAAGCACCCGATTCCGTATATTTGGCGGCAAAAGTAAGTCAGTTGCACATTCAGTATCTACTTAAGTATATTAATCTCAATTAAATAGTATACTTAGTAGATGTTGATAGGCATAATTATGCGTTCATATCAATTTTATTCATTTATCTACTACAATACTCTTTACGTTACAGGTTGTTCTTATTATTGGAATAAACGGAGCATGTCGAACTAATGAACTAACACAACTTAATGTCAAAAACATTGAGAAACATTCAGATGACTTACTATTAATTAATTTACCTAATACAAAGACAAAAAGAGACCGCAACTTCGTCATTCGCAAGGAATACGTAACGATTGTTGAGAAATATCAAGCCTTACGCCCGCCTAACACTCCAATCAATCGATTTTTTCTACAGTATCGCAATGGAAAGTGTGTTAGACAGCCTATGGGTACTAATAAAATTGGCAGTATCCCACGAGAAATAGCAACATTTCTTGAACTTCCAGAACCCCTGTTGTACACGGGTCATTGTTTCCGACGAACTTCAGCCACACTTTTGGCTGATTCCGGAGCTGATCTGCTGTCCCTTAAGCGCCACGGAGGCTGGAAGTCCAATGCAGTTGTAGAGGGATACATAGAGGATTCCATCCAAAATAAGTCTAAAATATGTGAAGGCATCGTAGGAGCCATTACACTGAAAGAGCCTCAATCGGATCCTTGTACTGGCCCTTCTACATCAAAAATAAGCCGTTATGAAACACCTAACCATCTCCCTCTCTCTCCAACATTCACGCCAAGGGAATCCGATGAATCGGTACAACTATTAAGTATGACAGATATTTTACCGAAAAACAGTACACAAGTGACTAACACCAATATTACAGTACCAAACAAAAATATTACACTCAATTTAAATAACTGTAGCAACGTTACTTTAAAATTTTCTTAATTATACCTTAGTATTATTTTGTTATAATTTAAAGATTATTCTGTAATACTTACCTGTCATAATGTAGTAATTAATACCTAAACTGAAATAAAAGTGTACCTATCTTGTGATTGTAAACGTTTTTTTTTTTGCATTTAGTCATTTCCTCGCTGAGGTGGAATGAAAAGTTACGTGTTGCACTCGAGTGCAAAGATTTTTCACCTCGTGCTCTTTTGATTCCCTCGCTAACGCTCAGGATTCTAATTTTGAATCACTCGCTGCGCTCGTGATTCAATTTTAGAATCCTTCGCTTGCTCGATCATCAAAATTGAACACGCGGTTAAAAAGCAACTTTGCACTCTTGTATAACAAATAACTATTTTAATTTAGAGACCTTTTATTGCAGAATAGCTTTAGGATTCTCATAGCCAAAAGTAAGGAATTTTAGTGATATTTTAGTTCGGTGTACAAGAGAATCGGCACCAGTATCATCACAACGTTAGTGTTTTCCCATTGTTTGTCTTATTTGTTTTAGTATATTTATGTAGGTATGTAGTCTATATATTTCATTACTCTATCAAAAATATCTAAGTGTTCTATTTTTCAATTGAAAAGTTAAGTTTGTTCTTCAATCCAGATTTGTAAATTCAGCCGAGCAAGCACAACTTTGAGACTGAACCCTCAGGGCACCATCGCCTGGGCACGCCACTATTGCGGCGATAAGTAGTCCCCTCTTTGAGGAGTGGCTGGAGAGGCGCCACGGCGTCCTCACCTTCCGCCTGACGCAGGTCCTCACCGGACACGGCTGTTTCGGGAGGTACCTGTTTCGGATAAGGCGGGAGGAAACGCCCGGGTGTCATCACTGCGTGGATCGCCCGGAGGACACGGTGGAGCATACGGTGGAGGTATGCCCGGCTTGGGCAGAGCACCGCCGTGTCCTCGTGGAGGCGATCGGTGGCGGGGATCTCTCGCGTCCGGCCCTGGTCCAGGCCATGGTACGGAGCGAGAGGGCATGGGAGGCCGTCACCTCCTTCTGCGAAGCAGTAATGCTCGCAAAGGAGGAGGCGGAACGCGTGAGGGAGAGGCAAATTTCGCGCCCTCACGCCCCTAGCCGCCGCAGGAAGAGACGCCCTGGGCGTCGGGAATCGATTGACGATTCCCGGCCACCGTAGGCGCGGGCTTGCGGACGGTGAGCAATGGGTAGCTCGCCGTCCGGTAAGGACCAGGCCCGGGTCGACGGCGCGTTGTGTTCCACGCGCGCCTCAAAGAGATGTCAGCAAGTGAAGGGGTCCGATGAGACCATTGCCTGCCGGGGTTGCGGGATTAGTCCGAAAGGGATACCGTGGCCCCTGGCATTGCACAGGCAACAGAAGGAACACGGGTGGGTTTTAGTCAGTAAGAGTCTGACACGCCCTCCCGCTCCACCCAGAGCGGGAGACGTCATTTGATGATTTCCCACCCAAAAAAAAAAAAAAAAAAAAAAGGGCACCATCGCCACGAGGTGGGCAAGCTCTTTGAAAGAGTCATTGCAGACCGCCACGTCGAGCGGCTGGTGCGGGTGGGGCCGGATTTGGCGGAGAGCCAGTTTGGTTTCCGCAGGGGGCGCTCCACGGTGGACGCCATCATGCGCGTGCGAGCCCTCACGACGGGGGATGCGGTGGCTCGGGGTGGGGTCGTCTTGGCGGTGTCTCTAGACATCGCCAACGCCTTCAATACCCTGCCCTGGAGTTGCATCACCTCTGTCGTGTGGTCGAGGCCTATCTGGCGGACAGGGCCATAATCTACCCCGGTCACCAGGGAGAGTGGAACCGGAGAGAGATGTCGTGCGGTGTCCTACAGGGATCGGTCCTGGGGCCGCATCTGTGGGACATTGGATACGACTGGGTGCTGCGCGCCGACCTCCCCAGTGGCGTTAGCGTCGTCTGTTACACTGACGACACGTTGGTCCTGGCGCAGGGGAGGTCGCACCAGGCGGCGGCCGAACTAGCGACACACGGGGTTGCGACAATCGTGGCCAGAATCCGGCACAGCGGACAAAGCTCCGACGGGATCTCATGGCGTCATGGAGAGTGCGATTGTCGCAACCCAGTGCTGGGCACGCCACTATTGCGGCGATAAGTACCCTCTTTGAGGAGTGGCTGGAGAGGCGCCACGGCGTCCTCACCTTCCGCCTGACAGGTCCTTACCGGACACGGCTGTTTCGGGAGGTACCTGTTTCGGATAAGGCGGGAGGAAACGCCCGGGTGTCATCACTGCGTGGATCGCCCGGAGGACACGGTGGAGCATACGGTGGAGGTATGCCCGGCTTGGGCAGAGCACCGCCGTGTCCTCGTGGTGGCGATCGGTGGCGGGGATCTCTCGCGTCCGGCCCTGGTCCAGGCCATGGTACGGAGCGAGAGGGCATGGGAGGCCGTCACCTCCTTCTGCGAAGCAGTAATGCTCGCGAAGGAGGAGGCGGAGCGCGTGAGGGAGAGGCAAATTTCGAGGAGACGCCCTGGGCGTCGGGAATCGATTGCCGATTCCCGGCCACCGTAGGCGCGGGCTTGCGGACGGTGAGCAATGGGTAGCTCGCCGTCCGGTAAGGACCAAGCCCGGGTCGACGGCGCGTTGTGTTCCACGCGCGCCTCAAAGAGATGTCAGCGAATGAAGGGGTCCGATGAGACCATTACCTGCCGGGGTTGCGGGAAAGTCCGAAAGGGATGCCGTGGCCCCCTGGCATTGCACAGGCAACAGAAGGACCACGGGTGGGTTTTAGTCAGTAAGAGTCTGACACGCCCTCCTGCTCCACCCAGAGCGGGAGAAGTCATTTGATGATTTCCCAACAACAAAAAAAAAAAAAAAAAGGGCGCCATCGCCAGTCCTACTCACACTTGTCCAGTTTTTTTTAATAAATAAAACAGGTTTACATGGTTCTATAGGCCTTATTTAATACAATCATTAATTTTACTATCATTATCACCATTTAATTTGCAATACCTATTCTAGTGCCGCCATTTACCTACATGTTTGACTAAACTGTAATAACTTTTGACAGAATGGGCCGATTTATTGAAATAAAGACGATTTATGTTAATTCAAGATACGGACTATGAATTCTTGATCTTATATTGAAGAACAAACTTAACTTTTCAATCCTATAAATCTCTAAAAAAGAAGAACAAAAAAACCGGCCAAGTGCGAGTCGGATTCACGCACGAAGGGTTCCGTGCCATTAACTATAAAAACAACAATGACTGTTGTATGGTAGCCCCACTCAAATATATATTTTATTCTGTTTTAGAATTTTTTGTTATAATGGCAACAGAAATACATCATCTGTGAAAATTTCAACTGTCTACTAGACGGATAGCGAAGTCTCAGTAATAGGGTCCCGTTTCACCCTTTGGGTAGGTGCGGAACCATAAAAAGAACAATATTACGTGTGTTTTAAAATCATCCTCAATTGTACCCCTTTGAGGGCAGATTTTACAAAAAAGCTGATTTGCTGAAAAACTCTTTATTTCTTACCAAAAGCATAAATCATTTTTTTTTATACCTATTAATCCCTAACTAAAGAAATGCTGGAGTTCCTATACAAACTTTCATCTCCTATAACACCCCCTTTAGGATTATTTTTGAACAAAAAGTACCTACTTACCCTATGTAAGGGTACATAGCCTGCTTGCCAAATTTTATCGAAATCCGTTCAGTGGAACCGAATGTAGCCGAATACCAGTATTTTACATAGAGTCTGACCTCCTCAACCCAGTAACTGGGTCATACGATACCCCTGGTAAGACTGGTTGTCAGAGCGTTCTGTGATACGTAGTATCTCTAAGTAGTCTGTGGTTCTGTGTCAGAGTCAGGCTTCTGACGACCCGTAACGACTGTCAAAGATCCACGAATGACAGCCGCAGCCGGGACCAACGGCGTATCGTGCTTTCCGAGACACGAAAGAGTCTCGGTATGTAAAGGTGGTCACCCATCCACGGACCAACGGACCAACCCCGGCAAGCGTACTAGCGAAGCATAACCTGATGGATCGACCCGTGCGGCTGATAAATTACCCATGAGCAATTTATAATATGTATGGATTTTAAAACTAAAACTAGCCAAATCGGTCCAGACGGTCTCAAGTGATGCGCTAACAAACGAATAGCATTTCATTTTTAAATAGATTTTATAATAAATTAAGACGCATTTCAAAATAAACTTGGAAGGTGGACGCAATTATCAATGAACTGTTGCGTTGCGACATCAAAATTAAGCTTGTCTATGGTATTTTATTTAGGCTGTGGTCCCTGATGCTTGTTTTTTATTGGACACACTATAAAGTGACGTTTACTGGCAACCAATCACGATCGCAATTCTAAGTGGTGAAAATAAACTAACCAATTATATTTCTTCCTTCTCAAAATTTAATGGCGTCGTTCAGGTTAGCATCATATGCATCATTCTGCAACTTCCGGTCCGCCATTTTGATCGGAAGGCAGATTTGTTCTATTGCGCTAAAATAGCGGTGGTGATTTATTAAGATATTTTAAGTTAAATTAGGAAATAAATAGACAATGGTGCCGGTGAGTGAAAGTTTTTGTGCTTGTTAAACAAATTTTACTATCTTTTGATCTCGTCTTGATGAATTTCGTTTCGTTTCAGCAAACGAAGGTGTTCGTCGGCAGCCTGCCGCAGGGCTCGAAGCCGGAGGAGCTTCGGAAATTGTTTGAGCGCTTCGGCGCTGTGACGGAATGCGATATAATGAACCGATGTGGATTCGTGCACATGCAAACTGAGGAGCAGGCTTCGGCTGCTATTCGTGCGCTCAATAATTCGTCATTCAATGGCGGTGTCATCTCAGTAGAGCGCGGGCGCATCAAGGAGCGCGGCCAGCGTGGAATGCCAGGAGGTGGAGGCCGTGGCGGCGGCATGAGGGGTGGCATGCGTGGAGGTATGGACAGGCGCGGCGGCGGACCCATGCGAGGCGGGCCTCCGCCCCGCGACTCTCCCTACTCGCGCGACCGGCCCTCACACCCGCGCGGCCCGCCGCCCGGCGCTCCGCCTCAGATGGCGCCCCGCCCGATGCCCTACGACCGCGCCGAGCGGCCGCCGCCGTCCGCGTACGATGACCGGTACAACGGCTACGGCGGGGAAGACCGACGTGGGTTTGCTCTGATGGAGCGCGGCGCGCGGGACCCGTACGCGAGCGCAGCACCGATGTACGCGGAGGAGAGGCGCTACGACGAGATGCCTCCCATGTACGCCGACGATCGACGCGCGCCGATGTACCCAGATGAGCGCGACATGATGGACCGCCGGGCTCCGATGCGTGCGGCGCCGCAACAGATGCCGTACGAGCGCTCGATGCCGCCGCGCCCCCAGCAGATGCCCAACGGTGACATGTTCAGCAGGCGCTCCCCTATGTGAGTTGTGAAAATTTTATTTGCTTATATTCAAATAATTTTGTTAGTACTAAGTCCCAAAAATGTACACATAAGTTACTAAGTTGACAGCAGTGTTTCCTGCTACTCAAATGCTGAAACTATGTTCATGTTGTGAAACTTCCTCTAACCCCCCCCATCTTTGACTAACACATGCTGTGATAGTGTTGCTACTAGATCATATTTCACACTAATGTATCTTGCAAGTATATTGTCAAGTTATACATTTTACGTACAGACTTGCATTAGCATTCTTCAATATGAATCCATTGTGTAATGAGCTTTATTCTAGTATTCATTGCAATGCCTTCCAACATTACCTTATCTAATGAGAGAAATCTGTGATCTTATGTTTTCAACTCTCAGTTTCAACGGTTTTTCCTTCCTTATTTAAGTGACCTGACCTCTTTTCAATCTTTCCTTCCATGATATTCTTAACTCTAGATTATATTTTTAATTATTTTTGATAGAAAATAGTGAAGCTTAGCCGTGGCAGACTTCTAGCTGAATGTTATTATATGACTACTTGGTTTTATAATGTATTTATTTTGAATAGTATTTCCTTGACAGCTAGGATTGCTTAAGATTGAGGAGTCAAGACAAAATAGCAAAGGGTGACCCTAAAATCCATAGGAAGAAGAAGGAAGCGGGGGCTATGATCAAACACCAAGGGCTATCCTGTATTATTATTTACTAGCTGTGCCTGCAGCTTCGCTGATGTGACTGAATTCTGTTCTATTCTTATATTTTTTGTCAGACCTTTAAAGAATATTATGCAAAATTTTAAAAGAATCTATTCTTTACTTTTTACATTAATCCAGAACATACATACACCCAGACCAATGGACAAAAATGATAAAAACTCAATTTTCAGCATCAGAATGGTTGCACCTTGCAGCAATTTTTTTTTTTAATTATTTAATGTATAGTATTATTTTATTATATGTATTGATTTGTCTGTCTTTTTCCTGTGTTTGAGTTGTCTCACATATTAAGACTGGTACTTGTAACGTTTCAGGCGTGGTGCAGCCCCCGGTGGATATGACAGAGACCCTTACGCGCAGCAGTACCCCCCCATGGGACGGTAAGATCTTGCATTTATTATCCTCGTAACAGCTGGCATGGAGTACACAGCCATCCTTTTAGTTACATGTTTTCCTATCTGTTCAAACAGCCTAAAAATGCTCAAAAGTTACATGAAATTTAAAAGGAGTAAGTACACAATTATTGTGAAACTTCTGCAGCGGAGGATTTATAAGGTCTGAAGTTTGACTTTGTTATCTTGCAAACGATTAATCGGCGATCTCGAATTGACCGACGACATCGTTGTTGCATCATGCTTCACTTACGGCAATCCCAAGTAGCAAGGGTAAATAGGCCTTCGACCCTTGTATGCCCGAAAGTAGATCTACGCGAGACACCACAGAGATGTCGCGTCTAAGTTGCGTTTGCGTATTCCGGCCTTATAATTTTATTATAGCATCGTAGATAGGGGATACCTACAGATACTATAACAAAAGGGCAAAGATACAGTTAAAAATATGCACAAAAACAAAATAATTTGAACGAATAGGAAAACTTGTAAACATATTCTTGGAACAACTGTGACCTACCTAAACAGGCAAAACATGTTTTATATTAATATCATGTGAGACTGACTTCATATAAAATAACCCGCTAATCACCTGTCTACTTCTTGTTAACTGTTACATTCCATGCGTCACGACTTCGTCACCATAATGGATCATACTCTAATTATCTGCAAATATCTCGTAAAACATTATAAATACTTATTGCTGCTACAGTTATGTGGGCCAGAACAAGAAGGTCACTTCTGTCATAATATCAATGTTGATAGCCGCTCGCTCCCAGATAACTGTGTAACGCCTCTTAGGTTGTAGTGAATAAAACGTTACATGCGAAACATTAGACGGTTGTATAAATTGATAATACAGTAACGATAGTGCGTGGTGTAGTCGAGGTGCGGTTTCACTATGAACTAAGGCGGTGTGTTCAGTTTCCCTGAGGGTCGGTCGTGATGTCGTGTTGTTTGTATAGCGGGGGCGGCGCGGCGCGGGGGAGAGAGCTGAGCGGCATGGGCGGCCCGCGCCGGTACTAGCGGCGACGGCTCGCTTACCTCGCTAGGCTAAGCTCGTAGTAGTACCACGTGACACGATCAAATCAGTACCTAGTGCCGTGCGACGGTCGAACTAGCCGCATTCGCGATGCGACGCAGTGCGCGCGTGCGAGCGCGCACGCGGGCCCGTAGCTTGTAAGTCCAGTACGAGTGAAAAATTATGTGAATCACTTTATATTGTAATAATAAATGAGAGATATTATTATATTGACGGAACGTTTTCATTTCCCCCGCTGATTGATGACATGCTCCATGTTACATTTACGATCGAATTAGTTTTATATAATTGTTTGGATTAATTTCGGTAATGATAAGTCTAAATGTTAAGGTACATTTTGTTTAAGTTGTATATTTACATTTTAGATTAAATTCCTTAGAAATACATTTTTACTTTAATTACTCTCCTACCGGCACTAAACTCTTCTTGCATGTTACCCTTGCGATCTTTGGCTTCGAATACTGCTTCTCCTTGGTTGCGGTACTTCTGTTTAAATTTTGTGGTTTTATTGCAGGATGCCCTATTGTCGCGCGGTCGGCTCGGGCTGACCGGTATCTGACATGGGTTGTTGCAAATGTATGACTGTTTGCACGCAGTGATCCGTAAAGGGGTGCGTTCATTGACATCTAGCGATCTTCCTAATCTCTAGTCTCTTAAAGATATAAAAAATCTCTTAAAACTTAGAACTCGATACGATTCGTTTTAGGCTACTCAAACCCGCCTCTAAACCTACAATCAAAATAACAACCAGAGAACTACTCTAAAATTGCGTCCACGTAACTCGATGCGAACGCACCCCAGGCTGACTGCTCTGCTTGGCACTAATACGTGATCACAGCCAACCGACAAGTCCGGAGCGAGTGACGCTTAGGGCGACACGACCGACTCTGCTAACAATACATAACGCTGTCGAACGGCGACAAAGTGCGTGCGAGTCCTTTCAGATAGTTAGATGCGGCATGACGATGACGAGCTTACGGCGTCGATGCTAAAGCGACGGCGTTACGCTGTATACGTTAGGCGACAACGGCAGAAGACACAGGAATGCGAAAAATTACAAATCGTAAGTACGGCTGAGAAAAACAGACGTTAACGGCGTGCGTTGTTACAGAGCCCCGAGCTCGCAAGTCAATTTACCAAACCAATGTGCATACAGCGCGTTATATTATAATCAAACGTTGCACATTAGATCAAAATTTCGAGTTTTGAAAACGGAGCAATCATTGCGCAATCAATACGCATAAATCTGCAGTACCTACACATGAATATGGGCGACGATACCCATAAACCCAAAGTAATGACTGCCAGGCCTAAATAGACGGCGTTTCAATCTACAATCAAGTTACGTAAACGTTCAACTGTATACAGTCAAGGCTACCATACATTCTCAATTCATTGGATCCGTCAGATCGGAATCGAAATTCGTACCGTGTGTGGCTAGATCAATATTCTACGACGGCCGGAACGATTAGAAGCAAATAGTTGTACCAAATAATCCGATGTCATTCGTGTATCTACAAGCATACATTCAAAACCGATCGGATCAAACTCATTTGTTCCGTTTTATCTCTTTGTATGGTAACCTTAACGTCACTACTAGGCTTTAGATTTCTAACGTGGTGCTTATACTATTTCTATGTTCCACAGGGATTGGGCGCCTTGATGAGAATGCTCAAGACTGAACAATGTGACCAAACTGGAAGAATTTGTTGTCACTTCGCTATTTTGTTGGACCAAGGATCACGTCGGAGTGTTTTAACATGCAATAAATGTTTTTACCGCTAAAATCTTTGGTGTTTTTGTTACAAGAAATTCCTACCAATGAGTAAAATTAATTAATTTATTTATTTATTTATAGGAGAACCAACAGCAATAACAAATTGATAACAGTTGATTAAGAAACATAAAGCCAATTACAGGTTCTCACGGGTAAAAACAGAAAAATTAGTAGAAATCTTAGGATCACTAACACTAAGAAGCACGATAAAAAAGATTAAGAATCTATATATTATATATAAGGTACAATAAGTATTATGCACTATGCACTTGTAAAAAAGTCAGCGTTTAGCCGAGCGCGTAATATAATGTAAATTAATAGTAATTATGTCACGTTACGTTATAAAGAGGGAAAAAAAAACTAAGAAAATAGCTTCCAACTTTTATTTAGCATATTCAAAATATATTTTCACGTAATATATATATATTATTATGAGATTAAAACTTTGCCGATGTATCTCACTATTTTACTCTTTGTACTCTAGCTAAGCTTCACTCGTTTGGTCGTCAGTGACAGCAATATTACAAGATTCACTGCGACTTACATCTTTGGGATATGGCACTAGTTCTACAAACAAGGATTTATAAAATAAAATGTTGATATTTGCTAAAAACAGGATAATAAGAATTTAATACTCAATAAATTAATAAGGGATCTAGAACAGCTCAGCTGCAAATAAAAGTAATTTTACGAATATATTAAAATAATAATACAAAATATATAAGAGAAGGGTATTTAGTGGCTTCAATAAAGGTAGTTACAGCAAAAAATTGTAACATCCATGATATGTTACAAAGGTCTCTGGTAAGGATCTGTATTTACTTTTTATTGTTATGTAAATGCTGCCCATAAATGCTAAATATATTATTGAAGCTGCAATCTCCACAACAATCATTGTAGATTTACATACATTTACAACAATAATTTAATTTTCACAAAATATAATGTAATTTAATTTTCAAATATCACAAATAAAGCAACTAAACACTGCTCGCTTAAAACTAGTAATACTTTTTAAAAATATCAATAAAAATTAAAATTTCATGAGATTCTTAAATAAAATGCGATCACGCGCAGTGGACGGTAAATCGTTGAAAGTACCCAAAATATATTGCTAATTTCTTAATTATTTTGTCGAATATAACAGTTGTGAAGTTTTAAAACAGATACGACTATGGCATAAACACTTTATAAACTTGTAAGAATTTAAAATATATATTAATAAAAAAAGCTAATTAATAAGTAATAAAATAAATAATTCAAGACTTTGGCGTTTGCGCACTGTGTGACCATGTCGACTAGCATAGGTTATCAAATCACGAGTTACAATACTACATAATTATAGGATAATGCGCGGCATACATACACTCGCGGAAGTCGCGGGATCACATAAAACGGATAGTTATTATTTTAATAAAATTTCATTACATTAATTCTAATGACATGTTCAAATTGATGTATTTTCTCATCCTGTCTCACACTTTTACTGCCCATTTCAACTATTTTCTTTAGGACTTCTTGAATTCAAAACTAGCACATATTATGATACTTTACAATCGACATTATATAAAAACTTTCGCCCGCGTATAATGAACACTTAAAATAATTAAACATTAGGCAGTAGAACTACTGATGCATGAGAGGAGCCACCAAGTCCAGATTTCCCTATGTAAAATATGTAATCTAAGGACTCGATGCCTTGTCGACCAGCGCATCGATGATATTAATGAGAATGGTAACTCCTAGGACCTTAAATAGTGCCCTTACCTCTGACCTGGCCTTATGTTTTGTCTTTGTATCGACTGCCGTGCCTACTCGTGAAGTCCTACAGCTAAGAACATCGTACCGAACTTAACAACATCAAACCATATTGACTAATCTCCATCTGTGATAAAGCAAGCTAAACTGTTACCTCAATACAATAATTGAAATCACAATATCGAGAGCTGTTTGTAAGTACATATAGCTACTTCAGTCTATAGCATCCTTGATAGGCGATCAGAACAATGCAATTTAGCACATGAACTTATGGAAGTCTTTATACTGCTAAAGCCTCCGTCACGAGAAGCTATAATTTTTTTAAATAAAGAACTTACTAAGTTAGGCTGCGTTTCCACCAGAGATGAGCGAGGATGTGTGTGAAACTAACCAATAACATCGCTTCACTGTCATAGTTTGAGTTGAGCTAGCGTTGTTATTGGTTAGTTTCACACACATCCCTCGCTACACATCCTCGCTCATCTCTAGTGGAAACGCAGCCTTACGTAGCGACAATTCAATCGACAACAAATAATTCCAAATTCAAACAAATGTAAAAACTCGTAAAAAAAATTGTGGTACCTACTGGAACTCACCCGTTCCAGTACCACACGCTTTTAAATATCGCTAAAATATAATCCGACCAAGTGAAATTGCTCATTAGTTTCGTATTACCTACACGTATGTTACTTTGAGTAGATTGAATTTGGGATTATTTTGTTGATTAATAGGTATGATGACTAAAAAAATGTTTTTTGTCCGTAATGTAGATTATGAAAAAGTAACGTACACGTTTTTTTTTTTTTTTACGTTATCAAAAGATTACGGCGATACATTGAGTTAAAATGTGCCATGACGTCACGAGTATGTAGATTTTATACATACTTGTGACGTAGCGACCCCCACTCCCCAACTTAAATGCGTTTTATCTAAGTTATTTTTTATTAATAGGTATGATAAAGCAAAAAAATACGAGTCTAATATTTTTTTATTATCTGACTGACGGACTAAATTGAATTTCTTTTTTTTTGACCCAGGCCTCATCCCTATTGTTGCTACGTAATAGAAGTTCTTTATTTACAAAATATATAGCTTCTCGTGACGGGGACTTTTGACAAGCATTCAGCCAAAAATGAAGGTGAGGTCAGTGAAAATAGCCTCCAAGAGGTGATGAGAACGAATAAGAAGAGATCCTATCGAAGTGGAATATTCATAAATTGTAGGTGTTAGATGTTGTGTATCCGACCATATTTTTAGTCTGTGGTAATTTTGTAGTAGCTGTGGTGAATGAGAGTCGATTTGTAAGCCAACGAGTAATTATGTAATAAAAAGCTTAATAAAAATTATGAAAAGGTATGGTGTTGTTTCAAACCTGCAAAGGGAATAAAGGACTCAACATAAAATAAAACTATCTGAGACAATTCAAGATATATGGCGACCGTGATCGAGAAACAAAAAATGGAACAACACAAAAGATTACGTGCGGCGCTCCGAACGCAGTTCACAAAGAACGCGAATAAATTGAGCGAGCAAAATGACCAAATGGACCAAGGGGAAAATAAACAAATCTTAATGGAGAACCTTGGAAAGATTTATGGAAAATTGGAGGAAGTAAATGTGCAAGTTCAGTCAGCAATTTTGGAAAAAGATGATTTCGAAGAATCCATGATTTTGACGGATTTAGACGAATGCGAAAAATACACGCTAAAATGGCTGAAAATAAAACGCGAAATGGTGTCACTAACGGGCTCAGAAAATAAAGGAAGCACACAAATTAAATTACCTAAAATAGACATTCCAAAATTCGACGGGCAATTAAAAAGCTGGATGCCATTTTGGAGTCAATTCAGAAAAATTCATGAAGGGAATATAGCTACGGGTGACAAGTTTGTGTACTTGGTGCAAGCAATGGCCATCGATTCGGAGGCTAAATCACTAGTAGAAAGTTACCCTATTACTGCTGAAAATTATCCAAAGTGTATAGAGCACCTGAAGTCTAGATATGGGCGAGAAGATTTACAAATTCAAGTTTATGTGAGGGAGCTGTTGGCACTGGTACTACAAAAAGTAAGTGGTGATGGAATTGAATTGGCCATATTATATGACAAACTAAGTGCACATTTAAGAGCATTGGAGACACTTGGAGTCACTAAAAACCATGCTGCTTTCCTATTACCACTAGTAGAGTCGTCGCTTCCCCAAGAAATATTAAAGACATGGCAAAGAACCAAGGTTAACGTCAATATAGACGAAGAATTAAACAATCTATTGATGTTTATACAAAAAGAGGTTGAAAATGAACAAAGGATAAAAATTGCTAACACATTTTCGGAAAACCATGCAACAATCAATAAGAAAGAAACGCCAACGGCGAATTGCCTAGCTGCAATGGTGAAAGAACAACCAAAAAATATTTGTTTATGGTGTGACAAAGAAAGTCATAGCAGTATTGAGTGCTACAAATTACAAAAGTTATCGGTAGATCAGCGCAAAGAGATAGTAATGAAGAAAAAAGCTTGCACAATCTGTTTGAGGAAAGGACATTTCTGGAAAAATTGCAAAGCTTCAATAAAGTGTCTGATCTGTAATAAAAGGCATTCAACAGTGATGTGTATGACAAATAAACCAACACCAAACAATAACAGCAATGAGTCACCGGTAGCAGAAAAGAAAACAATGGCAGCATCATCTACTATACAAGGAACCACACTTCTTCAGACTCTAATAGTTGAGATACAATACAAGGGAAAAAAGCTACGTGTTCGCGCACTTTTTGACAGTGGTTCACAGAAGACTTACATTAAACAGGACATAATTGAGAAACTCCAAGTACCAGCAATAAAAGAAGAAGTACTTACCCACAACCTGTTTGGCGGAGTGCAGACAAATTCACAGCTTCATAAAGTATATAATCTAGAAATAAGAAGCTTAGATAATAGTTTCAAAATTAATCTGGAAGCGCTAGGGCGCTCATGTGTTTGTACCAATGTTCCTAGATTCAATTCTAATGACACTGTTATTTGTAATTTGTTAAAGTCACACCAAATATCTCTGACTGACAAAGGTGATAGTACTGATATTGGGTTATTAATTGGTGCAGATTTCTCAGGTCTTCTGATGACTGGCACAATAATTCAGTTACAAAATGGACTTGTAGCCATAAAAACAAAGCTGGGTTGGACACTACAGGGCAGAGAAGTAGGTACTTTAAGTAATATGACAATCTCTATGTTTTGTTCTGAATTGACAGGTTATTGGGATTTAGAGACATTGGGTATCCAGGATCCAGCAGAGACAAAATCAAAGGCCACAGTCGCAGAGGAGGTGTTTGCAGCATTCAAAGAAACAGTGAGGATTAATGAAGAAAACAGGTATGAAGTTCAACTTCCCTTTAAAGTAGGATATGAAGATTTATTATCTAACTATGAGAGAGCAAAACAAAGGCTTGATTCAACTACTCGAAAGCTAATATCAGGAGGTAAATTCAAAGAGTATCATGAAGTTTTTCAGGAGTGGCATCAGGAAGGTATTATAGAAAAGGTGCCACCATCACAAGTAGATCATGATACAGGTCATTACCTACCACATAGGGCTGTTATTAAAGAGTCAAGCCTGACCAGTTCAATCAGACCCGTATTTGATGCATCGGCCAAAGATAAAAATGGACTGTGTCTGAATTCTTGCTTGGAAAAGGGTACCAATTTAATTGATCTTATTCCCAACTTACTTATCAGCTTTAGAACGGGGGCAATTGGTATTACAGCAGATATACAGAAGGCATTCCTTCAAATTAGCATTCCTACAACTGATAGAGACTATTTAAAATTTTTATGGTGGGAAAACGAGGATTGTAACAGCTGGGTGGTATACAGACACTGTAGGGTAGTATTCGGATTGACATGTAGTCCATTTTTATTGTCTGCCACACTTATACATTACCTTAACAATGTAATGGGAGAACATCAACAGACTGCACAGCTTCTGAAAAAATCGTGGTATGTAGATAATTGTTTAACAAGTTTAAACACTGTAAAAGAAACCACTAAATTTATAGAAGACTCCAAGCGGATTATGAGTGAGGCAAAATTCAATTTACGCATGTGGGTGACATCACCGCTGAAAATTAATGATTCAGGTAAGGATATAGTACCAGTACTAGGTATCAATTGGGATACTTCATCTGACCAGCTGTACTGTAGCACGGGAAACTTACCTGCCCCGGAAGATGTCCAACATCTTACAAAAAGAGATTTATTGTCACTTACACAAAAGATTTTTGACCCGATTGGATATACTTCAGCAATAATGTTGACACCAAAACTTATATTGCAAGAAGCTTGGAAAAAAGATCTGTCATGGGACACTCAGCTTGATGCTGATCTGATGAAAAGATTCCATGATTGGTATCAACACATTAATTGTTTAAAAGAATGTAAAATACCACGAAGATTAACTGAAAATATTATGAAAGATTGTGAGGTAAATTTACATTTATTTTGTGATGCTAGTAAGGATGGGTATGCTGCAGGTGTGTTACTACGGGCTGCTGGAAAAGATAAAGTAACCCTACAACTAGTTTCAGCCAAATCACGTGTCACACCACCCAAAAAGATAAGTATTCCCAGATTGGAACTATTAGCTGCATTAATAGGGGCAAGACTACTCAGACAGGCCAGAGAAAATCTTAATTTAGAAAATTGTCCAGAATACTGCTGGACGGATTCTGCTGTTACTCTATGCTGGATTAAACGGGAATTACCTCTAAACACATTTGTAGGTAATAGAATAAAAGAAATTAGACAACATACTAATACAAACAATTGGCGACATGTTTCTGGTGAACACAACTGGGCCGACCTAGCGTCCAGAGGCTGCAACGCGAGAACCCTACTCGAGACCCGCTGGTGGGAGGGACCGGCGTGGCTGCGTCTGGAACCCGAACAGTGGCCGCAGTCTGACTTCACAGTGGACGAGCTGCAAGTACACCTGGAAACTAAGAAAACCGTTTGCAACGCACAAGTATGTTGTGATCAAAGTCTGCTAAATAAAATACAATATTTCTCTAAATATTCAAAAATCATTAGGATGGTAGCATGGATGTTAAGATTTACACATAATATACGACATTCACAAAATAAAAGAGAAGGAGAAATAACTTATAGTGAGTACAGTAAGGCAGAAAAAACTGTGATCAAATTGATACAAAAGGAAAACATTGAAATTTATGGAAAAAGGAGTGAACATTTAACACAGTACATAGATAAAGAGGGATTATTAAGAATCAAAACGAAACTTACAATATCAGATTTTCCAGAGACCACCAAGGCACCTTATCTTTTGTGGGCTAAGAATCCAGTGGTTACGGGTGTTGTGCTCTGTAGCCACGCCACCGTATATTTTTTCATTATGATATAATCCATTTTTATGTACGGCTGACAGTCATGACGTACATGCATTGTTTGTGAATGTACGACTTTTAATTTATAAGAAAAAAGTAAATTAATGTGGCGTTGCTGCGGAAAATTCTCTGTAGCCACGCCACCTGTAATCAACAATTATAGATACAAATTCAGCTATTTCTCTGAAGTTATATAATGTACGTAAGTTGTGTATTATGTACACGTGATAAGTATGAAAAAATATGTTAATTCTAAAGTTTAATTCTAAACTCACAAATTGTCCCTTAAAGTGTATTAAAACTAATGTATTTTAGCGATCACTTCAGATTGACAAGAAAATGTAAACAAAACAGGTTTCATAAATATAAGTTATTTATTATAAATCCGTGTTATAACAATGGTTACAAAATATTTTACTTATTTTAACAAAATAACAGAAAATCTCTCTCAAACAAAGAAAAATCTGTAAAAAATACATTACACCAGATTTACTATATTATAGAAAAAAGTCCGAGTTTAATAGATCCTGAAAATAAATGGGAATTAATGTTTATATATTTTTTAACTCTAATCACTTTAATAATCATGTCATCATAGCACTCCCATTCTGAATTAAATTACGACGGTAACAATGTTTTATAATGACCTAATCATCCATTTCCATTCAAAGTATATCCTTACTGCTCCAAGTTTAAAATGTTTGTCAACAAGTAATATTTCTAAAGGAACATCGTCCAGAGATATATTTAAATCCAATTTATAAAAAAAAGAAATCGTCCGAAATAAGTTTTTGTTTCCATTACAAGCCCTTTTTTTTTTTTTTTTGGGTGGGAAATGATCGAATGCCTTCTCCCGCTCTGAGCGGGAGAAGTCATTCGTCCAATCCCTCCTGGGCGTGTCAGATTCTTACAGACTAAAACCCACCCGTGTTCCTTCGGTTGTCTTTACGTTTCCAGGAGCCACGGTATCCCTTTCGGACTTTCCCGCAACCCCGGCAAGCATCGATCCCATCGGACCCCTTCACTCGCTGACATCTCTTTGAGGCGCGCGTGGAACACAACGCGCCGTCGACCCGGGCCTGGTACTTATCGGACGGCGAGCTACCCATTGCTCACCGTCCGCAAGCCCGCGCCTACGGTGGCCGGGGAATCGGCCTGCGATTCCCGACACCCAGGACGTCTCCTCCTGCGGCGGCTAGGGGCGTGAGAGCGCGAATTTTGCCTCTTCCTCACGCGTTCCGCCTCCTCCTTCGCGAGCATTACTGCTTCGCAGGAGGTGACGGCCTCCCATGCCCTCTCGCCCCATACCATTGCCAGGACCAGCGCCGGACGCGAGAGATCCCCGCCACCGATCGCCTCCACGAGGACACGGCGGTGTTCTGTCCAAACTGGGCAGAACAACGCCGTACTCCACCGTGTCCTCCAAGCGATCCACGCAGTGATGACACCCGGGCGTTTCCTCCCGCCTTATCCGAAACAGGAACCTCTCGAAACAACCGTGTCCGGTGAGGACCTGCGTCACGCGGAAGGTGAGGACGCCGTGGCGCCTCTCTAGCCACTCCTCAAAAAAGTGACTTATCGTCGCAATAGTGGCGTGCCCATCACTGGGTTGCGACAATCGCACTCTCCATGACGCCATGAGATCCCGCCGGAGCTCTGTCCGCTGTGTCGCGATTTCTCGCGGCATCGGAGTCAAGTCCCGGCGTTTCGCTTCCTCGCGCCATTCCGAAATTGCCGTTTTATTGTAATAGGTACTTCGAATTGACATAGAACCTTCATGGTTTGAAATTTTTGAGAGAAACTTTTTCTACATGGTACCTATGAAATTCTTCTTTTCAAAAATTTGCAACATTCGATTATCGACTTTCAGTTGTTTTTTTTATTCAACTTATACAAGAAAGATGGATACTTCGAAAATTCGATTTATTTTCGAATACGAGTCCCGACGCGGAACTACCGCGGCAGAAACAGCTCGCAATATTAATGTTACGTTTGGAGAGGGGACTGCTAATTAACGCACCGTGCGAATTTGGTTTAAACGCTTTCGTGATGGAAACTTTGATTTGAAGAACGAACCACATGGAAGACCGCCCACACAAGTGAATAACAATGAATTGAAAGAGATGGTGAAAGCCGATCCGAGCCAAACTACCCAGGAATTAACGTCATGGTTTAACGTTACCTTACCAACAATATTGACTCATTTGCGTCAAATCAATAAAATAAAAAAATATTAGAAATGGGTGCCTCATGATTTGACTGATCTGCAGAAAGAAACGCGTCTTGAAACTTGTATTGCCTTGTTGAATCGATACAGAAATAAAGAAATATTGAATCGAATTGTGACATGTGATGAAATGTGGATTCTTTACGATAACCGTAAGCAAAAAATGCAATGGCTGACCCCAGATCAAACGCCGCAACAGTGTCCTAAAGCAAAGCTTACCAATAAGAAGGTAATGGTAACTGTTTGGTGGTCTCAGCATGGTGTTATTCACTATATGTAGCTTGCTCCGATCTGGTCAAGCAATAACGGCGCAGATGTCTACTGTGCCGAACTCCGAACAATGATAGCAAAACTAGCAGTGAAACAGCCCCGACTCATGAATCGATCTTCACCATTATTGCTCCATGATAACGCGAGACCTCATACTGCACGAGAAAGCGTTTTAACTCTACAGGAACTGCAATTAGAAACCATTCGCCACCCTCCGTATTCGCCAGACCTTGCTCCAACGGACTACAATTTTTTCGTCATTTGGACAATTTTCTACGTGTTATAAAGTTTTCTTCTCAGGAGGCAGTACAAAATGCTTTCACAAAGTTTGTCGAATCTAGATCACGAGAGTTCTATCGCAAAGGCATAAATGACCTTCCTATTAGATGGCAGCAATGTATAGATAATAATGGTAATTATTTATATTAAATAAATATCTTAAATATAAAAATAAAACTAATTTCTATTTTTCAGTACAAATCGGCAATTTCATACTTTAACCCCTAATACGTAATCATGTAGATGCTTAAATACACTGTAAATCTGTAGTAATGTATTTTTTTACAGATTTTTCTTTGTTTGAGAGAGATTTTCTGTTTATTTTTTTTAAATTATTATAAAAGTAAAATATTTTTTAACTATTGTTATAACACGGATTTTTAATAAATAACTTCTATTTTGTTTAAATGTTCCTGTCAATCTGAAGTAATCGCTAAAATACATAGTTTAATACACTATATACAATTTGGGAGTTTAGAATTAAACTCTAGAATTAACATATTTTTTCATACTTATCACGTGTACATAATACACAGCGTTCGTACATTATATAACTTCAGAGAAATAGCTGAAATTGTATCTACAATTGTTGATTACAGGTGGCGTGGCTACAGAGAATTTTCCGCAGCAACGCCACATTAATTTACTTTTTTCTTGTAAATTAAAAGTCGTACACTCACAAACAATGCATGTACGTCATGACTGTCAGCCGTACATAAAAATGGGATAAATCATAATGAAAAAATATACGGTGGCGTGGCTACAGAGCACAACACGGTTACGGCTATGGTGAGACAGCGACATGAACATTTACAGCATGTAGGGGCTAATCAACTCATCATAGATATACGGGCGAGGTTCTGGATCATCGGTATACGTCGATTAGTAAAGTCAGTAATCTCTGCATGTGTTATTTGTAGACGTTATAGAGCTAAAGCTACACAGGCACCGACAGCGCCACTACCACCAGAACGCACTAACTGCTCCGCACCTTTTCAAACGACTGGTGTCGATCTAGCGGGCCCGTTATTTCTGCGTAATGGCGAGAAGTGCTGGATTGTACTATACACTTGTGCAGTGTATCGTGCAGTGCACTTAGAATTAACGAGATCACTCTCTACGGAGGCCTTTATTATGACATTGAGACGATTCGTAGCACGCAGAGGCCGTGCTGATTTAATTATGTCTGATCAAGGCACAAATTTCTGTGGTACCAAAAATTTGATTTCTTCTCTAGATTGGGAGGAGGTTCAGCGTAACTCCACCATTCGACGCATGTCGTGGAAGATGAACGCACCGACTGCAGCTTGGTGGGGCGGCTATTGGGAGCGACTAATACGGATTATGAAAGATCTTCTGCGGCGAATCTTAGGTAAAGCGTCAGTGTCATATGAGGAACTTGAAACCATATTATGTGAATGTGAAGCAATAATGAATGGCCGGCCCCTTACATATATAAATGAAGACAAGGGTGACTGTCTAGAGCCACTTACCCCGGCACATTTCATCCAGCCCGCACATAACACTGACATGACTGATTTTGATTGCATAGATGTTAACAATTTGAACAAACGGCACAAATATTTACAAGAACTTCGAGAACAATTCAAACTTCGTTTCAAAAATGAATATCTCACTTTGTTGGTCCAAAAAGGAAAAGAAACAAGAGATGTTATAAACATAGGCGACATTGTTTTGATAGAAACAGATGAGAAGAGGATAAGATGGCCATTAGGCATTGTTTTAGATTTGTTTACAGGAAAAGACGGAATCGAAAGAACAGCTCAAGTAAGGACTTCCACTGGAACCAAGGTTCGTCCAATCCAGAGGTTGTTTAAACTGGAAGTCTCTAGTCAGACTAGTGACGATGTTTCATTGGTAAATGAGGCAAGTCAAAGTCCAATTTGTTCTTTGAAAAATAATTCAGAGCAACAAAAAAATGACGAACATTCGTCGTCTGAACTGCTTGAGAAACCTCAGAAATCCACTCGTTCCGGTAGAATGGTAAAATTGCCTAGTAAATACGATATTTATACTTAATTTTGTTTTGTTTCATAAAATAATTAATTACATAGGTACATGTTTGTTCAATAATTTATCTTTGAAAGTCGATATATTTAGTAAGTGATGTGACTTAAACATTGTAAAAATAATAATGTGTGTTAATGTGTGTATGCTATTCCTAAAAACGGTAATTATATTAACTATTTGTAATTCTAATTTCTAGATGGGCCATCTAGTGTTGAGTAGAAGATTATACTTGTTTCAGATGTGTACGCTAGATGGCACAAAATATTATTATGTAAAACGCCCTCTAGTAGCAAGTAGCAATACTAAAATTGATAATGTTCATTTCGGATACATCCTGTTTTTATTAGTTCTTTTTGGCGCTGGAGGATGTTAGATGTTGTGTATCCGACCATATTTTTAGTCTGTGGTAATTTTGTAGTAGCTGTGGTGAATGAGAGTCGATTTGTAAGCCAACGAGTAATTATGTAATAAAAAGCTTAATAAAAATTATGAAAAGGTATGGTGTTGTTTCAAACCTGCAAAGGGAATAAAGGACTCAACATAAAATAAAACTATCTGAGACAATTCTAGATAGTAGGGATTAATTTAACGAATAAGGAAAACGGAAAATATTTTAGAGCAGTACTTGAGGACTATCATATTTTGGGAAAAGGGAACATTAGTAATTCTTTTATTTAAAAAAGAAGAAGAGTCCATTTTTTAAGGAAACAATGAGTCGAATTAACGATTCGACATCCGAAAAGAACAACGATTCAGCTAAATGCAAATTTCCATCGAGCTAAATAGCTTATCATGTTATTGTGTTCCAAAAATAGACATTTGAAGCAGCCAGTTTTGGTTTGGGACATTTTGACCAGCACTAACCTGCAATGCATAAGTTTGAACCATCAACCCATGGTAACAGTTTGACATTCACAAATGAAATAAAATTGTTTATTCTGTAAATAGGATATACAATTTCATTTCATTTCACAGCACCTTTATTTCGAAGCAGTCGGTTTTCGTAAGTCAAATGACGTGCGGGGTTGACCGAATGAAATAATATAACACCAACATTGAAAGGAGGTATTACTGGGATGGTTTTCATTCCCGTTGTCTAGTGCTAGGCTGTCGCCCCATATAAAATACTGATATTTAGCTGCATCCAGTTAGACTGGTAGGGAATCCCAACATACAGTTAAACCAGAAAAGTTATGCGCTTCGGTAATCTTCGTGTTTTCGAATAAGCCCGAACGTTGTGCCACACGGGTACTCTTTCCGATGCGCTTTGTAGTAGTGTGCGAATCATTGCGCGTTTGTATGAAGTTTTCTCTCAGTCGGGTTCCCTACTCCAGTCGCAGATAGTCACAAGTTTTTTTTTTTTTAATTGCTTGGACAACTCCAAGCAATTAAAAAAAAAAAAAAAACTTAATCTAGAATTTTGTAATCATGGTAATACAAAATAGGCAAGTTCTCCCATGGTAGTAATAGCTCTTTATTAGATCCCATCATCGCGCGTTGGCACCTCGAAGATTCCCGAAGCGCATACTTTTCTTGGGAAATCTGTAGTTGGAAAAAGGCTACGCATAATTGATGTCTAGTGCTAATCGCTTCGTAAATGATCGCCACTAATCTACGAACAGATTCGTTTAACATAGCACCGTCAGATCATTATATCTAGTGCCAGGTACACTGTAAATAGAACATGTCTTAACATACCATGTTTATATTAATTATTGCTAACATTAGAAGGCAAACCGTGCATTGATTGTACTATTAAGAAAGGCAGACATGACAGATTGCGCGGATGACATCGCCATTCATTTCACGTTTCTATTTGATGATAAATCTCACTTCCGAATTCTCAAAAACAACTTCCTTTAAGTCTTTCTCGAAAGTTGTAACCCTCGTTTTCTGAAGTTTCTTAGTTTCTATTAGTACGATATCTTGTTTCTGAACACTCAGAACTCTGGATCTCAGAAACAAGGCATTAAAGGGCGACTTAAAAACGCGTCGGTTTGAGAATCCAGCCGTTAGGTCCATAATTGGCTTTTACATTACAATTTTTAGTTTTGTACATTACAATTTCATCTAGTTTTGGTATCATTTTTGTGCATTCGTTGGGACGTGAGGATACAAGTAGAATCTGTTATCAGTGGGATTTTATAGTGAATAGGAGGTGATATAAGCAAAGGCAAGGAAACACGAAGGGAGAGCAAGGAATGACTAGCAGGAGTTAAGTAAACGCCTTACTGACTAGAGATTTTGAAGAAAAATACCGAGAGAAGGTAGGTCTATCGTCCGTCTGTTTGAACATACCAAAACAACTGCAGACAGCCACAGCTTGTTTTTATTCCACATTATTTTTATTGTGTTACTATAGTTTCTGTGGTGGTGTTTCGGCTGTTACTATAGTTTCCTCATTTTTTCGAGTTTTTGCGAGACTAACGCACGGCAATTGATTTTTATATTTATAGATAGAAGATGGACATCTGCAATACTACAAGGAAAGTAGATGCATTGCCATCTTAGACAGAAAGCTAATGTGTCTGTAACCTTCAACTAGATGTTTATTTGGATGTCTAAGGCTGAAATCATATACGCACAGAATCACAGATCAGTATTTTTCTGTATCTCTATCTCTTTCTACCACTTTGAGACGTCAATCACTAGACAGGGATTCCCAACCTTTTAACATACGCGCCCCCCTAACTTACTTTTAAAATCACTACGCCCCTGAGTTACTTTGTCGACATAATCAGAAAAGCATATGAATGTAAAGCGAGAGAGAGTAGTGGTCGAAAATGTTTGCACCCTCTTGGATAGGTTAGATTCTCTTTTGATCATTCAAACAGAAATAGAAATTACTTTGTCGAGTTTTGCAGAAAAACTCAAGAATCTATGAGAATGCATAATGTAAGGCAAATCAAGTAATCAAGGCGAGCTCGAAAAATTAGCAAGCCGCCTGGGATAGGTTCGGTTTTCTTTAGTCCATTCAAACAGAAATACAAAAACTTATAATGTCGAGTTATGCAAAGAGCTGAACCTCATTTTACAGCAACTAAGTAAGTATTACGAAACGTTTGGAAAC
This sequence comes from Xanthia togata, assembly GCA_963853775.1. Taxonomy (NCBI): domain Eukaryota; kingdom Metazoa; phylum Arthropoda; class Insecta; order Lepidoptera; family Noctuidae; genus Xanthia; species Xanthia togata. The sequence goes on along the minus strand of OY970791.1, from coordinate 3,368,250 downwards.
CTTAACCTTTTCTAATACCAAGAACATAAAATTTAATAAATCTATACTTCATTATTAGAGCCGCCGCGCCCCCCATCGGTCTCCCCACGCCCCCGGGGGGCGCCGGTCGGGCCCCTGCGCTAGTCCATCCGCACGCGCTTTCAATGCAAATGAGTGCGGATTGCTGATCTGCGAGTGTAAAAGTTCTCGAACGAAACTGTGTTACAAAATTAGTGTGACAAATTGTCAAGCGCGCGTTAACTGCTGTGATTAGCATAATCAGCCCATAGTGTCTCTACTACTGGGATACAGCGAACTCTGTGAGAGGGAGTGAGCCGTTATACACCACGCGGGCCCAGTGCGGGTTGGTAGATGTCACATGTCTTCGAAATTTTGGTTCTAGGACATGTTCCTCACGATGTTTTCTTTCACCATTTTGAGGGCAGTGGTGATGAAATAATTTGCACAAAGTAAAGAGTCTGATGTTGCCTCTGGGCCACCACAGCTGTGATAATTCAACCATACAGCAGTTCACACGCGCTGGCCGTGAGAGTAATTTCTCATTTAAGTTACATCTATCAGTGATCAAAACTCAAATTAAAAAAACTTCAAAATCTCTAGCCAGAATAAAAGGAGAAAGACGTTAGTATACTAACGCCGCTATGATCGCGCGTATTTCAGGGCTTGGAGCAGTGGCTTCTCCTCCTTTAGCGACTCCTTGAGGACCACGTCGGAACTGGTGAACGGCGCGGAAGGCTGGTCGCTCTCTGTGTCTGTCTCCGACCGGCTTTGAGACGCTGAAGGCCTGGAAATGAGGTGGAGTCTTATAAGTCTCAACTAATATTACTATGAGAAAAGATTTAATTTTTTGTATGCTTGTTTGTAATGAATAAACTCAAAAAACTGCTGGACCGATTAAAAAATCTTTATCTTTTTTTTTAATTCTTTCACCAGTATAATGCTATATTATCACTGAGTAACACAGGCTATAATTTATAAAGATATCACGCGGGCGAAGCCGCTGGCTGAAGCCAGTAAATAATAAAATAAAATTCGTTTGTTTCAGACTAGATTATCGCGTAACTTACGAGCGGGAGTCATGAGACTCTTATGTCATTGTCATAAGGCATAAATTGGAATGACTGACGCGCAACATGTTCATGTCCAGGTCAAATTGTGAAAGTAAAAATCTACATTTCCTTGAATAGGTAGTTGGTTTATTTATGCTAATTTATTTAATCTCTTAAAGTTACCGGTCTTTACCAGGGTACTGAATCATTGGAAATGCCGCGCAACATTGTTGCTGCAACATCATTTTGTTTTGGCTCTGCAATAAGTTTCCCAGAAAAACACAACACAACTTAAAGGTCAGACAAAAGGTAGGTTCGGACTGCAATATTTGTACAGTTCGGTGTCCTAATACTTCACTTTTGCGGCGGGTGTTTTGGGGGACTGTCTTATCTAATTTTGACGTTATAAAAGTGCTGATTCCCAGCCTAGTTTAAATAAATGACAAAAAAAATATTTTTAATAGTGCCTAGTGCTTGTGTGTGAAAAAAATAAGTGTGCAACAAGTGATCAATGTGAAATTTTCTCAAATACGTTGCAATGATTAGGAAAGAAAAAGTTCTGCGGTGAGCTGCGGCTATGAATAATAATAAGTATGTGAAAAACGTAATTCTCTTAGAGTTGCCGTTTCGATTCACCCCATTCACTCAGAACTGACTTACAGTTACAGCATCATTTGGGGTCGGCTTCCAATCTAACCGGATGCAGCTTAATACCAGTATTTTAGTTGGAGCGACTGTCTATTTGACTTCCACAACCCAGTTACTGGGTAATACGATACCCCTTGGTTAGACTGGTTGTCAGACTTTTGCTCTTCTTCTGACTACCTGTAAGGACTGTCAAAGATTTATAAATGACAGTCGGGAGCAACGGCGTAACGTGTTTTCCACGGTACGGAGGGGTCTCCATATGTAATGGACGGTCACCCATTCAAAGACCAACCTCTGCAAGCGTAGCTTAACCTTAGATCGACCTGTGCGGCTTTTATGATTTAGCCAAGAGCCTCTCCCCCGCTCAAAATCCTGTTCTAAAATAACAGCCTGTTATATTGGAACAGATTCGAATAGGTTAACAACAGTGACAGGCAGAGAACAGATGCTATCTCTTTCTATTACAATAAGTCAGAGTTTGTTACAAACTGTTCCAGATCATTTTAGTTTGTATCTCTTTCTAACAAAGTAAACATCCATAAGCTAGATAGAGAAGAGCTTGTTATGTTACACAGATACACCAGTTACGGCAATGTCTGCAATGTCTTAATTTGGTCTGTTGTAGTAGGTTGTGGAACGTGTGGAACAGGCAGGAACTGTTTTTTCGGTTTTGAGATATCTGTTCCATGTTTTAAAAACCTGTTTTTTTATACCGTCCCGATAAATAGTACATGGTGATTCGAAACGGCGCGTGTTTCACTATTGCATGGAACCGTTTTTCAGCTGGAATTACATTTATTTATTAAATACTTAATCACAACGTACAAAGGCGGACTTAATGCCATAGGCATTTTCTACCAGTCAATCTTTGGGTGATGCAGAGACAAACATTTCACACATACGTATTTTTATTCGTAGGCTGGGCCATAGAGTAAAAAAACCAAGTCTAGAATTACTTAAGTTAATAATTAGTTGCATGCATTCACACCGTTAGTTACTACCTCACATTTTATGCTGTTAATATAGTTAGATAAAGCCACACGAATGGATCATACCGCGACTTACACAGTCTTGATACTTTTCTTACTATTTGTCGTTACGCTGTAACTTTCTTGCCCCGCTTCACAGACTTGTCGAGACCCCGACTTATAAGATCTCCGTTCCCAACCGGATAACTAAGGGCATTACTTTATTATCATTTTGACACCAAATATCCTCAAATCAAGATATTCGTATAACTGCCGAAGTAATCGGTAAAACTTGTGTTGTAGGGTTCCGTAGTTACAATATTTAGGTTCTGTTTCACAACAGGCACTACTTACATAGCACAATTTGTATGGAATAATCTGTCTGATAAGATAAATGGAAGTTATCCAGAGGTAGTGAAATATGCCTGCATTGAATCACTATACAATTAAGATATTTTACTTTGGAAGTTAATCATTGAGTTTTTTTTTAACCTAATTTTTAAACACCTCTATCATTCGACTGCGGAACCCTAAAACGGCTTATTGTTACCTTAAAGAAAGAAAACTAACATTTAAAGCAAGTTTAACCTTTATAATACTGGTGTCTCATATTGGAGACAGATAACAATAAAATTCTATTGTGTCTGCTAATTGCGCGCGCGACAGATTAAGCCAATCTTGACATTCAAAGATTGTTAAGGATTCTTTAGCGCAATGACTTAATGAACAATTTTATCTTAAAGTTACAAGTGAAATAAGTAATTAAGACAATCCAGTCAGACAAAATAAAATATTCTTTTTCATTTTTAACTTAGGAATTTTTATTTGTACTACAGGGTCAAATTAAATTAATTAGCGAAACTCCGTAGACGTGATGATATCGATGTCTAAATATGATGAAGCAAACAATAAATAAATTTGATGTGTTTTTGGCTCAAAAAAGAATGAAAGAAAATAAATTTATTTCACAAAAATAAAACTAGTAGGGAGAATATTCGTCACATTCACGCAAAACGGCCATCGCTCAGCATAATGCTGCGACTATATGCAAGGCAGAGTCTCAGCGCTAGTTTTCAGCGACAGCCGGCGTTGACGTTATGACGTCGACCGGTGCACCAATCGCTGTGTAAATTCAGTTTTTTTTTGTGTATACTCCAAAGACGTGATGGGTCTCATATCTATACACGATAAAATATTTTTTATTTTGTCGTGTTTAGAATCGATACCGTCGCGGAGTTTTGCTAGCTAATTTAAAATTTGATCCTGTATATGTTTTTGTGTTGCACTTGTAATTATTTTGTTTAATTAAATTCATCTGCTTGTATAAGAAAACAATATTTTTGAAATAGTTTGGTGCGCAAATAGAATCGCTATCGTAAAGGCAGGACATAAAGATAAGTACTTAGAAAAAAAATGATGAAAAAGAGATAAAATGTTGCAAAAAGTTTGAAGAAAAAGAAAGCAGTTCCAAGCGTATATGATTAAGAGTACCCCAATTTAGCGGCCGTGTTGATCCACGTCATCCATTCAGACCTGTGGATCAAGGAGCGAATTTATTAGCACCGAGATATTCTGAGTGACCGCCCTGAAAATATTCGCACCTTATAATAACACAACGTAAGAGCGAAATGGTGGCACTTAATTAATTAATTAATAATTTCATCACCACTGCTCTCAAAGCGGTGAAGGAAAACATCGCGAGGAAACCGGCATGTCTAAGAACAAAAAAAAAAAAACGAAGACATGTGACATCTACCAACCCGCACTGGGCCCGCGTGGTGGATTACGACTCACTTCACTCCGTCACAGAGAGGAGGTCTGTGTCCAGCAGTGGGGACTTTATAGGCTGATTATGCGTAACATCAGGTTTGTTCCATGAATGGTTAGGCCGAGGTGTCTGTATACAACCATCCACCTATATTTCGCCAATGTGATGCTTTTTCCATGTAATAGGGAGTCATGCTCACTCAAATGTCTCGCTGATGGTGGCGTGTGTGTTGGATCATTTAGCTCCCTTCAAAATGGTTGATCTGAATGGTGCTGATCCATGCGTCACGTTCGTCATCTCTTAGCTGACATGGCTTATTTTAAGTTTTTGAATGATTCTTTTTTTTCTTCTTTTTATTACGGACGCTTTTACGAACGTGCACGTCTTATTACATTGTTCTCACATTCATAATTTCAAAATGAATGATGTAACCAATATTTTGTATCAATTTTTTTTTATTTAACAGAGTGTCCGTGGAGTTTCTTGCCCGTTCTTCTCCATAGGTACCTACTACGCTTTGGAATGGACGACTAGCTTCATATTTTTGACTGACCGACCCCTTGACAATTCAAAAGTGCCTGTAAATGGTTTAATTGAAATAAATGCTTTGAGTTGAGCCTATAGCCATTTACCGGGCACAAATCCCTGACTCCAGTGAGAAGTACACGCACAATGGTCCACATAGAACATGTTCTTTGATGTCACGTGTCTTCGTGTTTTTGGTTCTAGGACATGCCTTGTTTCCTCACGATGTTTTCTTTCAGGGTTTTGAGAGCAGTGGTGATGAAATAATATACACCAAGTAAAGCGCCTGTCAGGATTCGTACTTACGGCCTACGACTCGTAAGTCACAGTCGTTACCGCTGAGCCACCACTACTCAGTCATAAATCATATGTCATTTATTTAGATAGAACTGCTGAAGCCAATTACACTATTTAAACATATAATTTATTTAACTAAGTCATGCATTCTTCTCACAAAAATTCAAACATTCTGACAGTATCATCTTCCATACATTCGCAAACATATCAAGATCTGTGTTTGAGTTCAGGAGAGCGTTAATAGCTGCTAATGTCCGAGGAATAGGTGACTTGGAGTGTGCGACAGTACGGCCAGTTGGAATAGCCAGTAAGCGGTGTTTCCTGCCTCGACAGTAATTGTCTGGGACAAATAGATTGCGTCATCGATTGACCGAAGTTTAGTTACAAGAAGTGCGGGAGAAATAATCAAAAAAAAAAGTTACACTTTAAATAGTGTAAGTATACTTGAATACATAATCTTAGATAATTTGCACTTAATTAATAGGTACTTTAGCGCTCTGTTGTCTAAGATGATTTTTCATTGACCGTGACCGTATTATATAACAAAATATCCAAAATTTTCAGTTGCATTTGAATTTGAACATTATCTTGAATGGTATTGAGTTTGTGTTCCTAAAGCATGACAATTTAAACTTAAAGCATTTATTTTACTATTTTACGTGAAGATATTTGTCCCTAAAGAATATAATTATCTAAGATTCTAATTATAATTATATAGGCGTAGTTACCTGTACTTGCGAGTGTTGTTGGGGGACAAGTAGGCCAGATGTTTGAGCAGCGTGTGTCTGGTGGGCTCCACACACAGCTTGGTGGGAGGCAGGTCCACACAGAACGTGTTGCGAGAGTCGCCTAGGAAAGTGGTCTGATAGTTCTCCATCTGCAGTTGCAAGAGGAGCACGTCTTCTAAGTCGGCCTCACTGAAAATTAAAATTAAAGTTTCTCATACATCTATAGTAATACCAAGAAAAAAAAAAAAGAAACGTTTAGGGAAAATATACGTGACATCCCCGCAAAACGGCCATCGCTCAGCATAATGCTGCGACCCTATGCAAGACAGAGCCCCAGCGCTGGTTTTCAGTGCTTGTTGGTTTTTGTTTGTTTCAACGCACAAATTCTCTTTTGCATTTGATAGCCCAATTCTTGAAGGCTATTTAACATCACGCTACGACCCTTGGGAGGCGAAAAAAGTCTGAAGCAAGGCTAAGTGAAAACGAAATAATACCGCGGGCGGGCGATGCGATGCGACGGGTTCTGACAGGGGAACAAGAATTTTCACGCAGACCAAGTCGCGGGCAGAAGCTAGTAATGTCAAAAATAATAAAAATGTAAATTAAAGGACTTCTGAAACATCCGGACAAGAATTTGAAGGCCAATTGCCGAAGTTAAAAACGTTCAAAATCTATCCAATGTAGTCACACTCTGACCACGGCGACAAAATGTTAACAACTTGTCAAAATAGTAGGGAAGTTAAGAGGTATTTTTGGCAGAATTATTTATTAGAATGAGGTAAATAGGTTGAGGTATTTTTTATTAGAATGGGAATGTTCTTAAAAATACGGGAGTTGCACCTCTGGGGGCCAACCACGACCTCTTTAAGCAGTATTATTTTGATTTTACTTCAGTGCGAGAAAGAAGTGGAGCTATACATGACGTCTAGCTCCATCTCTTTCCCACGCTCAAGTAAGATTCTTGCATTTCATATTAGTTATGTATGGAACAGTTTATTGTTAATTCGCAATTTTAGTATGGAGCTTTCAATGTAACTCAGATATATTTAGTATAACAGAGATCAGGAGATTAATAACAGCCCAACCAAAACATTATTTTTCATCATTCAGCCGAATGGCGTCAACTGCTGGACAAAGGGTGATGTCTCGCTAGATCGACCGCTCCTGTGCTTCCCACACCCAACTGATTCCCGCAACCTTCATCAGGTAACCGGTCCACCATGTCCCACCCACGATGCTCCTTCAATTATTAACCACTAACTGGGCCCCGCGTTTTCACCCGCATAAATCTCGATCCCGTGAGAATATCGGGACAAAAAGTATCCTATGAAAAATCCAGGTTATAAACTATCAGTGTGCCAAATTTTATCCAAATCCGTTCAGTAGTTTTAGTGTGAAGAACAGACAAACATACACACTCACAAACTTTCGCCTTTATAATATTAGTGTGATAGAAACAGATGGTTCACTCTGCAAAATCATTTAATTAAAAAGCGACTCTTGCAACAACACAATAAAGTGCAATTCAGGTCGCACAGCGCTAATTACCTACAGTTATATTCAACTAGAAGATGCCTCTTTCTATCGGGTAACTTTTATATCTTCTGACTACTGTTACGCTCAATGAATTGGCGGACCAACCAGACGAAAATGCGGAGTGCGCCTTCTGTACTAAGTAAAGCGCAACAAGGTGCTTTTGACCCGAGGCCGAAATCGGAATTTACGCCGCCATCTTGTTTTTTCAATACAATTTCTTAAATGTTTACCAACAACGCCTCTCCAACGTCAATGTCAATCAGGCGCCAAAAGATCCTTGTGTAAAACATCAACTATCTAGCCTTTTCCCAACTATGTTGGTATTGGCTTCTTTCCAGTCTAACTGGATGCAGCTAAATTCAGCTGTATATTTTACATGGAATTACTGCCTATCTGACCTTTACAACCCAGTTACTGTAATAGTTTGTCCGAGGCCGCTGTACCACGCTTTAGGTGTGCGTGGCTCAACGGGGGTCAGTGCAGGCGGCTCATTCGTCAACGCTCACGGCGCGCAGCTTCCCGTCCGCTGCTCATTCATCAACGCTCACGACGCGCGGCTTCCCGCCCGCTGCTCATTCGTCAACGCTTCCCCCCACCTTGTAGCAGTGTAAAACATAAAAAATATACTCACCTAGCTGAATACAAGAACTGTGCGAAGTGTATATTGGACACGCAGCCCTCCTTATCTTCACTGTCAGTGTACAGATCCGTGTCTCGATAGTACATGTACAGGAAATCGTTCAGTTGCTTGGCGATCACGGCGCAGCGGTCTTTGTCGCACATCTTCGCCGGTGGACCCTGAGAGCTCGAGAATTAATCGGTACGATAGGGGAAGAGCTTCAGGGATGGTAAAAGGGAACGAATATGGAAGTCTTAATCTTTGGTTTCCTAAGAATACGGTGAACGGTTATACAATAACGGCTGTCCAAGGCCGCATTCTGAATTACGCTGGAATCGATTTTAGCGTGCTCACACCCGTTCCGAATTAGCGTGAGTGAGTTACCGATGTCCCGTGAATCGTCGTAGATGACGTCATGACATGGGCCATCTTGCGATAAGCCTATCATGCCCTAAAGAATATCCCCGTGAACACTGTCAAAAATTACAGTTTATTTATTTATTTAATACTTCAAGCACAAAAATGTACTGAGGCGGACTTAATGCCATAGTCAATTTCTACCAGTTATGCCGTTTTGTTTTGAATTGCATAACTTTAAACTAACGTGGCATTTTCGAAATTGTGCTTCGGGCTACCGTCATCGCCTCCTAAACAAAAAAGAAGAAATTTGTGATGTACAAAAAATATATATGTTATGTTATACGATTTGACGTCGAGCGAGCACTGTGAGCGCGTTCACGAGTGTTCCGAATTGTTGACCACTCTCAGCTGTCATAATCGTGATATCTAAATCGATTCGAAATTTATTGATGTGAGCGATTAAGGCTTAATCCGGAATGCGGCCCAAATACAGAGCGTTTTTTGACACCCTATTTTCAAATACTGGTGAAAATCAAAGATTTTCATGACAGCCTTTAAAATATTATGATGGAACGGCTCTTTTAGGAAACGTTGCTTTAAGCAGCGAAATCATGGTTAAATAAGTTTTGTAACGTGATTTTGTGTTACTAGAAACATGCTGTATCAAATTTTGTGTGAAGATAAATTTTGTGACTGAACGTCATTCGTGTATCTTTAAGTACGCTACTAAGGGCGACGCGGAATATGTTTGTTTTCACCTTTCTTTTCTATATTTTTATTTATTTTAACCCTTTTTATAGATATTGTTCAAATGTGTTTTAATAGTGTAATTGGCTTCGGCCGTTCTATATAAATGTTGCTGACAAAAGTATGCATCCAGTAACACAAAATATAATACTGCAACAATGTTGCGCGAGGTTTGATTACCATGTTTACATGGCTTAATACCGCTATAAAGCAGGCCACACATGTTACGATATACATACTTGCGCAAAATTTTGACTTGCACAAGTAAACATTAACGTGTGTGGGATGATTTAGCACAAGTATCCGAGTCATTCGGTGTTACGCAGACTTGTGCAAGTATATCAATTCGTGTGTGGCCTGCATTACATTATCATATGGGAATCTGCAAAGTTCTTTGAAGAAGTATTAAGAATTCGGAGCTTACATCAATGCATTGTTATGAGATTTATCTGTGGTTATGAACATATTCGGCAAAGTGATGGATTTAATGTTGATATATAAATATGCGTGACATATCGAAATAATAAATTCAAGAAATAAGGGGAGGTCCGAAAGATAAAAATAATGATAAGTACATAACATCACGCCTTGTTTCCCCAAAGGGTTGAGCAGAGGTGTACCCGTAGTAGGTACACCCACATTTCGCCAGTTATGTTTCAGTCCCATGTAATAGGGGGCGAGCCTAATGCCATCAACCGGGCACAAATCCGGACTCCGGGCTGCTACTGAGAAATTCCAGATAGAAAAACCCAATAAAACTTTGCCCGACCCGGGAATCGAACCCAGAACCTCATGCTCAGTAGCGCTTGCGACCACTAGACCAACAAGGCAGTATTAATGATAAGTACTTAATATAAATAAATTCGTACATAATAGAACGTGGGAGTGCGGCCGACATGATTTGTGGATGAGCTATTAAGTTATTAACTACGCAAAGCCACTGTGTAGCGTGCTGGACCGGGCTCCCACTGCGTAGTGACGACAGTCGTCAAATTCTTTCCATCATCCATCCATCATTCATCCATTAAGTAATAAGATATATAATACCTTTTGAAGGTACGCAGACTATTGCATAGAAAACTATATTTAACTAGTTGCCCTAATTATAATTCTAAAACAAAATTTGTCTAAGTTACTGCTTATAACACCAGCTCTCTGCCAGTGACAGTCCCGCCGAAATCGGTCCAGCCGTTTCGGAGTTTAGTCAGAACAAACAGTCAGACGGACAAAACTTTCAAAATTGTTTTTTTTTATATGCATTTAGTAAAAAGTTGTTATTTTGACATTACAAACACACTTCAATTTTATTGATTTGAATAGATTACTTATAACAAAGATCATACACCTTTGACCAAAGTCGAGTTAACAGACATCGACCTAAATCCTTTTTACTGGCCTGGGTCATTTTAGGAAATATTAATCTTATTTTTTTTAATTGCCAGAGCACAGACTGGATAATGGAAGAACAGACTTAGCCCAGGTTCGCACGAACCATTTTTTCCCGCGGTGTTTTGTTTTCGCGGTCTCCTTAGCGCCGAGAGTTGAAAATCCAACAGTGTGTTTTTTGGCGCGCTAGGATGCACTCTGTTGGATTCTCAATGCTCGGCTCAACACCGAGAGTTGAAAATCCAGTGCACGATAAAATCCCGCCGCGATATTTTTTTGTTCAACTATAAATTGTCACTTCACAGTAGGAACCGGCTCATATAGGTTACAAAAGCATACACACATACATTTCATATCGTCAAGCCGGGCCACTTGCCGGGTAGGCAGACAGACAGCGGGAAAAACAACATATTAGTACAAGTCACAATACATAAATACAATATTATTATTACTCTAAACACACTTTGAAAACACCGAACACCATCTAACAACCAACTGAATATTTACATTACAAACAATTTAAATATCAATAACAACAATATAATATTTATTATAATGCAGGATGGAAGGGACATCGACGCGAAAACTGATACCATGGATTCAGTACGTGATTCTGAACCCCCCTGCGTTGAAATATTAATCGGTTATTTTAAAAAAAATAGCTGTTTCATAGAAAAGTTCAATACCTACGCGGTCAAAATGTATGGAACAGCGGATTTTTTTTTTCGCGTCGATGTCGCTTCTACCCTGTATATTAAATTAGCTGGCAAAACTTCATAGACTCTATGGGAATCGATATCCAATGTTGATGTGAGCTGATTACGAGCCAAACGGCTGCGAGTGGTTACAGGAACTTACAATTTGTTTTTTAACCGACTTCCAAAAAGGAGGAGGTTCTGTTTATTTTAAGCGTTTCTTTCGATATTTTCATCAATTGGAGACCGATTTTATGGAAATAAAGGAAGTGGAAACTTGCGCGGTGGTCCTAAGTACATTTTATTAACTTTTCTTAGGTAGTTTTTAGAGTTAGATTCAATAATACGTATTTGGATGATGTTATAATAACTTCCCGTCAATGTTATTTACATAGCAGGTGGTATACCAACTTGTGTTGGGTAGGTACACATGACTACACATCAAGCTATACATTTCCTGTATAAGCTGACCTCGCATTGTACGGAAATCCTATACAATGCGAGATCAGCATAAACTGGAAATGTATAGCTTGATGCGTAGCCGTGTGTTCCACAACTAAAAAGAGAAAAATAATAATAAAAAAAATATCGGACTTCCAAAAAAACACTACAAAGTGGAAAATTACTTTAATTTCGGAAGTCAGTTTAGGGGCATGAGGAACAGAGTGTAAAGTTCACTCATCCACCATAGAGAAGGGAGGATCCTCCGACCAGACGGGTGTTGTGTCTGGCGGGCCGACTGCCCGACTGTTGATGTCGGATAGTCTTATATTTATGACGCTCGCGCGTTAAACTCTAATTGCGCGATGCAGGATTTGTGTGACGTCATGTCTTTGATGCGTAGTTCTTATGTGGCGGTGTAACCGCTACAGTCAGTGACAGTAAACGAAAATTTAAAACCAAAGACGCCGACTTCTGAAATTAAAGTTATTTTTCACTTTGTAGTGTTTTTTTGGAAGTCGGTTTATTGTGTTATCGTGATTAGATGTCGATACCCATGAAGTTTGTGAAGTTTCACTGGTTAAAATTAACCTTGTATAAAAGGCGTCGGTATAGGCGACTTCGTTATTGCTTAATCACCTTAAGGTTGAACGTCACTTAGCATAAGCATAATCAGCCTACAACGTTCGCAGTGCTAGGACACGGTCCTCTCGCTGAGAGCGAGTGGGCCTTAATTCACCACGCGGGCGCAGTGCGGGTTGGTGGATGTCATATATTTTCGATTTTTTTTCCTCACGATGATTTGCTTCACCGTTTTGAGAGCAGTGGTGATGAAATAAATTACACAAAGGTGCTTTACGCTTGTCTGGGTTTGTTACAGTTCGCGCAAAACTTTATGAGCCGTCTGAAGTTAGGCCCGAGTACGTAACCGCGCATGGTACAGTTGACCGCACAATCATTATTGTAAGATTAAAAAAAATATTCATAGTACATTTATGCATATCAAAATGTATTTAGATTTATGTATTTTTACGTGCAATAAGATATTAGACCAAACAGGTAGGTATTTATTTAAGTAAATTAAAAACTTTAATATAAAACTTGTGCATTTATTTATTTATAACGGAGCTACACCTTCCATATACATTATTTCCCGGGTAGTAGAAAGGAGATCTTCATCTGAAGATGCGTTATCATAGCTCTCATCTAAATCGGAATCTTCAGTCCCTGTCTCTGAACTGTCAGATTTATTTTCACTGACGTGAATCACAAATTGTTCGGTCATCTGGTCGATTATTACGTCACTTTTTTATATTCTTCTTCTATACCTCTAACTTTAATACAGTGCGCTCCATTCCGGCTCACCCATCGCGTTCACCTTTTCTTCAACTAATTTCATTATATTATTAATGTTCCACGTAACATTTTTCTGTGCTACGTATCCTTTAATTGCCGCCCAAGCCATTTCGATCGGGTTCAGGTCAGGGTGATAGGGTGGCAGCCGTAATACAGTATGATTGTGAGCGCGTAATATGATGTCAACAACATACTTTTTGTGGTTTTCTTTTTATTTGTACAAATTAATTTATATAGCTCAGATTATGATAATCGCCCGTTTTAGTGCCTGCTTTAAATAATTAATAAATAAATAAAGCATTTGGCACAAAACCGGTTTCTGAACCGGCGTGCACAATAACGATGCGTTGGCCTTTTGATACGAGGGCGGGATGATAAGTAACTAGCCTCTGCTATTTAAAAAGTTAAAATTAAAAAAAAAATATGTGTCATTTTTAAATTCGTATCTCTAGCCACCTGTGTTCTAAATTTGAATTTGGTGGCGTGAAAATTTTATTGATTTTTTGTCATTTGAAAATATATTTCGTCAACTGTTTTCAAAATGGATAAAATTGAACAAAGAGCGGTGATAAAGTTTCTTCATATGAAGGGCATGAAGGGGAAAGATATCTATGACGAGTTAAAGAATGTTTTGGGTGAATGTGCTCCTTCTTATGCCACAGTAAAAAACTGGGTGGCTGAGTTTAAAAAAACGCGGTCGTACATGTGTCCAAGATGAAGCCCTCCCCGGACGTCCAAAAAGCGTCACGACTCCGGAAATGGTCGTGAAAGTACATGATATGGTTTTAGCAGATCGACGATTGAAGTTATCTGAAATAGCTGACACTACAGGTATCTCAAAAGAACGGGTACATCAGCAAAAACGACCAGGTTTGGCGAAAAAAAAATCATCTTCCACCAAGACAACGCTAGGGTTCACACATGTTTTAAAGCTATGGCAAAAATCAACGAATTGAAGTATGATTTGCTGCCCCACCCACCTTATTCGCCTGATCTAGCGCCATCAGACTTCCACTTATTCCCTAAGCTCAAAATTTTTTTGGGCGGACAGAAATTTGCCACAAATGATGAAGTCATAGCCGCTGTAGAGGAGTATTTTGCAGGCCTCGAAAGAAATCATTTTATGGAAGGCATTACTGCTTTAGAACGAAGATTGAATAAGTGCGTACAGGTTCACGGAGACTATGTCGAAAAATAAAATTAATTTTATCACGGAAAGTTAAGTGTTTTCTTATTAGGCTAGTTAGTTATCATCCCGCCCTCGTATATTTCTATACTTTTCCGAGAGCTCATAAAGTTTTGCGCGAACTACCACTGCTCACTTGTACGTCATAAAACGACAAGATTTGTCTATGTGCTAGATAGTTTGAACCAGAATGAAGATTTAATTTGTTGGGAATTGTTGTAAAAAGTGGTACAGCAATTCGAGATCGACTAAACACAAATAGAAATACTCGTTATATAATCTACAAGGTTACTTTTTATTTTCTAGGACAAATTTCACCAACGAAACTGGAAGCTATCGGCACGTCTTACCCGCGTTCAAGGACTATCAGTGTCAATATTCATCACCAGTGACGGCTTTCGAACGCGGTTTAGATGCACTGATCGCGTTCAGTTTCATTGGTGACATTCTCCCGTGTCAAGTGCACAAAGCTCGTGCGGCATGCGTACAGCGCGTCACCTTTACATTGTAGGGCATGCGCAGCGAGGCGCACGCGCGCCGCAGGAAGCGCAGCACCAGCGCCGCGTGCGCCGCGCCCAGCTCGTTGCTGGGCGACGACACGCGCTTCAGCACGTGCGTCAGGAACAGGCCGAAGGCGCGCCGGGCCTCGCCCATGCTGCGGGCGCAAGGACATGGAAGGGAAAAAATCTTATTCGCCGCATCAATATTTGGAAATCAAATCTGTCTAGTCTTTCCCAACAATTTTTGGGTCGGTTTCCCAGGTGAATGACATGGCAGCCGATCACAACCACACCAATATTTGGAATGAAAATAAAAAAATACTTCATTCTATTATGCAGTCTTTACATTACGACATTATACCTGTATTGTGAAGTATCAGATGTATAAAGGGGTTCCTTCCCCGTAGTCAAACTATTTTGTCCAACTGATTTGACCACAAGGAAATTTGACGATGGATCTTTCCCTGTGGTCAAACTACTCCAATGATCCTACCTGTATATAAAGTTTGACTGCTGTAGTGTACAGTTATGGCAAACATTAAAACCGTAATATAATTTTTTCGAAGTTATAATAACAATGTTTCAAATTATTAAATCGCAGTTACCAGAATGGTCCATTAAGAAACTTCATTTGGATTTTGTAAAGAACTGCAGCTGCAAATTATATTAATTCCAATTTGGTTTCTTTCTATCATCGGTTTCTATCATTTCACAAATCCTCAATGGAAAAAGGCCAAACTCAATGGTAAAATCTTAGTGGAAAAACAGCGGAGGCACCGTTGCGCTTCTATCGCCACTCCTCTCGCAAAAAAAAAACAAAGAAAAAAAGAGAAACGCGTATTGGGATTTTTTATTTCTCGACCACTTCTTCCCAAAAAATGTTGGGTATACATTTACAGTTTACATACCAATAACCTAAAAATGTAGAGAAAACCTTGCTCATAACTAAAACTTTCATCGTGGAATGGTGCGTGTATGGGGTACGGCACCGAACTAAATAATCTTGTTGCCGTTCTTATATCATTAAAAAAAACTATCTCAATTTATTTAAAAAATAGCCGACATCTATTTCATCGTGTATTAACTCCATTTGGCATTTTTGAATGAATTCGTCTCTATATATTAATTCACTCCGGCGAGGAGACGGTTCTTCGGAGGAATTGTTTTCTTTGTCTAATAATGTTTTGAGCAAACGAGAAACTGTTATTGGATTATGTCTCTTCATAAATTTATTAAGTTGAGCATTCCAGCTCTCTACAACATTATTAGTTCGATGCCGTTGTCCATATACTGACCATTGTATTCTAAATGATTTCTTTTTTAGCCATGTGTTCTCGAAATATTGAAGGTATTTTTCAATTTTTGGTGTTTATGGACAATCAGATTGTATATAATCCCAACCTTCATCAATTTTTTCTTCAGGTAGTGCAGCACATAAACCAACCACTCTTTTTCCATCTTTGCTTTGTATTTTCATTTTTTTGGCCTTTTTCCATTGTGAATTTGTAAAATGATAGAAACATTTTATTAACTGGACATCTGCGAAAATCGATGAAATAGCATTGCTGGCAGCAATTTCAAAATCAGAGTGAATTTTTTTTGGTAACCATTCGGGTATTTGAGAATGTAACATAGAGAATAAAATTTCATATGATTCTTCCGTTTTATCCGTCATTAGTGCAATAAGCAACTGGAATCACGTGCGTTGTGGTTGATGATGTATCTAAAGCCGCATGGATGCTGTACAATTGTGTAAATCCATTTGGGCAACTGTAGAAAGTGCCATCCCCAAAAAATTCTTTCAATTGAACCAATCTTGTCTTATTTTTTTCTGAACAAAAAATCATAATTCGTCTTGTTTCGGTAACATAATCAGCCAAGAGAAATGAATACAAATTATCGGGAACTGTTGCCCCTTTAGAATCAATGAAGCATGTTTTTTTACGATTATTGTATAAAACCGATTTCACACTGCCAAAGGATGGTAAATTTTTGGTAAACTTCTTCTTTTCTTTATATGCTGTTGAAATAGGGACATCATTGTTAACCACTTCTTGTCTTAACTCATCAATCACAATATCGATCTCATTTTTCCTATAATCAGCAATACAGGTGTGTTCAGTTCCTTTTTACTATGTTGTCATTCTAAATAAAAGAAAAAATAATATGATCAAACCCTCTATAAAAAAAACGCCTCTAGAAAAAATAAACTGCGCAAATGAACCACCGTACACAGCCACCGATGGCCAGCAACAAGCAGCTCACACGATTTTGTTTGTAGACTCGCCGTACACGTGTGGCCGATGGTGGCCACACGCTACAGCAGCGTCCGCGACTCGCCACCACCGTCGCGCCCCTAGGGAGGGAGAGGGAGGGCCCTCTCCTGAGTCGTTACCATCTGTTCTAATGTTTGTTCTACTTCTACCAATAGAACACTTAGGAAAAGTCCTCCCTCAAACTAGGCTTCCTAACACCAGTAGCTGTCGCACGCCACTGCCATATTTGCAGCAGCGGCAGTAACAGATGACTCGTTTGCGCCGAGCCTTATAGTAAGTTCATGAGAAAACGGAGCCAATAATTTTGTACACTACCTTCACAGTGATAGACCCTCGACACTCTCACTCAATCTTTTCTTAGATGACTGCATGCCCAAAAAACGTTCCCATTTTTGTAGGTACACCATCTGTAATACTGCCGCCCATCGTGGAGTAAAACTATACCACGTTTACGTTTCACATATTTCCATATCCATTTTTGATTATGAATAATTTGAAATTCAACAAAGGATAACAATTTTATTGTGAATGACGCGACGCTTGACATTTGACATTAATTTTATCTTTGACTGTACATACTTAAACTGCATGCATACAGCGTGCTAAAAAGTTGCAATATCAATAAAGTTTGACCACTGGGAAAATTATTCCTTGTAGTCAAATCAGTTGGACAAAATAGTTTGACTACGGGGAAGGACCCGTATAAAGTACAACCATATTTTCATATTACTATTGAAGATCGAATACTGGAAATAAATATAATACAAATGCAACTAGATTGCGGTCGATCAATGATATCAAACATTCAGGCCGATCCAGTGTGGTTCTTTGCAACCAGATTACTACATCAATAAGCTGGCTCAACAGGGCGCCACGGGTACACGCTGGGTATCACCCAACCTATGAAAACATTTGAATGTAGTAAGGCCAATCTAACAAGAGGTGTCCAAAATAAAACCAGTTTTCAACGCCGACGCAACCAACCGCTAGCACATACATTTCTATGGCAGCTCTCACACGACGCAACTTGTCGACCAACCAGTCACACGACAGTGCAGGTCGCTCGATCGTTGCCAACGCAATTTTTCATAAATTATTTAATTTGTGTTTTTGTGAATTTAATGATTTCTTATATGGGTTATGTGGTACCTGAAATAAATTTATTTTATTTTTATTTATTATTTTTATTTATAAAATTAGTATGAATGGATGATGAAATGACTAAAATTGATACAACTTGAGTTGCGCCATGTGAAAGTACCAGTTGCATCGTAGTTGGTAACGCCCGTTCGTTGCCAACCAGTTTAGGTTGAGTTGCCGTCACCCCATGTGACGGCAACCAACCTAAACTGGTTGAGAATGGCCTAAATTGTCTATTAGAACGTTGATTTATCAAGTTTGTCTACAGAAGAATTTAACGCAATCAGCCTGAAGAATTTCACGTTACCAGAGTACTTTTTCCTAATCTGTAAAGTCGTAATGTACTCACGTGAGCTTCATGCCGTCCATCAGCTGCCCCTTCACCAGCTCCTTGGCGCGGCGCGTGTCGAGCGGCTGCGGCGCGGCCTCGCCCAGCCACACGGCCGGCGCCTGGCACGTTATGCTCACTGCCTCGTAGCGCTTCAGCCTAATCACGAAACATTTTTGTGAAACTCAGCCACAAAATTAAGGTTTTACAGAAATAGTGTAAAATATTTAAAAAAAAGTTGATCACATTCATGAGTACCTACTATCACTCAGATAGTACTTATGCAGTTTCGTTTTTGAGGTCAAAACTTCTTTAGGCGCGTTCAGCGATTTTTGGTAGGGGAAAAACAAATGGATTAGCGTCATCGACATGCTAAAGTAGCAGTGAGTAATGTTTATTTTTGTAACGAAGTTCTTTAACGCGGTTTGCGGTAGGAGTTAACTGACAGAAATCGTCACGCGCAAAAGCGTTCATACTTGCGACTGTTTTCTTCTAATTCACACATTTCTAATTCGTTCATTGAATTTGGTCAAAATGAAAACCTAAGATGGCGGCTACGAAAATTTTCATATTTTTCGTCAAGGGTGTCGTTTTCATAGTTTTCGAGGGTGCTAAAGCCGATACTGAGATCAAAATGTAAATCCAATATGGCGGCTGCGAACATTTTGTGTTTTAAATCATACGTGAGAAGGAACAACGTTCGAACGAACGAAGTTCTTTACGAACTTTGAAGGTGGCCCCCCGACCGCACACGTTTTTTTGAAGTGAAAACTTTTTTAGACATGTTGAGCGATTTCTGGTAGAGGAAAATCTTAAGTTCGCGTCACCGACATACCTTAATATGTCGGTGACGCGAACTTAAGATTTTCCTCACTTATCAGTACCTATGATGTAGCTATAAGTATGACGTGTTGCGCTTGGTGCTGCTCAGAGTGCCAATCGATGTGAAAACCAGACTATACTGCCATCTGTTCAAGTCTACCTTGCATGTCCAGAAATGACGTCTTACCTCTGCGGCGTGTCTGTGAGGCTGGTGGCGACAGTGGCGTGTTGGAAGTGCGGCAGCACGTGGGAATGTACCAGCAGGTTGTAGTTGTGCTGTACCACTTGGTATGGGATGTTGTTGTTCAGCGATGTGGAGCATACCGGGATGCCTGTTACTGGGTCTGGGGGATAAACGGAGTATATTACAAACGTGTCGCGAGTAAATACACATATTTGTAATTTAAAATGACAAATTTCAATTCAAGATCACTACAGTGACCAGTAAGGCGACGAATTGAAAAAAAAAACGTTATTTTTCTGGCAATTGTTCGAAGTTGACAGAGACAGAATTGAGTTTTGAGGTTTAACTTAACCGGTATTTTAGTTTTTTTTACTAGCCTACGCTGTCCCATTCCTGGGCAAAGCCCTCCCTCCACTTCTTCCATCTTTCGCGAGCCTGCGTGTCCTCCTTCTAGTTTTGACAGGACCTATCCAGCTCGACCCGCCGTCTCCTACGTGGTCTGCCGCGACCTCGACTCACTGTTTCAGGGCACCAGTTGTGTGATATTTGGGCCCACAGTTTGTCCGGCATGCGGCAAACATGTCACTAGCTTGCGGGCTTATAATAAGTTAGACCATTCATACTACTAACATTGGGAATTAGTAAAAACTGGATTTCAGAGTTGGTGTCGGAGCAAATATAACTACACAAATAATCTTGTATTTATAAATCACAGACCCAGATACTGCGCGTACTTCTGCCACGAATTCTGCGAGGGGAAGATTCTCACAAAGCCCCCGCGCCTCGCGTACTGCGCGCGCACGGCCCGCACCAGGCGCAGCTCCTCGCCCGTCAGCGCCGCCAGCGCCGCGCCCGCGGCCGGGGCCGGGCCCGCGCCGCCGGCCGGGCCCGCGCCTGCAGCCGTCGCCTCCGACGACTGACGCTTGCCGCGGATGAATACATTTTCAGCTGAGTGGACGCGCCGACACTGTTTAAATACCATTGATGTTAGACCGTATCAGACCTAGAACGCAAATTTAGTAAAAAATTATCTGACAATTGAAGGATAATACGTCTTCAGCCTAAATTATATCCAAAATACACATGAATACAGATCTAAAGTCGGACAATTTAAAATTATTCACAGCCGAAAACCATCGGCAGTCAGCTCCGCTATCGCCTGGTCTTGGCCTACCACGCAATTGTGAATTATTATGAGCCAACCCCAGTAACAGAACACGCAATGAAAACGTGTGTAGACCTCGACTAGGTGAACCGATGACCTGGTGAGGTACGGGAATCCTTTGGAAGCACAGGACTTAGGGACGGCCTATGCCCAGCAGTAGATGTCTTTCGGCTGTATGATGATGGTGGATGACGAGGAACTTACCGCGCCGATGCGCATCTTGAGCGAGTTGCTCTGCGTGGAGGTGTCGGTCTTGCACATGGGCACGGCGGGTAGACCCACCAGGGTCAGTGTGTCAGCTAGTAGGGCAGACTTCACGCGCGCGTCTAATGGACTCTCGCACGCCAGGCTGGGTGAGAAACACAATGGATATACCAGAGATCGCCACAACACTACGATGAGACCAAAAATAAACGAGACCCTCCAGTTTTGAGTAAAATCACCAGTGTTGTGTTGTGTTTATAGTACAAGTATTGAGTGTTGAATTTTTTCGGCAATTATTAAAAACAAATATATTAACCGTGTAGCTATTGCAGTTTTGTTTGAAACAACTGCTTTTTTTAATAACCACAAAAAAAATCTACGCTGGTCTTGAATCATGTGCTGAATTTGTGCGTCAATGTCTTAAAACCTTGTCCAGCTGTTTCGATGCTATATTCGACACGATACGTAGATTCATAGCTACGCGTCACAAATATGTGACGGTTTTTACCAGGAAGAGAAATATTAAAATTATGACTTCAAAAGTATAATTTTGAAACATCTAGATAATCGCCCGGTGGGTCAGAGCGGCTGATATCGTCGCCGCGATCTCGTAAACCTGCGACTCTATTAAGTTACGACCGCGTGATGCGCGAAACCATCCTTTCATATATAATTATATTCTATACAAAATAGTATCGATGTTTAGTTTATAGTGGCTCAATTTTTAGGGTTTACTTCAAAAGGAAACAACGGAACCCTTCGTCCGTTCCGTTATAGGATCACTTCGTCGTCCGTCCGTCAGCGTCCGTCAGTCTGTCAAGACCATTTTCTCAGGAACGCGCGGAGGTATCAAGTTGAAATTAATATCAAATACGTAGGGTCTACGCTCCCTTGGCGCTCTAAAAAAATCAAACTTTTAAGTCAACGCAAAAAAAACGGCCATTTATGCAACATATTTTGACACACAAATAAATCAAGACCTACAGGAGTACCCTGTAGGTTTTGATTTAATTTCCCGTTGATCTAGAATCATGAAAGTTGGCAGGAAGCAAGATCTTACAGCACATGTAAAGGAAAATGTCTGAAAATCGTTCAAATGTAGCTTCATCACACACAAAAAAAAAAATGCGATTACAAACTTACATTTGCAGTTGGACAATTGACCGTGACGTATATCGATGTATTGATATGTATTGATATGATATGAATTAACAAACTTACATTTGCAGTTGGACAATTGACCGTGACGTATATCGATGTATGGGAGAACATGTTTTTAAACTACAATGTTAAGTTTGTATTTGGGATAAATTCATCCCAATTACGGAACTCTTCATTCTGCGTGGTTCGACACGCACTTGGTCGTTTTTTTGGTTAAATTATGCTAAATCCATTATTGAATATACAAAAATCTTACCTAGGTGACAAATTGATTTCCAGCAGCCACGGCTTCAGCATATCGTCGATCAGAATATCATATCCGAACAACTCTGAAACAACAGTGCGCTACAGTTGGCGCCAAATAAGCTGCATATTTTTAAAACTCTCCATACGCTTGGTATTAGTCAAATGTTTGAGTACCGGGCTATTAATAGATACAATGAGACCTCCTCTGTTTGTGACAGAAAAAGATCTGGCCGTCCACGTAGTGTTCGTACGAAAAAGGTGGTCAAAGCAGTAAGGAAAAGAATTCGAAGAAATCCTGTCCGAAAGCAAAAGATTTTATCTCGGGAGATGAAGATAGCACCCAGAACCATGTCGCGTATTTTAAAAGATGACTTAGGACTTGCAGCCTATAAGAGACGCACTGGTCATTATTTAACTAATAATTTAAAAAAAGAATAGCGTGGTAAAATCGAAACAACTACTGAAGCGGTACGCAAAGGGAGGTCACAGATTTTTTTTGTTTACGGATGAGAAAATCTTTACAATTGAGCAACATTTGAACAAACAAAATGACCGTATTTATGCTCAAAGCTCTAAGGAAGCTTTAGCCCAATTAGTCGACAGAGTGCAACGTGGGCATTATCCGACTTCAGTGATGGTTTGGTGGGGTGTTAGCTATGAAGGAGTGACAGAGCCATATTTTTGTGAAAAAGGTATCAAAACATCGGCACAAGTGTATCAAGATACCATTGATACTTGAGAAGGTAGTTAAGCCCCCTAGAGAATCAGCACTTTTCGAACGTCAAAATTACATAAGACATTCCCCCAAAACGCCCAC
This sequence comes from Xanthia togata, assembly GCA_963853775.1. NCBI lineage: Eukaryota > Metazoa > Arthropoda > Insecta > Lepidoptera > Noctuidae > Xanthia > Xanthia togata. The sequence continues at coordinate 3,345,098 of OY970791.1, read as the reverse complement.
CCTTCACCACTTTCTAGTGCTTTTGCTGGGAAGAAGAAGTGGCGCAACAAACTCCCCAGCAAATCTCTATTGATAACTGGCCTCAACGTTTAAAGGTATGTATTGCAGCCAATGGAGACCACTTCGAATAAGCTTTTTATATTTTAAATTGTTTTATATTTATGAATTAAACTAACACACTGTAAAAGTAATAAATATTATTTGCAATAAAAATAAATTTCTTCGTGACAATACACACACATCCTACACTCACTCACTACACACACACTCGGACCCTACATTTATTCACCTCACCACACAGTTAAACGTTTTTCATTTTCTGTTTTCTTTTACGCCATTTGCTTATTGTTGTAACGTCCCGTTCTATTATACTGTAGCTTGTCTTGTTTGCTCCGGAGAATCACTGACTCCTAAGACACAGGCACATACACCTAGTTTAGGAGTCAGGGAATTAAAATTATTGTGACCTAGTTATAAGCCTTATATGCTCTTAGTTTTTAGTTCTTGTTCTGTGATGGCTTTTGGTGAAATAAAGAATTTATTTATTTATTATTATTATAATATTTATGGCAAGACAAGGTATATTACCCAGTCTCTTAGTTGTGAAGTTCAAATAGGTAGTCGGTCTATGTAAAATACAGGTATTCAGCATCATCGCTAAAACACACATTTTCACAAATAACTATAATAATAACAATTACTGTTGGCTCTTTGTGTATGTGAGTTTAAATATTTGTAAACGCACCCACGATTCAGGAGAAAATCCGAGTGTGGGTCAACGATTTTTACAAAAAAATAAATCTAACATCTTGCATACTTTTGTAACCTATATTTACAAATAAAGAATATTAATAGTTGATAATGTACTTACCAAAGCAGTTAAAAAAGTTGGGCACAAACACCCTGGCGGCCGCAGTGATGGTCTGTGCCGAAGACAGGATGGACTTGACCACCAGATCCTCTATAGCGGCCATCAACGCCGTGGTGTTGCGGCCTTGCTTGCGCAGGTGACGTAATAACGCTGATAACGTCCACTTGTGACCTATGTTGCCGGCGTTTGGGTCGTCACATCTGTTAGGGGTTACCATAGAGTCATATAGAAGGTAGATATGAGACTAAAAGAGGAGTGTTAAGCGATTTTGTACCATATGCGTTTGGACTTGCCCTGCACATATACAGCGCTGAAAATGGTCATGGTAGAGATCACTGTATTCGTGATAGATTGGTAGTTCTAAGTATCAGGGAAATTGCGACAAAAATTAAAGAAATGCTTAAAATTACATGTGAAATTCCAGTGGTAACGGTTAGCTACGAAAGTTGGTTTAAGAGCGCTTATCTTAAAAGTTCTGCAACGTCGCAAATAGCTGTATGGAAATAAGAAATGTAGCTAACTAGTGAACTAAAATATTGATTATATTTTATTGGTAAAGTTTAATATAGATAGTTCAACTCATCTGTGCGCGCGGCGCCATGTGCGCGTGCGCTGTAATTATACAGCTTGAATTTGTGTGGCAGTGACGCGGCAGTCGTCGTCCGAGCGCAACACAAACTAAAGCTGTATAATTACAGCGCACGCACACATGGCGCCGCGCGCACAGATGAGTTGAACTATCTGTACCTACTGTTCTAAACTGTACGGGACAGCAGATTTTCTTTCGCGATTTCAAAGTCGTCCCATAGTAAATATAAAAAACTTACGTTGCTGAAATGCTGACTGTACCACTTAATCATTAAACATGACTTACAACAGCGACTAACCAAAATACACTCACTTGATATAATCCGTATGGTACTTATTGATGCTGTAGTTACACAGATGCATACACGGGTTCCAGAGGTTCTTATTACTCTTGTCATACTTCACGGTAGCGAACCGCACCAGTCCTTCCTCGTACAGGTATATGAGGAGAGGATCGATGGACGTCAGGCACACGTAGAGGCGGAGGTCGCATTTATGGCCGCCGATTAGTAGTGGCTTGTCTATGTACTTGGCTACTACGACGTTCTCGCCTTTTGGGATTTGTTCGGGCTGGAAAAAAAATGTGATAGTTGTTTTTGGCTTCGGTGATGGAAAAAAGTGTTGAGCGAATCGTCCACCGCCAGCTAAACTAAGTTAGTTTGCATAGTTGAGTTTGGAAACTAACTAGTTTGGACGATTCGCTTTATTCTCATTAGTTGGTTTGGCTTAGTTTATGTATGAGGATTTTCTTAGTAGCTCAGTCAGGATTTTATAGACATCGACATACGTACTCAAAACTTTCCTCACGACATTTTCCACATTCCTCCGCATCACATGCCCATACCATGACAACCGATTTCCGCACAACTTTTCAGTCACCGGTGCCACTTTTAGACTTCCTCTATGTACTCATTTCTTCTATCCATTATTATTCTTGTGTGTCTTATCTTATTGCTTAATTTTAGAGATAGTAGATACCTAACGCTATAAAAACGCTTGCAGGAATTGTGGGCGTTTAGAGACACGAATTGCAAATGCAGCAAAAGCCATCCGGTGTGACAATCCCCTACCCACAATTTCCGTTTTTAGACAATAACAAGTGGTAGGGTACTTCCGTGTCATCCATGTAGGAATCTAAGCCACCACGACGCGTAACGCAAAAGCCAATCGATCATTTCGACCCCTGAGTTTGTTTCGCCATTTCTTCTCAGGTGGAGTCAGATAGGAAATGTCGACTTCATTCACCTTATTTATTTTTTATATGACGTGTAAGCTCAAGTACTCACGGGCGTATTTTTATCAGGCCGATTTGCTTCTTATGTACTCATTTCTTATTCTATACATTCATGTAACACCACACATCCCTCTTAGCATTCTCTTAGTACTTACAGTATTAACAATATAAATCCCTCGCCCCCTACTAGAAGCAGCCGGCTTCACGATCCAAGGTCCTTTAGTCCGATAGTGGGTCGTACATAGGTCCTTGTACTCTGCCGGCATTAGGAACGTGGTGGGGATGAAGTCGAACTGCTTCAGACCTCGGAAGTACTGCATCTTCTCAACGTTCTTGAAGAGTTTGTCTTTGCGAGTCAGCTCGTATGACCTGAAAGGGGGATGGCATTTCAAAAGAGAAGGTGCCACCCAGATTATTTTTCAAGTTTTTGAGCAGAGTTTTTGAGTCTTCAGGTGCAAAAAAAAAAAGGTTCTTCCTGTAATGTACTGGAATAATAATGACAAGAGCCCGTCCTAGTATGGTCTTAGATTTTTGAAACTACAGTCAAGGAACTTGATTGTTAAGCAAATTAACACACTAAGTCATTTACCATTTCATTCGATTGACTAAGAATGGACAGGTTTGAATTTTTTGTCCACAACCTGACCAAAGTTCACAAAAGTAATTTACCTACCTTGGGAAGTGATTGACTTTCTGTTCAATGGTCATGGATTGGTGGATATCGAAGGGGATCAGGAGTGAGGACCACATGAGCCTCCATTTTGTGTTCTCTTCATCCACTTGGAGCAAGCCGTGGGCATCCAGCAGGGTGCGGAGTAGGAACGCCGGGCCTAGTGAACTACTGTCAATATTCTTGAATTAGGGTTACGTACGGTTTTATAATTTATATTTGCATGGTATTTTACTTTTTTTTTATCATAATAATATATTTTTCTAATTTAAATTGAATTGAATGTATTATAATAATAATATTTGTATATCATCATTTTGTAGTATTTGTGAAAGTTTCACGCTGGATTATATTTGAACGCAATGTGAATTGTTACTGAATAAATAAATTGAATTGAATATGGGAGTATGTACTAAAGAAACGGTGGATGGACTGTGTGAAAGATGATATGGCTAGAAAGGGGGTGACTACTGAGATGAAATAAGGGCAAGTAAATGATGAAGAGGTACGTTTTTTTATACATAACGTCACGTACATCTTGGCCTGCGTCTCACCTGATAGAAAGTGATGATCAACCCGCACACGCTTTTCGTGTGCTCACATCCATATAATACAAGGAATACACCCGCCTTGTGTGTGTTTTGAGCTTTAGATAGTTTTGATCATGGTATAATAATATACTTCGCCAGGTATAGCATTCCGAGACACAGTGGTCACGTGGGAGACACAATTCTACGTCATTACATCTGTGTTACCAGTAGTGTGTAGTAATAACTTCCCAACCACCTTCATTACCTGACACCTGTGCAATCTGATAAAACAATGAGGTTTAAATTAACAATTACGTTGGTATATGTTGTTGGTAATTGTTTCGTTTGATTAGACAAACGAAACGACAATTTAAATGCTTTGTATATATTTTTTAACAGAACAGATTTTCAAAGAAAATCTTTCCTTAATTCGCGTTTTGTTGCAATAAACTGGCAACTGGATAGTGACGTAAGCATGTGTCTCTCCCGGAATGCCAGACCTTGTTTTTTTAGACCATGGTATTGATGACATAACATAGGGAGCACGTTCACTACTTTTCACGTGTTCATGGAAGCTTTGCTTAGCTTGCCCCTTTCCTCATACAAATTACGCAAAAACCAACTCTATACCCTCGTTACTCAAATTACAAAGCATATGATAAAATGAAAATATTGAAATGAGTAGCAACATTTGAGACCGGGCAGGAGATCAATAAATACAATCATTCATACACTGCACTAAAATTGCGGAACCAAAAACCAAATTCAAAAATACTGACAGTAATTCACGTTTCGGTACTTTAATAATCACCTGGGGAAGTGGTTCACTCTCTGATATGACGCCAGGGCTCTTAGGACATCCGGTTTGGGGTGTAGTCCCGACCACAGGAGGTTGAAGTCTTTGACCTCCGCCATCGCTTCCTGAAGACCATGGGCTTGCAGTAGCCGGTGAAGCAGCTTGGTCTCCGTGTTCACCAGTTTATAGGTGATTTTGAGGAGTCGAGCCGGCATGTGGCTGCTTTCTAGGACCTGGTGGTGACATAAAAAAATATTTTTGACAAAATTCGTTGTGATCAAATTTTTCGAGCTTCCAGTCGCAGTATAATCAGCCTAGTATGTCCACCATAGCTGGGATACAGGCCTCCTGGCTTCGAATGGGCTGTAATCTGCCACGCGGGCCCAGTGCGGGTTGGTGGATGTCACATGCCTTCGAATTTTTGGTTCTAGGACATGCCGGTTTCCTCACGATGTTTTCCTTCACCGTTTTGAGAGCAGTGGTGATGAAATTATTTACAGAAAGTAAAGCGCCTGCCTGGTTTCGAACCCACGACCTACTTGTAAGTCGGGGCCGTACTAGGCCTCCACTGCGTTCCTCAGCTTGCATTCACTGATAGATGAAATTATGTGGTTTTGGGATTAGGAATTAAAATAGTAACAGGGTTGCCATGCCAGCCCGAACAAAGTAGGAGAAATACCTTCACCGGAAAAGGGGTGGAGTTAAGTTTATTTATTTTAGATTTAATTTCTATGTACAGTCACGAGCACCAATATACACTTAGCAACTTTTAAAAGTGATTTTCTCCTCCTGTGTTGATTGTAATGTTGTGTTATTACGAACATAGTATATTGGAACCCATACTATTATGGAATAGGTCGTATTTCGAAAAAGCAATCGTAATTCCCCGAGTACCTAAATCGCTTTTGCATTTTGCCAAGTATTGCATAGTTTTGCTCGTGACTGCAAACAATGTTGCTGTTTCTTTGGCAGTTAAAACTGCGTTGCGTTTCACCAAAACTAAGTCGGCATAAAATTGCAAAGAACAAAAACAGATACAGATAGTGCAATCCACGACGACGCGCCCCACTCCGTGATTACTATTCTGTAAGCTGTACTTTAGTACGGAGCGGACCGGAGTAAGGCGCGTCGTCATGGATTGCACTATAATCAAATATTTTCTACCTGAAGGAACTCCTCCAAAACTTTTCAAAGTTAGAAATACATTAACATTCCATTGTCACAAAGTATTCTTCCTTTTATTTTTGACTCACAAACGCTAGGTTATAAATACGGGCCTTGTTACCTTGACGCTCTCGACTTCCTTGACCAGGAGATGTTCCGAGTCATCGCTGTCGAGAACTGGCGACGTCGACCGCTGACACACAGGGGCCTTACGCTTGTGCTTACCCTTGTTTTTCTTCACTTTCTTATCGTCTTTACTATCTGAAAAGGGAAAATGTACTGTCTAATAAGTTTCTAGGGCTCGAAGTCCGAAGCATCAAATCTATTGTTAGGTTTCAGTATTTTAGCTACCGTAAGATTTCGAGTGATTAAATTGATCCGGAAACAAGAGATTCGCTGTATTTTGTGTAACATCTTTAATCAACTCAGTAAAGAGCATCATCATAGTATGTATGATATTAATAAAAGCATGATAAATGAATATACAGGGATACATCGAAGCGCAACCTGTTACCATCGATTCAGTACATGATTCTGGACCCCACTGCGTTGAAATTTTTCGTCGAATCCCCCCTATTTGAATCCTGAATTCATAGATGTGCGTGGAAGTACCTGCCACCCTATATTAGAAGTATAAGAACGGCTATGAGGGATAACCACGTAACCAACTGTTATTCGTTTGGTATAACGCATTCCACCAGTCTATCGGATAGGTACAGACAGGGATGGTATTAAAGCTAACACTCCATTGAGGCGGACCGGTGGAAAATTAACTAATATTATATTTTAACCGCTTTTCTTCGCTCAACCTTAATAAAATACCGTATCGGTTAATTTTCCTTCGCTCCTCCTAATAAGATAGTCAGCTCCTGACGTGCGTGCTTCAACAAGAATATGTACCTTTAGAAACGTTAGGTGGCGGTTCTTCCGGCGGGTGGATGTTAGCGGTAGTATTCTCGATGTTCAGATGTTTCTTCAGCGTGATCTTGCTCAGGTCGTGGAGCACGTCCTCGATGTCCCGCTTGTGGTTCACCGGGTCACGCCCCTCGTGGCCTTGCTCGTCAGTGGACACCGTCTCGACCATGTTCGTCTCGCTCGAGTGCCTCACTACGTAAGCACTGCCATTGTACTTATTATTAGTAGTCCCAAATGTCTCCATTACATCGTGCATTATTGTCTTCGGTCTCATGGCGAAGGAATGCGGCTCCGCGACCAGTCTTCGCGCCATATTCTTAGCTTTGTTCAGTAGTATTGTAGTCCCTGTGTTGTTTCCTGTCGTTTTAGTTTCCGACTCCATGGAAGGCGATCTGGATGCGAGGACGCATGATCTGAAGACCAAAACTGCTCCCTTAGTGCCGATGGGTCCTCCGGATACCCAGTCTGATACGGAAGCCTCGTTTTCTTTGGCTGGGGCATCTTCATCATTTCTTCTCATTTTGTCTTCGTGCTGTTTGTCTGCTGTCGTAAGGCCTGAGGTAGACGGATTCGAGGTGTCTGACGATACATGTGGACTAGAAAAGGGATTACATTAAACACATTGTTGTAATGTAACAAGTTACGTGTAGATTTGTCGCATGAGTTGTGATTTAGTAGCCAGGTTAATGTCTTACTTGTATAAACCTTCATTTTTGGGAAATGAGGACTTACAACTACAGTATTAAAAATCTAGACGTATGTATGGCATGCAGTTCATGCAGCTTTTATTAGGCCAGTTCAACAACATTCCTGCGTAAATAAAATAAGACAGAACTTTCTATAAAATAATAATAAATCCCAACTGAAAAGACTGAAACCAGAGAACGAATTTCCTTTGCCAAAAATTATAACAAGCACATGCAGTCATACAAAATCTCTGTAGGTACTACAAGTACATTCTATAAGCACAGAGGTAGAAACATTGCAATAAGCCATACCAACATATGGTCACTATGGTCAATCAATGAGGCGATTGTGCCGCCATATATGGTGAAGGCCGGCTGGTAGATAGGTAGGTATGTAAGTATTCTATTGAATCAGTTCGGTACATAGTTGCTTTATGGCTGAGTTTGACCGAATACATATTACTGACCTGTATACTGTTTAGTGTAGGGATATGTACAAAGTAAAGTCAGCCGTCTGCATGTTTAAAAGCGACAATCTCAAAAATTGCTGAACGGATTTTATTCAAGTATTCACCGCAAGATAGCGTCTCCTATAAAAATTAATGGTTCGATAACTGAAGGTGTTGCACAGTTTATATTAAGACTTGCAGCATCGGATTTTTATAATGCCAGTTTTTGTAGCATTACATAATTTAACTCTGGTCCCTTAACTTATTAGAACTGGAAAGTCAAATGCTCACGATCATAGCATGGGACGCTTTCAAATCAAGTTACCTAAACAATATCGTTAGTCGCAGAATACATCCGCTGTGGCACTGACTTGCCGATATTAGTTAACGAATTTCTCATCAAAAATTCTAATCAGCGCTCCATGTCCTTGTACGGGAAGAAAGGGTAATAACAAGTTCTACAGTGTATTGAACTGAGACAGGAATACTGGTACGAAAAGTAAATTGATAATAAGTTTAAAAAGAAGGGGACCAATTCCCGAGCATTAGAGACACACGATCAATCACAATCCGTTTCAATTTAACTGTTCAACAAGATTCGTTGCGTTATTTACGTTGTTGAGCAGTTTTTTTTTTCGAACATCATTGAAGCAATGGATTAGCAATATCCTTCAAAATGATTCAGATTGTCAATGATCGTGTGGTACACAATTAGGGCACAGGTCTTATTATGTCGAAAATGCCGGCGGATGTCGACCGAAAATTGCTCTTCGATATTTGAATGGGACACCGGACCTCGAGAAGCTTAAGTGGTTGGAAGTAAAACTTGTTAAATTATAACCTCATAACTCACTTTTCCCCTTTCTATAACTATTTATCTGTGATAGAAATCTTCACCACATTATTTTGCCTAATTATTAGATTTGTATGCAACATATTTGATTGTCCCATTTGGGCGCCAAGTCGCCAGTTAGACCATAATCGGCGAATTTATGACCTAAGCCTTTAAATTCGGCGTCTAGCGCCAGGCAGGTAACGAATAAATTCGGATTTCGACACGCGAACTTACAAACAAAACCAAAACATACGTATACCTATCACCTACCTAGCTTTCTACATACAGGGTGGAAGGGACATCGACGCGAAAACTGATACCATGGATTCAGTAAGTACCTACATAATTCTGAACCGGTTGAAATTTTCCGCCGGTTATTAAAAAAAAATCTGCTGTTCCATAGATTTTGACCGCGTAGGTCTTCAGGATCTTTTCTATGAAACAGATGTATTTTTTTTAAATAAACTATAATAGTTATTTGTGCAACAAGAGAGCAAAGTCGTTTTTTGCTGCGAGTGTTGATTTTGAATCCCGAGTAAGCGAAGGATTCTATAATTGAATCACGAGCGTAGCGAGTGATTCTAGGTTAGAATCCTGAGCGCGGCGAGGGATTCAAAGACACGAGATGCAAATAACTTTGCTCTCGTGTAACACATACAACTTTTCACCTCAGCAGCGAGAACATACAACATGTAAAAAAAACATTTCCGATCCGTGAGGGTGTTGTTAGGTATCGTACTGTGAGCATATTTATGTGGAAATTTTCAGGAAAAAAGAAATCCGAAACCCCAGTTTTTTTTTCAATGGCAAATACCAATTTTTTTTTAGAAAAAAAAGTGTGATTGGGGTAGGTACCCCTGTCAGGCATGAAATTCCTTCTCACGTATGATTTAATTTAAAACATAAACAAAATTGTTACAGCCACCATCTTGGATTTACATTTTGACCTCACTATCGACTTAAGCACCCTCAAAAACTATGAAAACGATACCCATGACGAAAAGTTTGCATATTTTTGCAGCCACCATCTTTAATTTATATTTTGATCTGACTATCGGCTTTAGCTCCCTCGAAAACTATGAAAACGACACCCATGACGAAAAATGAAAAAAAAATCGCAGCCGCCATCTTGGATTTTTATTTTGACTTCACTATCGGCTTTAGCAACCTTGAAAACCATGGAAACGACACCCATGAAGATTTTTTTTTAAATTTTCGCAGCCGCCATGACGAAAAATGTGAAAATTTTCGCAGCCGCCATCTTGGATTTTTATTTTGACTTCACCATCGGCTTTAGCAACCGTGAAAACCATAGAAACGATACCCATGACGAAAAATGTGAAAATTTTCGCAACCGCCATCTTGGATTTTCATTTTGACCAAATTCACACTTTCTATCTCTCTCCGTCTTTCTTTCTCTTTGAATTAGAAGAAGACAGTCGCAGCACCTTTTCGCGTGACGATCTCTGCCAGTGCACTCTTACCGCAAGCCGCTTTAAGAATTTCGTTCTAAAAAATTTAATAAAACAGATTTTAAATAAAACCTTATCAGATGATTTGCAATTTAAAGGTTTTATATGTATCCGAACGTTTTATTGTTTGTTTCTTTTTTGGGCCTACTTGGAATCTAATGGAATTTTGAAATCGAACTTCGAATCGACTTGATTCTATCTCTCGCTTTTTTCGTATCGAAGTGAAAGTGACAAAACTAAGTGAAATTCAAATGTTTAGAATTTTGTGAGTGACCACCTCTGTCATTTAAAAAAAAAAATTAAAAAATTACTTTGTCTCACGCTCGCAGCAAAATTGAATTTTGCACACTGTTTTTTGACAGCAAAACCTGCTTGTTTGAGGTGCTGAGGTGAAAAATAAATTACCGGGGTGGGGTTCCGAATCAAGTACTGAATCCATGGTATCAGTTTTCGCGTCGATATCCCTTCCACCCTGTATAGTATATCGAAATTCGTGAATGCAATCTGTTTCAAATTCTGATGGAATGGTACAAGTTGTTACCAAAACATTTTGCATATTTCAATATTAGCTTAAACAGCATGTATTGCTGAAATTTTTGAATTAATTAGGTATGTTCCTTGTAAGCATAATTTACCGATTCATTCATGAGTAATGTAGACTGTAGGGCTGCTAGAGCAAAAGTTTAAATTGACGCTAAATCAACCATCGTTTAATAAAATACGAATATTAAGTGTAAAATTATTCCTAATCAATAAAAAATACGTGTCCATCGACTGTGACGGGTGAAGGCAAGCCAATAACCCTAGGGTTGGTTTGCCAAATGAGAGTAACCTTAGCAACGCGTACGTACATCTATCGATCGCTGGTTTTATGGCCACATGGTTAGGGAGACACCCTTGCTTTAGGGTGAGAATACAGTGCTGGGTGAAAAAAGATTTATATTTTTTCGAAAGACAAATTTATTGGTGTAGTGTAGATAATCAATTTTGTTGTTTCGTACTTTATGATTTTATAAATGCTTGTTTTCATTTTATTACCCGACTACGGCTTAGCAAAAAGGTGGGTTATGATTTTGACCGGTATGTATGTATGTTCATCTGGTACCTCATAACTTCTAAACTAGGTACTCATCATAATTTGACAAATGAGATATCGTTGGAAGCATCTTGATCGTCCGCTGGTTATAGACTATGGTGACGTCTTAATAAATGGAATATGGTATAAAAAAAATAAAAAAAAAACAAATGAATGATGCCGTGTTGGGTATCAAATAATAAAAGGGCTTAAATGCACATTTTAAAAATATGTAAGTATAATATATAATATTTGTGTCCATTATATGGCAATAGGCTCACCCCCTATTACATGGGACTTAAACATAACTGGCGAAATGTGGGTGTACCTACTACTGGTACACCTCTGCCCAACCCTTCGGGGAAACAAGGCGTGATGTTATGTTATGTAATATATAACCCCAAAATAATAAATAAAAATAAAAGGAGATTGCCACGGAGCAGGTCCCTTTTGTGGTATCGGGTGCCTGATTTTAATAATAACCAAAAAATATAACTATTTTTTTTGTGTACAGGGTATTTTTTATACAATTTATTTCATCCTGGGAATAAAGTTAAAGTTAATTAATAGTTAAACATTACGTCGACATCCGTTTGATTCAATGTAGTCTGTGGTTTGATTGGCATACAAAAAAAGTTGCCAGGTATCAAAGAATTTAATAACTAATGCTATCTTTTAATCAATTGAGTAATCGATATTAATTAAAACGATATTAAATAACAATAAAAAAACTATTATTTTTTATTTTATTATATATAACCTATGGGCAGTTTACATCTCAATTAGATCTCAACATTTGACAACTTCAACGCTACTGTGTTAGTATTTTGTTTTAGGACGATGAGATAGAATGTTTTTTTTTTTTTTTTTTTTAACCAAGGCATCTCGTAGCTCACCTCTGAGGTGATGACTACTTAACCGGTCAATCCTGCGGCTGCCTTAAGCTACTAACTTAAAGCCTCCAGCCAGGGGCAAAACTATTCTAAATTAAAACTAGGCGAACGCTCGCTAAGGGCACGCCCTGTGGGGTATGGACCTCGGCTTAGGGCGTCGCTGGGGGGAGGACAGCAAGTTGGGACAGGCTGGATCAAAGATGATTCATTATTATTAATCGGGGAATTTAAGACTACATTTCTCAGCAAAACGCGGGCTGGCGCTTCTGCGAGCAAGGGTCGGTGGGGAGTATTATTTACTCGGGCGGGTCGCGATCGCGGAGGACCTCGGCGGCGAGGTCGGAATGCGGGTCGGTGTCTGTGTTTTTTGTGCACTGTACTTGTGGCCCTATTGCTCTCCTGGAGGAGGGTTATGGGGTCGTCTGGGTCGGTAAGGATTTGCCTTGGGCGGCGGGTCTGACTGATTCTACTCGTGACATAATTGGCAGCCTCGACAACCAGAGGGTTGCGGTGTTTGGCGGCGGACTCAAAGAAACGCTTGGAATTGCGTTTGAGAAATTGGTGGATTGTGGGGATCTTTAGGTCGAGATGGAGGATCTCGTTCCTAACGTACCAGGGGGCACCGGTGATTTTCCGCAGAAATCTATTTTGGAGCGTTTGCATCCTATGAATATGGCGGGGTTTTGCGTGTGCAAATACGGCTCCCGCATAGGTCATGATGGGACGAACGCACGCCGTGTACGTACGCAATTTGCACTTAAGTGACATTTTGCTACGTGCATTCAGGACAGAGTGGAGTCTACCGAGAACGAAAGCGGCTCGCGAGCGGACCTGCTTTATGTGCTCACTGAAGGTGAGATGCTGATCTAGGACGACACCTAGGTATTTGGCTCGCTTCTCCCAAGGGATAGGCTTGCCGAACATGGTGATGGGTCGGGGGGGTTTGAACCTTTTTCGCGGTTTCCTAAAGAGAACCGCTTGGCTTTTATCCGGGTTGACTTCGATCCTCCACTTTCTAAACCAGGTGCCGAGCATGTCGACTGAGGTCTGGAGAGTGTGAGCTATCGAGTCAGAGCTGGTACCCTTGTAGTAAATGGCCGTATCATCTGCAGATAGAATGATGTTATCCCTGTCCTTTTATACGTATTATTGTACCATATATATCTGAAATGAACAACAATACGTGTACGCCAAATATGAGTTTATGTAAAGTATTCTTGAGGACGAACACTATTGGATAAATAAACAATGCTCATAGTCGATGCGAGTAAAACCGATGGAACGATGATAATAATAGGTTGCTTAAACTCATAATACTCATTGATAAATAATAAATGTTCAGAAAAGTAATAGACACAAAAATAACAGCCATGTTTATTTAGATAACTCCTTAGTAGAAAAGTAGTTTTTATCGATTGATCTATAACGATTTATTAATATGTATATTATAAAAAAAAATTAAAAAACTGGCAACATTTACTTGTGCATGTCACAGAACTCGCAGACTTCGTTCTGTGCACAGACTACATAGAGATACTTACGTATGTTCTGTGGTTCGTTACGTGCGTCATTGCTTTGTTTAGATACTTTGAGTTTTGAATTCCGTAATCTTTTACTTAGTTATTATTTACGATACGTGCTTTTTCTGCTACTACCGAGTTGAGTTATTAAGTTCCTGGAGTGCATTACGTTTTGTGAGATAAATTGACTCTTAATAGTGCTGTTCTTTGTGAGATATTTGACTTTTAGTGCTACAACAGAAATACAATGATATCTCTTGAACCAGGGTGAATAAATGAAAAAGGGTTTCTGAGTATGAAAATACTATGTTTTTACTATTATTTAAAATAAAAATCTTCAGGGCACAACAATTTTATAGTGGGACCCAACTTTCCTTACAAATCGGGCAATCTCCTTTATAAAACTAAAACCCAACTACGACAAAAAAGTCATCTAAAAAGGTATAAACAAGACATCACAGACGGACACACAGACGGAGTCACACGTGTTAGGGTGTAAATCGAAGAGATATGTGTGACTCCAGATTATTTATTTGTCTGTCTGTGATGTCTTGTTTATACCTTTTTAGATGTTTTAGTTTCATAACTTCTATTTTTTTTCATGGAGATTTTGAATTTTTAATCCTTTTAACTCGCAGTAGGCCATTTTTTTTAATGCATCCTACTTGCTTTTGCCCGCTGCTTCGCCGGCGGCGTGGGGATCAAAATGTATCCCGCGGGAACGTAATACCGGGATAAAAAAATACCCTAATCCAGATCATGGTCCACCTGTGCGCCAAACTTCATCGAAACAAACAAACTGAGTTACTTTCACATTAATAATATTAGTATAGAAGTAGGGATAATTTTATATTCTATGAAGATTTTATTATAGTGTAGTAACGAATCCCACAATTGGCCCAACAAAAAATTAACCAGCCAAAATGACGTATACAAACGGGCACAATTAAGACCAAAAACAGCCGTTTTTCTCATGATTGTGTTCTTCATATTTCCGCTCCGCTCATCAATGAGTCACCACCTCAATATATCGTGCCGATTTGCGATGCAAGCTACGATACGCTGCAGCGCTGTCAGAACCACGTGCATGCTTCCCGACCTACTGCTACTTCCAATGATTGCCAATGGACAGACTAGCCGAAAAAAAACAAAAAAAAAAAACGGAATTTCAAATTTCGAACGAATACGTGACATAATTTTAAAAAATTCTTAAGCTTGTAGGACTTCCTAAATTGAAATTATTTTTCACTTTTTAGTGTTTTTTTTGGAAGACAGTTGTTTTTTTTTTTTTTGTAAAAAGTTTTCTAATAAAGAGAAAAGATTAGATTTTTTGTACGTTTGTTATGAATAAACTCAAAAACGACTGGACTGATTTTAAAAATTCTTTCACCAGTAGAATGTTATATTATCACTGAGTAACATAGGCTATAATTATTTTATTAAGATATCACGCGAGCGAAGCCGCTGGTTATTTATAAAGGATGACAGGGACATGAACGCGAAAACTTATGCCATGGATTCAGTACATGAATCAGCTGTTCCATACATTTTGACCGCGTAGATATTGCACTTTTCTATGAAACAGCCGATTTAAAAAAAAAAAAACCGACAAAAGATTTCAATGCAGGGGCGTTCAGAATCATGTACTGAATCCATGGTATCAGTTTTCGCGTCGATGTGCCTATATTGATAGAAGATAAATAAATAGATAAAGTATAAATACGTCCTGCCAGCCCTGAAATAGAAATTGCTCAAGTTGTGTATGTTGTTTTGCTTCTACACAACAGTAATGAATGATTTACGTGTAATTAGATTATACCAACATGGTCTTTATTAATAAACGTTGGTAGAACGCCTTACAAGCCCTGAAATAGCACACTCTAAAGGTGTGTGTGTTTTTTCGCTTCAATTTATAACTTCCTGCTAGGTACCTACTTATTGTTATAACAATAATGTTTTCATCCATAGCCAGCAGCTTACTTAAAGACTAATGAAATTTCTTGTTTAAACATAAAGTTCTTCCCGTTTGTGAAAGAATTTTCGAAAGTGGTTCAGTAGTTTCGTAGATTACCCCGTACATACAACACTTACCTCTATAATATTAGTCAAGGCACGAACCTCTTGACTTTTCGGATTTATGTGCGTATTGTATAATTAACACTTGCTTCAAAAACGGTGAAGGAAAACATCGTGAGGAAACCGGAATGCCAGCATGAGAGATATGGGCCATGGGCGGATTTAAAACTCTGACACCAGGTTAGTCACTAACCACACGAAAAGAAGAAGAATACTATTGTAGATAATTTGTTTTTTAATGAGTTTTAATTAGGCTGATATCTAACTAGCGTAAGATATTGTTATCAAACTTTCGGGATTTACACTTTATATAATAGTAAATTTTCAAGTATAAATACCACACACCACATAAGACATACAAAAAAAGTCTAGTTGCTAACACCAATTGACGAACATACGCACAGTCAAACAATTAGCATTTATTTTGACGCACATGACTCAAAAGTTACGAATTTTTATGCAAAACGCAGAGTTGCATGCGGCCTTGAATCTTAACAAAAATAATCAATAATAACGCTTCGAACTGTGTATTTATTAGTAAGTCAGTATTCTTCACTCTTATAATAATTAGAATGACGGATGTCTTGACTGACTGACTTGACTCATATATTTTTAATTTATTTTAAAATTAAATCAAAATTTGAGTCAAAACTTCAAACAAAAAAATAACTTGAGATCACAACAACTGTCCTCTAACACTAAATTTAAAAAAAAAAAAACATGATTAAAACAGATATAAAAATACTCACACAAAAACCATGGCTATTTAAACCGATCGTAGTGAGTCAGAGCGTCCCAAATAAGATCGCGTTCGAAGTAAATAAACAATGATCGCGGGGCACAATGCGTCCGTCACGGTTGAACGATGCACACTGACTGGTGATTGGTAAGTATTGGCAACTGAATTGACAATTTTGTCAGTGCGACTACTATGTAGGGTTAAGTTTTTGATAAGGGCTTGAACAGACATAATTTACTCAAAGCATTTATTTAAATTAAACCATTTACATGTCGGAATCGGTCATTCAGAAAGATGAAGCTAGATGATGTAGCCCACTCCAAAGCGTAGCAGGTTCCTATGGAGAAGAACAGGCACGAATCTCCATGTACTGCACTCTTTGAGAACTAGACTTTAGAGAAAAAAAAAGATGGTCAAGGTTTTCTTAGGCGAAGTCGAACGTCGGCTTTTTAACCTATTACCCTTTTTGTTGGCTTTTATTGTAGACTTGCAAAAAGGAGGAGGTTCTATGTTCGTAGCGTATGTTTTTTTATGTCCACCGATTTCTCCGTCAATTTTGGACCGTTTTTTTTGTTTGTAAGGTTTTGCTTTCGAGTTCGAGGCGGTCCCGTATAAATTGTATCATCATTTCAGCCATAGGACGTCCACTGTTGAACAAAGGCCCCCCCCAATGATTTATAATAAATTGTATTAACTTTGCTTATTTTTTAGCTTCAATAATACGTACTTTTCCCACTTAGTCTATATGGATGATATAATTAGTTCCTGTCACTTATTTTCATAGCAGGTACACAACTAAAAAGTGAAAGTATAATTAAAAATATACAACCGACTTCCAAAAAAAAACTACAAAGTGAAAAAGAACTTTAATGTCTGAAGTCGGTGGCAAAAAAAACAAAGAAAATTCAAAACGAACTAACGAAATTAAAGTTATTTTTCACTTTGTAGGTACTGCTTTTTTGGATCATTTTTAGATTTAGACGAAACTAGTGTGAGACGAGTAGTTTCTGCTTACCCCCACGTGAAAAGGTGAGTTTATTTTATGTGTAGCATCTACTTTTTTTATGCGAAAAAGTATTTTTCTGCTAGAAAAAGACCTAATAGGGTAATTTCGTTCGAGGTGTTCGTGTAATCGTGTTACACGAAATGAAATGGAACGCGAAAAAAACGAGTGGATTCCCATTCAGAGTTCGTTCACATGGAGTGGACCTGGTTTTCTTTGAGAACCGTTTTTCAGTCGGTCTTCTAATCAATAATCATTCTCCAGCCCTTATCCCAATTTATTTGTGGTCGGCGCAACATATCCCTTTCTTCCACACTTCTCTATTAGTCATCTCGGTAGTCACCCTCTTTCTAGCCATATCATCTTTCACACAGTCCATCCACCGTTTCTTTGGTCTGCCCATACGCTTATAGCCATCGACATTCGTACTCAAAACTTTCCTCACGAGTTTTTCCTCTTTCCTCCGCATCACATGCCCATACCATGACAACCAATTTCCGCACCACTTTTCAGTCACCGGTGCCACTTTTAGACTTCCTCTTATGTAGGTACTTATTTCTTATATCCATTATTATTCTTGTCTGTCTTATCCTATTGCTTAATTTTAGAGATAGTAGCTACCTAACGCTATAAAAACGCTTGCAGGAATTGTGGGCGTTTAGAGACACGAATTGCAAATGCAACAAAAGCCATCCGGAGTGACAACCCCCTACCCACAACTTCCGTTTTTAGACAATAACAAGTGGTAGGTACTTCCGTGTCATCCGTGTAGGAATCTAAGCCACCACGACGCGTTACGGAAAAGCCAATCGATCATTTCGACCCCTGAGCTCGTTTCGCCATTTCTTCTCAGGGGAGAAGAGTCAGATAGGAAATGTCGACTTCATCCAGCTTATTTTTTTTTAAATATGACTTGTAAGCCCCCAGGTTCGCACGGGCGTATTTTTATCGCGGCGTTTTTTTTTTTCGCGTATTGTTTTTTTGATTCTCTGCGTAGCGGCGAGAGTTGACATGGGGGCTTACATGGGGTTCTCTACCACAGCCCTTCCGAATGCAGTCATTGCGTCTCTATTACGTCAATGCGATGTGTTTATAATGTCAATGTCAATAGAATTTCCGAAAAAAGAGGTTGCTCATCTATTGGTTCAACTCGTTGAACTATGAGTTGAACTTAGTGGTATAGGAGGTCCAAAACTTCTGTGTTGATTGTACAATATAATCCAAAATAGGCTTGGTAGTGTCGTTAATTGTAAACGACACCACTGGTAGTGCGGCCGGTAATATCCTTGCCAACAAATGTTATGTATTCTACAAAAATCGCAGTCCTCTTCTGCGTTAGAGCTTTTAAATCCTCCCTAATCTTGTACAGTTTAATAATCTCTTTGTTTTATTAATTTTCTGTCACCTTAATCCCCCCACCTGTACCTAAAGAACCTCTTGAGTAGTTCGCTCTTTCACGCGAACCCTGTGCCAGGCACTGACGGACGATTTTTTTGCCCCATCATGGTGTAATAGCGCGATACACTTTTACGAAATGTTTGGATATACGGTTTATACAACTTTATTTTCAAGCCGAAATTCAACAAACAATTAATTAAAAGCGTCGATGTAAAATATTGAAATAAGAATTAGTCTCTATTCAAAATTCAAGTCATTTATTCAAACTAGGGTGAGAATCAGCACTTTCCGTCAAAATTACATAAGACAGTCCCGCAAAACGCCCAACCTTCATGAATTCTTCCTTCCATACGTGAACACCATTATTAAATGAGATAGCTGGCTGCTGTTATTGTTTAAGAGCTAAAAGGATTACATAAAATAATCACACTGGAGGGCAGAGTGAAGGTCTTCCTGCTGCACAAATGGTGGGCATGGCGGCCATGTTCTTGGAGTAGAAATAAAAAACCGCAAGTGTTGAAGGCAATAGGCTCGCCCCCACACATGGATCTTAAAAACATAACTGGTGAAATTTGGGTGTGCTGTCACACGGCTATATAAGCTGACCTCGCATTGTACGGAAATCCTATACAATGCGAGATCAGCATAAACTGGTAATGTATAGCTTGAGTGTAGCCGTGTGTATTATGTAGGTACACCTCTGCCTAACCCTTCAAAGGAACAAACGTCATGTTATACCACGATTCATGCCATCTTCGAAAGGAGTCCATTAAGAAGAGGCCACAAAAACTGGGTCATCAGCCAGTTCCACACAAAAATATTCATAAACTTCACTGAAAACAACAAAGGTAACTCGAATGGTATTCAGGAAATAATTAAGATGCAAAAATGTTACTCTGCGACCTATTTAGGAGTAATTTCCCCCCAATTTTTGGATCAGTCATATTTGCTGTAACGACATTTATGGGAATTGTGCACGGAAGCGGATTTAAGAAAATTAAGGTTTTTATTATGAAATTCAATGTTTTCTCATAAATTGTGGTCGGCTTGTGAATGATATGAACTGAAATGGTTCATTCTGTTAATCGATTATCGGAATCACCTTTAGCCCAGGTACTCACGGGCGTGTTTTTATCGCGGCGATTTTTTTCGTACACTGGATTTTCAACTCTCGGTATTGAGCCGAGCATCAGAATCCTACAGAGACCCTAGTGTGAGTTTCTATTAACCATCTCGACTTTACGCATCGACCGCGTTCGGTGCTCCGATTGGCAGCCGGCTGGCCTTCACCAGTGAAGGGCCAATCTGAGCACAGACGCGGTCGATGCGTAAAGTCGAGATGGATAAAAGAAACTAACACTCTCAGCGTATCCAGAGCGTCAAGAAAACACGTTGTTGGATATTCAACTCTCGCCGCTACGCAGAGAATCAAAAAAACAATACGCGAAAAAAAAAAATGCCGCGATAAAAATACGCCCGTGCGAACCTGGGGGCTTACAAGTCATATTTAAAAAAAAATAAGCTGGATGAAGTCGACATTTCCTATCTGACTCTTCCCCCCTGAGAAGAAATGGCGAAACGAGCTTAGGGGTCGAAATGATCGATTGGCTTTTCCGTTACGCGTCGTGGTGGCTTAGATTCCTACACGGATGACACGGAAGTACCTACCACTTGTTATTGTCTAAAAACGGAAGTTGTGGGTAGGGGGTTGTCACTCCGGATGGCTTTTGTTGCATTTGCAATTCGTGTCTCTAAACGCCCACAATTCCTGCAAGCGTTTTTATAGCGTTAGGTAGCTACTATCTCTAAAATTAAGCAATAGGATAAGACAGACAAGAATAATAATGGATATAAGAAATGAGTACCTACATAAGAGGAAGTCTAAAAGTGGCACTGGTGACTGAAAAGTGGTGCGGAAATTGGTTGTCATGGTATGGGCATGTGATGCGGAGGAAAGAGGAAAAACTCGTGAGGAAAGTTTTGAGTACGAATGTCGATGGCTATAAGCGTAGGGGCAGACCAAAGAAACGGTGGATGGACTGTGTGAAAGATGATATGGCTAGAAAGAAGGTGACTACAGAGATAACGACTAATAGAGAAGTGTGGAAGAAAGGGATATGTTGCGCCGACCACAAATAAATTGGGATAAGGGCTGGAATGATTATTGATTATAAGACCAACTGAAAAACGGTTCTCAAAGAAAACCAGGTCCACTCCATGTGAACGAACTCTGAATGGGAATCCACTCGTTTTTTTTCGCGTTCCATTTCATTTCATGTAACACGATTACACGAACACCTCGAACGAAATTACCCTATTAGGTCTTTTTCTAGCAGAAAAATACTATTTCGCATAAAATAGTAGATGCTACACATAAAATAAACTCAACTTTTCACATGGGGGTAAGCAGAAACTACTCGTCTCACACTAGTTTCATATAAATCAATTTTTTTTTTCAAAAAAAGCACTACAAAGTGAAAAATAACTTGAATTTCGTTAGTTAGTTCCACCGACTTCAGAAATTAAAGTTATTTTTCACGTTGTAGTGTTTTTTTTGGAAGTCGGTTGTTTATTTTTAATTATAAAGTTTTATTTTTCACTTTTTAGTTGTGTACCCACATATTGTGTACCTGCTATGAAAATAAGTGACAGGAACTAATCATATCATCCATATAGTCTAAGGCCCGTATTACAGAACCTCACTCAAGACTCAAGCATTACTTAAAACTCGTTTCAACCAATGAAAAGGCTTTATACGAGTTTTAAGTAATGCTTGAGTTTTAAGTGAGGTTCTGTAATACGGGCCTTAGTGGGAAAAGTACGTATTATTGAAGCTAACTCAAAAACTACCCAAGCAAAGTTAATACAATTTATACGGGACCGCCTCGAGAGCAAAACCTTTAAAACAAAAAAAAAACGGTCAAAAATTGACGGAGAAATCGGTGGACATAATAAAAAAACATACGCTACGAACATAGAACCTCCTCCTTTTTGCAAGTCTACAAAAAGGGTAATAGGTTAAAAAGCCTACGTTTACTTCGCCTAAGAAAACCTTGACGATCTTTGTTTTCTCTAAAGTTCTAGTTCTCTTAAAAGAGTGGAGTAAATGGAGATTCGTGCCTGTTCTTCTCCATAGGAACCTACTACGCTTTGGAATGGGCTACATCATCTAGCTTCATCTTTCTGACTGACCGATTCCGACATATAAATGGTTTAATTTAAATAAAATGCTTTGAGTAAATTATGTCTGTTCAAGCCCTTATCAAAAACTTAACCCTTTTGGTTAGTTTGTGCTGTCCCACTCCTAGGCAGAAGCCGCCCTCCGCTCCTTCCATCTTTCGCGAGCCCGCGTGTCCTTCTAGTTTTGGCGGAACCTGTTCAGTTCATACCGCCATCTCCTAAGTGATCTGTCGCGTCCCCGCCTCACTGTTTCAGGGCACCAGTTCAGTGGTATCTAGGCCCACAGTTTGCATGTCCTGCCCTGTCCCATTTAATTTGGGCAGTCTTTTCGTTGTTTTGGAGCTATTCTATGGTACAAATAAAAACATAACTGGCCAAATGAGTGTGCTCCACACCTACACACCTCTGCCCTTTCGATGACTGCAGGTGTGGTGTTATGTATCATGTTTTGGCGAAGACACTACCAGCCGCACTACCAATAATGTCGTTTACAATTAACGACCTTATCAAGCCTATTTTGGATTAAATTGTACAGCCTACACAGCAAAGTTCAGAAATATAATTCTTTATTTATTACTAAGTAAATCCTGAAATAAAAGTAACAGCAGACTTCAGAAATTTAACTCTTTATTTATTACCTACTAGCTGTGCCTGCCACTTCGCGTTCATAATCGGAAAACAATAATGTGTCGTTTAGAGAAGGTGTAGATACCACAAAAGGTAGGTACACAAAAAGAAAGAAAGTGCTTTCCACCAGGCAAGATCGGAAGATTCTTCCTTTTAAATATTCCTTTTTTTTCTTTTTGAATATTTTTCTTTCTTTCTTTTTGTGTACCTACCTTTTGTGGTATCTACACCTTCTCTAAACGACACATTATTGTTTTCCGATTATGAACGCGAAGTGGCAGGCACAGCTAGTAGGTAATAAATAAAGAGTTAAATTTCTGAAGTCTGCTGTTACTTTTATTTCAGGATTTACTTATAGTAATAAATAAAGTAATAAATTACATTTCTGAACTTTGCTGTGTAGGCTGTACAATTTAATCCAAAATAGGCTTGATAAGGTCGTTAATTGTAAACGACATTATTGGTAGTGTGGCTGGTAGTGTCTTCGCCAAAACATGATACATAACACCACACCTGCAGTCATCGAAAGGGCAGAGGTGTGTAGGTGTAGACGACACACATTTGGCAAGTTATGTTTTTATTTGTACCATAGAATAGCTCCAAAACAACGAAAAGACTGCCCAATTTAAATGGGGCAGGGCAGGACATGTAAACTGTGGGCCTAGATACCACAGAACTGGTGCCCTGAAACAGTGAGGCGGGGACGCGGCAGATCACTTAGATGGCGGTATGAACTGAACAGGTTCCGCCAAAACTAGAAGGACACGCAGGCTCGCGAAAGATGGAAGGAATGGAGGGAGGCTTCTGCCCAGGAGTGGGACAGCACAAACTAACCAAATTTAAAATGAATAGAGGAAAAATCCAGACCCCAGGCTGCTAGTAAGAATTTCCCAATAAAATTGTTACGCTACCGATCCAGGTATCAAACTCGGACCACACGTTCTGCAGTCGCTAGTAAGAAGTCTATTAGGTTTGATGACTACCCTTTTTATCTTCCCACTTCCCAAAAAGGAAGAGGTTATCAATTCGGTTGTATGTTTTTTACCTCAGAATTCCGTCGTTTATTAACCGGTGGAAAATATTTTTTTTTATTTGAAAGGGTGTACTCTCAGACTGGTCCCATTTTATCAAAATCCAGTTCTGGTGATGGCATCCATGAGGAATTGAGGGAACTCCTCAAATATTACAGGAATAAATATAGCGATTTTTGTATTTTCATCGACAAATCAAGCATTTGCATTCAAAAGTATCATTTGGTGAAGTGGAACTGATGATCAAGAAGACCACAAATAGCCACCAGATCTCCTAAATGATAAGTTTTTCACGGGAGGTGATAAGATATCTCGATTAATATAATTAAACAAATCTGACGTAGCAAATAAAAAAAAATGGTTCTGATCAAACTGATCTGATGATGAAGCCGGAAGGTGGGCACCGGAACTCCGTAATAAAACAATGCATCCTAGCCGTGTTTGGGCTTCTTGTTTAGTAGAGAGTGGTGGAACCCTATACAGTATTTTTTTATCAATAACTGCTAAGCACAAGCAGCAGGCGTTGCCCCAGGTTACGGGATACACTTCCTGTCGAGCTCTCACGAAATTATGGTAAAACACGCGAAATTTTTGTTGACACTGAAAAAGTATTCGAGAACACTTTCTAAAGGGTAGTTACATTTAATGACTTTATTATGCGGTAAATTATTGGTTTATCGCTATGACTATAACATTATTTTGTGTTTATTCCAGAATCGGACCTAAAACATAGGTAGGTTAGGTACTCTGCAGTTTTATCATAAAATCTGCCTGGCCTTTTCCCAACTATGTTAGGGTCGGTTTCCAGTCTAACCGGATGCAGCTGAATACCAGTAATTTACATGGAACGACCTCCACCACCCAGTTACTGGATAACACGATACCCCTTTGTAAGACTGGTTGTCAAACATATGGGCTCCTGGCTACCCGTAACGACTGTCAAAGATCTACGAATGACAGCCGGGACCACCGGCTGAACGTGCTTTTCGAGGCACGGAGGGGTCTCGGTATGTAATGGATGGTCACCCATTCACGAACCGACCACGGCAAGCGTAGCTTAACTTTCGATCGACCCATGAGGCATAGCCACGAGCCCCTCCTGTGGTTTTATCGTAATATCGATATCATTCAAGTCAAAAAGAGTGTTGGACTTGCATACCTTTGTGCCAATAACTCATAGATTGTCACGATAAAAGCAGTCACAGCCCATAAAGGTTTAATAACCATTCCGTTAACAATAAGCGCGACCTCGACAAGTAACAAACATCAATCCGCAATACGGTAGTTACAACTTTTTACTGTAACACAGACTGTATAAAAAGGTACTTAATGGATTAAGTTTATACGATTTCCATTTATCAATTGCGTTTCGTTCGCAGTCAATTACTCCTTAGCCCATGTAGTACTCCTGCGCACGCTCGATCCATCGTAGACCTTATCCATCGCTTTCCATCAGGCGAGATCGAGTCAAGAGCTGGCCCATTCAGCAATAAAAAAAGATTTAAAAAAAGTAGTACGCACAGACGATATTTTAACGCGACGATTTTTTATCGCGCAATGGATTTTCAACTCTCGGTATTGAGCTGAGCATTGAGAATCCAACAGTGCATTCCAGCGCGCCAAAAAAATACACTGTTTGTCTTTCAACTCAGGCGCTAAGCAGGGCGTTGAAAATCCAAAATCGCCTGTGGGTACGAAGGCTAAGGAGGGTTTATTTTATGGAACTGCAGGCTAGAGGCGCGATAGTTTATTTAGGGAATATAGTGTTGATATAGAGGATAAATCCTAAGTATATTATAAATTGCGAAATTGAGTTTGTTTGTTTGTGTCTGCACTGATAGTGCTCTATTGTACTCTATTTTCTGTCAATGTTCGATACCATGTTTGGCAGGAAATAGAGATATCAACATCTTTTTAGTGAATGTTTCGCCAGTGCAAACACACAGTTACGCTTTCACGCTAAAACAGCTGAACGGATTTGGATAAAATTTGGCACCTGGGTAGACCATGACCTGGGTTAGGGAAGAGGATATTTTTCATCCCGATATTCCCACGCGATCGAGACTTATGCGGGTGAAACCGCGGGGCGCAGCAAGTAATAAAAAATATTTGAAAATACGTCTCTTTCATTTAAATCAACACATAAAGAATTTAAACTGCGCCGTTTTAAGCTTTTATTTTTAAATCAAAATGAGAATGAATTTTAACACTTTGAGGGTCACTAAACGCCCAGGGGCCTTATTATGAAGTATTAATGCCATCATTATTCCATTGCGAAAAAAGGATGGAGTGGCCTCATATAGCTCCGTCTCTCACTCACACTGGAATAATGGTGGCATTAATACGTCATAATACGGCCGCAAATTAGCGTAATAACAATAACAATATTGTATTGTGTCTCGTTCAGCATCCTTTAAGATTAAGACCTGTATGTAAACCTAGTAATGCCTTTTATATTTCAGAAAATGCGTCATATCTTGCTTACTTAAATACCTACTGACAAAAACAAAAATTTAATAATTAATTTGTGTATAGTGTATAATTAACTGGAAGCTGCATGAATGAGTGAAAAAGTCTAAAAAAATTGGTGTAGAACATTAATTTGTGTGCTTTTACTATTTATGTATGTATGTAGCTATATGTAGAATTGAAACCTATTGACTTGATTGGAATATAAAAATAATTAGGCCTGCTTGCACCATAAATCAACCAAACACTGTTCAGTGGCAGAGACAGAATTGTGTTATTTTTTTTAATTTGTTGGAGATCGACTAGATAAAGCCACTTATAGGGAACAGTGGAAGGGTGTGGGAGAGACGTTTGCCCAGCTGTGCGATATTACAGGTGGAAAGCCATAAAAAGTAAAGAACAATAAATTGTTTATGTAATAAGTGGTTTGTAGTGCAAACAGGCATAAATCTATTTAAGGGTATAAAGAAATGTGGTGGAGGTAATAAAGTGTAGTGTGAAATCCAAAAACAATACCTTACTTTTTTTTAAGTAACAGGGAATGTTAAAAAGAAATTGATTAAAGGAATGCTTTATTATTTTTAATTGTTTATGGTTTAGGTACTTTTGATTTGTTATTTTTAGATTTCATAATAGATAAATAAATATAATGGAATATGTTTAGTACAAAACTAGTTTTTTTTTAAAGGAACCTGATGTGTGGACGGCGGTTGTTGGGTACTGAGTGTACTTTGGGTATATCGCCTGGTGGCAATCTAAAACTAGGCTCACCCTCATCTTCCTGATCCATGGCTCTTTTGTAGCAGAAAACAAAATTATTCACTTACAATTACCATTTGTATTAGATAAATTTTGTCTATTAAATATGCATATATTTGGCTTCTCAAACATAAACTCAAAGATACAGGAACTCTAGAATTGTCAAGGGGTCGGTCAGTCAGAAATATGAAGCTAGTTGCCCATTCCAAAGCGTAGTAGGTACCTATAGAGAAGAATGGGCAAGGAACTCTTCTGAATTTTTTAATGAGAATGTAGGGTAATAATGTTGAAATTTATTTAATTCTCTAGGTAGTTCAGACTTAAGAATGGAAAGTTATATCAATAAAATATACACATAAATACCCATTTATTTAGTACATAATTTAAGACTAATAATAATTATTACTTGGAATACTTTTTACTATTGAGCAATGAACTGCAAGAAAAGTTTACTATATATATAGCTGTATGGGAAAAAGTTTGTACATACAATTAGTTAATTATACTTGCAGCCCCTACCGGGCACCCCCCCTAAAACTGGAGAGTGCAGATAAACTGCAGTGTAGGCAATACGACAGAATGCCGGAGGTATCACAAATTAATTAGGTAATATGCTCTAAGCAAACACTCCGGAAAAAAAACATCCACAAATCAACAACGGCGGCATTTACCCACAAATTACATTTAAGTACAGATTTTTATCTTTACTTTAACCAATGTAAATCGCAATTTTCCAAGCATAGGTTATATTTTTATATACTCACGACTTAGGCCAATAACTCTTCGCCGGTGGTATTGTTTTCTACCGAAGATTAAATTATTTGCACTAATAATTTCACATTTCTACGGTTTAGTATTTTTTTTTGTTAAAAATTAAATTACAACAAAAAATCTACAAAAATTTTGATCTCTGACTTTATTTTTATGTTTCAAAATTGACGCACGCACGCGCGTTGCCAATTTTTTAAAGATGCATTCATAAATAATCTTTTCGTAAACTTGTTGTAAATATTGTTCCGTCGCAAAAAACCGTAATCCACCAATTTGAGTTAGATTTTTAATTTTCATACTTATTTAATTTATAGGCTCAACAGCTTTGTCAATAAAACCGAAAACCCATATATTTTGGAACTTACGGCTGGGGCATAGTGCATTACCGGAATGTTTTCGTTTTAGCTTACTTTCAGGCTTTTTAAAAGCATGCCACAGCTACCTAAATATACCTATGTCTGGGACTCCGGATCCTTTGTCTGAGTTTGGTTGAGTCAACCTGCTTTCTGTCATACATTTCATTTTAGTTCTTTAGACTATGTTCATTCAGTTTCGTGTCGCATTTCAATGTTAAACAACAGCTGAGCCTGAGATGGAGCTGGCTTCGATACCAAAATATGGGTCTATTATTAGGAACATGTGGGTTTACTTTAAACCTCTGGTCCTCTGCCAAGCAAACCCCAAGGGTTATTTATATTCTGGACGCTTGTTTCATATATCTTTCCATTTTGACGTGTAGAGTGCGCGCCACGAAAGGCCGGACAATATATATTTTTTTATGCAGTGACATAGACAGACACTAGCGCCACGTCAAATGGACTTAAGTGGTGGCACGGACTCTAGTCACCTAGACTAGAATCCTTGATATCACCACATCACACTGAGGCTCAGTGTGATATCAAGGATTCTACTCTAGATGGTCTACTCGTGTTAAACTCAATAAAAACACTCTGCTTTATTTTTCTAAATTTTATTATACAATAAACTTAAAATTAATACGCAACTCATACAACAGAGGTTGATTTAAGCATAGTAGCTGAGGTTAGCCTTCTTCTTAGCCTGGACTTCCAAGATAGCGTCCATGAAGTCTTCATGAGTGACAGACGTGGCGGAGCGGCGGAGAGCGATCATACCGGCCTCCACGCACACAGCCTTGCACTGCGCGCCGTTGAAGTCGTCTGTAGAGCGGGATAACTCCTCGAAGTTCACGTCGGGACAGACGTTCATTTTTCTGAGGAAGTGAATGTATTATGTAGGTTTGTAAAGCTATTACAAAACTGGTTTGTACTCCATCAAACTAACTGCACTGCCAACAAGGATCATAGGGGGTGAATTAAAAACATTTTAGATTTAAATAATAAAGAGGCAGTTTGGATTAATGTGTATTAAACGGGGTTTTGCTGGCTTTTTTGATAAACCATGCCAATAAGTTACGGTTGGCGGCCGTCAATGTAATGGTGGCACTTCACATCGCTATTCGGTATTCGCGTTTTTTACTGTGTTTTATCCGGCTATATAGTGTAGAAATCCGAATAAATAATACACCGTCCACACATCGTCATGAATAGCGAATATACCGAACATTCAAAAATATAGGTGGACGACGGCAGCAGCGACTTATTAATACAAGTATTGTTAGGCGAACATAAAACACCGAACTCTACTGAGCAAGCCATGTGTGGACGGTAAACGAACTTATTCGGTATATTCGGAAATCTTTTGATATGTGACCAAAAACCGACAACCGGCGGATACGAGTGTTCGTGTATCTGCATATTGGACTTATTCGTGAAAAATAGGCAAATATAGGCGGATAGAGTAACTTCACATCGTCATATTTGGGCAAATAAGACTACGAACACGAATAGCTATGTGAAGTGCCACCATAACATGGCGCGTCGAAAAAGTTTGGTTTGTCTCTGGCACAGTCCGGTCGTCGAGAGAATACGTTCCTGACACCTGTCAGTTGGACTATTTCTAGTACTAATGAGGATCAAATTAGCAAAACACATATTCGTTAGTATGGAACTGACAGCTGTCAAGAACGCATACACACATACATATTTAAACTTTCTTTTTTTTCTTTCTTTGAGATATCAACAGTAATGTACCCAGGATTTTGTAATTTCTATATTTAAAAGAGTGTCCTTGGAGTTTCTTGCCCGTTCATCTCTATAGAGATCTACGTTTTGGAATGGGCAACTAGCTTCAACTCTTTGACAATTCAAAAGTAAATGTAAATGGTTTAATTGAAAAAGATGGCTTGAGTTTACTGTGTGACAGGTATCCTTGAATTAACGTTTGTAACATACCTTGAATGGATCTGCATGATGCGTGCCCTCGCCTCTTCGTTGGGGTGGGGGAATTCGATCTTCCTGTCCAGACGTCCAGAACGAAGCAGGGCAGGATCCAGAATATCCACTCTATTTGTCGCTGCAATGACCTGAAATTAAAGTCATAATTTGAAATTACTTATTTGTAGGACAATAATTGTGATTGATGTCTGACTCTTTACAGGCTTTTCTGATTATTCAAGAGTTTCGAGTTTTTGACTAACCTGTGTTTTCAAAAAACAATATAATAGAGAAATAAAACTAAAGTAATTTTAGGCAGTTGCAAAAATCACCCAAATTTAAATAAATAATGAATCGGCGTTTTTAGTATTTGTTGTTTATAATATTATAGTATATGGTACATGATATACAGAAGTTTCAAATTCCTATCTTGTTCCGTTGTTGAGATAGAGCTCGGACAAAAGTGGTCTAAAACTGACAACTTTTATGGCCCCATTTCACATTTTCAGCATTAAGACAAAAATAAATAAAAAATATTTGTTCTTTACTCAATAAGCTCTACGATGACAATGACACTCATGCCAGGGTCCGGTCAGTTCTTTTTTCAAAATCAAGTTTTTTGTATGGAGACCCCTTATTTTTTTATAATTCTTTGTTGTCATAGCGGCAATAGAAATGCATAATTTATGAAATTTTCAACTGTCTACCTATTACGGTTCATGAGATACAGCTTGCTGACAGACAGAGACAGATGGTCAGCAGAGGCTTAGTAATAGGGTTCCATTCCGCCCAACTAGGCCTAGGCAAAACCAATCTTAAATTACCTTAATATCAGCAGTGGAACTGAATCCATCAAGTTGATTGAGGAGCTCCAACATGGTACGCTGCACCTCACGGTCACCAGCCTTCTCAGAGTCGAAACGCTTAGTACCGATAGCGTCGAGTTCGTCAATGAAGATGATTGCTGGGGCCTTTTCCTTGGCTAGGGCGAAGGCGTCACGGACGAGCTTCGCACCGTCACCTGAAAGTAAAGAATGTCCACGACTCAGATATTAAAATTGAGTGTCTGACGTAAGGTTCAGTTTCGACCACTATTGGCCATAGAATCAGGTTTTAGTCATAAAGTGGCTGAATTCTTCAGCCCGATCGTAACTGACTTTCGTGAGCTGACGGTTTTGATAGAATACGAACGACTGACAATCAGAGCGACGACGTAGACTTAGTAAAATGGGGTTCTGTTTTCACCCCTTTGTAGTCTAATAAAACCCTTTTTTCCAATAGGGTATAACACCCATTTTTTAAGTGTCTCAATTAGATTCTAGTGCTAATGAACCACTAAAAAATTCACAAATTTTTTATTCAATCGTTAAGTGCCATAAAAATGCATTGAAATTTTGCATTTTCAAATTTCGCGCGTAATTTGACGAAAACGCTGGACGCAGTGGACGCCATATTGCTCTGTGTTCATGACGTCAGTTGACTGTGTAAACAAATTTATAGATTATAGGTACGCTGATAGTTGACAGTTAACACTTCTAAGTTTACATAGCCGTACGACGTAATAACATGGCGACTACTATCTAATGGTGTTATGAAACAGATTAAAAAAGCTGAAACATTTGAATTTAATTTTAAAATTTAGTTTGCTAATTTATGAACTAAAACTAACATTTTCCGACTGCTTTTTGCCCAAGCTATCTCAATAATATATTTTTAGATTTTTTCTCATATAGACTAAAACACCCTATTGCTGTTATTTTCATTTAAACTAATAACAACTTTACAGAAGTGTAAATTAAGTTCATTTCAGAATGACTCGTACATATTCAAAAAGTCATATTGTTTTTATGAAATTGTAGCAGAAACTGAACTTTATGCATCAATTTAAAAGTGGCTTTTCCAAAATACATCATATTTGTTAACATTTTTGGAAACTAAATCGCGAATGCAGTATAGTATTTGATTTGGTCTATTGACGTGAGAAGAAGGAATGGATTAGCCTGCACTAGCAATAGACAGAATTGGGTAGAAAACCGGCCAAGTGCTAGTTGGACGTGTACACGAGGATTTCCTTACCATTGTTTCATGTGTCTACCTATTACGGTTCAAGAGATACAGTTATTGTTGTTATAGTGGCAATAGAAATACACACTGAAAATTTCAATTGTCTACCTAAATCGGTTCATGAGATTATTATTATTTAATAAAAATAAATAGGAACAAAGAGTAACTAGAGTAATTTTTTCATTTATTATTGTCTACTGTACCCTAATTTCGTAACACACTATCAATCACAATGAATGATGATGAATGATGAATGATTTTGAAGGTTAATGCTAATCCATTGCTTCATGTTTTCAATTTCTCTGTTAAACAATGTGAATAATGCAATGAATGTTGTTGAACTATCAAAATGAAAGCCATTGCTACTGTGTGTTATGCATTTATTAACCCGCTGGTTATTGCTATTTTGGTTAGCAGTGTTAAGGTAGAGTATGATCACAGATGAATACAGATGAATCACTCCGCATTTTAAGTATGAAGCTACAAGTAAGTATGTAGCAGGCTCGACTTTTCGAATTCAGTGAGCATAACGTGGTCAGGAGGAACTGTAGGTAATTAGCGCTGTGCGACCTGAATTGCACTTTATTGTGTTGAAGCAATAATCGTTTTTTATTTAAATGATTTTACGCATTGAACCATGTCAATCTGTGATGCGGATAAGAAATCAATCAAACAATATGCAGTAGAATAGAATACTCTGTATTGAGTAAACCATCTAATGTCTATTTATAACCTTGTTTCCAATTGAAGTTACTTCTACCTAAACAAACATAAACTTTATATGAGTGTAAATAAAGTCTATTTTAAACTGACTAGAACTAGAAAAAAATATGAACTTGTAGCGCAAACTGAACCTTATGTAACTTATGTGTAGCCATTACAGTTGCTTTTCCTAAAACTCGTGTTTGTTTACATGTTTGGTAAATAAATTGCAAATGCAGATTACCTCTAGTTTGGTACCTACTATAGTTGATTTATTTATGATCTCCAACAAAAGACACAATACATGACACATAATAATGGAGAAGGGTGCTTACCAATGAACATTTGCACAAGTTGTGGTCCAGCCAGCTTCAAGAAGGTAGACTTGGTCTGCGCAGCGCATGCTCTTGCCAGCAAAGTCTTGCCCGTACCAGGGGGACCGTACAGCAGCACACCCTTGGGTGGATGAATGCCAAGATTCACGAATTTCTCCTTGTGTGTCATCGGGAGTACCACAGCTTCAATCAGCTCCTAGAGAACAAAATGTATGTATTAGGTATAATTTTGTAGTAATGGGGGATGGGTGGAAGTACTATTACTTCTTCTTTGAAAATTTGCTTTTCTATAAAAGCAAATTTTAATTTAATTACAATCATTAATTACCTACTATTAAAATTGAAAAAATCTATTCACCCTATTCTAATAATGATATGCATGGCTGTAGGTGATTAATAAGTATTCATTTGTAAATAAGTTGTTGGTGTGCCTATGTCATATAGGCAGGCGCTACTTGTAAAATACTGCTAGCTCTATCCGGTTAGACTGGAAGCCGACCCCACATAGTTGGGAAAAAGCTATGCAGATTGATTGTTGGTGTGCCTTATTAATAAATTAATACACATTATTTCATGTATTTTATAGAGGATGGACTAAAATGTTGAGCAGTGTACTGAAAAATACAGATGCAAAATTCGGTACATTTTGTTTACAGTTCAAGAGCAGTCTATAGTAAATCCTATGATTTGACAAGTTGGTGAATGTTTTTTTAAAGATATTAGGTGGTACCTAAACAATATGACTAAGCAAAGCATTAAAGTCAAAGCAGAAAAATATCTACAATGCCAACTAACCTGAATCTGTTTGTCCAAACCACCAATATCTGAATACTGCTCAGTTGGTCTCTCATCCACCTCCATGGCCTTGACCCTCGCGTCGTACTCCGCGGGTAAAGTTTCCAATATCAAGTACGAATCCTTATTGACACCCACTAGATCACCAGGCTTCAGCTTCTCAGCGTCAACTAAGCCAATGACTGGCAAAAAGTACGTCTGACGGGTGGAAGTCTTTATGACCGCGCATTTCCCTTTGCGCTGCGAGTCTAGGTCCACCACAGCACCGTCTTCCTCTTCTTCTTGAGGGTCAACATCCAACAATTCTATGACATTCGAAACAAGGTAAGGCAATGTTTTGTTCACTTTGATTTTCTCTGTGTTTTCCTTTATTTTGTCATTCTGGGCCTGCAGTTCATGCGAGATCCTCATAACTTCACTCTTCATGATTTTAATCTCATTGTCCAGGAGTCTAGTACGGCTGATGATTTCGTCTGTCGGCATGCGGAGAACCTCTTCACTAAGCGCTTCCTCGCCATCTTCCCAAATAGATTTGTCTTCTAATGTTGTAGCCATTTTCAGATTTTTTCTAAATAGGTTGAGAGACTCAGAAATAAATTCGAAGAGATGGAAAACAAAATCAAAATCTTGGAGTCACCAAAATGAATTGTCATTCTGTCAATTCTGGTTTAGGTAGGGAAGGGATGAGACCACAGACTACAAATTATGGGTGCAATCCGAGTTACGCTGTAATCGATTTGAGCGTGCTAACAACCGTACCAAATTAAAGTCAGCGCGATAACGATGTGTCTTGAATCGTCATAGACATGACAACATGCGCCATCTTGCGATAAGCCGACCATGCCTTTTACTTACTAATAACACCGTGAGCGCTGTCAAATATGATAGTGGTGCTGTTTTGTTTTGACTCGCATCTTATCTTTAGACTAACGTGGCATTTTCGAAATTGTGCTTCTGGCTACCGTTCGCCATCAAACCAAAGAAGAAGGAATGTGTGGTATTTATTAGTAATGTCAATTAATGCGATTTCGCATTAATTTCATCAGCATGTGAATTCTTGAGTCTTAGCATGCTAATTGCTATTTGTATGCTATTTGCTAGTATGACGATATTGATAATAATGAAATATGTGAATTTTGTTAAATTGCAAAACACAATCACGCATTCATTCAACCAATACACGACCCTAAGTACGAGCAAATAAAAAAAAAGACAATAAGATAATAATGGCTAAACATCATTCTTCGCACTACCCTGCTAATGCTAATAATTTAAATAAATTAAACAATCACAAGCATTCATTCAATATACGACCTTAAGTACGCGCAAATCGAAGATAATATAAGA
Organism: Xanthia togata; assembly: GCA_963853775.1. Classification (NCBI taxonomy): domain Eukaryota; kingdom Metazoa; phylum Arthropoda; class Insecta; order Lepidoptera; family Noctuidae; genus Xanthia; species Xanthia togata. Next base: position 3,309,810 of record OY970791.1, on the reverse strand, counting down.
TAACAATTGCTTAACCCATTCTTCGCAAGTTCGCAGAACCTGTTAATAAATTTCACTCGCTAACGAAACGAAACCGATAGATTTAGTATTCCCGACTTCCCGTGGGTGTGACGGAGAGCGCACGCTACCGCTGCGAGCGTCGTCGGCGCTCTGACGTATTATTGTGAAATGCGAAGCGATAAATTCACTTCGCAGTTCACAGAATTTCGCAACTACATTTCATTTGCTAAATGCTGCATTGCGAGCATTCGCATGCTAACTATGAATGCGAATGCTAATAATCCATCACTAGTATTTATACAAAGAAATATGTTATGCAAGTTTTGACGGTGAGCGAGTACCGTGAGCGCGTTCACGAGCGTTCCGAATTGTTGACAGCCCTCAGCTGTCATAATGGTGATATTATTAATCAGAACGCCGAATTATCGATGTCAGCGCTGTGAGCTATTATGTTCTAATTCAGAAAGCGGCCTTTTCATAGGGTAGATGAGACACAGAGTTTCAAAGAACATCACAGTTTCACAGATGAGCTTTGAGCGTGCTAACACCCGTACCAAAACAGCGTGAGAGCGACAACTATGTACCGTGAATCGTCATAGATGACGTCATGACATGTGCCATTTTGCAATAACGCTGACCATGCCTTAAATTATTGAGTTTTGAGTCGCATCATAACTAACGTGGCATTTTCGAAATTGTGCTTCTGGCTACCGTCATCACATAACCAAAGAAGAAGAAGTTTGTGGTTTATACACCAAGAAATATGTTATGCAAGTTTTAACGTTGAGCGAGCACCGTGAGCGAGTTCATTCCGAATTTCCGAATTCTACGGATTCTTAGAAGAGCGGTGACCGACCGCTCAATTAGCGTCTGCAATTTACGGTGAATGACGTCAGTCAAACGTTGATTATGAAAGTAAGTTGATGTGGTTTCCTAGAGAGCGCTGTTGACACCGTAAAGCAAACCCCACCCCCCAAATATCTATCCCTCTAGATTTGCCCTCAGTCACAAGAAATATTATCCTTATTGAGAAGTGACCTCACACACTAAGTTTCCATGACAAGTAAGTGTAGTCATTGCGTCATTGTGTCTCAGAGGTAGCAAAACGAAACAGAAACGTGCCTATCTTTTGACGCGGTAGGGCTGATCTAACAATCATCATTTTCATGACAGTCGTTATTGCGGCCGTTACCCGACAACTGTGGCCAACGCGCATATGCGTTTTTAGGACTTTTACCATGTGCTCGCGGCAGCGTATGCGCGTCCATACAATTTACATAGCTTGCTTCGAGTGCGGCGCGCCGCACCTGTGCGTTCATTGTTCATCAAAAGGCATCTCTATTGATCTCTATTGTTTCGAAAACATCGTAAAAGGGTCGGTAAGGGTGTCTACACACAAAAGTTGTTAATATTGTTCTATTCTATTCTATTCTATTTTTATTAAATGGCAAGCAAAGCCGATGTCGACTATTCTGCCAATGTCTAAAGTGCATTGGAAAAACAAGTGTGCATGAAGAAAAAAAATATAAAAATAAGAGACAAAATTAAAAGAAAAACAATAACTGAAGACACAAGTGAAATTCTGTCAAATTCTTCTGTTGATACATTTGAACACAGTGTAGATCTTGTTGGGTTAGTACGGGACTGAAACAAACAAAAAATAAAATAAATAAATATTGTAATTGTTAAAACATAAAATATACGCATACCACACACAGAATAATTTGCAGTTTTAAGTTATTGTGACGGATGAAAGTCATCAGCGCCACGAGCAGTTCTGGAGAACAATGAGTTAACAAGGAGGGAAAGTTAGTCGGAAGAGGGATTTTAAATTTAGGGAGACGGCTATAGAGATCTAGAGGTGGAACGTTGTTTGTGCACTCAAAGAAAATGTGATCCAGGGAGCCCTCCTCCAACCCACACTCGCAGAGAGAGGAGTCCCTGACCCGGATTTTTTGCAAGAACACAGGGGTACAACAAAACCCCAGGCGAATACGACAAAGGACGGATATAACTGTTTTGGAAACTTTTTTGTAACTGTAAAACCAAGGTTTTGACTTTATTATTGGTTGTACTGCATAATAAAACCTGCCCTTTTTTCTTCCAGAGTTATTCCACTGTTCCTGCCATGTCGATTGGAGCTTAGTTTGTGGGAGGCTTAGCAAGTCAAACCCCTGATGAGTATTGTGGGTGAGATCAGCTACTGTTGATGAGCAAGCGTCTTTGGCCAGAGCATCAGCGCACTCATTGCCCCTAATGCCACAATGACTAGGTATCCAAACTAACTGAACCTCTTTTTGATTGCTAGTGCAAGTTAAAAGGGACTTTTTAATTTTTAAAACAAGGGAGCTGTGCAATTTACTTTTGAAGGGGTTTTGAACTAAAGCTTGCAAACAGCTAAGAGAGTCCGTGAAAATTACGGCTTTGACGATATTGTGGTGAGACTCTATAAAAAGACAAGCTTCCAATAAAGCCACACACTCGCCTGTAAACACAGAAGACTCTTTAGGACATTTGTATTGTAAAATAATACTGGAGCTTTGGTAATAAACCGCAGCACCAGTGTTACTGAGGTCGTTAAATTTTGAAGCATCTGTAAAAAACCTTTGAAAGCCAATCCATCGTTCTCCCACCACCGCATTGAAAGCCGAATTCGCTGAAGGAGACTTTTTGGAGATTCCAATGTCAAAGAAAATTTTAGGAGTGAAACATAGTACTTCATAGGAAAAGTTAAAAAGAGGTAATCTGGGAAACTGTTCTATTGGACAAACTAAATTTTGAATTTGGCGAAATGCTTTTAAAGTTAAGGGTATTTCTTTGTTTCTCCAGAAATTTGAGCTTCTACAAATGGCATCTAGCTCGATCAATCTTGCTACAAGAGGATGAGAAGATCTAGATATTAACCTAGCCACATAACGTGAGGCCAGGTACTGCCGTCTTAGGGCTAGGGGAGGTTCAGCAAACTCAACCTGCAACGCGTTCACGGGAGAAGACTTCATACAACCAGAGATGATCCGAAGGCACTTTGACTGGATTCTATCGAGACCAGCCAAAGCACCCTTGTTGCATGGAACTAGATGGAACGTACCATAGTCTAAAACGCTACGAATTAAAGCGTTATATACCAATTTCATAGTATATGGGTGGGCACCCCACCAAACACCCGCGAGAGCTTTTAAAATTGAAATATTTTTTTCACATTTTCTAATTAATAAATTTATATGTTGTTTACCACTTAATTTTGAGTCTAGAAAAACGCCTAAAAATTTTACTTTATTAACTAACGGGATATTATGACCTAAAATGTCCAATGAGATGAAGGGGATCAGTCTTTTTCGAGAGAAAATTACTGCCGAACTTTTTGGTGCTGATAACGACAAACCGTGGCTTAAAAGCCATTGATTCAAGGAGTCCAGAGAGAGGCATAGAGATGACGCAGCGTCTACGATGGAGATATCTGACACATACAAGACTAAGTCGTCGGCATACTGGAGGATGTGACAGTTATTATTCAGGCAGGAGCCAATGTCCACTGTATATAAGTTATAAAGAAGGGGGCTCAGTACCGAGCCTTGTGGGAGACCCTTCCAAGTCTGCCTTTCATCGAAATCCTCGCCCTGGACCCTCAGAACCAAGGAGCGAGACACAAGAAGACCACAGATGCATTCGATCATCCTCACCGGGAGACTCAGCTGTTGCAGTTTTTACCTGAGTACGGGAAGAAGAACGTTGTCGTATGCAGAGGAGATATCAAGAAAAGCGGCAACAACGGATTCGTTTTTGGAGAACGATAAGCGAATATCCATAATTAAAACGCCAACACTATCCACGGTACCGAGCCCTTTCCTGAAACCAAATTGAAAGTTCGGCAGTAGATCTCTCGATTCGACTATCCATTCAAGACGATTTTTAATTAGGTGTTCCATTAGTTTGGCCAAGATAGAGGACAAAGCAATTGGTCTAAAGCCATTCGGATCATCTACATGTTTGCCTGGCTTCAATAAAGGTATAATAATCTGTGACTTCCACTGATCTGGAACCCAACCATGACTGTAACAGAAATTAATGATATCAAGGAAGTAGAGTTTAGCTTTATCTCCAGAGTGAACAATAAAAGAATATGGCACACCGTCAATACCAGGGGCTGAGTCCCGGACATATCTGAGTACCACATTCAGTTCTTCTAAAGTAAATGACACATCAAAAGGATCCTCCGAAACCGAAACATTATGGAAGGATATATTGGGACATTCAGAAGAGAGAGGAACGTATGGTGGAGCAATTTTGTCAAAAAAAAGGTCAGCTGTTTCCCTAGAGATTGGTGAAGAGACTGATGAGGAGCATCCGCGTCTAAACCTGTTGATGCTTTTCCAGACCACCGAGACTGGAGTAGAGGGAGATAAGGAGGTACAGAACCTAACCCAACCAGTACGTTTCTTCTTGCGAAGGTGACGTTTAGTTCTGGCATTAAGCCGCAAATATTTTAATAAATTTTCGGTGCTCATATCTGCATTGTAGCACTCCTCGGCCTCATCTCTATCCCTGATTGCAGAAGTGCACTCTGGATCCCACCATGGAGGTGAAGGTATTTTGCCACGAGCACTATTTTTCAGTGGAAAGCAGGCATCCGCACTGGGGGTAATAGCAGTAACAAATCCTTCGTATCAGCCTTTGGCATGGCAGTGACCAGAAGGATCTAATAAATTTGAGTTTAAATTTGGAAGAACATCAATTTTCTCCTCCACTAATGAACCAAGTTTTGACCAATCTGCTATCTAATTACGCAACACATTTTCAATAAAATTCGAGTGGAATTGATATCATTTAAACTGGAAATTGAAAAATTTGACAGCTTTCGTATTACGTAACTCTAAAATTTTTGATATCAACTGCAGTCTGGATGAGACGCTAAAGAGTGAACGATACCCGTCTAAAAAGGCTATAACTGGAATTACGTAACCATTTTGACAGCGCTGAGTTGGTTTAAAATCAACGAGTAATTTGTTTCTTCTGTCAGTTAAAATAGAAGGCAATGTACTCCTCGCATTTGATTTTCTTTGTAATATTTTTGGGATTTACTCGTATAATCTCCTCTAATTATTACGAAATTATGTAAGTGAACATCGTTTTAATAAATTGTGAATGTGTTTTTGTGTAAAACCTCAATGATAAATCAATAATAGTGATATATTCAAAAAATATCGAAGCGGTCGATAAATTAATAATATTGTGAAAATTATCCGCCCATAAGACGACCCACTGACCAAGTTCTCTTCTGTTACAACCTACTAAAGATATATATTATGATATTTCAGAAACGAGGTATTTTATTGAAAGACAAATTCGTACCTCGTACTGTATCCATTGTACTGAGCATAGAAGACAGTGGATTATGTAAGGACATCAATGAACATACCACACCACCATCTAAGGTACATAAGTAATAACAATATTATTTTATTTCTAAGTATTGAACATTGAATGTGTGTTTAGCACAATGTTTTATTTATTTAAACATACATACGTGTTATGTTGGTGACTACGAAATGCACCATCAAACATAAACTTTCATACATTTAATAAAGTCATTGAACCTAATAATTGTTGTATTCATTGAAGTGTGTGGGAGAGGCCAATTAGAATTTATTTTGTGGATGGATGTAATGGATCATGGAATATACATAATATAGAAGATTTACTTAAATTCTTTTTTTTTCAGGTGTCAGGCTCAACTTCATTATTGAGGAAAAGTATAAACTCTCATGCGCTTACAGCAAGAATTAGCAAGCAGTACATACATAATCCATGATGAATTCCACAGGAATACATTAAATTTCACAAATCCTTACAATTTTCCAATTTCTTTTTGCCCCATGTGTAAATATTTCATAAATGTGAATAAAGGCTATTGTCAGTTATTGTTTGCTTTGTTTACCATAATTTATTTCGCTCTATTTACTGAACCTAATGAAAATACATACATAATATCACTGTTTCACCGAAAAGTTGGGCAGAGGTTTGCCTGTACACACACATTTCACCAGTTATGTTTAAGTCCCATGTAATAGGGGACGAGCCTATTGCCATCAACCGGGCACTACTAAGAAATTCCAGGTGGAAAAACCCAATAACACTATGCCCAACCCAGGCATCGAACCCAGGACCTCATACTCAGCAGTAGCTCTTGCGACCCCTAGACCAACGAGACATAATTTTATTAATAAATTGTTGTGTTAATGAAAAAAAAAACTTCAATTCTTAAATATTTCAAGTTATTTTTATTTGTAGTTTACACTGTTATCATTATCAATTAACAAAATAGGAACATACATTTATATTACTGTCATTCAAGACTCAACAGTTTTCTAAAACAACAATTATATTTCAAGAACTATCTTCAGTTTCTAAGTAGCAACGCAGCAGGTGCCTTCATTCATGCTGCCTTCATGTCTTCGTAGGTGAAACTTCCCAGGAACTCTACAGTTTTAAAACAAAATCATATTATTTTCTGCTCAAATAAAGTACTTAAACATTATAGGGTTTATTTATAAACGTTACTTAAAGTTAAGTAATGATTAGCAACTGTATAACCATACATTTTTGACATTTGAACGTCATTTAATTTAAGCAATGTTTATAAATAAACCCTGTGGCAAAGTAAAGTAGGCATTGATTGGGCCCATGGCTGGACAAAAGCCATTAGCCTAGTTATTGCTGCTGTTTGTATAATTTCTTCTTTACTTAGGGCTGATTTGTCAATGTCCAGATATTTTGTAATACTAAATTATGTAAACATTAGTTAGGTATACATAAAATATAATTATGATGTAGAAAGTTCGGCCAAGGAAATAAATATTCATAATTTTATTATAAAGTAAGTTGCCTCACTTGATTCTTAACTATGTGACTAAAAGCTTACATTTTCATTCACAGCATTTTTGCCATCTAGCCATCCAACTTCTTTGTTAGGAAATTAAGAAGATTCATGTTGGGTAGTGTTCCATTCATGTATTTTCAGCTCTAGCACCGTCTGTGAAAATATTATGAATATGTTTTGTAGTTAGGTTAGTGGTTACTATAGTTTATTTCAGTATGTAGGTACTTATGTACAAAAATATCAATTAAAAATTTCAGTTAGAATGTGAGGTTGACGGACGTAGGGACTCACGTTATTCCTATTTATATTGGGTTACTTACTTGTAGTGATAATCTCGACGTATTTTTCGCTATTGAGCAAAACAGTATTGATTTAATGAGAGAATTTTCCAGTTCATCCGGCTTACACAAGCCACAAGAAAAATGTTCCAAAACTGCCTAACATAGGCCCACGTTTCGTATAGGATATTAAATTAAAATTTGTAAATTTAATACAATTTTGTGTTGTTCTCACTGTTCTCAGTGTTGCCATTTTTTTTCCCCGAGTGCTATAAAAAGAAATAAGATGAGACATTTTTTATAATCCGTTCAACCGATTTTGACTTCTATTGCGTTGGTGACATGACAAATGGCAGCTTCAGTAAACACTTGGTATTGTAACAACTTTTTTGCTTTTAATGTTCAACTGAACACGAAACGGTTTATTTAAATGTATAATCTTATTTCAAATAGAGTATAGTTTAGTCACAATTTTTTTAATTTTATTTTTCTGTTACTGACATTCGGTCGCTGTTTTGGAGGTCCATTTGAAAATTTGAGAATGAAAATAAAACAAAAGGTAAGTATTTTTTTAAACATCATCCAACTTAATCTACAATAATTAATGAAAAAGTTAGTGAAGATGTTTGAATGTTTGTTAGATCTATACATAACTTAGGCATAACGGCAGATTTTTTTTACCCCGGTAGTATTTTCCCGTGAAATATTTTTTAGAAATGACGTCGTTTTGCGATCACTACTCGGGCGGAGCCTCTGATTGGTTTCAACATATTCATCATGGTGAACAGTTTTGCCAAAACAGCGTTCGAATCTGCAGTGGTTTCGGCATTTGAAAGAAATACATCGTAAAATCACTGACACAGGTTTTAGACAAACAATAAAACATGCCATTATCTTGTTATTTTAATATTTTCTCGAGTCAGTTTTAGTAATTGATTGTATTGTTTTCTACAAATTGAATTATTACTGGTGGTTTTGTCTAGTGGTTAGTTACCACTAGACAAAACCACCAGCCACTAAAAGCAACCCGCAATTTCAAGCAATTTCTTCGCCAGTAGGGGTGTCCAAACCCCCAGGTTTAGTGGAAATCCCACTAAGTTGACAACACTGCTTTTCTACGATTTTGTCATTGGCCACAGATAAAAAAAACCGGGGAAAGGAAACGTTTTGTTACGCATTTCAATTATGGTAGTTTTTGATAGAAAGTGTTTTAAAAAATGGTTTTAAATTTTTCGGCAATCATTGTACATTTTCATCTATAAGCACTAGTAGAGCATCAGTTATAATTAAAATTAAATTAAATTAAAGCACAATAATTTGGAAATTAATCATGCCTATATGGTGGAACAAAACATATAAATTAAAGACGTATAGCCGTTTTATAAGAACAACCCTATTCAATTTCGGTCGATTGGTAAAAAATGTTTATCGTAATTCCAATTATGGCATGCGATTTAAATTGGACTTGGTTTCGATTCGGAATTGATATCAAAAATAAAATGTGTTGCGCAATTAGGCTGCTGGTTTGGACAGGTTATATTTCAAAAGTGGAGGGGAAGTTTTCTCTAAAAAAGTCTTATTAACCAAAGATATGACAATAGGATAATGGTCACTACCATGCGACAAGGTTGTACATTCCCAATGGGTTGAAGCTGCCAACTCAACCGAACAAAATGTTAGATCAACACAACTCTTTTGTTGACCGGGTGGAGATCTACGTGTTGGGCAACCATTATTCAGAATGCAGAGATCCAGATCATCCAAGATCTCAACCAAAGCTGCACCAAAGGCATCACAGCGTTCTGATCCCCACCTGTAATGGTGGCAGTTGAAGTCACCCATGACCAAAATTGGTCCATGTACATTAGATAGTAAGTTTTTTAAAATAGCAAAAAAGTCGTGATGAGGGTGAGCAATGTATATTGAAAACACTGTAATGCCTTCCACACGTCCCGCTACAATACTCATGTCACCTGTGAGCGAAGGTAAAGGGAAGGGCAAAAGAGGGACCCGATTGTTGACTAGGAGAGCCGATCCTCCATAGCCATCAGATCTGTCACATCTGAGAATATTGAAGTGTGGCATACGAAAGCTAAGACTTGGGGTGAGCCAAGTCTCAGCTATGGAACAAGCCAATGGCTTGTATTTATTTAAAATAAATATGAGGTCGTGCTTTTTATGCCACACGCTCCTCACATTCCACTGAAGGAATACTTGGCGAGACGCCATTTTTAAATTGTATGAGTAGAGAAATAAGTTGATCGGCAACGTTGGACGGTGTTTGGGAATTGGAAGAAGAAGAAGAAATAACAGTAGGTAAAAGTTGTATAAGTAGATCAATAATAGAACTGGTATTATATGAAGGCACATTATTGTAATTCAGAGCGCAGCCATTATGCTGTGAAGGTTGAGGAGAACTAACTATTTGCTGATGAGCAGCTTTGTCATAAGATGGGGAAAGAGGGGCATGGGACCTGGGTTTAAGTGTCACAGTTTTGCGATATGACTGAGAGATAGGAGTCTTGGTGGCATTGGCATAATTACGGGAAGCTGTAGGAATAATCTTGCTAGCCTCAATATAAGGAATGCATTTTTCAGCCATTACAGTCTTAATGGCTTTCTGTCTACCATGCTCGGGGCATGACCTGCTATTAGCGAAATGATTACCCGAGCAAAGCACACAGAAGGCCTCGCCCTCAGAAATGGTGCAACCATCACCAGGGTGACCATGGCCACATTTACTGCAGCGTGGTTTAGACCTGCAAACGTTCGCCACATGTCCAAATCTGCAACACTTGCGGCATTGAATTGTCGGGTATATGTACTGCTCAACAGGGAGGGATGTGTAACAGCAGTAAATCCTATTTGGTAGAACTTGTCCGTCAAACGTCAGAACGCATGTTTCGGTGGGTTTCCACTCATTAATCCCATCTTTTTGAATTTTGCGATTAATACGTCGGACTTTCAGTATTTTACCGCAGCCTGAAGGCACAGTTAAATATGTTATGGCTTCTTCTTCCGTAATATCTGAGGGAACACCGGTAACAACACCCATCCTTGTGATTTTAAAAGTAGGGATTGATGCAGAATAACTATATTTGAACAATAAATCATTAACTAAAAAAGAGTTATCATCCTGAGGGGAAGTAAATTCTACAGATACACGGTTTCTACCAACTCTGTTAACACCACCACGAACAATGTTCGCAATGTTGTTGTTGATAAGGAACTTGCCAAAATTAACGGGATGTAGGGTGGTACCAGCATTTGGTTGAGTCTACGAGAAACGTGGACAAGGTAAGGGGCCTTATCCAAAACGGAGTATTTAATACGTCCGATTTGGGTTTTTTGTTGTTTAAAGGTAGGTGTCAGGGTTTCTTCATCACTCGGACGTTTGCGTGAGATAGGCTGGGATTGTGTAACATCCATTTCCGTAACGCTACAGACAACATCTGCGAATTGAGCAAGAGGATTCGGAGAAATGGGAGTTAAGGAACTTGAAATATCTGGGGGGTCAGGATCAGGGGGTTTATTCTCATCCATCTTGGATGCTACGAGGCTTAAAAAAGGACAATCACAATACAAACCGTAACAGACACAAGAACAATACACTTAATAGTAACAAGTCCACAAAAGTATCAACAATCACTCAAAAAAAACAGCTAAAAATTCTAAACACACGTGTTATCCAAGGACACCGTGGCGAGCATTCGTTAATATTGTTACCTGCGTTATTCGGTAGTTACTTATGTAATATGACGTTTGTCAGGGTAAAATAATGTTCGTTCGTGATGAGTGAAAAGTTATAAATATGTAATAGGACCATTAGTTCGATAATCATCTATGGTAATAATAACTTCAAAGAAAACTACACATATTAAACATATTACAGCTAAACCTTTGTATTTGTAGTTATAAAAATTATGAATAGGTACTCAATTAAATGCTTCGGATTCCAATAGGAGCTAATAAAAAACTGCAGCTGTAGCTGAAAATTTTACGCGCTAACGGCTAAATAGCAAACGACAACGTACTATCTTTTTAGTTTATGGCCATTCAATAACAGGCTAAAAAAAATAACAGGTAACGCTTGATCCTTGAGGTCTACTTGAGGTTTACTTTTAGCGTATCTAGGACTGTATAAAACACGAATATTTTCACTCACACACTTGTGCCGCACTTGACGAAGTATTATATCGACGCACTAACGCGGCCAGCCGCACTTTAAAGTTAAAAAGTTCGCTAATTATTCAGCAGGTAACGCGTTAAATGCGGTCACCGCCTTTTTAACCAGAAACCCTAGCTTTAGCAGTAGCATCCACTGTATGTATAAATAGACGAGTTGAGTCTATGGTGCGTTTTTTTTTTTTTTTTAAACTCCTTCCATGTGATATTGACAATGACAACTGACAAGAATGTGTGACATTTGGCGTGACATTCATTTCGATTTTTGAATCGATGTATTTTTGAGTTGATTTATTAGCAAAAATTTCGAAACTTGGAGCTGCGATAAATTATTTGGCTAGTTTTTGTTTATTGTTGTAAAATACTTCAAAATAAGTTCAAAAATGGCCTTTTCAACGTTTCTTCGCCCGCCAGGTAACTAAACAGTTGAAGTGATTGTTTTGCTATTACATAACCGTTGCTGTTTCAAGCCTTTTCAGGCTCACAGTTCAGGCTTATAGTTAGTGCTTATTGTCACATCACAACAAACAAATACTTAAATTACACGCAGGCAATTCATAAATATTCTCTACAAGTTAGGCCAATAATAGGGCTCTAAGAGCACAAAAAAATTGCAAACAACTACAAACAATCAAATGCAATTCAAGGAACACTATTAAAAATTTTGCTGCAATTAGAATTTGCATCTACTTAGGTACAGTTGCAGACTAAAAATGTTTACCTGGCCTGCAAGAGGATAGGACTTTATTAGGAACTAGCAATGCTTCACTAGTCTCGATCCTGTGGGAATATCGGTATAAAAGTATCCTATGTTTTAATGCAGGCCATGGTTTATCCATGTGCCAAATTTCATATAAATCTGTTCAGCGGTTTTAGAGTGAAATTGAAAGCTTTGTTTGTTAAGCTTTCATGTTTATTCATTTAACAAATTCATCATCTGCCTAGCCTTTTCCCAACTATTTAAATTGCAGTTTGTGGAAGTTGGATGTTTACGCAACAAATGATGAAGCTAGCAACGCAGGCATCCCTACAGCGGCCCGCGGCTAGTATGCTGCCCATCAGTACACAGATCGTTAAGGAACTGAAAAGCACGCCAATCATTAACTCTGTAAGTTAAGTTTATTCTATGATTTGAGAATTGCTTAAATGACAATAAGCCGCGTACTAACCAAAGCGATCGTCGCGTGAACACGCGAACGTCGTTTTCGTTTGTTTCGGCGGCGAATCGGAACGCGTTATCGCGCCGACAGGTGTCGCCTTCCGGTTTTCCGAACAAGTGACACAGGCGCGGATCCAGCCTTCAAAAAAGGTTGTGGTCACAGCCACCTAAAAATCGGCCAAGTGCGAGTCGGAGTATGAACTCGCTCATGATCGATATGGTGCATTCCTACAAAGGAGATTTTTTACAAAATATATGACGCCCTGACCAAAATTTTGTACAGTGGTTTTGTTCTCTTTACACTGAACAACGACTAACTAAACTATCATTAAAATTCATAGAATTCATATCATTAAAATTTACAGAATAAACAATTTCATTTCGATAACCAACGAGTAATTATTATGTGGAATTTAACAATAAGTTATCTCTTTTAATTTAGGGAAGTGGCTTCGGACAGTTTGTAAATAAACAGATAATGTAGTAAATACATCTTATCACTGAGCAGAATAAACATGGGATAACTAATGACGATCATACAATTCTGAACTAAATATTGGACATTCCAGTTTAGGAGCGTGGGTCAGAGTTAATTATATTGGCGTGTACTAGGTGACATATAGAAAATAATTTAATATGTACTATTGTATAGAATCAAGTTTTTGAAAAACTTGATTGCATGAGTGCTTAGTGTGCTGCTGGGGAGTTTGTTGCGCCACTTCTTCTTCCCAGCTAGAGCACTAGGAGTGGTGAAGGGCGGGTGTTCTAGGGGGAATGTCTTATGTAATTTTGACGTTCGAAAAGTGCTGATTCTCAGCCTAGTTTGAATAAATGACTTTTGAATTTTGAATCTGGCCACGACCTAGTATGCACATAATTGTGACTTGCTTGACTAAGTACTTCGCTGCGTTCCGAATCACGCACGATTCATTGTTTTATTTTATTGTATTAAGGCAGTAGATATAATATCATCAGCCTGTCAACCTTAATAGACCGTGAAAGGGTGATTTCACAAGTCTATTAGGTTGTGGGCATGCCCATCGTGCCCACAACGGTGGATCTGCGCTTGAGTGACACATGAACCAGTGAACGAAAATTTTCGTTCACTGACATGAACGCGATGATCGCGTATTCGTGCGACCGTTTGCTTTGGTAAGAATTTGGGGTTAGGGTTTAAAAAGCTGCACTGGCTATTGGCGTTTGTTTGTGATTCTGTGAAGCAGCAACATACAGAAATTCAGATTCTTGATTTTGTGGTTTATAACTTTGATTTTTGCGAAAGTAATATTATAATAAGCTTGGACCCTGTATCAGATACCGGTGGGTGCTACCATGGGGTCTCAACAGAACAAATTAAAATTATTCATCAAAGTGACTAACACACGCACGCATACACCCTCACACACACACACACACACACACACCCTCACACACACACACACACTCACACACACACACACACACACACACCATTCCATATACGTATAACATAACTCTATTAACAAAAGTTTAGTTTACTCTTAGTTTATAATATTAAAGTTAACATTTCCACTCGAGCCACTAATCTTTTTATAATTTTGTTTTTATATCCTTTGGTTGTCATTGTACAAGTACTTAGAAACAGAAAATGTATTATTGTAAAAGGGCGGAGACCTGGTGTCCTGAAATACAGGCCTAGAGCCTAGTTTAGGCACCAGTCTCCCACAATATTAAAATGCTGTCTGACTCTGATACCATCTAATATGTATTTTGTAATATTGTGGTGAGAAAAAAAAAAAAAAAAAAAAAAAAAAAAAAAAAAAAAAAAAAAACATGAATATAAATCATAGATCGCAGCATAGGTAAAAAATATGAAATTAACAATCACTAAAAAGCGTTAAACGGCAGATTTTGGCTGCAGTAAAATTTGTGAAAATCTTCCTTATTTAATGATGATTTATCTATTTACATTCATAAATTACGTATTTTCAACAAAAAAGATAAATTAAACTTTCTACTTCAATTCGAATTGCAGTTGAAAGTCTATTAAAGATAAATTAAACTATTTACTTCAATTCGAATCGCAGTTGAAAGTCTATTCATTTTGTTTATAGCTATGTGCAATATTTCATCCGTAAACAAAAAAAATCTGTGACCTCCCTTTGCGTACCTCTTCAGTAGTTGTTTCGATTTTACCAGCCTATTATTTTTATAAATCCAGTAAAAAAATTACAAGTTTGTCTCATAAAGGCTGCAAATCCTAAGTCATCTTTTAAAATACGCGACATAGTTCTGGGTGCTATCTTCATCTCCCTAGATAAAACTTTTGCTTTCGGACAGGATTTCATCGAATTCTTTCCCTTACTGCTTTGACCACCTTTTTCGTACGAACACTACGTGGACGGCCAGATCTTTTTCTGTCACTAACAGAGGGGGTCTCATTGTACCTATTATATTAATACATTTGACTAATACCAAGCGTATAAAGAGTTTTAAAAAATGTATTTGGCTCCATACCAACTTTGTGTAATGCAATCACAGCGATTCGGTTCTCTTTATCACCCCACTCCATTTTAATATCGCAAAATATTGTACAAAGTATTGGCGCCAAAATTAGAAAACTCAATGAACAATCGTATAAAAATGACAGATTCCAAATTCAAATGTAATATCTTTCTTAACAGTAACAGTATTTAAGGCCAGACTAAGTATATGTATAAAGGAAAAAAATAATAAAGGAAATAATATTTTTTTTATTTTTTATTTCAGACAGTTTCAGTCCGTATTATCACAATTTTAAGAATAATATTATAAATAGCATGTTATTTTTATAACCTTTCACACCTTTACTACCTTTTGGAAGGGCGACTAGAAACAATTCTGTTTTCTTGTAAATTTTGACGCCTATTTGAAATAAATGATTTGAATTCGACTTTGCTATAGTAAATTCAGTAACATAACTAAACTAACCTACAAAATGTGGAATTTCAGGTGCGTTCATTCCGTACTTCGCCTGTGATGCAGGGCCACCCCCACGACCACTCTAAATTGTGGGTGATTGAGAAGGCAGTGGCTGTCATACTGGTACCTATGGTACCTCTGGGCCTGCTCCTCCCAAACAAGATCTTTGACGCGATCCTCGCTGTCCTCATCTGCGCGCATTCTTTCTGGTAAATATACGTTTGAATATGTATAATTTCAGCTTAATTTATCAAGTGGTGCTTAAGTGACAGTGGTGACGCGACTAGTAGAACAATTTCTATGAACTTCATGGAAATTGTTCCACTAGAATCGCGTGTCATCGTCGCGTAGCGCCTGTCTGCGGGAGCCTTAAAACTGTTCTCAAATGACTTGTATATGCTGCTCGTCGGGAAACTTAACCTTATAGCCTGTTATAAAAGTATCTGATGGAAGTGTAAACAAACCCTGTCAGTTTACCACAGAGTACGTAATGTCGCAACAGTAATTACACAATATTGTCTTTGGTCCGAGGCCTTGCCATCAACCGATGATCAACATTTCTAAACGTTTATTTGTTGGTTGAATGCGAAGCTTTTGTTTGGCTGCTTTTGTATTTGTGTATTTTTTCTTTGAATGTATTTGTTTCATATTTCTTTCTTGTTTTTTTTTCTTGTTTATATTCTTACGGAATGATTCACTAAAGAGAATCACAGGTCAACCTACCCGAAACTGTCAAATTTTCCCAATCAACTTTGAAATTTATGATTTAGTGATAAAATTGAAAATCTATTAAAGAGATATGGATTGTAGTAGGTTGATGTGTAGGCGTCTGTACCTAACGCGTTCATCTGTATTTAGAAGGTTTCATCTCACCACTTTTTCTAAGAATTATTATTTTCATAACATGATTAAATTGTAATTGAAAAAAAAAAAACGAATATTGTGGTTATTCAATGAAATACATCTTTAAGGTGAATCCGTAGTTGTAGTCCGCGAAATTCAAATTTTCTTACGTTTTTGTTCGTTATATCTTATTCAAAATAGGATGCGCGACTATATCAGATATGTATTTACAGAATTATAATTATTGGAAGCATTAATACATCTCTCTAAGTTAGATTTTGTTCCTTAGGAACAAAGGACAACATGCATTTCGTACCCAAAAATTATAGTGCCGGTCAGAAAATAATATGCCGTTTTCTTATGGGAAATAACGTCTTGAACATTTTTTACTATTACAACGAAAGCCTACAATTAACCCCCTGGCTGCTATTTGAGATTGAAAGTACCAAAAATCATATTTTTGCCGACAATATTTTGGACATTCGTCTAAAGAAGCAAACATTTATTGTCCATGGTAGAAATGGACATGAGCATTGAGCGTTACATATATAATAAGGTATGATAAGTATTAAAAATAGATTGAGGGAAATGTTTTTATTATACAATAGCAGGTAGCTAGGCCTGTTGAAAATCTGTTCTTAAGCCGAGGGGGGTTAAGAACGGATAGAGAAGCCGTTTGATTCCGTTATACAGAGCTGTAGTGATACTCTTGTTTAAAAAGGATGACAATGGCCTGCTTAAGAATGATAGGCTCATCTCACTTCTGAGCCATGTCTACAAGCTATTTTAGAGTTATCACGAACCGCCTCGCTCGCTTGTTTGTCGATTTCGAGCCTCCCGAATAAGCCGGATTCCGTAAAGGCTTTAGCACCGTAGACCACATACATACGCTGTGGCAGGTTATACAGATGACCGAAGAATATAATCTGCCTCTCTGCTTAGCGTTTGTGGACTACGAGAAAGAATTCGATCGAGACTTGGGCTGACTTCAACGGTGCTAGATTCAAAATCGGTAATCGAGGTGCTGCAGTGTCTATATGAAAACACTACTACTATGTCGGTCCGACTCCTGGACCAAACCACAAAACCTATACTTCTACAGCGAGGTGAGGTGAGGAGACAGAGCGAGACGTTATCTCTCTGAAACTGTTCACCGCTGCATTGGAGGATGTCTTCAAGGTTATGGACTGCAATTGGGTAGGCATCAACTTCAATGGAAACTACGTCCCTTACCTTCGGTTTGCCGATGATATAGTGTATGGCTGAGATAGTCTCAGTCATGACTACTATGCCGGAGGACCTCAGTACAACGCTCTATGACCTCAGTAGAGTTTCCGACAGAGAAGGTCTTATAACGAACATGATCAAAACTAAGTTCATGTCAAATTCCCATGTAACACCCTCCCTCATGAAGATTGGAGACTTCACTCGTAAGTTGTGGACGACTACGTTTACGTTCCTTGGACAAACTGTTCAGTTAGGTAGGGCCAATTTCGAGAAAGAAGTCAATCGTCGAATCCGACTCGGCTGGGCAGTGTTCGGGAACCTACGCAATATCTTCTCGTCTCACATACCGCGCAGTCATGACCAGTGCGTGTTGTTACCGGAAGACGAAGTGTTGGAAGGCCTCCCACGAGGTGGAGGTTCCTGCGTTCTTCACCAAGCCCATGACTTGGTGAACACCAACCACAGTGCCGATGTTTGGGGGAGGCCTATGAATTGAATTGATTGAATTTTATTTATTTCTCAGATGTACATTGAGATCTTACATTAAACACTGTTTCACACATACTACAATTGCTGGTGTAGAAATATTATATAATAAGCTAGGCACATGCAAATCAGAACTAGGAACATTATAAGAATATTGTATAAAATTAGGTATCTCATAATGTCGAATATATTAATCATAATGTCAAAATAAAAATAACAATGTCCAAGAATTCATAATAATTCCAAAGAACTAATGCCATTATCAAAAAGTCATCATCATCTGCCTAGCCTTTTCCCAACTATATTGGGGTCGGCTTCCAGTCTAACCGGATGCAGCTGAATACCAGTATTTTATATGGAGCGACTGCCTATCTGACCTCCACAACCCAGTAACTGGGTAATACGATACCCCTTGGTAAGACTGGTTGTCAGACTTTCGGGCTTCTGACGACCCGTAACGACTATCAAAGATCCACAAATGACAGCCGGGACCAACGGCTTAACGTGCTTTCCGAGGCACGGAGGAGTCTCGGTATGTAAAGATGGTCACCCATCCAACGGCATCATACGGCAAGCGTAGCTTAACCTGACGGATCGACCCGTGCGGCAGTTATTACTTAGCCACGAGCTCCTCACGCCATTATCAAAAAGTATGATTTAAAATGTCTAAGAGCCAATCAAACATTTTACACTTCAACTTATTAATTGGTAACATTATCAGGGCAGGTGGTAATTTATTATAAATTTTAATTGTCATACAACCGGCAGTTCTACTGTTTAATTGCAATCTCTGATCAGGTACTAGTAATTTCCCGGCATTTTTTTTGTTCAGTCTTTCTGAGACTTGTTCATTTAATATAAATAAATGAGGGTATTTTTTTACAAATAGACAAACTTAAAAAATATACAGACATGGGAGCGGGAGAATTTTTAATTCCTTAAGTAATGGCCTACAATGGTCAAAATATTCCGCTCCACTCATGGCTCTGATACTTTTTTTTTGCACTACGAATGCTCTTTCCACATCCACTGAATAACCCCATATCACTAGGCCGTAACGCAATACTGATGAAACATACCCATGATAAGCTTTTAGGACTGTTCTTTTATTGGACACTAGTCTTAACTTGCAAAAAGCCTACACAAACTTATCAAGATTACTGCATACTCTTTCTACAAGTTCATTTAAGTTCAATTTGTTGTCAATTACTATACCTACAATTAAAGCTGATGGGGTCCTGGTTGCAGAAATGCATTATTATGTCTAATTGCTGTTGGTATTACTGACAAGTTACATGTTTGAAATTGAACTATTTTAGTTTTTTCAATATTAACATGAAGATTATTGTCCCCCAGCCATTTTATCACATTAATTAATTCATTGTTAGTATCAATTTCTATGTCTGTTTTATTGGAACATTTTTATCGTCAAAGTAGTATCGTCAGCAAATTGGATACATTCATAATTTAAACATTTTTTTGAGGTCATTAATATATAATATAAATAGTGGCGGACCCAGTACACTTCCCTGTGGGACGCCTGAACCATTATTTTTAGTTCTGAGCAATATGTCATCCTAGTATCATTTTCTATCCTAGAGATAACGGTTCTCTGTTAGCGATTAGATAAATAACTTTTAAGCCAATCATGCGCTTTGCCTCTTATACCATATTTCTCTAGCTTGTAGAGTAGTCGTTCGTGTGATACAAAATCAAAAGCTTTGCTCATATCTAAGAATACCGACAAAGTAGACATTTTTTTAATTAAGAGCTTCGGTAATTAGTTTTACTAAAGAAAAACAGGCTAGAGTCGTTGAACTGTTTTTCCTAAAACCAAACTGACTCCACAATTAAATTGTATATCCAGCAGTGGAAGTCTTCCGGCTGAAAGGATGATAATGAAGACCTTAGTTAGGTTGTTTCTCATTTTATACATTAATGTAATGCTCGAACCATTTTAAGTAAAAATATGATTTTTAATAAAAAAAAAAACTTAAAATTAATGGTATGCTCTCATTGTAATAGTAAAAATGTTGAGGGTGTTATTTCCCACAAGAAAACCGTCTTCTTTTACTGGATGGCCTTTTTTTCTTTTTGTATAAAATGTTCGAAACTTGAATGATGTCCTTTCTTATGGAAAAGTTTAGGAAAAAAATCTAAGTAAGAAAAAAAATTTCTGCGGATCCACCTAATCAAATTTGAATTAAGGGTTTAAGTAATCAAATCAAGGCATTCACACGTTATCCATTACCATCAGATGCTTTTGGAACAGATCACACCTACTCCATGAAAGTAGGGTTAAGTTTGCATCTCTGCTAACTCCCGCGGAGAATACAGGCATGGATGACTTATTATAACTTACCCACAGTCCTGTACATCCTTTCCCATTCCTGTTCCTATCAATTATTTTCCCCACTCCTCAGGGGTATGGAAGCTATGGTGGTGGAGTATGTCCGTGTGCTCCTATTCGGACCCTTCATTCCTAAATTAGCGATAGCAATCATCTACTTCCTAGCCGTGAGCATGCTAGGAGGCCTGTTCTACCTAGTCTTCAATGATGTCGGCTTATGCAGAGCTTTCTGGAAGATTTGGAGGAACATGAAAAAACCCAAACATGTTAAGAAGAAGGGGGGCAAGGGGGGCAAGAAATGCTCTTAGATCAAGGTTTTTGTTTGTCGGTTGTTGGTAGTGGCTTAGAGTAATACGTAATACGCCTGTATTCCCGCAGGGATAGGCAAAAGCGCGTAGTATACACGGCTACACATCAAGCTATACATTTCCATTATAGGTTGATCTCGCAGTATTTAGGATTTTTGTACAGCTTATACTGGAAATATATTAGCTTGATGTGTAGCCGTGTGTACACACATTTCACCATTATACATAATAGGGATGACGAAAAAAAAATTTTTTTGTCCGTTAGGTAGATTATTAAAAATATTGGACACGTATTTTTCTTTTTTTACGTAATCAAAATATTACGGCGATACATTGAGTTAAAATGTGCTATGACGTCACGAGTATGTAGATTTTATACTTACTTGTGACGCAGTGACTGCCACTCCACAACTTTAATGCGTTTTATCTAAGTATTTTTTTATTAAATGGTATGATAAAGCAAAAAATACGTGTCTTGTATTTTTTTATTATTTGACTGACGGACTAAATAGTTTTTTTTTCGTAGTCCCTATTACTTCACATTTACAAGCAAGGGGGTGAGCCTATTGTCATAAACCGGGCACAAATCCAAATTCCGGGATACTACTGAGATTATAATGAGATTGGTAATGGAAAACCCAATTACACTAAACAGTGTAATTGGGTTTTCCTGGGCGCAACGACTACAGGTACTTTAGTAACACATTATAGATAGTGCAATCCACGACGACGCGCCCCACTCCTCTCCGCTCCGTACTAAATAAAGTACAGCTTACAGTACAGTAATCACGGAGTGGGGCGCGTTGTCGTGGATTGCACTATCTGTATACACTGGCGAGCAAATTAAAAAAGCTAAAAATACATCAAACCTTTCCGAAACCACGCAAGATAGCATCTTGAAGTGAAAAGAAACATTAAAGTGTATTTAATAGCGCATAAAAACACATATAAAACTGTTTTCAAGATTTTTTTACTTCATGTAGCAACTTGTGTGGTTTAGGAGATATTAGATTTTTTGGGCATCTAGTAAGTGGCTTTTTAGGGTTCCGTACTCAAAGGGTGAAACGGGACTATTACTAAGACTCCGCTGTCCGTCTGTCACCAGGCTGTATCTCAAAAATTCAAAAGTCATTTATTCAAACTAGGCTGAGAATCGGCACTTTACGAACGTCAAAATTACATAAAGACAGTCCCCCAGCACGCCCTCCCTTCACCACTTCCTAGTGCTTTAGCTGGGAAGAAGAAGTGGCGCAACAAACTCCCCAGCAGCACAGCTGTCTGTTCAGTTAGACAGTGAACCGTGATAGTTAGACAGTTGAAATTTTCAACTAAAAACTCCCATACAACAGACATGATTGTTTTGCTGTTTTTATAGATAATGGTACGGAACCCTTCGGTCCGACTCGCACTTGGCCGGTTTTTTATATTGCTCGTCAGTGTATTAACTATGGTGACACGAAGTATTAGTTTAGAAAATCTGTATTTTTTTTTGTTTTATCATGTTTAGTTATTGATACCCATCACATCTTTGAAGTTTCGCTCGCTAATTTAACTCGACCCAGTAGTACTCAGGTTTATTTAAATCCTTGTTTTCAATTGATTTTATTTCCACTTAAACAAACATCAACTTAATGTAAGTGTAAATAAAGTTTATTTTAGACTGACTAGTAGTAGGTACTGTTGAAAAAGTCATAAAAAATATGAAATTGTAGCGCAAACTGAACCATATTTTATTTTCCCTAATACTCGTGTTTGTTTAAATGTTTGGAAAATAAATTACGAACTCCGATTAGCTAGATGTGATAACTAATTGTGTGCATTTCTCTTGCAGGGGACTGGAAGCGATTGCCATAGATTACGTTCGTGCCAGTGTTGTGGGGCCCATTCTACCTAAAATTGCTCTCGCGCTTGTGTACCTAATCTCCATAGCAACCCTCGGTGGTCTGTTCTACATCATCAGCCACGACGTCGGCATCGCCAACACTATCAGACAGATCTGGGCTATCAAGGCTGACCGCCAGAAATAAATTCGGTTACTTTAGTATTGATAATATAAGTTCACTAAATAGTTTTTAATAGTATTACGGTAAAGTAACCGGCGGTTATGACACGATTTTAGAAAACGTTTCTGTAGAGCGCGGTCTCTATCACTCTTTGTGAGTCTCTTTCTAAAACTTGATGTTTAAGTGACCATGTTTCTGCCTGTATCGACTTGATAGTGTATATTACGTAGGGTTTGCACGCAATTTATTTGTTTTGGCTATTAATTAATGTCATTTTTGCTATAACTGCTCAGCAGTCAGGAAACTGCTAACAAACGCGATTTGATCATTCATTGGATTATAAAAGGTTTCTTTTGAACTTGACAAATGAATGTTTGATACTAATTATGAATTTGCAGAGTTCGTGATTGTAGGGTAGTCTGCGAAAGTTTTAACTAGGTACTTAAAAAAGCACAATATTTGGAAATTTTGTTGTTTTAACGTTTTTTTTTAATGGTTTACCGTTAATTTTGTTCTTATTAATTTGTGATTTTACGCGCGATTAACAAGTTTCTTTTTTAATTGTTTACTGTTATATTATTCTTATTAATTTGTGATTTTACGCGCCTTCTGCAGGTGGGATTTAATTTATTTTCAAAATAAATGATTGTTGAAAAATGCTTAGTTTTATTTGTGACTTAAATATATAAACATTACGTACAAACAACCACTGCAGACCCACCGTACCCCTGGTGGTACGGTGGGTCTTTTAAGGCGACGTTTTCCGGGCCTGTACGCCTTTGAAACGCTACCTCCGCCTCCCCCAAATACAGAGTAACGTATTTATTTACGATTCGCCGCCGATCATTTCACGGAAAATCCATGCCACAGCATAAAATATTTGCAGTTGTTTCGATGTCAGGTCGGTGTTGTTATTGGCTAATGCCTGTGTTGTGATAATCAATTCATTGTTATTAATTAAAGAAACAACATTTTTACCTTTTGATGTAGTGTTATGGGATAGTTCGTAGAACGTACACAGAAAAACATGAAGTTTAGGCCTCTTCTGTCATCTATGGTTTTAATAAAAATCAATATCTATGGTTAGGTTAGTGAAAAATCCCGTGTACAAACTGCACACGGTTTTTTTTTTTGTGATAGCCGAGGTAGTTATGAATAATCTGTAAAGCCCGTCACAGACTTAGCTATAATATATATTAATATACCGTACTATAATATATATTATAGCAAGCTACCACACACTGAGAAATATATATTTTGCCTTCATTAATTGATGCAATAATGTATATTACGGTATCGCTTGGTGACGTCACAGAAATATATATTATAGCTGAGTGTGCGGTCACGCGAAAATTAGTATAGAAAATATATAGTAATATGCCAAGCTATAAAAATATTAATATATATTATAGCTAAGTCTGTGACGGGCTTAAGAATCAGTTAGTATATCAGTGTTGTGCCATTAGGTATCTATTTAAATTGTATTATATGAAGGAAGGTCGCAGGAAGCCGCTGGATGCAGGTCGCTTCTAACCGGCCGATTTGGAAATCATTGGGGGAGGCCTATGTTCAGCAGTGGACGTCCTATGGTTGAAATGATGATGATGATATGAAGGAACGCAGGCGTTTAATAATTCACTTAAAATGAAAAACTTCGCAAGCAATGGGAAATTGCTACTGAAGGCTGCGCGTTTAGACCTCAGGAGGAGCTGCTTCTCACACGGATAACTCTTTCGCTTTCTCGTTAGTCCAGCCAGCCAGCGAGTCGCGTCACAAGTCCTAACTCTCTATATATTTTGGTCGCCGAGACCATAATTACAAACATAGTGTACAGTGAAGATTTATAAAATATGGCTGTTATGTTAAATTGTGGTATCTTACGACTTCCACGTGAATGAAGTTGCGGACAGAAACTAGTTTCAGATAAACATGGCTTTGCGGTAGTAAGGTGAAAGTTTAAAATTGCAATGGTTCTACTAGGTATCTCAACGGTCCCGCAAAATATAATTTTGATAGAAAATATCAAAGTCGTAATTTCGTTCGTTATGAAAGGAAATCTTGTGCAAAATTGCATGCTTCTAGACCCAGCGTAGTTTAGGTTGTGCATTGTCTGTCAGTGAATTTAAGAATTTTATCAAGTAAGTGAAGAAAAAAATGGCGAATTTCCATACAATCACCGTTATTTCTTCAGGATATTTATTAAGTTGAATGGGCTAAAAATGGCCTTACTGTTTCGCTTATACTGTGACCATATTTTTTTGTTTTGGATGTTTCCCACCGCTCATGAAGATTCGTAAATATTGACAGGTAAATGTATATGAAGTAACAATTGCCGTACTTTATTGTCAAGTGACGTACCTACTGCTACAGCTATAATTTATCGAATCTATTATTTAAGGACATCGACATTTTAGAACGACATTTTATCGTATACAGTGACTTTTTGTATTCAAAACTGAAAGTGGTTCATACTGAGCCAATACGATACAATCACGGATTCAAGAAAAATATTGTGTGGCTGGCTCAGGTATTCGAAAAATATCATTACGATTTTTATCGTGTTCTATACATTTGGTCATGTAAGTATAGCGCTTTTGTTCGAAACAGCCTTTTTTTAAATAATTTTATAATTGTTCTTGCCAGAGTGAAAGTTGTTTTAAATATTTTTTATACAACCGACAACCGGACCAATTGTATATTATATGTTTATTAATATAGGATATGATATTAGCAAAGACAGTTCGGTGGAGAGTAAATATAGTAACATGGAAGAACCTGATTAAAAAAACTTTTTCATCAACGACGATAAAAAATAAATAAGACTCGCACTTGACTATAATTTTATCGATAATAATTTATAATGTGTCTAACACTATTGTAAGATGACAATTGAACGTCATCATATCGCATAGAAATAATCACACTTTCGAAAACAATATTATGAATTAAAACTATACAGGGTGTAAGGGACAGCCCTCCGCAAACTAAGAGGGTGCATTCAGCTCCTTACTTTGAATAATTATTCCACTGGAAATGTTCTCAGGATTTTTTTTATTTTTTTTATCGGGTTTTCAGTTACTATTCCTTTATTTAAATGTAAAATTACATTCTCTGTACAAGTAGTGATAACTTTTGACCGAGTGAACCGATTTTAATGAAATAAAGACTAAATGTCATCTCCAGATACGGACTATGACTATATTTCCAATCCCATCAAATCTCTTGAAAATAGTTACACAAAAATGTCAATAATACATGTGAATTTTAAAATCATCCCCTATTTTAGCCTCTTTAGGGATCATTTTTGAAAAATGATGAAATACGTAATTCATTATTTGTTACCAACATACACCTAACTTAAGAAATAACAGGTTTTCCATACAAATTTTCATCCCCTAACTATATCCCCCTTTAGGGATCTTTTTTAAACAAAAAGTAGCCTATGTCCTTCTCCGGGATGCAATCTATCTCTCTGCCAAATTTTATTGAAATTTGTTCAGCGGTTTAGGCGTGAAAAGGGAACATACAGACAGACAGACAGAGTTACTTTCGAATTTATAATATTAGTATGGATTAGCATTTTTCTGGTGTACCTGGTACAGTCTTATAAATCCTTCTCATTTCAGCGTCAAATTCTAAGTTATTTTCCGGCGATGGAGCTGAACACAAAAAATCTAGAATTTTCATTATCTCTTTTAGGTTTTCGTTACGATCGTTGTTTTATTGTTAGATCGTAGTTAAAATACGATCGCGTGACAACACAACACGTTTGAGGGGTACCAAAATACGTTAGCCGCGTTTCATAATACGATGGACAGGCTCCAGATATGAAGAAGGAACAGGAGCCTAAGATCAAAGCTACTGCACATCATCAGAAAACATCAAGACGTAGAGTTTTTCAATAACGAAGAAAATTTCGAACCTGACCGTCGTATTATGGAACTTAGCTAACGTATTCTGGAACCCTTCAAACGTATTCATTCTCGAGTCCCACCGTCATCGTATTCTACGACCAAATGATCACAATTTAATCTCAATGATAAAGTTAAGGGACCGATGACACGTACCATAACCACACCACAACGAATAGTTTATTCACACGGACCACATTTGGCCGTCAATATGAAACGTGTGGGTGATACGACCACATCAAGGCTACGTCGCGTCGCAGTCACAACGCAACTACTAGCAAGACCACGCACTAGCGGGCGGCCACATCGCAAATACACCATTTGATTTGATTTTGTGGTTACCACAATGCAACTGCAAAATTAAAAAAAAAATCTAAATATTTTATTTCACTCATACCTACATGGGCACTTATGAAACGTCAGAAGCTAGGTGCACGGTTCCAATTGCAAGGAGCTGCAGCGATACTATTCACACGTAACCACTGCTTGCCCACATTTGGTCACTACGACGCGATGTGGTGTGGTTGTGGTACGTGTGATCGGGGTCTAAAGAGAAATTAATGGATTTTCTAGATCTTTTGGAAGAAAAAGGAACTAAGCTCCAGCTCGGTAGCCGGGAAATAAAAGAATTTGATGCTAAAATGAGAAGGATTTATAACCAAGGTACCATTATGTCCTACCCGACCGTAGGCGGCAACTGCAGGCGACGACGGCGACGTGTCGCCGCGACACGACTGCTTTCTATGAAATATCTTCCGTAGCTAGCGTTTACAGTTACCTACAGGCGAGCGACAGACGACACGTGTACCCCGACCGCAGACCAGATAGTGCCACCAACGCTCGAGCGATAACCCTTTTTCCTATCTTTTATCTACGGACTAAAATACGGGCTGCTGTCGCCTGCGGTCGGGTTCGGAATCAGGACTCCAGCGCCTGCAGCTGCCACCTGGGTACGGAATGGTACCTTAAGACTGTGCCAGGCACGCCATAAGAAGACTGATGCCAATAAGAAGCTTAAAAAAACAAATGAAGATAAATTAGACGATATTCAGTCTTATGGGTGGAGCGGAGTAGCACTTTTTGGGGTAATAACTATAGTGCCTAAATTGGTAGTTAAAAATGTATACCTACGTTCCGATTCCGCAGAAGTCCGGACGCGGCGCAACTTTATTTTAACGTACGCAAGGTTGATATTTGTTTAGCAATTAAACATACTTGTATCTATCTCTCTCTCTTTTTCTCTTTATCGTATTCATTTTGCTTTAAGCGCAGCATTTCTTTCCGTAGTTAATTGGTCTATGGGTCTGTCTTAAATTAAATAAATTAGTAGATACTGGAGACATAAAAAAAAATATATATAATATAATCACTTAAAAATAATGTGTGTGTGGACTAAGTGACCACGGTTTTTTGTAGTTAAGTATTGGAAGTTGTAAATCATTTAGTAAAAAGTTATGCGACCTAAAGTGTGGTCCCTCAGTTCTTACACCTCAGACCTTCCAAATCAGTTCTTAAGTAAAACAATAGGTAGGTACTTCAACTTATTTACAACCTAACAAAATATAAAATTACAAATGCTTTTCTATGGTCACTCAGAGATCACATTTAAATAATGGATAAATGATTAAACATAAAATAACATTACATCAAGGCTGTATTCGCTAAAGGGATGGTCAGAGGTGTATCATTCTATAGTACACCCACATTTCACCAGTTATGTCCAGGTCCCATGAAATAGGGGACGACCATAATGCCATCAACCGGGCACAAATCCAGAATCCGGGCTGCTACTGAGAAATTCCTTAAAATAAAACCCAAGGACACTTTCCCCGACCTGGGAATCGAACCCAGGAGCTCATGCTCAGCAGTAGTACTTGCAATGATTAATTATAGTATAAACTAGAAAACTGTATTGTTTGATGTTTCTTAGGAACTTTACTTCAGTATGGCAGGTTGGCAGGTGAAAGAAGGGCATTCCTACTTTATGGGAGTTTTGGAGTTTGGGAGGCATTTTCATATTTCCGAGTTGGTCCCGTATGAAAAGTGAACAACTTTCATTTTTACTAGGGGTCCAACTACTTATGAAATACTACCTACTGTTGTCAATAAAAATCATGTTACAGTCACGTTAAGACGCGCGATGTTCGCGGCAGGTCATGTTGTTGTATCATACAAAATACGCGATGGGGAGTTGCAGTCTGTGTCCAGGAGTATCAAACTCCCAGAAAATATTAAACAAAGTATGTTCAGTCCATTTATTAAAATTATTATAGCTAAACAGGCCTATACTGCGCTGATAGACACCGGAGCATCAATTTCGTGCATATCAGAGCAACTAATGTTGGAGCTGAAGCTCAATGATAATGACAATACGAAGCATTTTATGAAATCACTTTCGGGTACCTACCTACATGTTTGAAAGTCATGGGAAAAACAGAGATTAACTTTATAGTGGACTCATGCGTATTTATTTACAGTTTTGTGGTACCTAATCAAAGACATTTTGCCCATGACTTTTTCGGTGCCTACCATAACCTTAAAATAAATTCTTTACAAATTCCATTAACGGGCCGGCGGAGTATGCGTAGTTCATACAAACGTAATACCAAAATAATTTGTAAATCAAACATTGTATTTATTCCGATTGGATTACAGAATATCTAGGCTTCCAAATATATATTTTTAATGGACACTGATTTAAATTCGAGTTATGAGAAAAATAAGTTTTCTATAGAAGTTTTAAATTCCTCATATCTCGTCTTTATATCAGTGTTGTGTTAAGCGTTGTAGAAATGTTTTATAACTTTTATATCCTTTTACTCTCCAGTTGCTATATTTAAAAACCATGTGTTTACTCGGACGTCAGTCCACTGTACTTAAAATAAAAAGAAAGAAATATGTTTATTCTGCACAAACAAAACGCACACTTATAGGAAAAACACAAAATACAAAAGTACTAAACAGTTTTTAACGCTTTGCGGAACAATACAAGAGTCGATATTCTTCTTATTAAAAAAATAGTTCGAACTTTAGTCTAGATAAAGCCACCATTCATATTTCCATACAGTAATAATGCCAAATTAATCAAAACAGCGAAATATTTGACATCTATTTGCGACATTGCCCATTTTCAGAATAAAATGGGATCTAAGAAAATTTGAACTAGTTTTCTAATGAAACGGAAATAATTTTGATTATTAACACGTATTTTAGTGACAGGCGTTTAGTTTTCCGAAACCTCAGAAAAAATAAAAAACCAAGACTTAGCGCTGCGAACAATACAGTGAAGCATGCTAAAACTACAACTCCGCATACACGCTCACACGCACACATTTACAATCAAACTACACCTCACTAAATGCACACATGTTTACGAAACCGGCCTCACGTCACAGTTGACAGCGCTATGGTTTTATATTTGGTCTGAGTCCCGCAACGTGTTAATGGTTGATCTTGTCGCGTCTGCCCAGCACAGTCTTATAAATCCTTCTCATTTTAGCGTCAAACTGTATTATTTCCCGGCTAGTGAGCTGGGCTTTTTTTCCTTTTTCTTCCAAAAGATCTAAAAGATTATTGACTCTCTTTTTAGCCTTTTCATTACGGTCGTGCTCTTCGTAGGATTGTTTGGTCGTGGTTCGTCCCAGAATTCGTTCGACGGGTTCCGCAATAAGTTGACTGTGTTCCATATTTTGATGTTTAGGTTCATTTTGTTCATTACTGAAGAAGTGTACTCCTTCTTTGTTTCTGATTTTCCTCACAGTCTGCAGTACTTTGGATCTTAGGCTAGGTAGCTGAAACAATGTTTATTGTCTATGTAGATACCTAATGTGGATGGAAGATACAGATTTAGGCCGGCCACATACATCCGGAATTCCGAAACGGAGAACTACTCTGTACGTGTGTTAGATCCTTGATTTTGTATGGATTTGCTGCCTTCGAAATTACGAATCGATATTTCGAAACGGAAGTCCGAAACGAAATTCCGTATGTAGTGGCCGGCCTTAAACATCAAATTGGACACATATGTACAGTTACGAGCATATATATTACTATAGACAGTTCAGCAATAATATCTGATTTCATGATTGATTCTTAATTTATACCTTCTTAATAAAAATCTGTAATTCACTCACTGCCAGACAACGCAACGCTTAAGCTGACGCTAACCCTACGCTGGGTCTGAAACCATGAAGTTTTGCACAAGAGTTCGATGTAACAAAAGTGAGCACTATGGAGTGATTTTTATAAATTCATTCTTCTGGAATTTTGTCATTTTTGTCGATAGGAAATCCAATCGGGCACAAGGCATGTTTAAAAAAAAGAGATAATTACCCCATAAATCTTTTCATCAGCCAAGCTAAAATTATCTTTTGGTTTAGCAGTCTGTACCGAACTGGTGTTGCCCTTGCCAGATCTGTAATAATAAATTATGCTAATTTAAAATCTCCAAAAAATACAAGGCACATTTTCACTTATCAATTCCTTTGTTCTCTAAGGCTGCGCTGGCGTTCAGTTATTAGAGGTCAGCTTCGTTGGTCTTAGTGGTTAAATACGGCTGAGGATCATATTGTTGTCCCGGCCCCGGGTAGGTTCTGTCACGATGTTGTAGTAGTAGCCCAGGGCGGTGTTACACCCTCGTGCGTCGGAGAGCGAGTAATAAATAGGTCCTGCCGCTGATCTCTCCGGTCATATCGGATTGCCGTCCCATCGGACTATGAGTGTTGGGGAAGAAAGAGTGCACCTGTGTTTGTATACTATTATAAATCTCCCTAGCTAGCGTACTTCGCTAGTCTCATGAGATTGGGCGCCGTATTTCAAAACGACAAATTAGGTACACGGTACAATACACGATTACTGACAAATGCGTGCTTTGATAGGATAGTTCCACACAAATCTGTGTGCTTCTTTCCAAAAAAGAACATTTTAGACAGTAATCTACATGGTCCTCACATGATCTGGCCAAGATTATGACTGGATTTTGAGAGAGATTGTGCCCTATCATATCGGTGTTTTTTCTCGGAGTAGTCGGATAGGCAACACAGGCCTCATCTCGTTTTTAGGGTTCCGTAGTCAACTAGGAACCCTAATAGTTTCGCCATGTCTGTCTGTCCGTCCGTCCTCGCTTAATCTCTGTGACCGTTAGCACTAGAAAGCTGAAATTTGGTACAAATATGTATATCAATCACGCCGACAAAGTGGTAAAATAAAAATTGAAAAAAAATGTTTTATTAGGGTAGCCCCGCTATTTGTGTAAAGTAGGAAGTGATTTTTTTAATTTCAACCCTAACGTGTGATATATTTTTGGAAAGGTATTTAAAAATGAATGGGTTTACTAAAATCATTTTTTGATAATTTCAATAATTTCGGAAATAATCGCTCCAAAAGTAAAAAACAATGTTTCCCCCCCCCCCTCTAACTTTTGAACCATAAGTTTAGAAAATATATAAAAAATCTGAAAAGTAGAACTTGGACTTTCTAGGAAAATCATTTTGAACTTGATGGAAACAACAGTGTTTGTACAAAAAAGACAAAAAGTTGTACAAAATAATTTCTGGACTAAGTTTGTAGTATAATCGTATATGCAAGCATTTTTTTTAACTTCGTTTACATATTTTATTATCCTGAACGTATCTTTTTTCAAACAAAAAAAGAATTATTAAAATCGGTTCTCGCAATCCAAAATTACCACCAAAAACTTCTGGCACGTCTATGTATTAATTAGTAACCCAATTCCTCGAGAGATGGCGCTGTAGGTACTTATTACATTGGGTCGGGTATTATCGAATTGTTCGGTTGGTCTCTCCTTGGCATTGGCGGTATCTACGGAACCCTACACTGAGCGTGGCCCGACAAGCTCTTGGCCGGTTTTTAAAATATGTCGTGACGTGTTAAAGTGTTTGTATAAACCTACTCACAGAAATAAAATCATTTATCATTTACCTGCGGTAATATCCTCGACCCGATTTACGAGCGAATTTCTTAGGTGCATTTTGAATGGTGAATATTGGCAGCATTACAATCTTTGGTTCGCAGTTTCCCCCACCGTTGCAAGTTGGTACTGGAGTCGCAACAACCATCCCGTGGTTTAGGATTGGCGTTGTAGCTTCTAGGGTTTGCTCCGTTTTCAAATTCAACAGCTGGATTTTCGAAACCTCCTGTTGCTTCTCCGTCGCTACAATACGCAATAAAAACAGTCTAGCGCGATTTTGATTCACTCACAAAGGGCCTCGTATTCATAGGGGACAAATTACCGCTATACCTACGTGTCGCTCTCGACAGAGATGTCGGTCGATGTCGAACAACGTTGCTAGAAACCTTTTTAACGTTTTTGATGTCACCAGACATATCGAGCGACGTCGGCCGACATCTTTACCGACATTACGTTTAAATTTGTATTGATGCACAAGCGCTCTTACGCACTGCATCCGATTCGAATAACATAACATAACATTACGCCTGATTTCTGCAAAGGGTAAAGCAGATCCGGATGTATGCAAAAAAAAAAAATAGAATTTAAAAATAAGTTTTTTTTAAATATTAGCACTAAGTAATTCTTTAATAATAATATTAAGAAAAAAAAACTAGAAACAATGTAGGTACACACCACACTACACACGCTGTCAACGTGGAAAGACAAGTGAGAAAAGTACGCGTGTACAGTGTTTATTTTACGTATCAATAAAAAAAAAGTGAATATTTTTGGAAGTGTATAGAGTGCCGCTAGCGGGATAAAGTGCCGCTATTTGCGGCATAATAGTGGCACTGCCTCGGCCCTCGGCGTATTAATATCAACAATATAAAAACATCAAGTGACAATGACAATGCAATGCTTACGACAACTAGCCGAGGCAGCGCCACAATATGCCACTAGCGGCACTTTATCCGATAGAGATATAGTGCCGCTGACTGCTGCTAGTGGCAATCTATACACCGCCATTTTTTTGTTGCATGTATGGACGCTATACTATTGCGGGTTAACGGGAACCGCAATAGTATATGGCTTCTTTAGTTAACATACTGCATAATCACACTTCGTCAGTGCGATTTTAAACTAAAACTTATCTATGTAACTATTAAGCATTGTGCCATACCATCATATATTTCGCGCATAACACTTATATATTTTTCATAATTATCATAATACGCAGGTGTGGAAGTGGCTGTAAATGAAAACAACATTATATTAAAACCGGGCTAATGGGTTGTTCTATAAGTTAGGGTAAACTATTTTTTTTTGTAACAATATACTGCGTGTAAAAATACCCTGTCTGCTCCGTGAGGGTGTTGTTAAGAATCATACTGAGTCTATATTTGGGGTAAAGTTCTGAAAAAAAAAAAAAATATAATCACTGCGTTTTTTTTCAATGGGGAATTTTACCGGATTATGGGGCGCGGGCGGCCGTCGATTAGCGGGAGTCATAACTTATGACCTCTGTAGAAATTTTGCTAATTTATAATGAAATTGGGGTAATTTTGGTACTAAAAACGTGTAATGCGGTACCTATGCACCCAGTTTTGGAGCGGACAGGGTTTTTGTTACATGCTGTATATTACGTAGGTAAGTACGGTTGTAAACGATATCCGGCTGTCGAATGACCAAAATGTAAACGACCAGCTTATGTCGTTTGAAGGGGGCGGTTTGTTGTAAGGTTTGGCACAGTAGAAAAACCACAAGCAGCTAATGTAATAGATCCACGTATATTGCACATAAAACACACACACAATATATTTAAAATACACAACAGTAATACAGACAAAGGTTAGAGCTAGATGTAATCCGAATTTAATTGAATTTATTTAGCACGAATTTATACCTCAAGTAGCGAGATGTTTGTAGGAACGAAGTTAAAGCTCAACTGACTAAGAATCTGAGACTTTCTAAGAGAGTACTAGGCAACTAGTACTAGGCAACTACAATTGTAAAATCAGACCCGATACCTTAAGTAGATTTTTACTATAGGGCAAGTAGCGGGTACCATTTGTGCAAACACAATAATTTGCTCCTATACATCAGGGCAGTTCGCTATTCAGGGACGCGACAGAGGGTCGGGGTATAGCTGGGTATTTCCCATTTTGCTATGACGAGGGTGTTTACACGAATGAGGGAGGCAGGGTTGCGCAGGTGCAAGTTATGACATGATAATTACTTCTAGAACAATGGATTACGTAATTATAAACACAGATAGGTATTCTCATTGTTTTAAATAGGTATTCAGGTGGGAAATAGTCTAGTCAGTGTTGTAGTCATAATCAAAACATTGTATTATGACTGACAACGGAGTTATATACCTTTTATTACATAAGGACAGGTAAACAAGAGAAAATAAGGTATTTTTAGTTACCTGTAGACACGGACAAATGTCTAACACATCTTTTAGTTAAGTCGGTGTCTATAGGTACATTGGTTATTGCTAGAGACCTGATTTTGTGTCAGGAATCTTTGATTTTAATAGACTTTCTTGTTCTAACTTGTCGGATCATTTATTCGAAACATTCTATATTAGTTGACATGTTAGAACTGGGCCAAAACTTTCCAGATTTGATGCTACCTACTGGACTTCATGTCCCGACTTGATTAATATCCACACATGATTCGACTTGATACTATTTTAACATGTGCAGATGTACTTACTAACAATAATCAGTTTATTAGGTAGGTATTTAGTGTGCTTCCTTAACAACGGTACCTAAAGGATATATTTATAACACAGGGCGATTTGTTACAGAACCCTAAACTTTCCGATGACCAAGAATCAAGAAATTTGGCAAGAAGCAAGATCTCACAGCGTCACAGCACAAGTTAAGAAAATGTCCGAAAATCGTTAATTTGTAGTTGTATCACGTAAAAAAAAAAATTGCGATGGTACCTACATGCAGTTGTAGAATAGACAGAGACGTATATCGATGTATGGAAGCTGCACATGTTTTTCAACTTGCACTAGGAAGTGGTGAAGGGTGGGCGTTTTGGGGGACTGTCTTAGTGTCTTATGTAATTTTGACGTTCGAAAAATGCTGTTCTCAGCCTAGTTTGAATAAAAGACTTGAATTTTGAACTTGTTCTTGGGATAAATTCATCTCAACTACGAAACGCTTCATTGTTCGTGGTCCGACACGCAGTTGGCTGGTTTTTTGTTGTAATTAATCGTTGTTGTTTTATTGTAGGTTTTGAACTTACTTGGCAAACTCATATTTTTTGTTGTACTCATTGTTGTTTGTTGTTTTTTTCTAAGCTTTGTGCTAGGGCTAGGAACACAAAGACAGTCTTTGGTTTCTCTGTACTTCGGAGGACAGCCGCATCTGGTCCACCCGGTGCCTTTGGCCGGTGCTGTGGTGTTATAGATGGGTGTACCTGCCCTTGAATAATGTGACATGTAGCATATAATATGTCCGGACTGGAAAAGAAGATAATTCATTGTTTTTTATACAACGTTATACGAGGGAAATGCTTTAAGAGAGTGTAGTACAGACGCCAGCACATCAACCTATCCGAAACTGTAAAATTTTCCCAATAAACTTTGAACCTTATGCTTTAGTGATAAAGTTGAAAATCTATGAAAAAAATATTACAGATTGTAGTAGTTTGATGTGCTGGCGTCTGTACCTAGTCATGAAAATTAACATTTTGAGACAAAATACGAAACATGAAAAATCTAACCAAAATATTTTATCTGAGCCGAGGAGCTCGTGTCTAAGTAATAATAGCCGCACGGGTCGATCCATCAGGTTAAGCTACGCTTGCCGGGGTTGGTCCGTGGATGGGTGGACCATCTTTACAGACCGAGACTCCTGCGTACCTCGGAAAGTATGTTTAGCCGTTGGTCCCGCCTGTCATTCGTGGATCTTTGACAGTCGTTACGGGTCGTCAGAAGCCCGAAAGTCTGACAACCAGTCTTACCAAGGGGTATCGTGTTACCCAGTAACTGGGTTGTGGAGGTCAAATAGGCAGTCGCTCCATGTAAAATACTGGTATTCAGTTGCATCCTGTTAGACAGTAAGCCGACCCCAATATAGTTGGGAAAAGGGTAGGCAGATTGATTGATCGTCTTCGTTCTTCGCATGTGGGTAGGCAGAAACTACAGAATGCCACCTGCTACGATCCTTACATACTCCTTTTGCCTCGTTTACATTCGGACATCGTTCATTTACAATGTTTTCACATGACAGTGTTAATAGGTTTGGGAGGACAGTGTAGGCCTGTCAGGAAGTACCAAAACCCTACAAAATGCAATACTTACTTACGCGATCAAAATGTATGTGACAGGTTTTTTTTTGCATATTTCTGGGTTGGTCCCATATTAACGGTTGGCTTGTTTGCCATCCAAGAACAATAAAAAATACTAGGTAACCATACCTACAGGTCAACGAAATGAAGCCGTAGGCATGAATACAGATGGTTAAAGCTTCGTTCAGACTAGCGCGACGCGACACCGGCTTTTGTTATACATGAAGTTTTCTTAGAAATTGTATTGTTTGAGTCGCATCGCGCCGTCGCGTCGCACTGGTCTGCACGAGCCTTAACGCCCCATTTTACATATGAAGCGACAGTAGGTACGCGGCAGGCTCGAGTTGTCGAAACGTAGTCAAAAGCTATAAGAATTGTGTATTGAATTGTGTCGTGCACTCCGGCGTGACGCGACTTTAATAAAACAATTTCTAAGAAAACTTCACGTATAACACAGTCTGCACGAGCCTTTACGCGATAGAGAGAGAGGCAACTTGTCGGTGAATATAACTGTAGGGAATTAGCGCTGTGCGACCTGAATTGCACTAAGTGATTTTTTATTTACTTAAATGATTTCGCGGAGTGAACCATCTGAAGGTGTAGGTATAGGTAAAAGTCGGTACTCACGAATTGTATGTTGTCAAAAACCTCAATTGGAAAGGGTCTTATTTCATGTTCATAAACTCCGATCGCGCACCCGACGTGAGAGACGTTACCCACCACCATCTTGGTGTAAAATTGAGATTCTCTTCTGGTTATGTAAGTAAGAATGAACATTGAAAAAATATAATGAAATTCAACTCAAAATAACCATTACCTGAAGCCTTGACACAGTCAGAAGGCATCACGGCATACCCGGTAGAAGATAGCGGGACGAGCTGGACAAAACAAACGACCGGTGGTTAATTTGATAAACGATTGATTTCCCTGACTGTACCAACTCTATTGTATCTTCTTTTCGTTTGGTTAGTGACTAACCTGGTGTCAGAGTTTTAAAGCCGCCCACGGGCCTCTGACTTGGCTTCACATGCCGTCGAGAAATAACTTTCATGCTGGTTTCCTCACAATGTTTTCCTTCACCGTTTTTGAAGCACTTGAATCCGAAAAGTCAGAGGTTCGTGTCTTGGCAGTCCGACGGTCTCACCACTAGGCTATCACTGAGCTGCTTTGCATGGCGGCTACAGCTGTATTAGCTGGGTTGTTGTTGATTGTTTTTTTTTTTTTTTTGATAAACGTTGCCCCACTTTTGTAATTTCTCCTGTATTGTGGGTGCGTTCACATACATTTAAACTCATATACACAAACAGCCAGACCCGGAACAACTATATTGTAGGTCACACAAATATTTGTTCCGTGCGGGGATCGAACCCGCGACACGCAGCGCAGCGGTCAATCGCTTAACCACTGCGCCAACCGTGCGTTTGATACTATAAACTTCAACTCAGCCTATTGCAGTCCACATAGGCCTCTCCCAGGCTGCGGCACAACATCCTGTACTCCACCTTCTGTTCCAGCCACCTTTTTAATGTCGTCGTCGGTCCATCTAGCCGGGGGGCCTCCCACACTACGCTTGCCGATACGCGCTCTCCTCTCTAAGACTCGTCTGCTCCTTCGACAAACATGGCCAGCCCACTGCCACATCAGCTTGCTCACTCGACAAGCTATGTCGGTAGCTCCGGTCCAGAGCATACTAAATATCAAATTTACTTACCCTTTTAAATCTGGGGAACGGAATATTTCATCCCGGGTGATAGGTGCAGCGGCTTCCCAACTTGAAAATATGTTGTCAATTATTGCTGCAGCACTACTGGTCGTGTTGGCAAACGTATATGCCATCAAAGTATCCGAGAAGTTTTCTGAAAAAAAAAAGATATTTCACAGAAATTGTCCTTCATTAATTTATAAAAGAAATAAAGAAAGAAATACGTTTACTTGCGGTAAACATGACACAAAGAAAGAACACGAAAAGGACAAGTTGGAGGAAAATATGCGTCACATCCCTCAAAACGGCAGTCGCTCAGCATAATGCTGCGACGAACGAGCAAGCTCAGAAGAGGCTTGTTCACTTTGCTAGGACTAACTATTGTGTTTATTTTATTTTAGTGTACGGTGAAACGATACACTCTACGACTAAGCATTAATACCAATTAGGTAGGTAAGCAATTAGTACTCGATTAGGGGTCATCGCGTGTGCTCCCTCGCTTCTTTATATTATAGCATTTGGTCCGTTAAATACCTACATTTATTTTTACCTTACATCGCAGCAGTATCATTGACTATCTTTCAATCTTCTACATTTAGTCTTTTTTTGTTATTTCTTTATAAGCTGCACCGGTTGACGTCATCACGTCAACGCCGGTTGTCGCTGAAAACCAGCGCTGGGGCTCTGTCTCGCATTGGGTAGCAGCATAATGCTGAGCGATGGCCGTTTTGCGTGGATGTGACGCATATTTTCCCCCAAATTGTTATTTTCGTGTTTATTGTTTTTCTTTGCTTGCGTCCTATGTACCGCAAATAAAGGTATTTGCTTTCTTTCTTTATTGCTATAAAAGGTGATAAAGCATTTACGAGGGCGACGATGCGTAACCATACAAGTGAAAAAAAAAAAAAACGGTCGAGATAACTTACTAGTAGTAGCGCAAGTGTTTCTGTGCTTTGCCAAACACTGATATATCATAATTTGTGCGAAAGCCGCCAACTCGTTGTCCCAGAACTGTAATGATTGCATTACTTCGTTCATGATTTATATTTGTTTAAGTAATGACTCATCATTACTATAAAAACAAAAAAACATGAAGTCAGTCATTGTACTTAGGTAATTATTTTGACACTAGCTTTTGCCTGCCTGGATGTCGGGAAAATATCCCACAGGAACGTGCTACCGGGATTAAAAGTACCCCAAGAGATAATCCAGGTTGTAAACTATATGTGTGCCGAATTTCATCCGAATCCGTTTAGCCGTTTTTGCGCCAATCCGGAACATACGTCCAGACAAACAGGCAAACGGACAGAAATTCTAAAAACTATATTTTCGGCATCAGACAGTAGCACTTTCCTCCCATTTTCCTGCAATACCTAAATCTGTGGGAGTGATTTCGTGAAAAGCGACAGAAGTGTGTTTCATTTAAGCTGTGAACAAATTATCGGACGCGTCCGTAAGCCATGGCATAGCATTAGCAGTATGCTAAGCGATGGCCGTTTTGCGTGGATGTGACGCATATTTTCCTCCAAATTGTTATTTTCATGTTTGTTTTTTTTCTTTGCTTGTGTCATATTTTACCGCAAATAAACGTATTTATGGCTGACAGTCGCAGTTTATTTATATCTGGATATTCAATGATATTAGAAGTAAAAAGACGTAGATAGGTTACCTACCTAACATTCTATCTTCAAAAACGGCACTATGTCACACTATTATATGACACGTGGAAGTAGGATGGCATGTCGTAATTATCGGGCGCGAAAAAGAGACAAAACGAAGAAAATGTGGCTAATTAGCCAACTTTTGACGTGCCACTTGCGGAACGTTTATAACCATAGATATATGAAAGAAGTTTGTTATATTCTGTTTTTTATATTTCTATGTTTATAACCTATCTCATAGACTACTGAAATAGATTAATATCATCGTAATAGAAAGTATTTATTGACGTAGCAAATAAAACAAAGTGTCAATCACACAACCATAGAGCCTGGTATATAACATTCGTCCACATCCTATTAAGCTACGACATCTCCTCGATAAGTCGTCGTGGCTTTGTGGTGGTGCGCCCACTGCGCCTTGTTGGTGCTCCCTGCAAGACAGCCGTGGCCAGTGGGAGGCCAGGTGTCTCAGCGCTGGCTTGTCGTGGGGTGCCCGCTTGATTATGTGTGCCTGATGAACTTGGAACGATGTGCTCCATCACATATGGATTTATATCACGCGAGTCTTGAGTAGCCTGGCAGGAGGACCAAATTGATGGTTGGGTTAGTTGAGGCGTTGGGTGAGGTGATCGCTGTCTGATAGGTGTGGAAAAAGTTAGTAAATGAGGCGTAGGTGTGGATGGAGGCAATGGGCGAGAATGAGATGTGGACGGAGGTGTTAGTGGGTGTCCAACAGGTGTTGACGAAGGTAATGGAGGAAGATCAGTAACAACTGGACTGATTGGGTCTGCTAAGCGGGAACGCACATGATCGGCATGATATCTCCTCTCTACACCGTCTGAAGTGTTCACAGCGTAAGAATATCTGTGCGTACGCCTTGATATTGTAGCAGGTACCCATCGGGATCCGTCTCGGGTGCAAACAAATACGCTGTCACCTGATTTAAAAGATGGGGTTAGTTTCTCAGACTCAATGTTTGCCTGTATCTGTTTGTGTTGCAGAGTTCTTTTAGGGTTAGGCCGCGCGTTGTCCAGAGCACAAT
This sequence comes from Xanthia togata, assembly GCA_963853775.1. Taxonomy (NCBI): domain Eukaryota; kingdom Metazoa; phylum Arthropoda; class Insecta; order Lepidoptera; family Noctuidae; genus Xanthia; species Xanthia togata. The sequence goes on along the minus strand of OY970791.1, from coordinate 3,268,616 downwards.
GCAACCGACGCCCAAACAAAATTTCACCTGGGCTCTTACCGGTGGCACTATGAGGTGTTATACGGTAGGAAAATAGGAAGTTTTCTAGCCTCCTTCTCAGGGTCATGCCATCACTCGCACTGGATGACATTCTAGTTTTGAAAGTACGAACCAGGCGTTCTGCCAAGCCATTAGTCCTCGGGTGATATGGAGATGACTTAATATGTACAATACCCTTATCTCTGCAATAATTTTGGAATTCCCGGGAGGTAAACTGTGTCCCGTTATCCGACACTAAGAATTGTGGAAAACCAAACGTTGTAAATATAGAGTCTAACTCTTCACACAGTTTGTTTGTAGTTATTTGGTTCATGGGCTTGATCTCAATCCATTTTGAGAGTGCATCTGCTAGAACAAACCAGTATTTTCCTTCAAATGGTCCCGCAAAATCGACATGAAGTCTTTCCCATGGGTTGTCAGGAACGGACCAGGAGTACACAGGTAATTCAGGGTTATTTGGCCGGTTTTCTTGGCATTTACGACAGCATTTGATGTACTCTTCAATATCATCGTCGATCGATGGCCACCATACGTAAAAACGTGCGAGTGCTTTCATTGCACAAGTTCCTGGGTGTCCTGTGTGCAGGTATTTCAATGTAAACTTCCTTAGCGTATTCGGAATGACTATTCGACCCTGCCACATCAAAATCTTATTCTCGATGGACAATTCGGTGCGTTTCCGAGCATAAGGTTTTAAGATGTCTGAATATGAATTTTCCCGCCAACCTGTCTTAATGTTTTCCGATATTTGTTTGAAAATAGGATCATTCCTTGACGCATCTCTTATTATTTCTTCTGTCAACGCTATATCTGAAACACTGTTATGTTTTAGTTGAGCTATTATTCTATGTACTGTCAATTCTACACGGGACGGTCCCTCATCAGGATTGGGCATCCTGGAAAGGTAATCAGCTATAAAATTAAGTTGTCCTTTTGTGAAGACGATGTCATAGTCATAGCTACCAATGATCAAAGCCCAACGTATTAAGCGATTATTAACAAGCTTCGGTAAATTTCGCTGTGGGCCTAATACGTGAATCAAGGGTTTATGATCAGTGACGAGTGTGAATTTTGTGCCACGTAAGTATTGATCAAACTTTTGGATGCCGAAAAATATGGCTAATGCTTCTCGATCAATAACTGAATATTTAGTTTCCGCTGATCTCAGCTTCCTTGACGCAAAAACGATAGGTTGAATTTGCTCATTCGCTTTATGAAATAATACGGCACCCACACCCTTTTCCGAGGCATCACACGCTAAAAACAACGGACGCTTCTCATCAAAGGCCACAAGTGGTTTTGATTCACAAATCAACATTTTAGTATTTTCAAATGCTGTATTTTCTTTATCTGTCCATTGCCACTTTTGGCGCACGCCAGTTAGTGCATGCAGATCCTGTGCAGGTGAGGTATGAATTTCTCGTAGAAATTTACGAGGCCAAGGAATGACCGTAGTTCTTGAGCGTTAGTAGGCTGCGTCGCTTTTGTTATTGCTTCAATCTTCGATCTAGTTGGTCGTATTCCTTCCTTGCTGATTGTGTGTCCCAGGTACTCGATATCTGTTTGGAAGAATGAGCATTTTGTTAAATTGACTTTTAAGCCAGCCCTTTGTAATTTGTCAAACACAGTACACAGTGTTTCGAGATGTTCAGCGTCATCCTTCCCTGTTAAGGCGATATCATCGAAGTAAATCGCTACGTTTGGTATACCACCGAGTAGTTCATCAAGGTAGTGTTGAAAAATCGAGGGTGCTGTGGATATTCCAAAAGGCATTCTATTGTATTGGTAATATCCTTTGTGAGTGGATATTGTCAGGTACTTTTTCGACTCTGGAGCGATCTCAAATTGCAAGTACGCGTCTTTTAAGTCGATTTTCGAAAACTTAACTCCGTTTGCAAGGTTTTGACGTAACTGGTCAAAAAGCGGGACTGGATGAGCGTGTGTTACCATGGCAGGGTTAATAGTACTGCGAAATTCACCGCAAATTCTGATGTGGCCATTTGTTTTGACCACGTTGACTGTGGGTGTTGCCCATTCCAAGGGGGTCATATTTGGATCAACTTTGGTAACTATTCCCTCGTCCTCTAAACGCTGAAGTTCTCTTTCTATGTTTTTGCGCATAGCGAACTTAACGGGTCGGGCAGGAACGTGTTTAGGTACGGTACCATGTTTAATATGGATGTTAACTGCGTAATTTTTAACTTTTCCTAGTTTTTTGTCAAAAAGAGGCGAGAAAGTGTCTAATACCTGTTTAAGTGTTTTGGTATCTCGTTGAGTAGGCTTAACTGAATAGACGGGTTCCGGAAACGTCATGTCGTATATCTCCCTCCATTGGAGACCAAAAAGCATGGGGTTGGCGTCTTCCATAACTACAACGGGCAAAATTTTCTGTCTTCCAAGGATTTCAACTGTTACGTCTGTAAGTCCTTTTGGTTTGAGTTTGAGGTTCCCATATGCACGTAGTTTCGGTGCCTTTGTTAAAGGGGGTGCTCCAATACGTTTCCAAAATTCTGTGCTAATGATGGAGTATACTGATCCCGGGTCCCAGTCCAACGTACATCTGACACCGTTGAGAGTGACGTCAATGCGCTTGCTGTTCTTGTTCGTTTTGCGTTCAATCTTGTAGACATCTTCACTATCGTATGAGCTTGTAGAAGATTCTGATAAACGTTCGTCGCTGTCAGGGTTCCTAATATTATGTAATTTGTTTCCGTTTTTGATTGCTCGTTTCTTCCCTGACTTGGTGCTCGTCAAATATGCTCTCCCAGTCTTGATACAGCAATCTTCAAAATGTCCTTGCGTTTGACATTCCTTGCAAATATGGTCTTTTGCCTTACAATCGCTCACTTTATGCCTATCATATGCACCACATCGACGGCACTGATCTAGACCAATCCTGCGTAAAAACGTACTCTGTTTGTTGTGGTGTGCCATGTTGGTTTTTGTTCGGACTTTGTTTGTGGCAGCAGGTAAACCGACGTGAATGTCACTCTCAGCAAGCTCTCTAGACTGAGCTACTGCAAAGAATTTGGCAAATGTAACTTCCACAGTCTTTCCATCGTAATGTTCTTGTAGGTCGGGCCATTTCTGTTTCAGATCCACTTCTAGCTGCGGATGGTTTATGCCGGTCGCAAATCGATCACGCAGCAGACGTTCGAACAAGTCGTCCTTGTAGCCACAGTTGGTGGCGAGTTTCTTGAGCCTGTTAGCGTAGTGTTCCATAGTCTCATTGCAGTCTCTTACGCAATTCCAAAACTCGGTTAAAGCTTTGAATTTTGTTGTCTTAGGTCGATGTAAGTCGAGTAGTTTAAACTTTACGTCTTTGTATAGACTGTTTTCAAAATCGGGTATGAGTGCTACTTTCAAATCGTGGAAGACTTCTGGGGTTAAGCAAGAGAATAAGAGTTCTTTCCTGATGTCATCTTCGCTTACGTCCCATTTATCGCATTTTTTTTCAAAAAAATCTAAAAAATATTCCACCGACGTATTAGCAGGGTTAAACGTATCGCAGTTGAAATTTTTAATAATTTTGAGTTTGTTACAGTTGTTGTTGCTGTTCGCCGAGCTGGTAGACTCCGTACCAGGTGTTGCTGGTGTGGGGGCCCCCGCTGTCGGTCGCTGTTGTTGTAACACGAGTTGTTGCAAAACGTCTGATATTTGCTGTTGTTGCTCCCGTTGTATTTGTATAAATTCTTTAAATTGATCCGCGTTCATTTTTACTACTTTAATCCTCGTCGCCAATGAAATAGATTATAGAAAGTATTTATTGACGTAGCAAATAAAACAAAGTGTCAATCACACAACCATAGAGCCTGGTATATAACAACTACTATTATATACAGACCTATCTACCTCTTTTTACATATAATATCATTGTGGATATTAGATACATTTAGCACTACCTACATTGTGCAAATGATCGGTCGTAAGTCGCAGACGTGACCTTGGTCGTTCGGACTTCTGATAGAAATTTGGCCGGCCGGCTGGAGCTGGGAACAACGTGCACACTCATCGGGTCGAGACTGTCAGCCGCGGCTTACGGACGCATCCGATAATTTGTTCCCAGCTTTATCTTCACGGTTTTGACTTCGTTACCTACTATTTTATTGGATGAGGTGTGTAGGTTAGGTTAAGTAGGTTTTGACAATACTTTAGGAAATTATGGTAAAAAAAGATAATCCGTGCAGCTTAAACTCTGTGCACATCCTACGCCGAAGTGGAATTACGCCTGAATAGTGTTTCTTTTTTGTACTTACGACTTTCTTCATTCCATAAGCTTTTGGCAACTTTCTCTGGGCCTTCCCCATGGCCTCACCTTTGGCTACCTGAATCCTCATACTGTAATGTAAAATTTATTGGAATCCGCAACGAAATTCATCAGGAAAGAACTGCAGCAAGGAATTTCAGGGTTGGTCTCGTAATAAAAGTTATTAATTGTCATGAGTACTACACTCACTTATAGCTAGATACATATTACTCACCGGGACGCCAACGCTCCATGGCGGTGCAGTCAAGCCGCGTCCCCAACAAAATGTATGGTGGCTGTGTATCCAAGAGGACGGCAGGAGAGCCACCCACTACTTATATATATTTAGTTGGCAGCGCGACCTGGCGCCCCGGTGAGGTTTGGATTTTCAACCGACTTCAAAAAGGAGGAGGTTCTCAATTCGGTCGTTTTTTTTTGTATGTTTGTTACGCGATTACTACGCCAATTATGAATTGATTTTGATGATTATTTTTGTGTATTATACTTCAGAAGTGGTCCCATATAAGTTTGGTCATATTCTGATGAGGGGTTTTTGAGTTAGCTTCAATAACACGTATTTTTCCCACCTAGTATTTATGTGGACGATATTCTAATAGTTCCTGTAACTGTAATTTACACAGGTAGTGGTATTCAAATTTAAATGGGGGGTTTGTGTAGGTACCACAACTAAAAAGTGAAACATAAAAACTTTTTTACAAAAAATAAGACACTACAAAGTGAAAAATAACTTGGATTTCGGAAGTCGGTGGCAAAAAAACGAAAATACAAAACCAAAGACAACGACTTCCGAAATCAAAGTTATTTTCAACCAACTCCAAAAGGAGGAGGTTCTCAATTCGGTTGTATATTTTTTTGTTTGTATGTTTGTTACGCGATTACTCCGCCAATTATGATTTGATTTTGATGATTCTTTTTTTGTTTGGAAGGGCATACTTCAGAAGTGGTCCCATATAAATTTGGTCATGATCTGATGAGGGGTTTTTGAGTTAGCTTCAATAATACGTATTTTTCCCATCTAGTATATGTGGATGATATTCTAATAGTTCCTATCACTGTAATTTACATAGCAGGTAATGGGTATTCAAATTTTTGTGAGGGTTTTGTGTAGGTACCACAACTAAAAAGTGAAAAATAAAAACTTTTTCACAAAAAAAAACACTACAAAGTGAAAAATAACTTTGATTTCGGAAGTCGGTGGCAAAAAAACGAAAATAAAAAACCAAAGACACCGACTTCCGAAATCAAAGTTATTTTTCACTTTGTAGTGTTTTTTTTGGAAGTCGGTTTTATTTTTTTGAGTATGTATCCCTCATTTAACGTAACACAATGTGTAGTGACCGTAATCGGCCTGAGTCGCCACTGAATCAGACTGATCGGTACAAGTCATCTATCAACCGTAGTCTAGTTACACCTTTTTGCAGGTAGTCAATCAATCTGCCTAGCCTTTTCACAACTATGTTGGGGTCAGCTTCCAGCCTAACCGGATGCAGCTGAATACCAGTATTTTACATGGAGCGACTGCCTATCTTACCTCCACAACCCAGTAACACGATACTCCTTGGTAAGACTGGTTGTCAGACATTTGGGCTTCTGACTACCCATAAAGACTGTCAAAGATCTACAAATGACAGCCGGGACCAACGGCTTAACGTGCTTTCTGGGACACGGAGGGGTCTCAGTATGTAATGAATGGTCACCCATCCACAACCCGACCGCGGCAAGCGTACCTTAACCTTCGACCGACCCGTGTGCCCGTGTTATTTAGCCGCGAACATTTTTGTAGAATTTATACTTTAGGTAGTAGGTGCATACGTGTTAATTCGATGTAATATTTCATTCACAATACTTTCATCCAAAGGTACTTCTGTAAACCTTGAGCAAGAGGATCCTGTTCTTCCCTGCAGAAGTAAATAAAAGGTGTGAAAGTATCTATAAGTGTGGCCTTCCGTCTTCTCGCTCCAGCGAACCACGCCTCGAAATGATAGAAAGAGACAGATATATCGAAAAATATTTTAATGCTGATCCGCGAGTGTAACTTTCGCCAATGAAAAAAAATGTTTTTTATCTTACATTGATTGGTACAAACACGGCGAATAAGATTTAATTCCTGCGTTCGTAATTCATTTTCCAAATATGTTTTCGGAAAAACAACTTTAATACACAATACAAAAAGTTCAATTTGGGCTACAACTTAACAAAAAAGTCATGCTAAAATCAACTTAATTTATACTAATATAAAGTTGATATTCGTTTAAATGGAAATAACATCAATTGGGAACAATTATTTGAACAGACTAGATAGTGTATTATTATTTTGTACTCACGTAGTACTCACACACAATGTGAATAAAACTCCCGGTGTGCTGGCACATAGCTCGCTGGTCTGTACAGTAATCGGTCAGTTCGAGCTCAGCGATAATATCCGTACAATGTGTTGGTTTCAAAATAACGAAGAATGCACATAAAAATACATTTATTAGGCCCTACAAGAGATTTAAAACTGTGTAGGTTTTTCGGGTATAGACATATTTATGTATTGGAATTTGGTGTTACAAGTAGGTCAAGAAAAAAAATCACTGGCGATACTTCACAGAACTGCTTCGTTGGTCTAGTGGTCGTTCGATTCCCAGGTTGGGCAAAATTATATTGGGTTTTTTTTTTCCCTGGAATTTCTCAGTAGCAGCCCGGAGTCTGGATTCGTGCTCTGTTGATGGCAATAGGCTCGCCCGCTATTACATGGAACTTACGAAATGTGGGTGTACTATCGGTAAGTACACCTCTGTCCAACCCTTCGGGGAAACAAGGGCGTGAAGTTATGTTTATAAATATTGATTAATTATAAACATAAGTTCACACCTGATTAATGATCCTTACTAATATTTAAGTGAGTTTGTATGTTTGTTACGCTTTTACGCTAAAACGGCTGAACGGATTTGGATGAAATTTTGCACATGGGTAAACCATGACCTGGAGATGGACATCTTTTGACCCCAAAATTCTCACGGGATCGAGACTTCTGCGGGTGAAGCGCAGCTAGTTATGAATAAAACAAGATTTTCTAAACTAATTTTTTTGTTGTTTTCCATGACTTCTATCACTTCAGCGTGCTGAAGTTTCGCCAATTATTTAAATATGATCTTGTATATAATTATGGCATTACTGTACTAATTACATCATTGTATTTATTTATGGTTCCACCTCAGGTCCACTGCGATTCGCCGCGTGATTAGCTCATGTGTCTAAAACCTTTGTTCTAGGCCGAAACTATTCGTGAATACTCGAAATAAATACGTTAGTAATTTAATCATTAGATAAAACGAAAACTAATCATAATGAGTGTTATTACAAGGGCATAGTAATTATTTTAGAAGGGTAAAAGTCACCCAAAGGGCAATGGAGAGGGCTATGCTTGGAGTTTCCCTGACGACGTGATCGAATCGGAAATGAAGAGATCCGCAGGAGAACCATGGTAGCCCGTAGAATTGTTAAACTTTAGTGGCAGTGGGCAGGGCCATTGCTCGCAGAACAGATGGCCGATGTGGCCAACGTACGACGTAGCGTAGCTTCACAAACTCAAACTCAAAGCATTTATTTCAATTAAACCATTTACAGGCACTTTTGAATTTTCAAGGGGTCGGTCAGTCAAAAATATGAAGCTAGTTGCCCATTCCAAAGCGTAGTAGGTACCTATGGAGAAGAACGGGCAAGAAACTCCACGGACACTCTTTTAAATAAAAAAATTGATACAAAATATTGGTTACATCATTCATTTTGCAATTATGCATGTGAGAACAATGTAGAAAGACGTGCACGTTCGTAAAAGCGTCCGTAATAAAAAGAAGAAAAAAAAGAATCATTCAAAAACTTAAAATTAATTAAAATAAGCCATGGCAGCTAAGAGATGACCAGTCCAAACTGACGGCGCCCGTTCACGAACATGACGCATGGATCAGCACCATTCAGCTCAACCATTTTGAAGGGAGCTAAATGATCCAACACACACGCCACCATCAGCGAGACATTTGAGTGAGCATGACATACTCACACGAGGTCATCGGTCCACCATGTGTCTTCCAGGCACAAGGTGGACGATGACCTTGTGATGGCCGCAGGAATCCGCTGGCCTATGTCCAGCAGTGGACAAGTGATGATGACGATGATAGTAATTATATCATGATATTAGTTTTTACAAAAAAACTCACTGTTAAAACACTTTTCATGATCCGTTGTTGCAATTTGTCAACTCTCTATAATAATAATCGCAATGATTTTTTTTTCAGAAAAGTAACACCCAATTCCTTTTATATTTTACTGCTTTAAAATACGGTTGGTATAGAAAACTATTGTGTAACTGAAATCAATTTTGATTTATTACACTTTTACGTACACATGTAACTTACTTTAAAAAAAGCGTCATACCACAACGGAAAAGTATTCCAAATAAATTCGGTAAATAAATAAAACTTACGACATAATAAAATAATAAATTTAATATATTACAAAAAAATATTTATTATTTGTAACATAAATAAATAATTAAACTAACTAAGGGGGCTCACAGACGAGCGACACTTCGTCTTTGAGCTCCCTAATTCGAATACTACTTATTTGTTTTGTGTCAATATTGTTACTATTGTTATAAATTGTCTAACTACATAAATAATGTATAATTAAAATATTCAGGGTCAAATAAAATTAGGTAGCGAAACTATCGAGTATCGATTTCTAAACAATATAAAACAAAAAAAAAAAAAGATTTACTTATAGTAATTGTTTTTTTTAACGTTGCCCACCTATGAGTTTCTCACATACACAAACAGCCAGACCTGGAACAACTACTTGTAGGTCATACAAATATTTGTTCCGTGCGGGTATTGAACCCGCGACACTCAGTGCAGCAGTCAATCGCTTAACCACTGCGCCAACCGTGCCGTCAAATATCAATCAATCGACAATTGCTTGAAATATCAGTAAAAAAAATCTGTTGTTTTTCTCTTCGCAAACATGATGAGTATATCTAAGCTCAACTGATACTTCAAGTAAACTACACTACGAACGGTGGTTGACCCCTAAAAAAAAATCTACAAACCATTTTCTTTTGTTTTAATTATTATGATTATTTAAAGATTATCTAAACCAATCACGTCTGTCCAGTTTCGCTAGCTAATTTTATTTAAACCTGTAGTACAACAGCTTTCCATTTCCCTGATTGTACATTTGCCTACAGCAATAATTTGTTCGAGAACTACTAAACATATATATTTGACTATAGTGGTCAAACTATACTGAAAATATTGCTGAATCTTCCAGTCTTAACGACTCATACTTAAAATATTGCTAGCAACCTGTAATGTTGCAGTCAGCAATAAAAATAATGGCCGCACTGCATAACAATTAAAATAACTGAACCTACGTTCAGCGCTTATTCCGTTACAGTTGGTACATAATTATATCTTATTGAACTCAGTAACCGGGCACTAAAGTAGAAACAAATGAGGTCAGAATTTGTGCATCATATTTTCTCCGCTGGCAACACTCATGTCCTGGTGACGTGTTGTCTATGGAATATGTCGAGCGCCTCCCACTGCTTCGTGTGTAGAAGGATGTGAGGTCGTCGTGTGCGCATGTACGTCACCGCCTCGGCAGGCGACCAGCCGTTTTTCTGTTATAAATAAATATTCAAATAAATGTGTGTAAGTTGTAATAACTTTAACCGTGGTCTACGGAGTAAATATTTGTTATAATATGGATACACAAGCTTTGCAGTGCACGAGCAGTCAACTTATGAAAACCTTAGCCACATTAAGAACCTTGTCATATTTTGCATTTCGACGTTAAAATGACGCGAATTAAGAGTTTAACTAGACTAAGTCCAGAAGTGAACAACGTTTTCGTAAGTTGATTGTACAGACGCCAGCGCCAGCACATCAACTTACCCGAAACTGTAAAATTTTCGCAATCAACTTTGAACCTTACGCTTTAGCTATAAAGTTTAAAATCTATTAAATAAATTTGACAGATTGTAGTAGGTTGACGTGCTGGCGTCCGTACTGCTGTTGAGCAGTTATTTCACAAGTGACACTATATCACACTAGACTGCGCGCAAGTTAAGTCTGCGTGCGCCTGAAATCGGAACTAATCGTATAGAATTATTTAATGAATATAACATATATAATATTAAGATAAAATTATTAATATAGATTTAATATTTAAAATATTAGAGTATACAATTAAGCATGCCAGCGCCACCAGTCGCGCGCAAACTTATCTTGCGCGCGCTCTGCATACAACTCTACGAACAGACGCCGGCAGGTCAACCTACCCGAAACTGACAAATTTTCCCAATCAACTTTCAACCTTATATTTTAGTAATTAAGTTGAAAATCAATTAAAGAAATTTGAAAGATTGTAGTAGGTGGATGTGCTGGCGTCTGTACAAGAATCTTTTGGCGCGTGGCTAAAATCGGAACTAACGCCGCCTACTTGTTCTTTTTTTAAATTTCTGTGACAATTTCACAAACGTATACCAACAGCGCCCCTCTGCCACTGTCATTCAGGCGCCAAAAGACCCTTGTAGCAGTGTCGGTACGTACCATCATGAGGTAGCAGCCGACGAGCGTGGCGCTCCGCGTGCGGCCTGCCTTGCAGTGCACGTACACAGAGCCGCTGTTCAATTGCTCGCAGTCTATCGGCACGCCTGACAGCTTTCGGTCAGTCGGCAGGAACCTAGAAGAAATCATACACTCTTAGCAGTATCAGCGCATTATCTTCCTCCTGCAGGGACAGGCCTCCGCTCTTCGAGTCCTGTACGTTCGGGTGGGCTGTAATCTACGACGCGGGTCGAGAGCAGGTTGGTAAATGGGACATGCCGGTTTCTTCATGAGCTTTGTGGCTAATAAATAACAGCCGCACGGGTCGATCCATCGGGTTAAGCTACGCTTGCCGCTGTCGGTTGGTGGATGGGTGACCGTCTTTACATACTAAGACCCCTCCATGCCTCGGAGAGCACGATAAGCCGTTGGTCCCGGCTGTCATTCGTGGATCTTTGACAGTCGTTACGGGTAGTTAGAAGCCCAAAAGTCTGACAACCAGTCTTACCAAGGGGTATCGTGTTACTCAGTAACGGTTGTGGAGGTCAGATAGGCAGTCTGTAGTGATAGGTTAGACTGGAAAAGACTCGGTAGCTGATGAGGGCATTCCGGTTTCCTCACGATATTTTCCTTCACCGTTTTGAGAGCAGTGGTGATAAAATTATTTACACAACAAGTAAAGCGCCTGCTCCAGCTCTACACGCACACACACTCCTATCGCAGATCATAAACATCGCCGAAGGGTTAGGGCTTTGCCGGGCTTAGACGTCCTCGTAACTTAAGGCTCAGTTGAAAACCACTAGTTGTCTGACATTTATGCTGAACTGGCCCTATTTGGCGCAGCCGTGAGGCACACAATACTATTTTAAGTTATTTTTTTTTGTTTTTGTGTGAATATTGTGTGCCTTAACCTGAGTCAAATAAACTTCTTATTTATTTGTATCCCTTCGGGAATACAGGCGTGGGTGTACCTTAATACACCCACATTTTACCAGTTATGTTTAACTCCCATTTTCTAATAGAACAGACAGCTGTACAGCTGGGGAGTTTGTTGCGCCACTTCTTCTTCCCAGCTAAAGCACTAGGCAGTGGTGAAGGGTGGGCGTTTTGGGGGACTGTCTTATGTAACTTTGACGTTCGAAAAGTGCTGATTCTCAGTCTAGTTTGAATAAATGACTTTTGAATTTCATGTACAGGCGAGCTAATTAACATCAACCAGGAAAAATCCAGACTCCAGGCTGCTACTGAAAAATTCCAGATTGATAAACCCAATAACACTTTGTTCGACCTGGGAATCGTATCCAGGACCTCATGCTCAGCAGTAGCACATGCGACCACTAGACCATCGATACAGTCAGCAGTTACATTTTTGAAGAAAAGTAGTGTCAAGCGGTTTTGAACCACGTGTGGTGGAAATATTAACTGCCACCTCGACTTGTCCTGCACTTAAACAGCTCTGATAATCAGTATAGCACTGATTATGATACTAGCCTTGCAGTCAGAAAAATTGAGTGACCGATCTCATCTAGTTTTAAATAGGGTGTTTTACTTTATAAGAGAAAAAATCTAAAAATATATTATTGAGATAGCTTAGGCAAAAAGCAGTCGGAAAACGTTAGTTTTAGTTCATAAAATAGCAAACTAAATATTAAAATTAAATTCAAAGGTTTCAGCTTTTTTAATCTGTTTCATAACACCATTAGATAGTAGACGCCATGTTATTACGTCATACGGCTATGTAAACTTAGAAAGTGTTAACTGTCAACTATCAGCGTACCTTTAATCTATAAATGCTTTTTATTATTTTGGTAACCAACGTAATTTTTATTGAAATAATACCAAGGAGGACAGTTTTGTAAAAAATAAAACCGACTTCCAAAAAAAACACTACAAAGTGAAAAATAATTTTGATTTCGGAAGTCGGTGTCTGGGGTTTTATTTTCGTTTTTTTGCCACCGACTTTCGAAATCAAAGTTATTTTTCACTTTGTAGTGTTTTTTTTGGAAGTCGGTTTTATTTTTTGTGAAAAAGTTTTTATTTTTCACTTTTTAGTTGTGGTACCTACACAAAACCCCAAATTTTTTTTAATACCCATTACCTGCTATGTAAATTACAGTGACAGGAACTATTAGAATATCGTCCACATATACTAGAAGGGAAAAATACGTATTATTGAAGCTAACTCAAAAACCCCTAATCAGATCTTGACCAAATTCATATGGGACCACTTCTGAAGTATGCCCTACCAAACAAAAAAAGAATCATCAAAATCAATTCATAATTGGCCGAGTAATCGCGTAACAAACATACAAAAAAAAAAAAAAAAAACATACAATCGAATTGAGAACCTCCTCCTTTTTGAAGTCGGTTGAAAAGGAGACAACACAAATGTATAACTTAAAAAATATCACTGCATTTGTTTACACAGCCAACTGACGTCATGACCACAGAGCAATATGGCGTCCACTGCGTCCAGCGTTTTCGTCAAATTACGCGCGAAATTTGAAAATGCAAAATTTAAATGCATTTTTATGGCACCTAACGATTGAATAAAAAAAAGTGTGAATTTTTTAGTGGTTCATTAGCACTATAGAATCTAATTGAGACACTTTTCAAAAATGGGTGTAATACCCTATTATTATTGACGAGTAAAGTGTTTGTATAAACCTACATCCCATTCCTACTTATCACACTAATATTATAAAGGCGAAAGTTTGTGAGTGTGTATGTTTGTCTCTTCTTCACGCTAAAATACTGAACGGATTTGGATGAAATTTGGCACACAGATAGTTTATCAAACTCAAACTCAAACTCAAAGCATTTATTTCAATTAAACCATTTACAGGCACTTTTGAATTGTCAAGGAGTCAGTCAGTCAGAAATATGAAGCTAGTTGCCCATTCCAAAGCGTAGGTTCCTATGGAGAAGAACGGGCAAGAAACTCCATGGACACTCTTTAAAAAAAAAAAAAATATTCTTACAAAATATTGTTTACATCATTCATGTTGAAATTATACATGTGAGAACAATGTAGAAAGACGTGTACGTAAAAAGCGTCCGTAATAAAAAATCAAAAATAAAACAATTCAAAAATTAAAATAAGCCGTAGCAGATAAGAGATGACCAGTCCCTACTGATGGCGCCCGTTCACGAACATGACGCATGGATCAGCACCGTTTAGCTCAACCATTTTGAAGGGAACTCAACGATCCAACACACACGCCACCACCAGCGAGACATTTGAGTGAGCATGACATACTCTTAGCCGCCAGGGCATATCAAGTCAATGAAAGACGTACCCAGTAAATGGTAGCTTTATAGAAGGTACATGGTCACAGTGCTCACACATGTGCTATGCAATTATACAATAAAAAAAGAGATTGAAGTTATACTATTCAAAGATAGTTTTTGCAATCTTCAGCAATTCCAACAATATTTTTGAATGCTAATCAATTAGTTTATGCGCCCTTGTGGAGCTGGACCAGCGTTAAGCCAAGCATTTTTGTCAGCGATATAATCCCCAAGCTTATAATATGCCTGGCAGCATAGTGTGCGTTTTATACAAGATTTAAATTTCGTTTCATTTAGTTGTAGTATATGGGAAGGTATTTTATTGTAACATTTTAAACAGTACCCCATGAAAGATGAGTCTACTTTAGCCAGTCTGAAACCCGGTTGAACTAATTGGTCCCTATTTCTAGTACTATAATTGTGTCTTTCACCTCTTTTACTGAAAATATTAAGATTTTTCCTGACGTACATGATGTTTTCATAAATATATTGACAAGGTACCGTCATGATGTTAATATTTTTAAACAGTTCCCTTAGAGAATCGCGCCTACGGAGGCAATATATTGCTCTAATGGCTCTTTTCTGCAGAATAAAAATAGAGTCGATATCTGCAGCCCGTCCCCATAGTAAAATACCGTAGGACATGATACTATGAAAGTAACTGAAATAGACTAGCCTTGCGGTATCTATATCAGTAAATTGACGGATTTTTCTTCTATAACCTGGATTAACACAAAATATAGTTTTTATTCCATTATTCCCACGGGATCGAGACTTATGCGGGTGAAACCGCGGGGCGCTGCTAGTACAGATATAAATATAATTAGTTACGGTTAACGATAAACATATTTATCGTTGCCAGTCTTGAAATTCAGATTATGAAATTACACGCTGTTGCTTTTAGTTTTGATGTATTAGTTATTATCTACATTATACTACGTTTGTCACTTTAGATTTTTCAATTCTGATAAACAACTATAGTTGAAATACTCTGCTGCGTCGACTGTGTCTTGTGGAAAATTTTGTATGACATATGCTATAAAAGTTTTTTTTTAAATCGCCAGACCACTGCAACGTTTGTAAATTAGTGGAATCAAGGACCAACAGAAATACAAGTGGCAAAAACAAATGTCTCACAGCAATCCATTGCGAGGTCTCATGCGATACTACACAGGTAAATCCACGAAGCACGTTCACTTGCACGCCAAGCATGGCCACAATAGAAAAGGGTTTAGTCGACGGAAGAATAGACAAGTCTGCGGAGTTTCGCTAAGTAATTTAAATTGACCCTGTGTCAATCTGCCTAGCCTTTTCCCAACTATATTGGGGTCGGCTTCCTGTCTAACCGGATGCAGCTGAATACCAGTATTTTACATGGAGCGACTGCCTATCTGACTTCCACAACACAGTAACTGGGTAATACGATACCCCTTGGTAAGACTGGTTGTCAGATTTCGGGCTTCTGGCGACCCGTAACGACTGTCAAAGATCCACGAATGACACCCGGGACGATGACAACGGCTTAACGTGCTTTCCGAGGCACGGAGGAGTCTCGGTATATAAAGATGGTCACCGATCCACAGATCAACCCCGGCAAGCGTAGCTTGACCTGGTGGATCGTCCCATATGGCAGTTATTACTTAGCCACGAGCACCTCAGGCAAATTGACCCTGTTTATAATTTATTATTTCCTTACCTATTAATAAAAGTGACTCCTTCATAAAGTTTCTCCTGGTCGGGTGCTTCAAATATGTCTGTTGTTGCTAGCTGAAGGAACTCTACGCCCTGCTCTCGCCATTTCTGAAACATATTAAATAAATAATTAACAAATTTGATTTCTTTAAAGAGGAGAGTGAAACATTTCATTAATTTACTAGCTGACCTCGCTGAGCTCGTGGATAAGTAATAACAGCCGCACGGGTCGATCCATCAGGTTAAGCTATGCTTGCCGGGGTTAGTCCGTGGATTAGGGTTGGCTTCCAGTCTATCCGGATGTAGCTGAATACCAGTATTTAACACGGAGCGACTGCCTGTCTGACCTCCACAACCCAGTTACTGGGTAACACAATACCCCTTGGTTAGACTGGTTGTCATATTTTTGGGCTTCTGACGACCCTTAACGATTGTCAAAGATCTATGGAATGATAGCCGTTTAACGTGCTTTCCGAGGCACGGATGGTCTTGATATATCGTAATGAATTGTCGCCGATCCACGAACGGAACGCGGCAAGCACAGCTAAACCTTCAATCGACCTGTGCGACTGTTATCATTTAGCCACGAAGCCCCTTCAAAAAAGTACCTACCTAAAGTCTAATAAATTCCTTTTTTCAAATTGCTGTCATTTAAGAGCGTTTAACCTAAAAGTTGGCAAACGTCGCAAATAGCTATCAAATATTTACCAGTTTTGATTAATTTGGCAAAATCTATATTCTAGTTCGCTAGTTAGCCACATTTCTTATTTCCATACAGTAATATTGTCAAATTAATCAAAACAGCCTCGTTGGTCTAGTGGTCGCAAGCACTACTGCTGAGCATGAGGTCCTAGGTTCAATTCCCGGGTCGGGCAAAGTATTATTGGGTTTTTCTATCTGAAATTTCTCAGTAGCAGCCCGGAGTCTGGATTTGTGCCCGGTTGATGGCAATAGGATCGCCCCCTATTATATGGGACTTAAACATAACTGGCGGAATGTGGGTGTACCTACTACACGTACACCTCTGCCTAACCCTTCGGGGAAACAAGGCGTGATGTTATGTTATTATGTAATCAAAACAGCGAAATATTTGACATCTATTTGCGACGTTGCTCATTTTCAGACTAAACGAATATCAACAAGTGTAATTTAAGTTCTCAATTCTCAATTCTTTATTGCGTACCATAATGTATAAGTTGTTGTATGTGTAAGTTGATTTCTGAATGACTAGTACCATTGAAAAATTCATTAAAATGTGTGAAGTTGAAGCGGAAACTGAACTTTATGCGTCGATATTAAAGTTGTATTTCCAAAAAACAGATTTGTTTTCATGTTTGGAAACTAAATCGCGAACGCAGTATACATACATACCTACTTAAAATTATTATCATTACAATCATTAGGTACGTCTTCGTTCAAGTCAAATGCGCAAGGTTGAATATAATGTAATAAATTGTACACATTTATTTATGAATTGAATAATTTACCTTCACATGTTACAAAAGATTTTTTCTTCATAATATTTTAATGATCAACTTTGATATTTTTCAGACTTTTTGAGTTAGAGGATATTGGTATCACACGTTAACATATTATTAACAAGATACAGAGCTTAATTACCCTCGTGATAGAAAGATAAGAAAAAAAAAACCGGCTAAGTGCGTGCCGGACCACGCGCAATGAAGGGTTCCGCAGTTGCGATGAATTTATCCCAAAAATAAAAACTTAACATTGTGGTTGAAAAACAAGTTTACCCATATATCGATATACGTCACGATCACGATAAAATTACAAAAAAAGACTCGGAGTTTATACTTTATTTGTGCTGGGAGTTCTTGCTAAATTTCATGATTCTGAACTAGCTAGTTCAACGGGAAGTACCCTATAGGTTTTGAATGTGCGAGTATCAAAATATGCCGCATAAATGGTCGTATTTTTTTATTGCGTTGACTTAAAAGCTTGATTTTTTTACACCTCCAAGGGACCGCAGTGCTACGTTCTTGACATTAATTTCAACTTTATGCCTCCACGCGTTCCTGAGTAAAAGGGTCTTGACAGACTGACACACAGACGGACGGACAACGAAGTGATCCTTTATGGGTCTGTCCCTATGGGTTCCGTTTATTCCTTTTGAGGTACGGAACCCTAAAAACTAATGAAAATACGTTTACTGGTTTTTTTTTCGTGCGAATTTAGTTTGACGTCTCACAAAGAGGAGTAATAGTAAGTGTTCTAAAGTGGCAAAGGCTTATTCAAAACAGAAACTCCGCAGACGCGATGGATATCAAATGGGTGGAAATTATGGTTGACGAACCATAAATATTTTGTTACACGTAATTTTGAATCTGTCGGCGATGCAACGCTAGAACAGGACAGGAGTCAATGACCTTTTCCTCGGCTATTAGGAATGAGATCATCACTTCGCTTCTTTTTAATCCCGGTAGTACGTTCCCGTGGGATATTTTACGACATCGACTTTCGACCAGTCTTTTCGGATTCATGTGCATATTGTATAATTATCACTTGCTTCGAAAACCGTGAAGGAAACCGGCATGAATGAGAGATATTTCTCGACGGCATGTGAAGCCAAGTCAGAGGCCCATGGGCGGCTTTAAAACTCTGACACCAGGTTAGTCACTAACCACACGAAAAGAAGAAAAAGTATATAAGTCACATGAGTAAAACTCGGGACACAACTTTTAAAAAAACAGGAAGGAAATTCCTGTTGATTTGTACATCTTGTTATTTAACAATATAGAGAATTTGCATTACAAAACGAATTTTAATAAGTTCCTTAGACCCTTGTACAGATGACCCACTGTTCACTAGATATGAACACAAAGGAGGTTTGTTTATTCAATGCTTCGAATTCTAAACTATAGATAACTGATCAATTATCAGTTGTGCCTGTCAAGTACACTGTGGATTTCTGTCCTCCATTTATTATAACATTAGAAAAGTAACGGCCAAATAAGGAAAGTTATTGTATACCTAATATTGTTGAAATTACTGCACTAGTCTTATTTTTTAATGTAAATCGTAAATACCGGAGTTTATCATAGTTTATAACGTAAGGGTTGATAAAGGTTGTTTTTCTAATGTTATAATAAATGGAGTACAGACGCCAGCACATCAACCTACTCGAAACTGTCAAATTTTCCCAATCAACTTTAAACCTTATACTTTAGTGATAAAGTTGAAAATCTATTAAAGAAATTTGACAGATTGTAGTAGGCTGACGTGCTGGCGTCTGTACATGTAGGATTATTGCAGGCTAGATAATAAAGTTATTTCTGAATCTTAGTAACACTAACAGTGGGTTGCATCAAACATCAAAACTTTTATTTTACAGTTTGTTCCTACGTAATCAGGGAATATTATTGATAAAGCAAATTGAATAAGTCTCAAATTGTCCGTAAATTCAAATCACAACTGTCTCTTGAATTGACGTAGTGTATCTGTGGTAGTATGTCAATCAGCTTATCAATTATTTTTTCTGTCTGTTTTGATGTAAATGTGCATGCATTTTAGGTACCGTACATAAAAAAACTTAACCCTTTAAAAATTATTATTGTTATTTACAACACACAAAAGCTTTCTTTTGTTGAACTCTGCTTTTGTTGAAAGAATGAAAAAAAAAGTATCAATATTGATACATATTTATTATGTGTTTTTGTTATCATTAGCTTTGCTTCTAAAAGCAAAAAGGATCATCCTTACCTCTGCATCATTGGAAAATATTTTCAACTCATATGTCTCGTTCATTGACACCACTCCTTTCATGTTTTCATCATCTTTCAGCTGAAAATTAAATAATTGATTGCAATTTTAATATGATGAAGGACATAAATAATCTATTAATATTAGTGGATCCATAAAAAGTGAGTAAGTATATTTTGGTTATATACTTACTCACTTTTTATGACACATCATATTTTGGTGACACATCCCGTATCACATCACTCTCCAATTACATCATTATTGAGATGTAATTGGAGAGAAAAAAAACGGAAATAGGTCACGTTGCAGAAATATACTCGACAAGGCCCACCCAAGATTGTAAAGCCTCGGATAATAATGTTAATGGGATAGTATGCGACTCAAGAGCAAAATATAATGTTAAAAGAAATAGAGATTTTTTTTCAAAATTGCATTTTTATGATTTGTAGAAGCTCCTAGTTATTAATATTGATGCCAAAGTGTTACTCATAATAGTACCTAACACTAGTTTGTAAAATCATTTTCCTGAAAATAAGCTATGTTTAGGACAATTATTAAATTAGGTCTATTATTATTATTATTAGTTTTAAGTACTCAAAGATGTCACTATATGATGTATAAATAAGCATGACTCAACTAATGGTAGGAGTAATTAGACTGAATATTTGCTTGAAGGAAAAAGTACTCACTTCAAATTTAATAATATGTAAATAAACTACTTAATTTGAAAAAGTTAGACTCAATATACCTATTTATCATAAATTGTAAACGTCAATGTGCGCTTTTATTATTTCTAACGTGACGATGTTATCATGGACATGGTCGTCCATGATCACAAAATGTATGGAAATATGTGCATGTTATAGTGAACAGAAATTTAAAAGCATCTTCATCTTCCATCTTCTATCAGTGTTATCATGATGCCGTGGATGTGGACGTCCACAATAATATCTCCATGTAAAACAATAGCTTAAAAATATAAAAGACACATTGGAAGCAGAAATAATATTTATTTCTAATTCTAAGTACATGTTATTATTTATTTTTGCAAAATATGTAAAGGACTGGTCATGGATGAATGATGCAATAAAGAAAACAAAAATTGTCTCTACTCGCTTCTGCAATATTATAAATTGGGTAGCACAGTCAAGGGTAAAAATTCTGTGGTATATCTAAAGTTTATACACTGGTTGTAACTTTACTCTGTGTTTATTACTAAGGGGTTAGAGTATTGATTGAAATTATAAGGTATTGTGCACAATAATTATAGCATCTCACATACTTTTGATAATTGCATCACATAACAACAATTCAACCGATACTCTGTGAAAAGCTCACTATTGAATTTTGTTAAGTCAATCAATCTGCCTAGCCTTTTCCCCACTATATTGGGGTCGGCTTCCAGTCTAACCGGATGCAGCTGAATACCAGTATTTTACATGAAGCGACTGCCTATCTGACCTCCACAACCCAGTAACTGGGTGATATGATACCCCTTGGTAAGACTGGTTGTCAGACTTTCGGGCTTCTGACGACCCGTAACGACCGTCAAAAATCCACGAATGACAGCCGGGACCAACGGCTTAACGTGCTTTCCGAGGCACGGAGGAGTCTCGGTATGTAAAGATGGTCACCCATCCACAGACCAACCCCGGCAAGCGTGGCTTAACCTGATGGATCGACCCGTGCGGCAGTTATTACTTAGCCACAAGCTCCTCTTCTTATTGAATTTTGTTAAGTGTTACATATTTATTGCACTTGCCTGTACCATGTTGTCTTATTCATAGACCATACTAATTCAAAACAGACTTAATCTAGTGTATTTAATGCCGCAGAACTACAAGCAGAAATAGTCCTTACAATGTATAGATATGAAGTTCTTCAATAGTACATAATAAATAGTATTCTATCTTTCTAAGTTGTTTGTAGTCACAATTATATTATCAATTACTTGTATGTCATGTTTACTAAGATTTGGTGAAGACTGAAGGAAGAAGCAGTACAGCAAACTACCTATTAGGCATAACTTACTGTAGTAAAAACATATCAGTGCATTTAGATACCAACTTAAAAGTATAGCTACTTATATGTGTTTTTTTACCTGTGCATAAAGTTTTAATAAATAAATATACGTATATACAAATAGCTAAGCATATCTATCGCTACCATAGTGTCTTCATATAAATATAATAATACAAAAGCAACATATTCGAAGGCTAGGGAAAAATATCACTGCTAGGTATTATTCAATTTATTCTTCTAAATAAAGATAAAGAACTTTGTACACATGAATAATAAACATGAAATAACTACCAAGTACACAGTGGGCACACTATTTGCTTTGCTAACAACCTCAAGGCTACTTAGATTTACCTTTGCCACACTTCATATACCATGGTTTCATTTAAAAAAAACACACTTCAGACAAAAATTTTTGGTAACCAAATAACCTACAAATTCGTACCTGTTTTGACATATTCTGAAAAGGAAGTGCTCCTAAGATCACAGTTTCGTCCATCCTGTCGTACCAGCGCCTACTGGTCACCTTCTCCATGACCACATTGTACAGTAATGTCGGATAGAAAGTCACCCTCGCGAACATTGCGGTGGCCTGGTGAATAAACAGTTACAGTTAGGTTTAGTGTCAGAAGTCGGCCGGCGGTTAGTGTATGGCGCTGCGAAGCAGTGACTCTGGAAGTCGGGTACCATGGTGAAAGCTGAATTCCGTGCCGTGGTGGGGATTGAATTTTAATTTCTGTTTGGATCCTCCTTCCACTTGTGGAACTGGCTGACACTATTGACGTAACTGACACTACTGAGTTACTGACAGTGATAGCCTGTAACGTCAATATTGTCATTGTCACCGCCAAAGTGCCAATAACCTTTAGTGCTGCCATTTTTAAGAATAATTGTTGAATCATAAATAGATTAAATTCTTTAGATTTATTATTATTTTGCTGGTTTGTGTTTTATTTTAATTATTCAAAGAATGCATGTAGTTTTATTACATTTGTTACAAACTTAGGTGTGAATAATATGCCTTATACTACAACAGTGCAATATGTCTTACCGTTACAAAACTTTGCTCAAACAAATTTTGTAGGCGCAGATAACTCAGAAACAAACAAAACTATTAATTGGGAGATAATTAAATATTTTGAAACTACGGCAATTGTTTATGCATTTCTACAACAGTGTAGCCAAAAATATTGTACTAAATTATGGCCCTTTTTAATTCGATGGTATGGTATAATCTTCATCATAGTTAATTAATATGTTACAACCATTAATAATTCATGTATGTACGAATGACGTCTTTCGTCCCCAAAGATTAATTAAATATTTTTCTAAAACCGTAACCGAGTGTCCATTAACTAGCTACTGTCAAAATCGGTAATTTTTTACATGTTCAGTTTAGTTTATGGGGTTATATATTTTTTACAACAATTTATTAATTTGCTGGCCACGCCGGGTTGCGTTCAAAAGTTGAAAGAGATATCATCGACGTGATGTATAGCCGCCATTTGTAAGCGCGGCGGGGTGCCAGCAGCGCAACGACATTCCCAATTCAAATTAAATTAAAACGCGGTAAAAACAACGTGTTTCCGTTCAGTGCGTCCGCTATTCAAATTTGGGAGATTCTATCTGTGCTAATTTGTCTATGACTTTAAACAGTTTAAACTATGGCTGGTAAGTACTGAGTACCTACCAAAGATAAGATGCCTAAAATCTAATCATCACTGAAAGAAATTCCGGCCATAGGTGCTCGAACGAACTTACCTAGCCAACAGAAAAACATGCCCAGCAACAATGGCAGCTGCTTCAAACAGCGCATGCATGAAGAACTGCAAAAAAAATGTCTTTTTGCATTGCCAATTTCCATCCACGAGACCGCCGGAGTACATAGTTGAGCTCACGAAGTAAGTCAACAGTGCGGTGAAATTCAGTCATGCAGTCAAGTTAGGGCACATTTTAGGGTTCGCGTTAACAAAACGATTCCCCTAATTCCTTGTTTTTTGTGACCTCGTTGAGTTTCACAGAAAACAAGTTGATAGTAAGTGTCCAGTTAATGAAGGACATTTGTCTGATAAACAAAAGGGCTCACTCCAATGCCTTTCTTTGAGCGGATAATAGTTTTGTTATGCAGATTACGTCGCCCCAACATTAATAAAATGCAACGTTCTGTCGCGATAAAATACCATTAAATATTGTTTTCAATTACGCATTTTAAATACTTGATATCTTTGCCATTTGCGTTTACTGGCCGTTAAGTAATGCCTTACAGGCCAGTAGTTCTATGTGCTAACTGTGTGGGTAGATAAAATACTGAAAATAGACATCTGCATGTCTGGTGAACGCTAGACGCGTAGACGCACATACGCACGGTAATTGCTTTCATTTCGACATGAAATAATTAATTTACCCAAATATATTTTTTAACTATCAACAAGCGAACCGCGCGAGCACAGCTCCACAGCTCGCTACGGAGCGCATTAAGCCGCGATACCCCGCCTCATCTGTCATCATTAATGCCACGGTATCCTAATAAGTTTGCTACAATAAATAAAATAAGAAATATCAAAGAGTTGCGCCCCGTTTAATGGTTGTAATCGTGGCCAAATGAAATATGGCCGAAGACGATACGGACTCTCTGTCGTGGGTGTCTACCCGCCTTAATATCGACGTTTACACGCTATAAATATTTTAAATGATTATCTTAATGCATTTGAAGTCGTCATTTACATAAGCGCCGATGGAATGAGGTTGAGACGAGCCCAGTGCAGTTAAAACATTCACACCCCGTTCGCAAAATAGCCGCCAAAGTAAACGCGCTTTCATCACGTACGTCTCATAAATAGCGGCGCGGTGCAGCTCGCGTCGGGGCCGAACTAAATCTGACCGTATTATGCGCGTCTTGTCGAACATCAGACGCTTATTTGTGTCCGAAAAGCGCTCGAAAGACTTAAAGCCTTCCCGGTTGATGTATGGCGGCGACACGTGAATGCCGACCTTTATATTCAAATCGGCGGTATTCAAATGCGCTCGTTGTCTATGCGACGGTTGACAATTCGCGGGCACTTTCGAAAAAGGAACGCGGGAAACGTCATATCACCGACGGGGTTCGAAACTCGAATTTTGCTTTTTGGCGCGACGATACGCATCTGGCTTCTGGGCTGCGTTCAGGCGTCATGTTCGGTTCTTTGCTTTTATTTGAGTTCGATTGTGTCGGACGGAGATATAGTTTGAGATCTGTAGATATTTTGACGTGGCCCGCTGATAAAGATAGTGTTTCGCGGCGGCCGGTGAGTTAACGAGCGTCTGAGTAATGAGCGATGCTATTGTGATTTGAACAATGGCTGGCGATCGCTATTGTTTATATAATTGAAATGATATTCGATAACGATGGTTGGGTACGTACGTTTGTGTTTAGATGCGGCACCTGCGTACGATAAATTGTCAGATAAAAGTATTTCTACTTTCATTTGTGGTATTTTTAAGATATTATCTGCAGTATTACTCACTTCTACGTGAATTGTTTTACGGTGCATGGTCACGGAGGTTATAATTAGGTAAGACGGCGGTTTATTTACAAATTTCTTGTTCCGAAAGTTGATGCAAATTCTCGTGGAGGACGCGGTCGGATGTCCGCACATCTGCATACAATGCCACGGTGCATCGCTCCAGTTCAGTGGTAATTTACTGCTGATTCCACTGCTTAGATGTCGCCTGAAGATAGCTCGTATCTAATTTAAATCGAAAATAAATGGTGTATAAAAGTGCCGAACTGTGCTGCTGCTGCTCTACGAATGTGGGGAAAGAATCAGAATGGCTATAGTTAAACTTAAAAAAAAAAGAACTACATAAAAATATTTCATTTTCTAATTTCTGTCGGTTGACTAGAATAGTTGAAGCAGATGATGTACTTACTAACAAATAAAACATGGCAATACCAAGAAGGTGTCGCCAGTGATGGAAAAGCTAAAGTAGTATGGACATGTGATGCAGAGGAACGAGGAGCATGTGACGGGAATAGTGTTGATTATGACCCTGGAAAGCCAAGACACATAATAAAAGATGGATCGATTGTGACAAGAGAAGTAATAAGTGCTTAAGGCTAGAAATATGGCACACTTAGAAAAGGCGAATGACTGGTATCTACAAAAAAGAAAACAATGCGGGAAACGAAGTTAACTTTGAGATGAAGGCTCATAAAGAGAGAGTATAGAAGAAAAAAAAAACGTATAAAAAGAGATGAATTATGCGGAAAGAAAGGTGACATGATGTCTAGGAAGGAAGTTGAGTCTGAGATAACAGCTAAATAAAACAGACAGTATGGAACAAAACGACGAGCTGCGTCAAATCCAAATTAATGGGGACAAAGTACAGGATGGTGCTAAATAACAAATTATTCTAGTAATTAGGTACTACTTACTATATTATCTTGAAAACAATTTCTTTTAAAGACATTTAATTAAATTGCAAACACAATAAACGTTTAATCGTAACGATGATTTACATCAGTTCACTCTACCTAAGTATCTACATTTTATTTGGAAACTAAAAAATTACGCTGGGCGTGTCGTATAAATTTTAAATAAACAAAGGAGTTTTTTATCATCAGCTGTTCGTTACCAATTAACTGGTTGGAACGCCTACTGTTGACAAATTGATGTGAATTTCTGAACGGGACCGCGCCCTTTCAAATTTAACATGGCCGACTGTTTCCAATCTATTTCGTGTCAAATGAAGGGTAATGTACGGATTTTGAGTTGTAGGTTGGTTTACTAACTGAGACAATAATGAATAAATATTATGTCTATAATAATAATGAAGCAGTTAGACTCCGAGATCATTGTGCTATAATTGTTACGGTCAACAGCTAAGAGTGCAAAGACTCCAAGATAAGTACCTCGCCAAACACCAAGAACCTCTTTTTAGGCACTGGGTCCAGAAAACATGTTCTTGGACATGGGCTAAATGCTTCTGAAGAAATGAGGAATCTTTTGAACCACCACCACATAAAAATACGAGTATCATCTTTAAAGATGATGTAGGTTCATAAATAATTCCACATAGGTGGTCCATCTCAATTACTGCGTCTTTTAACCATCACGACATAAAAATAAGAGTATCATAAAATGTCCGTGGGTCCACCTAAAATTCCTGATTCGTGGTCCATCTTCATAACGCAGGAGGACAGGAAACTTGCATTTAATACTCGAAGCCTTCCAGAATCTGTCTGCGATTATGACAGATGACACCGGCGAATACCACCGTTAATTTACATTGTGTGTAATTTAACTGCGTGCGCGCAGCTTGCGAATGCTCACCTGCAAAGTCCTGCCACCATTACTCTTTTTAATTGGTAGCTTGTCTTATAAAATAATTTTGTAACAGACTATTAACGTCTCATTATTAGAGTTCAGGAGGTATTAATACAATCTATGTGTCTGATACGGAATTGTATGGATTTTATTTCCATGTGACCTGACAGGAATGAAAATGGAGTGGGTACCGTGGCTTTAGTTGGCGCGTAAGGACTACTGGCTTTTAATATTATCTACATACGTCATTTTTGTTGGTGTTCATTCTGCTGATATTAAAAGCGTTTTTGTATTCCTAATCATCTTCGTGACCTTGTGCCATGTTACTTGGGGTCGGCGCAACTCGTTGGGTAGGCGTATAAGCATTTTTCTATTAAGGTACCTGTACCTATTTCTTTATTATTTCCTTTTGCTTTCGGTCGATTTCTGGCCACTTTCGAGCAGTAAGTGAACCACATTTAAATGCTTCGTTTCAGTCGTCTGTAAATACTGACATATAATTTTATGAGAATCTGAAAAGCTCCATGTTCATCAATAACATAATCAGTCAAAATACGTCGAAACGGCGGTTCATCTTGAAACTGATCAAACAACAATCCGGTGCCCAAAATAATGTAAATGAATGACGTCACTTTAACCACACTTAACTACCCACATTTCAGTGCCACCGCAGCCATTTACCAACTTCAGCTTGCTATCGGAGTCGTTAAAAAAACTAAAGGCACAAAAGCACATGCAAATTGACTTAATTTATCTACATTCATTGAAAAACCTTAGATGTCCAAACAAAAGTTTAGAGGATTCAATTCAAATCCTGCTATTGTTGTCTGCCAAAGTTTCATTTGTTTTTTTTCTTTTTAACTTGATAAACGGTCCGCTGCCGGTAATTCGTTTAGCTGCCGTCCATTAATTATGTTTAAATCGGCGGGTCTATCATCGATTTTGACGGCACATCACTAGAGATGTAGTTTGTCAAAATCATTCCCACGAGTGAATTGATGCCACAATGTTTGGGCTTTTTGAGGTGGGTTAAATTATAGAGCTAATGATTAATGTTACATAGTTTGGCAAGCAAGGAAGAGGAAGCCCAATTGGTCTGGCTGAAGTACTCCTATATTGGAGATGATTCTAGTAAGATTTTTTGGCTTTTTGGACACATTTTTGTATTCTGGGGGGACCAGATTCTCTTTTCTATTCGAATTCATATAACCCTAGTAGCAGTTTAAGAGTTTATCATGTTGGCACACTTGTAACAGTTATAAATCAAATATAACAGTGGGGTTTTTTTTCACGATTTGATTTCAGGAATGCCTATGTTTTGGTGACCATTGAGTGTTTGAACATACTATTTATTTAGTTAGTTATAGGAACACTTCACCACCACGGAACCACAGACACCTCACTTAATTTTTACCTGCATTTTTTTATACTTCTGCTACCGACAATCTTGCGTGTTCGCGCATAACTAATAGACAGTTGACTGTGGTACTTTGACAGTTTGACTAATGTAAGTCTATAGTCGATGCTCAAGTTTGACAGGTGAATTAAGACAGAATGGCAGTGTCGACATCTGGGTTATTATGGGGAATGGCCCTGTGATGAACTGATGACGTCAAATAGATCTTTTGGAAGTAATAATAGGTCTCGACTTAATAATTGGTTGAATGGTTTTTTATGGAGTAGGTTCTAGGATATTATGAAAACTAATAAATTGTAGTAAGTAGGTTTTCTACCAATAAAGTATTCACTATTCAATACGTTGACTAGTAAGTACAAAAACAGATGATTAAATTAGTGGTTTTAATAGCAGAATTATGATATCACAGGAATAAGTAAGTACTGTTTATTGCAATGTAATATTAGCCATCTCGAGTCTCTACGGAATAATCCGAAAGAACACCTAACAAAAAACAAAAAGATCACACCGATTTTCCTAAAGGGGTAGGAAGCAGAAGTGACACTAATTCCTACCCTCATTTCGCCAGTCATGACATAAGAGTCTCATGTTATAGGGGATCAGCTAGAAAAAGTACTAGGAAACTAGCATTTAAAAGATGTAGATATGCTGCGTCACAAAGGCACCTCAAATCAGTCATGTTCACATCAAAACGACGGAGTTATTCGAAGTTATGAGAGTTATATTCCTAAGAATTGAGACGTACCATCGACAAAGAGGTATGCCGAGTGTTTTTAAATCTACCAACATTCGCTGCATTCACTTTAGTGACAGTTAACCCTTCCGCAGCTGTGTGTATGGTTGAAAGTCGCGTGTGGTTGTTAATTTTAGTCACAGATCAGGGTTTGGTATTGATCGTCGATCGGTGGGTTCGATTAGACAGTAGATGGGTTATCAGGCTGAGTGTTCCGAGGTTGGAATGTCAACCGGTGTTCTGTCGAGTGTTTGTTTATGTACCTATCAAATGTATTGGTGTATGTTATTGAGTCCACGGTTCTTTTGTCTAAGACGTACCTATTTGTGTTACCAATCACACTATGAATCTTCTATGTATTATAAAATCTAAATCTATTCATTCACTGACAGACAATGAGACAACGCACAACCTAAACCGCTCGGTCTAGGAGCATGAAATTTGGCACAACTGTTCCGTATTAATGTAGGTGTGAGATGTGGTGGTGTGGCAGGATTTTTAAACATTCACCTCCAAAGGAGTTACAAAGGGGATGAATGATTTTATGGAAGTTCTTTATTTGCCTATGGGATAATACTTTTATAAATGAATAATTATGTTAGTAACGAAGATGCTATGCTTCATCATGTTATAAAGATATTTTTTACTCAAACTACTCACTTATAAAAAAGTAAAACAAAAGTTACAATTCTGAGTTCAGAATAATGCGCCACAATGGAATGCAACATCTGCCCCACAGTAAGACGTTAGACCGAACAAATGAACAAATACGAGTGCATGCATAAACGCCATTAACCCAGCCTATGATTATACACAATTTTGAAACCTTATCAGCATACGTTGTTGAAATCATTTAAAAGAAACTCGCGTTTTAGCCAGTCTCAGTCTTACTTACCGTTCAATTTCGTCTCAAAATAGCATACGTGTGTCCGCTAACGTGCGAAGGGCCTTTGCTAAGGGCTTATTAATCGTCAGCCGGCCAACCCTGGGCAGGGGCGGGGCCCGGGGCGCGGCAATCGCGTGCAATTTGCATCGGTCCGGCCACCGCTACTTGACCGCACGCAAACGCCTGTTAATAACGCGTTAATAGTACGTTAACACATGCAATCGCATCGCAAGGGTTGATTAATTAGTTTCTGTAATGGACTGCCGCAGGTCCAAGTTCTAGAATCTAGGAATTTTAGTTATAATAATGCTAGATTAGCATAAGGCGCTGTAGTTTGTTAGCGAGCTGTGGTATTAAAATTTATGCTGCTATCTTTAATGGTTTTACGTAATGAGTGGATGCCAGCGGGACCCATGAGCCTCGAATTAGCATTGTTGCACGTCGCTCGATATTACGATCAGTAGACAAATGGCAATGTTGATTTTTCATGAGAAAGATTTACGAATAATTAGGCTGGTAACACGTTACATGTTATAACATCACGCCTCGTTTCCTCGAAGGGTTAGGATGAGGTGTACTTATAGTAAACCCACATTTGGCCAGTTATGCTTAAGTCCCATGTATTAGGGTGCGAGTCAATTGCCATCAACTAGACACAAATCCAGTATCCGGGCTGCTACTGAGAAATTCCAGATGGGAAAACCACCAACCACCAACTCTGCCCGACCTGCGAATCGAAAACCAGGACCTAAGCTCAGCAGTAGGTTTTTCGGGGTCCATATTGGCTCAACTAAAGTTCTTTACCCGAAATTGTTCTTCCTAACGATTTGTAATCCGAATGATCACTCTTCCTAAAAATTTTCATCCTAAAGTTTTCATTCATACTATTTGTAGTGCTACCGGCGATGTTCATAACACTCATGTTTCCGAAAATTGTAATTAATAATATCATTAATGTAAATATATTTAAACTCCTACTGTTTTTATCATAACGCTTTTATCCCTAAACATAATTACCATAATATTTTCACTCATACTCAGAAAGAAACATTTACCAAGTGTCATTTACGGTTATGTTTATGGCCTGGGAGTTTATACCGCAGTTTTAACCGTACCTAAACCAATAACTATAGGACTGATTCGGTTCTGGCACTTCGCCGGCCGCTGCCGCGGCACGCTCGCTTCGCTCGCTCGGCTCGTGCGTTGTGGTCACAGTTCTAACCTAACCTAAACCAATAATTATGAATAAGACCGATTCGTTTCTGGAACTTGACTGAATGACTGGAGCGTGACTCTGGCTTCCAAAAATACACCAATAAAAGTGATTATTTGAAAGCTATAGCCGCTAATATTAAACTAATTTAATTGAAAAGTGTATATGAAAACATGTATTTAACTACTTGTACCATGGTACTATTATTCTTATTGTACGTTATGTGACAACAAAGTTACGCAAAATTAGTGTATATAATACTGATTATTATGAATAAAAAGAAATCTAAACAAAAAGATATGACTTTGAATAATAGTGTAAAAGATGGTTATGTTGAGAAAATATAGGAAAACAACTAAAAGTATAATAGATGTTTATTGCTACTGACATTATGAAGTTGAATGCTTCGGAATTATGAACATTAGAGACAGAGTAGTTAGGAATTGTGATTGTTAGGATGGAAAATGTTAGGAAAAACATTTTCGGATTTCCAAGTATCGGAGTTGAAAATTTAGGTGAACTTTGGCGCACCCGGTTTTTCGACTTCTATACCAACGAGGCTCGTAACGTAATATAAATTATCGTTTAATTATTTGTGCAATTATTTTCCTAATGTCATGTGCGATGCGTAGGAGCTCGTGGCTAAGTAATAACTGCCGCACTGGTTGATCCGTTAGGTTAAGCTACGCTTGCCAGAGTTGGTCTGTGGATGTGGATATAGTTGGGAAAAGGCTAGGCAGACTGATGTGACATTCTCTGAACTTTTCGTAGCCAAGTTATAGAGTTGTTTCCTCTTTAGTTCGAATAAAAGTTCGCACTGGCTTTGGCGATCCTGAAAGTGAATGCAAAAAGATGGCAAGATTCGTTGCAGATTGTGTTGGACAAGAAGCAAAATAACATGATATCATATCGTATATTTCTTGAGAGAAAGAAGGTGGAAAGAAAGAAAGAAAATATATTTATTTACCACAGACTAAATGGCACACAGCATATTCTACAAAAAAAAAAGTGTATACTTAATGCATTGTAAGAAATTAGCAGGAATGGATCACGGCTGCGCCATATAGGCCCAGTTCAGTAAAAATGCCAGACAACTAGCTGCCTGATGCTGGTTGGTGGTTGGTGAGAGCTTAAAGCAGCTTGAGAAGCACATCAACACTTCACGATAAGTACCCTACCAAGATAACTACTCGTTTTTTCCTAATCTAAGCTCCCAAAGACGTAATTAATTCGTTATACCGACACATAGGTTACAGCTGTTAGCATCGCTTCCATGTTTGTTGTCGAAGCGCGCGAAATTATCCAGATTTCGCGGGCAAATCTCCCGCGCGCCCACTTTGTTTATGGTCTGACAAAAACACATTTTACCGTTAGCCCTCGTACCCACGGGCGATCTTTACCCGCGACGATTTTTTATCGCGCACTAGATTTTCAACTCTCGGTGTTGAGCCGAGCATTGAGAATCCAACAGAGTGTATCTCAGCGCGCAAAAAAATACACTGTTGGATTTTCAACTCTCGTCGCTAAGCAGTGCGTTGAAAATCTAATTCGCGATAAAAAATCGCAGCGGGAAAAAATGGCCCGTGGGTGCGTGGTCTTGCAGAAATGATAACTTTATGTAATTTTAAACTGTATCTCGTTGAGTTAGGGACTGTTACAGTGAAACGTGATGTATTTTTCAATGGTTATTTAGTTTGATACGTTGTTTTGTTTACGTGTTGCGTGAAAATGTTCCTGTGCGTTTGGTCGGTGCACGCATTTGGTTTGTTTTGTTATTAATTTAGGATTACAACAGTTATTGTTACGTCTAATGTGTTTATGCATTGAGAGTGCTGAAGTGGGTAGGTATACCTTGAGATTCATCGGGCATTAAGTATGATTTATTCAATGTTTGATTTCTAGAACTATTCGTTTCGTTTTGTTTCGGCCATTTCTCTTGCGAAATATGACAGCATTTAGGACTGTTGTACTGGTGGTAATACAGAAATGGACCTATTAAGAAATATGTCTGCATTATTGCAATTATTCTTTGGGTAGGTACTTACAAATAATGGATGGGTAGGCGTTGCGTTGCTATGTACCTACAGACTATTCACCGGTTTTTTACGATGCAGTAGGTACCTAATGATGGTGAATGCTTGCCCAGAAATAACTTATTTTCCTCGTATTTTTAGAATTCGAGATAGCAATCGGTTAGATGTAATTTTTTATATTTTATAGGTTTATTATATTAAACATAATTAAACACACTTAAACATGTCCATCTCTAAATTAAAAAAAAAAATTAAAAGAAAAATCGTCTAACCAGCCTTAACATCTCCGATCCGCGAGAGATATGAGATATATTTTTTTAAATAAATAAAAAAAGGCCAAAGAAACCGTGGCATTAATCCGTTGGCATGAAAGGAGGCCGAGCGGCCCCCCGTGGGGGGTGGCAGGTGCGTGCGCGCAGCGTAGGCGACCGGGAAAAATGTGGGGACAAGTGTGATCCACCATTGTGTTACTTACAACCTGTTTTAGAACTCAGACATTATTGACAACCTTATTCTGATTTAATCAGACCTCAAAGGTAAAGTTTTCTCGTCTAAAATAATAAAAGAAAAGGGGATTTCCTGATTGGGCAGTCAGGAAATCCTGTAAAGACTTACCCATCAACAGTAAAGATTCATTTGTTTGACCAGGGATCTCTAAAAAGAATTAAAAATAATAAGGTCGTATCGCCCGCAGCGCCCCTTGCGGCGAGCAGGCGGAACCAATCGTTCGGTTACGGTGTCACTATTATTTCATGTGTTCAGACAGGCAGGATCACACAGGGTTTCTGGATAATTGTTCACACGTAGACTATGTGGTTTGAAGGATAAGCAGGGGAGTGTACCTAGTTATCTTCGCAGTTCAACAATTATCTTGGATGAAGAGTGATAAGTAGTCTTTAAATAAATAAAATTATTTTCAGAAAATTATGATTATGAAACAAAAATTATCTTATAAATCCTTGCATAGAGCTCTTCAGGGATTCGGTCAGGGCCTTCAGCATTAATTTGTTTTAATATGTATATTCGCATTTTGTCTTTATGAGTGCAAGTATTTTTAAGTCGAAGTAAAATAAAACTACATGAGAATACGCTATAAATGTGACTCGTGCGCCGCAGGAGCTCCTAATCGATGCCTGCGATAGTGCGGCAACGAGGTTTATATCGATACCAGCATGTCATTAGTGCTGCACCGAAGTTCATATCGATTGACTGACGATACACTATACAGTTAGTTGCGCCGTTGACTCAGTTTAAAAACACTAGAGTGCGCGCAAGACAAGTCTGCGCACGACTAATTTTATATCTAGGTACTGTAATATATAAAATATAATGTTCAATCTATATTATTAATCTGATAATAATATTAATTAATTAAATAATTCTATGCTTAATGTGACCTTACATGACGGTGGCATACGATTAGTTCCGATTTCAGCCACGCGCATATTTATCCTGCGAGCACTCTAGAAATTGGTGAAGAGTGTTTTCTCTCTCTCTATGGCGTTAAAAAAAAACATATTCGTATCCCCCGAAAGGGTACGGAGGATACGAATATGTTTTTTTTCATCATCCAGGATACCCGGATGTACCACCAAAAATCCGCAATTGCCATTTACCGGACAAGATCCAGGATCCAGGCTGCTGCTGAGACATTCTTATGGCAAAATCCACTTTGCCTGAATTGGAAATCGAACCTAGAACCCCACACTCAGCAGGCAGTATAAAACAATTACTACAGCTTAGCCTGCGCGCCAAGGACTTGAGGAAACTGAATAATGAAATGAAACTAAATCGATTATTCTGTTAATAGGACATCGGAATAACTTTTACCTACTCGTCTTATTTAAAAAAAGCAGCGTGCCTTACAGTAGTCACATATGTAACATCTGACATCTCACCTTAGTAAAAAGCAACATTAAGATAATTAGCAACATTAAAGGGGCTTCGTCAAGGTCGTTTCTGACAGCCAACTCTAGCACCTCACGCGCTCATTTGTCAAATCAAACAGCGCGCGCTTTCCTGGCTTCCTGTTCTTCAAAAAAATAAGCAAGATGGAGTCGAGATTTCCTGTCTGACTACCCCTGAAAAGAAGAGACGAAACAAACCTAGGGAGACCAGTCCAGTCTCAGTCCCCACTAAGTCGGGTTCAGAATCATCTAAAGTACCTAACGATTTTATACCGTTTTGGCCGTAAAACAAAGTGACATGATTTTGGTCTTCACAAAAATAAAATATACAGGGTGATTGGAAGATGGGTGCAAAGCTTTAAGGCGAAGATAGTACAGACAATTTAGAACCATTTAAGCCATGGTTGTCTTAGACGAAGTCTTACTTTTTTTTTTTTTAATAAGGTTTAAAAAACGTATTGTTACAAATTTTCTGAACTTTTAATGTCTGTAAAAAAAATCAAATGTTCACAGAAGCCAAAAAAATGTTTTGCTTGATTTTTTACACATTACTTTAATTAAATAAATAAAAAATGAACTCATATATCATTCAATTTGGCCATAATTATGCAGTTTACATAAAATTTTGGGAATTTCCGAAAAAAAAACAAATATTAGGTAAAAAAATTGGTAAGACTTCGTCTGAGACAACCATGGCTTAAATGGTTCCAAATGGTCTGTACTATCTTCGCCTTAAAGCTTTGCACCCATCTTCCAATCACCCTGTATATTGGTGCTATTGTTATCCGATTTGATCAACTACTTTGTAGCTATGTAACATATATTTTCTATGGGTCTCCTTTGTTTCATCGAAAAGAAATTGCCAAATTATCACTTCCTCAACAATTTTCCGCAAATTTTGTCAAATTTCATTTGACAACTTATTACTTGTCAAAATATCTCTTCACAAATAATTGTAACGCACACAACCTAATGTTTGGCAAGTGAACGTTTAAACAATAACTTGTTTACCAACTAGTACTTTTACCTTTTACTCATTTTATGCAAAATAAAATTTGACAAATATTTAGTCATCATCTGCCTAGCCTTTTCCCAACTATATTGGGGTCGGCTTCCAGTCTAACCGGATGCAGCTGAATACCAGTATTTTACATGGAGCGACTGCCTATCTGACCTCCACAACCCAGTAACTGGGTAATACGATACCCCTTGGTAAGACTGGTTGTCAGATTTTCGGGCTTCTGACGACCCGTAACGACTATCAAAGATCCACGAATGACAGCCGGGACCAACGGCTTAACGTGCTTTCCGAGGCACGGAGAAGTCTCGGTATGTAAAGATGGTCACCCATCCACAGACCAACCCCGGCAAGCGTAGCTTAACCTGATGGATCGACCCGTGCAGCAGTTATTACTTAGCCACGAGCTCCTCTTGACAAATATTTAGTATCGTCAGTTTTTAATTTACCATTTCTATTCATTCAATTGCTTAGTCAATGACAAAAACATCATCTATGTATCAGTTGCACAGAATATACAAATTAAATTACAATGTGTACCTACCTACTGCTAAGTGGGTAGATCTAGTCGTTTCTGAGGAGGTCACAGTTTTAACCTAAACAACCTAACCTAAGCTATATTTTTTTTAAATAATTAACCTCGTCTAACTAGTTTGGTTCTCGTACTGTAAATTTAAAATTGTAAGTTACAAATATTTTATATTAAATAAATGATTATATTAAAATAAAATTGCATTTTTTAATTA
This sequence comes from Xanthia togata, assembly GCA_963853775.1. Lineage (NCBI taxonomy): Eukaryota > Metazoa > Arthropoda > Insecta > Lepidoptera > Noctuidae > Xanthia > Xanthia togata. Next base: position 3,231,739 of record OY970791.1, on the reverse strand, counting down.
GGTACTTATATAATTCCCAAAAAAACTTTTTTGCCTGTAGGTATATTATGTATGTATTTTTTGTCATAACAAATCATTTGACAAAACGTTTACTGTCTAAAGATTGTTTGCTGTAATAAATCATTTGAATATAGACCAAATGCCTAAATGACATTATCCTTGATAATATTCTGCCAAGTAAAAAATAGACCAGATGAAAATTTGCGTACTTTAATCATTCCAAACAACATTGGTAAAAAAAAGGTTGTCAAATTTTATTTATTATTTATTTATTAGGTTAGGGAAAACAAACAGTAGTATATTAAACAACAGAAAAATCTTAAAATTAAACTTAACAAATATATTACCCACAAGATTTTCCACAGATTACTATTATTATATAATAAAAACAAGCTGTTAGCAAACGTTAGCTGTAGCAGGGCTAACTTAATGAAAAAGAAGCTAAACAGAGAAAAAAAAAAACAAACAATATTCTAAAGATGAAAAAAAGAGACACAAAAAAACATGAAAAAATAAAAAAAATATGAAATAAAAATAAAAACATGCGTGATGTATTAATAATTGCCATACCTACATTGCGTAAATCCTATGGAGCCTACTGCGGTTGCTTTAGGATCTTAATTATATCCTTTTTAAATTTATATCTGCTTAGGAATAATATGTCTATTGCAACCAAAACGCGTGTTGTATGTGTCGACTAAGCGGTATAACGGCGAGCGCATACTAGCATTGGATCTACAAAAGCTGGTAGCGAACAATCGCCTGGTGCGTACCTCCCGTCCATGTACTGTTCCAGGAACCAGATAACACAAATCAGTCACCAAGTCAGGGCAATCAAACTTGTTTCGGCATACACTGAATAACGATAATTTGTTTGGGTACTGAAATTTTGGCAAAATCTTTTCGGCAAAACGTCATGATCCCATTTTCTGTAGACCTTTAGGATTGAGCTGTAACTTGTTAAGGGTTTTATTACAAATTCCAGGATCGGGTCTACACAATCGGCTAATTTACTATACTAAAGATTGGTAGCCGCGTTTAAATATGAGAGATAGTTCCTCAATCCATACGGACACTTTCAAAGTCCAGTCATAATCTTGGTCAGGACATAAGAGGACCATGAAGATTAGCGTCTGAAAGTCTTTTGAGATCTTTTGAGGATAAAAAAGTTAAGAAAAAAAAAGACCAAAAGAAAGAAAAAGAGGTTTTTTTTAAATAAGTACCTACTTATCATTATTGAGATAGCCTACTAGCTTCTGTTTTACCATCGTTTAAGTTAAACAGGAACACATCAGCACAGAGTATAAAGTACGGTGGTAGATAGGTACCGGACCTCGGCCCAGCTCCATCACAATTTAAAAAGTTATGTGGCGGGAGCCCTCCTGGAGGGATAATCTAGTTTCATATGGGATGCCGGGAGCCCTCGCGGAGGGCTCATTTTAAATGTAGGTTTTTTTTAGCGAATGCTTTATAAACCGTGAAAATAAAATTAACAAGATTAATTAGTTAGAAGCGTTTTAAAATCCAATCATTTTTTTTGATCGTGGTGAAGTACCTACAATTATTCACAAAAAAAAAGGTTGGAAACTACGTAAACGCGATGATAAGACCCCCCGAAAACACAATTTTAGTTGGTTTTGTTTCAATGCTGTTGACCGTCCCCGATGGTTAATTTTAGCGCAAACGTAATGCCGGCAACCCTTCAGGAGGGTTCACTTCCAAAGTGTATGGCAGCATGGCGTATGGAACTCTCCATGAAAAGGTGGAGTCGAAAGTGTTAAACAGCTCTTAGTAGGTTTTTCTCGATTTTTATAACTATGAGCTTGAAGCTGTCAAACTCCAACTCAAACTCAAAGCATTTATTTCAATTAAACCATTTACAGGCACTTTTGAACCGTCAAGGAGTCGGTCAGTCTAAAGCGTAGTAGCTACCTATGAGAAGAACGGGCAAGAAACTCCAAGGACACTCTTTTAAATAAAAAAAATGATACAAAATATTGGTTACATCATTCTTGTTGAACTTATACATGTGAGAACAATGTAGAAAGACGTGCACGTTAAAAGCGTCCATAATAAAAATATAAAAAAACAAAGAACCTGAACCTAAGAGATGACCAGTCCCAACTGACGGCGCCCGTTCACGAACTTGATTCATGGATCAGCACCATTTAGCTCAACCATTTTGAAGGGAGCTAAGTGATCCAACACACGCGCCACCATCAGCGGGACATCTGAGTGAGCATGAAATACTCACAGCCGCCAGGGTACATTCAAGGCAATGAAAGATATAATGGTGCCGATTCTCTTGTCACAAATGCGTCTTTAAACTCGACAAAAAATCACCAAAATTTAGTTTACTCCTGTCAAACGATGATTTCCCATTCTGGAATAAACTAAAGTGGCACAACTAAACTATATTTTAGTTTGACAGCACTAAGATAGCACTGAGATTTTAATGTAGTGAAAATGACAATTTTGCTATTCTGAATTTGACGTACCTATTTCACCTAAAATTTTAATCGTCGAACCAAATCTGACCATTTTTGATCGTGCTTGAAAATGGTGTGGAATACTATTAGTTGTCATGAACTAAAATCCACACGAACACCTCGACTTCAGGTGCAAAAACAGTACTGTACTGGATTTTTTTCTTTTATTTTGCTCATATCTCGAAAATGGTGTGTCCAATCGCAAAAATAATTAAAATTTCGACCCCCTTTATGACCCCTCATACTCAGCACGTAGGTAATTTTTTTCATATTTTCCATACAAAAAATGAAAAATTCCATATAAAACACGTCGACGGTGCGGAACCGGCGCGCCTCCGGCTCTAAAAAAATTCACGGAGTAGGGCAAACAAGTATGTACCACGCGGAGTCGCGATTGTCAAATTCTATTTTAGTTGTGTCAAAATATTTTTTAAATTTAGAGAACTTTTATTGCAAAATAGCTTTAAGATTCTCATAGCCAAAAGTAAGGAATTTTAGTGATAGTTTAGTTCGTTGTACAAGAGAATCGGGACTAGGTACTAATGATTTCAACATGTTTTGTTGTGAATGTTTCGCCAGTGCAAACGCACAGTTATTATTCGTTAATTTGTTATTGATATTACATAAACCACATGCCATTGCCATTCAAATAGGGTTTTACCTAATACTTATTCTACTCATATTTCCGGAACTCCTAGTCTAGATTATTATGTAAGTTTCGTATGGTATAATGTCAATGGCATAATTATCTTCTCGCGCAACAGGAAGCACTCACATTGCTTTCAAGTAATTTCACTTTCACTAAAGCTTGTACAATCTCAACATCTAGGATAATTTAAGTTAAGTTGCATAATCTATGCATCATACTGTAGTCAATTTTAAGGCCTTAGTTCACAGAAAGCGAATCAGTTAACTGGCGATGTGGAAGCTATAACGTTAAGGAGATGACTCAGACCCCGTGTGGTGTGGTGTAACACAGGATTAATCACAATCTGAATCATTTTCAACCGACTTCAAAAAGGAGGAGGTTCTCAATTCGGTTGTATGTTTTTTTTTTTTTTTTTTTGTATGTTTGTTACGCGATTACTCCGCCAATTATGAATTGATTTTGATGATTCTTTTTTTGTTTGGTAGGGCATACTTCAGAAGTGGTCCCATATAAATTTGGTCAAGATCTGATGAGGGGTTTTTGAGTTAGCTTCAATAATACGTATTTTTCCCATCTAGTATATGTGGACGATATTCTAATAGTTCCTGTCACTGTAATTTACATAGCAGGTAATGGGTATTCAAATTTTTGTGGGGGTTTTGTGTAGGTACCAAAACTAAAAAGTGAAAAATAAAAACTTTTTCACAAAAAATAAAACCGACTTCCAAAAAAGACACTACAAAGTGAAAAATAACTTTGATTTCGGCAAAAAAACGAAAATAAAACCCCAAAGACACCGACTTCCGAAATCAAAGTTATTTTTCACTTTGTAGTGTTTTTTTGGAAGTCGGTTTTTTTTTTGTGAAAAAGTTTTGAAGGATATTGATGATCCATTGCTTTAAAAGTTCGAAAAATTTACAGCATTATTGGCTTTTTTTATTGTCACATAACCATGCATGGCCATGCCACGCCATGCCATTGCCATGTAAGTAGAGAATTGCGCTGTTATGCAAAAAGGCCATAGAGTATATGTAGAGAATTTCCATAGCTTAATCATCCCAGTGCGGGTTGGTAGAATGTCACATCTCTTCGATTTTTTGGTTCTTGGACATGTCGGTTGTTTCGAGATTTTTTCCTCGTGATGAAATAATTACTTGAAGTAAAGCATGGGTTCGAACTTAGGACTTACAACAGTAGACAATATCAGTTTTTCCAAATCTTGGACCAAACGTTCGTGTTCATCTCTGCGTAATATTCTTTTGTGAGGATACCATCACTGCACGGTAGCTCATGCCAGGCCAAACAGACATCCATCGCGTCACTGCCGCTTCGCTTTCGGTTTGAAAGTGTCTCTAGGTAATCTAGCCAAGATAATCATTTCTGTCTGTGCTAGATGACTAAATAATGAGTGCAGTTAGGCATCTTTCGTCGGTTACGAACGCTCATGAGCATATCACGTGAAATGGCAGTCGCTCTATGTAGAATTTTAATTTAAAAAGCTGGAAAAGGGCTTGAACAATTTTTCGTCCAGGGGTTCCCTCTCTTTTGGGAAAGTCCGAAAGGGATACCGTGGCCCCCTGGCATTGCACAGGCAACAGAAGGAACACGGGTGGGTTTTAGTCAGTAAGAGTCTGACACGCCCTCCCGCTCCACCCAGAGCGAGGAGGTCATTTGAAGATTTCCTAGCCAAAAAAAAAACCAAAAAGTGGGTTCCCTCTCACAGCATCATTAGGTAATTAGGTTGTTTAAATTTGAATGATCTGACCATATACTCTTATCATAAACTATAGGCAGAAACTACAGAACGCCACCTGCTACGATCCTTACATACTCCTTTTGCTTCGTTTATGTTCATACATCTAGTTATACACGCACGCCGGTTGCAAGTACTACGCACCTGAGCTTTCTGAAGAACATCAGCAATTAGGTGACTATGTTCTACCAGGGCGTGGTCCCGGCGTTTCCACTCACATCTGCCTTTAAAATATCTTTTGTTAGTCGCCTTTCGTTCTTCCTCTCAACATGATCAAACCATCTAAGCATACTCTTTTATATTTTTGTCACTAAATCATATTTTAAACCGCACCGTTGCCTTATCACATCATTCTTCAGCCTATCAATCATAGTCACACACAACACATGCTTCGCAAGGAACGCATTTCCGCAGTATTTATCTATTCTACTTTCATATTTCTTTTGCCACACTCAACATTCACTTCCATACATAACCGTAGGCACCAGTACACCATTGTGAACAGATACCCTAATAGCAGGTCCATATTAGACAAAGAGTAGGATATCCACGAGAAATGCCGTTTGATAAAATGGTATGCGATTTTTGTACTCTGTGCGTTTCCACTATTAACTTGACTTGCCTTCCACATGATTATGGTAGGCCCTCCTATATGCAGGAGGAGACGCCCGATTCCGTGGCCCCCTAGCATTGTACAGGCAACAGAAGGAATACGGGTGGGTTTTAGTCAGTAAGAGTCTGATACGCCCTCCCGCTCCACTCAGAGCGGGAGAAGTTATTTGATGAATTCCCACCCAAAAAAAAGATAAAAAAAAGGCTCTCCTATTAGGTTTTCCTATTTTGTTTTTCTGAATTTAACTAGACAGGTGTCTAGTTAAATAAATTTTCTGCTAAGGTTAGCAGAAAATCATTATTTAAGATGGACTGACGCGGTGTCGTAGGGTCTCAGGTTTATGCATCTGACTATCAATAACGATTATCAGTTCTCTGACCCTTTCCTTTTAAACAGAATGTTCCCTGTATCCACAATCTTATCTTATATTTCTTAACACGATCAGTGCCGGGAACCCTCGCGTAGGGCTCATTTTAAATGTAGGTTTTTCTTAGTGAATTCGGCATTATGAACTGTGGAAATAAAATCAGTTGTATATTTTAACATGATTTCAATCCTAATGCCGGTGACAATCCTCGATAGTTAACTTTAGCGCAAACTTAATGCTGGTGCCCCTCCTGGAGTCAACTTCCAATATGTATGGCGGCATGGCGTATGAGCTTTATGAAAAATGGGTGGAGTCGAAAGTGATAATTTACAAGCATTACAACCAACTCCTAAAAATATCCCATGACTCAAGCGTACACAAAAACAAAATAAACGAGTGATCTATATTATTTGCGGGCAATCAATTGATGAATCTACTAAATAACTGGCCACCCACACGCAACATACATTACTGGCTTACAATGATTAAGAGTGGTTGTATGCTATACATGTGGAGTAATGTATGGTAGATGAGGCGAATCGCTCGTTGTGGAGACTTGGAGTCATTGACCGGAGCCTTGACCGCCGCTCAGTGAAAGTTGGATTGCAGTGATGCCAAACAAGATACTGGCTGAGATATCGATTTACAGTTGAATCGATATGGCATCAAACATGATTTTTTATAGGAATCATGTTATATTTTAGCATCCTTACATTATAGTGGAGCATAACGGAGTTATGGAGATTGAAATTCGGAATGTTAAAAATATACACAATAATCACACAAAATATAGTTTAAAATCTTTTTAATGTACAATGTACAACACTTAAAATTAAAAATAATCAACAACAATTACACAATAGTCAACAAAAACGCGATCAACAGCACAGACAACAACATAAATTGTTTGCACACAACAACAATAAATATCACAACATTATTACATAAGTCAACACTGATGGAATTACATCTCCATCAGATCTACGAAATTTGTATTTACACTGGCAACCCCGCTTATAAAAATAAGCTATAGAACCTCTTTGCCCCTTATTTTAATTTTTTCTTTAGTGCTTGTGGCCACCTTTGTGGTGGTAGACGTGTTTGTAGACGGGGACATGGACTGGGTAGGGTTTGGGAATGGGGACCTCGACCTTCTTCTCAACCTCAACTGGGTAAGGCTTCTCGACCTCATAGGGGACGGGCTTCTCAACGGTGTAGGGGACTGGCTTCTCCACAATTTTGGTAACGACCTGAAAAAGAGTTTGGGATTAGTCTTGTTTTCTTGTGGGCATGATTTGCGGGCTACGAGGAGATTGTCTCAACATTTTTATGAGACACGCTAGCATAATAATTATAGGTAGAAGAACTTGCTACTTGAATTTAGGGTGTGTAGTATTTTGGAATGAGAGAACGTTTCCGAATGTAACTGGCTGCAAACTGTCACAAACGCACTGTTCTTTTTTCAAACGCACGCTTGACTGCCCGCGCTTTTACTTTCTGTCATGGCCGACTGCGTTACGTAACAGTTTGATGCAGCAATGAATGGGTAACGTTATGAGATAATTGCAAAAACGCATCTAGACACAATAACTGTGATATAACACTTACGTTGTACTACTTTATTTGTCGTGTAAAATAATTGTATAGTTTCTCTTTGGCATTAACTTCGTGGTTTAAGTTTAATTGAATTGATGTCAGGAGAATGTCGTTGTGAAAGGTGCCTTTAAATGTTTAAAATGGTGATAATTATAGTTTTAAACAGGGCAGACAAAGAAAGGTTGCTTACAGCGATTATTTTACAGTTTTTTTTTAATGAATGCAATCGTGAAAGTCATAAAGAGTTGTGTCCGTTTTATTTGCGTATTCAATTGTAAATTATTTTTGAGATTTGTTTAAAATAAATTTTAAATAATTACTTTTTTTAACTTCATGTAACTACCACCTTTGCCAGGGTAAACTAGTGTTATCATAACAAAAAACTGAATTAAAGTTGAACCAAGAGGAAAAATGAAAAATCTATGCAGGTAATTGCTACAGCTGCAGAAAAAAATACGCTACTGACATACTGTGACGTTAATGATTAATTATGAGATGATTAATGAGTACAATTACCTACGTGCTACCAGTCACACGATCTGAGTAGTTTTTTTTTTTGCTGAGTTGAATGTAAAGGCCAAATCAATTGAATCAAGAATGAATCTGAGCTGCAAATTGAGCAGCAATTAAACAAACACCTGTGTAATTGATTCAAATGAAAAGGAATTAGGTAAGTGCTCAAAACAACGTAAAAAGCTTTTGTTTTTTCAAAATATCAAATGCCCTAATTATATCTGTGTCCAGTGTACCTAATAAAGGACACGGGCCTATTTAGAAAGAACTCGGTTTACTTGATTTATGGCAAATTGCACTATTTTTTTTGTTCGTAGTGTAATCTAAAATGCTTGATTAATAACCTTTTTTAATTATTATACCCTGAGCGAACATCGGTAGTGAATACGCAAGAATTGAAAACTAGCGGAAAACAACAATCCATAGGCCGCCCTAATCAAATTCTGAACCTATTCACCAATTACGACAAAAAAAGTATTCTAAATCATCAGCCTAATTAAGTAACGCAGTCGGAGTGACAATCGTAACGCAATGGACATTGCTGAATTGTCAAAATGAAATGGATTTTCAATTTGTCATACCGTGTGCGTAACGCAATTTGGGTGCAAGGTGCATTCAAATAAGCTTCTACAAGCGACGTTACTTATTGTTTTTTTTACCCCAACGGGTAAACTCTTGGGCTTGCATCTCATCTGATGATAAGTAATGATCAGGCCTAAAATGGAAGCGAGCTTCAGCTTTAATGGCTATTTCACCTCTGTCCTTGAGGATTCCGGGTGAAGCTCGCTTCCAACTTCGACCTTATCATCACTTAACTGCGAAACACAACATTGTTGTTATGGCAACAGACTTAGCCATAATTTAACAAGCTTGCCAGGTGGACTTAGAACAAGCCCTACCACCAACCAAACTGAGCAGAAAAAGGCTAGGCTACCAGTGCCAGCCCCGACAACAAATTAACAATCTAAATAGCTAACCAATTTGGCAAGATGTCATGAGCTATTGAAGACTGTCAGTGCTTGTGCCGACTCGAGAGAAGGGATTGTCATTTGCCTTACTTTTTGCAATACGTTACGGTATTTTAAGTATTAAGTATCCGGATATTTCCCTAATTTTTCCCGGTTTTGCCCTAATTACGCTGATGACAATTTTTTTGTCTTCCACCTTTTTCTTCTTTTTTTACCCTTACAAAACAGTGTCACTATTTACAAATTCCTGTAGATGTAAACCTTACATTAGCATTATTTAGTCAGAAGCTTACCTTGTAAACTGGCACATGGATGGGCTGTTCCACTGTTACGTGGACGGGGTAAGGTTGGGGGATGGGGACCTTCACGTACTGCGGGACCGACACTGCCACGGGATGGGGGACCGGCACCCCGATCTTCTTCACCACCGTGACGTGATACGGCTTCGTGTGTTCTGAGTGGGAGTGACCTTCAGGCTCCCAGTCGTCTGAGGGTCGGGCAGCCGCGAAAGCCGCTAGAACGAGGATGGCTGCTGTTTTCTGGAAGGTAACGTAGTTTCTTTTTTAGTATTGGATTGTAATGGCTCCATGTTAAGGAAAGGAATACTTAAGCGAATGTTTAAGATGAAGTGTTTTTAGACTTTTTTAAGGGCAGATTTCCTCTACTTTTAGTCAGGTATGTCCAAGATTACTCGTTTAGTGTAAACTAGCACGTTGACATGACGTTCTTGTCGGATTCGAACCCACAACCTCGCCCGTAATGACATAGACAATCATGATGTTAAAAAAATATGACATTCCATTTTGAAAGTGACAAAATGACCCAGAGGTTATGTGCGTAGGTACACTTGCACTACAACTTTTACATTTCGAATCATTGTTTCGAATGTAATTTACCTAATGATGCATTTGCAAAAGAAAACAGTTCTGATTCTATTTTCAAAATGAAATATCGTATTTTTTTTAACATCATGATTGTCTATGTCACTGAACGCAATAGCATAACATTGTCACCATTGAACAGGTAGTAACAAAGTTATGATGTAACATCACAGAATTATTACGTCACAAGCAATCACGGATTTAAACTATGAATAATGTATTTTTAATTCTTATTCAGAGCGTGAGAAACTAATATTTTTGATAAAAATTACATTTTTATCAAAAATATTTTGACAGTCCAAAAAGCCGCCATGTTTTAAGATACACTTTTTTAGATTCAACTTCCACGCAAAGGAACCACATTATACAGCCCGAAAAACCGCCACAATTTTTCGATCCATTTTATTATCGTTGTTACGTCACTTTATAATAAATAATTAAGCAAACACTTACAAAAGCGATCATGTTGAATAGTTTAGATGCTGTTGTCGACTTCTAAGTATTGACTGGTGCAATCTGAGATCCCCACAAGCATTTTATACTTGGTGAAATGAACAACGCGCCTTTCCATTCAGTGATAGGATCTTCGCACCATGAAGTTATCGAATAAGAGATCTATCTAAACGATGCTGCTTTGTTTTGTGTATACTGCGGTTTTACAACGACATTGCGGATTTGTCTTACGAACTAAAGAAGCAATGTATGTGATACAAATTCATTTTATACGGTAGTATGTTACTGGATAGTGAAGTTCGATTGTAGTATTCGGGCTTAACAAGGAGAAGTTAATACCAGGTTCTTGATTTGTTTTTTTTTCTGTATATGTGCTCAATTCTTTTTGAAGTGGTTATTATGGGCGATAGAAAGTATGACAGTTAAATTAAAAAGCCAAATAGGTTTTATGAGACAGATTGTTTTATAGTTTTTAATTAATGTCGCTGCGTAGGGTAATTACGTAGGTAGACTTATAATACACTGGGTAAAGGCCCTTTGAACACACGAGTTTTTCTTGCCATGAAAAACTACGTTTTGCCGTATGTAGGTCGTCAGTGTTGTATGGAGCACTCTGGAAGCTTGTTATCAGACCCTTTAAAAAAAACCGTGCCGTGTATAAAGAGCCTTATAGTTGATTAGTTTCTGTCTTATATCTTAGTACGTGGTACTGGCTGGTAAGATGAATTGCGGTTTTAATAAAATTCGTTAGACCATTCGAGATTGGACCGGAGTTATTTGTAACCTAAGCCACACTTCCTTCACCTCGCAAAGTACAAGGAGTTCGCAGTTGATGAACAACCTTAATTAAATTAGGCTGAAAATCAGCATTTTTTAAACGTCAGCATTACATAAGACAGTCCCCCAACACGCCCGCCCTTCACCACTTCCTAGTGCTTTAGCTGGGAAGAAGAAGTGGCGCAACAAACTGTCCAGCAATTCAAGAAGCATATGAAAAAGAAGAATTCCTTTGTCCACAGGTTGAACAATTACTAGGTTATGTTATAACAGCTGCCCTATCCTAAGTACATTCTTACTTTTATTCTGAAGTGATCAATTTATAATTTTAATAATCTCGGAATCAATTTTCCTTCAGGACTAAAGCCAGGAACTTCTTCTTTTTAACAACAACAAAAATAATTCGGTGATTGTGATCTTAATTTATGAAAGGCACTTACTGTAACATCTCTATATGAGTTGGTGCTCATTCAAGATCGGTTATGTAAAAACAATCAGCTTATTAAAAAAGGTGAATGTAGTCCCAGTGTAGTGGAAGACCAAAAGTAACTTTTAAATGGAGAATTTTGGTAGCGATCTGTTTCTTTTCGTTTCTGTCCTTTATGGATATAAAAACTGGCGAAACGTGGGTGTACTAAACATTTCTGCCTACCCCTTCAATAAATACAGGCGGGATTGTTTGTATTGTCTGTATGTTAATGCTGATCTCTATTCATCAAAATATACCAGTATTAGATATATAAACATTGACAGTGTTGAATATAACATACAAAATGACATGATTACTTTGTAAAGTATTATATTATTTTAATTTTTGTGAATGTGAGGACTACATGGATATTTTTATTATATATTTTTTTCTTTTTCACTTAGTTTTAATGATGGTCTGGCAGTTTTAGTAGTTTATGCGGCCTACCCAAATGTCCTTTCTTTGGTATTGTTCGTCGAGTTGAGCTCTATTAAGTTCTGAGTTGAGCTCCACTATTACTGACAAATGCTTGTACTGACAGGACAGGTCCACTCAAATCTGTGTTGTTCTTTTCTCAAAAGACCAACCGGGAAACGCCGAACTCATCTAGCAATTTTTTTAAGAAGACGTGTAAAACTGATTCCAATATCCTATTTACAAAATAAACAATTTCATTTCATTTCATTTCACTAAGTTCAGCATTCCACCAGGGGTTCCTCTCGTTCCTGGTTCGTGGCGCTCTTAGTTTGCAGCATGCGTGGTATGCTTCGGTTAGGTATTCTGATAGTTTTGTCACGGTGCTTTCTATTTCATTTCATTACGAAGCTATTTGGCCCTGCACTACACCCTAATTGAGTAACACAGATACACCCGGAATGACAATCCTTATATTTTGGTTATTCAACAATATCCATAACATAACGGCGAACAGTGGATTTTTCAGTCCTATGCAGTAACTAATAGGGTTGTGTCACCCACTTGAGGAGGGCTTTCGTAAAATCTTTCCTTGTTATGTAAAACCTCTAAGTAATTCTTGTGGAAACCCGGGTAAACGCTAACAATACCGATAGGTGCTGTAATACAAGAAATTAACGTAATAAAGAAAAGAACAATGCCCCTTGGGCTACATCTTACTTAAAAACAGTTAATTCGCGCCAAAAATAAGGAGTAATTGCAAAAATATGCAAATACACGGCCATTAACTAATTGATCGTACGCGAATGTAGATTGTTACAGTTGTGCATTTATCACTAAACAGAAATGGTACAAAAGGTTCGGAATAACGAACTTCGATGTGGAAGATAGGAAATGCTTGCGCTATCTAGTTTTTATTAAGTAGGTAGTTCCTATTAACCCAATTAATGTCGAGTAAAAAGATATACTTTCCGAAAACACTTTTCCTTTTGACAACGATGCTGACGAATTTTTGGATGCCCTATGATTTTTTCCCTTCTTTTTTATATAGCTACATGTAGGTACATATTATTATTATTATTTTAAGTCTGTGTGCTTATACAGGGTGTTTGGTGCATCGTGTGTCAAATTTAAATGGTCGACTGAAGGGAGATTTGCTATCCATTCTAATCCCTCAACACCTCTCATGCCCTGTGTTTTTTTTATCGACTTTTTATTGTTTTACAAAAAAGGCCCAAATTTTACATTCAAATACAAATTTTAAAAAAATTATAAGGCTTAGACTGAATTTTAATTTTATTTAGATGTGTATTGTTTAAGATTACTTTTAAATACAAAATTAGTGGCATTAGTCATCGAGCTTACACGCAAAGTTTCGGAATATGGTAAACTTAAATTAAAGCTATAATGAAATCCACAGGGCATGAGAGGTGTTAAGAGGTCTGAAAGGATAGCAGATGAACCCTTCAGTCGACCATTTCAATTTGGCACACGATGCACAAAACACCCTGTATATTATGTAAATATTATCTGCTAAAGCTTTAATATAGATATTAATTAATTAATTTATTTATTAGGCACTTCAACGAATTACTCACTAAAACATACATAAACAAAAATCACTTAAAGTTTTAGGTATAGTGAATACATCACTTAAAGAAGTGCACAGCACTAGCATAGAACGTAATGACTAGACGTATATGATACCGTTAGTTGAATTGGCGAAATGTAACTTGTAGTTACATAATAAAGAGATAATGAGCTATGTTCACAAATACAAACGATAGGAAGCATTTAATTAACAAAATACAAAGCAAAATAAGTTAAAACTGAAAAAGAAGTAAATGGAAGTGGATACAATTTTAATATGTACTCGTAGGCGGCTCGTGTTGCACAGAGGTCTTGAGAATCTGAACTGGTTAAAAGTCTCGTACGAAATTGACGGAAAGGGTTAGAGTAGATGTCGATGCTATTGGTTCGTGTAGCGAATTTATTATAGTTAGCACCGCACCCATGAACCGTCTAATGGGAATTAGACGGTTCATGGGTGCGGTGCTACCAAGGTTAGTACGACTTGCAGTTGTGGCAAAGGTAATGGTTTGGCGACCAGATCTAGTAGTTATCTGTCGAGGTACAGCTATATTTAGTTCCGCCAAAAGATCAGGAACATTTAGCAAACCGTTAACGATCTTATAAAGTAGGATTTGGTCTGAACGTTACGTCTCTTCGGTGTTCAAGTGAAAATATTTTAAAATGATTTAGCCTATGACCATAACAAGAATCACGTGCACAGCTAGGGCTTCTAAAACGAAATATCTGTTGAAGCTTCTCTGGATCTGTTTAATCCTGTTTACGTGAACACGGTAAGAAGGGTTCCAAACTGGAGATGCGTAGTCCAGAAGACTTCTCACCAGAGTATTGAAGAGCACCTTCAGGGTAGAGACGAACTGGAAATCTCGACATTTTCTTTTTATAAAGCCAGACATTTTTGCAGCTTTGGCAGTGATAATGTCAATGTGTTTGACGAATGTGAGTTTAGAGTCGAGGTGGACTCTCAGGTCACGAATTGTGTCCACTGATTGTAATTTTACCCCATTTATTGAGTAAGACGTTTTTTATACGGGTTTTCGTTTTTTGGTAAATGTGATGTGGTAGCACTTTTTCACATTGAGGGACATGCGGTTTTTTAAGCACCAATCGTGAACTGCGTCGAGGTCAGCCTGAAGTAAATGGACGTCGACAGAAGAGTTTATTTCTTTATAGATCTTCAAATCATCAGCGAAAATAGAGCAATTGCCGTGTTTTAATGAGAGAACTATATCATTGACGAACATGAGAAAGAGAATTGGGCCCAAGTGCGAACCTTGGGGGACACCAGATGTAGAGAAATAAATTGGTGACTCGTAGCCCTTAACAACAACTCTTTGTTTTCTTTCTGTGAGATATGATTTAAACCAGAGAAGCAACTGACCAAATATGCCGAATTCTTCAAGCTTCTTTAAGAGGATTTTATGGTCCACCTTGTCGAATGCACTGCTGAAATCAGTGTAAATTGAGTCGATCTGGGCACGAGAGTCCCAATTTACTCACTTCATTGACGTAGTGGACCAAATTAGTAGTCGTAGATTTACGAACACAGAAACCATGTTGTTGGGGTGCCAACTGTGGATTAATGTGTGATGAAAGTAAAGGAAATAGCAGGGATTCAAAGACTTTAGCGAAAACTGAGAGAAGTGAGATAGGACGGTAGTTCTGCACGTCATTAGAGTCTCCCGTTTTAAAAATCGGTATGAAATTGTGCCATTTTCCATTCCGTCGGAAACTGTGATGTCGCAATCGAATGGTTAAATATTAATTTAAGCGGTAAAGATAGACTTTCAGCACACTTCTTTACAAATACTGGCGGCAAACCATCTGGCCCTGGCCCTTATGTTAAGTTTTTTTAGTGCTTTCAGGACATCTCGTTCCGTAAATACTACTCTTCACTACTACTACTCTTTTAAATATTTAAAAAGGCGTTCGACGCGATAAACCATAAACTACTCCTACCAAAAACTACATGTTGGGATTAAGGAATCTGCATATAAAATAATTGAGATTATTTTATATGCAGATAGAGAGAACAGATACCAGATAGTTGAAATTTGTGAGACCAAAAGCATTCCTGAACTAATAATTACGGGGTTCCACAAGGTTTCCTTCTTGGACCCTTGCTTTTATTTATATACATTAATAATATAAAAAGCCTAAACTTAGCTGCAGAGTAACAATATATGCCGATGACACCTGTCTCTTCTACTTTGGCAATGTAATTCACCAAATTGTCAGTTGAGCCCAAGAGGACCTTAATACCTTATTTACTTGGTTTCAATATAATTTGCTATCCATCAGCGCTAAAAATTAAAATGTTCTATATTTTCAACAATTGCACGTTAATAATGATCCGTTAACTAAAGTAGAATCAGAAAAATACCTGCTTGGTCTAATCTTAGACAAACACCTAACTTGGAAGCCACACTTAGACAAAATGCGTTCAAAATTATCATCATTGAAGGGAACACTACGAGGAACCGTCCGTTGCTTTCCCAAATCAGTAAAGTACATAATTTAGAATTCCCTCATCAAATCTCACCTGACCTACTTAATTGAAGTCTGGGGCTCTGCAGTTATAACCAACATACAAAATTTACAAATCACAAAAAAAAAAGCATTGAATTACTCTTTCATCTTTATTACTTAACGCCAACCAAAACTGTATTTCATAAAACCAAATTAATGACTCTGGCTAAAATCTACTAATTCCATACCTGCATCCTTATACCGAAGATACTGACAAAAGATACACATTCTCAAATATTTTTTACTTTAAAAGAATAAATTCAATCTACTCTGGCATAGTTTATTTTACTAACATAATTATTAGTTAATGACTAACAATATTGTACCTAGGTACTTCTAACTTCAAACATACCGTTCCGATACTCGTTCCAAGGAACTTTTATTTATGTATGCAACCAGTGTTTCATAGTCTAAGTGAATAATTGTATTCTGTTTTTGAGAAATAAATGTCTAAACCATAAACCATTATCATTACGACACGACACTTTATACACTTTATTTCAATTTTACCAACATGCCCTAGTTTTGCTACTGATTTTACCTTATATCTCAGTGATGCTACTGATTAACTTGTCTTTGATGTGCTACTGATTATACCAAGTTTTCCTAGTTGTACTCTGATTTTACCAAATTGTCTTTGATGTGCTACTGAATTTACCAACTGGTCTCTGATGTGCTACTGATTTTACTAGGTTTTCCTAGTTGTGCTACTGGTTTTACCAACTTGTCTTCGATGTGCAATTAATTTTACCAACTGGTACTACTACTAGTTGTTCAACTGAATTTACCTACTGATGCTAGTTATGCTAATGAATTTACTAAATTGTCCTAATTGCGCTACGGATTTGACCAATTCCTGTCTGTCTGTCCTAGTAGAGTTACTGGTTTTACCAGCTCCTATAGTTGTTCTTCTACTGATTGGTCGATCATATACCTATAAAAGCTTGTGATAAGTGCATCATGCTCTGTCAGCTGTAGAACATGAAAGCTGCGTCTGTAAACTGAGTTAGCGCTGCTGAACTTTTGGTCAAGCTAATGTAGTGAACATTCTAAAACTTTACTTTTTAACGACTATAATGCTGACGTAATTTGTACTCGGAGTAGTCGGAGTCTCGAGCAAAAACACGTGTCCGTTTGTCCGTTGCGCGGTCCGAGTTGATAGAAAGTAGTTCTTGATTTGTTTTTATTTTTTGGCCGCTTTAAGTAGAACTGGTATTTTTAGGTTATGTAGGCGAACGTTAATGTTTGGTTGGTGAACCATAACAATTTTATTGATTGATTTTAAAAATTAAAAATTCAATATTATTGATGGATACTCCGTCCATAGGAAACCTTTTTTTGGATTTATCAAAGAATAAAATAAATAAATGAAATCCGCTTCAAACCTGCGCCCCAATTGCGTCACACACATGGAATGACAATACCTTTCATTATAACATTACAACAGTATCCATTGAAATAAACTCTCTGTAGAGCTAACAGTTATTTAAAACAAATGAGGCAATGATATTTATTCTATAGTAAAAGTGAAAGGGATCAGAATCCCTTCCCTATGAATGCCTCAATCAGGGTGCTGGGGGTCTGCTGATCTCGCGCTCGACCACTGCTCTTCTATGTTGACACTAAAACAAAACAAGCCAACAAAACTTGACAAAAAGTTCTTAAGAACAAAAAAAAAGTGAAGTGTCAAACTGCCCGCGCTATATCGGACCCCACCCGACGCCACAGCGCGGCAACACGCCATCTTCCGGAGAGTTGTTTCCGCATGCATTGTTTACTTATCTGCTTTTTATTGTACTTACGTACTATATGTGGCAATTATCTACTGCCTTCTTATAGGTTTTTATTTTTATTCTCAAAAGCTTTCGTAAGCCCAGTCTTTTACATAATAAATGATTGTGCTTTATTATATATCAGACTGAGTTGTATAAGATATTTATAAACCTTTCAAAGCAAGGTTCGCTCCTCTTATGTATAGAGAAGGAACGAGCGTTGGTCTGCACACAAGCTCCTGGGTTGTTAATAGGTATTTCAGAGTGGTTCTGAAACATCCTATAAACTTTAGAGGGTGCAATAATATGTCCCTTTGAGCAACCTCGTAGTATCGAACAACGGCCTATTTCCCTTTATTTACTTATAATTAAAGTCAAAGTCAAAGTCAAAAAAAAAAAAATCAATTAGGCACAAAAAAGTCACTTTTGAACGTCAAATTTTACAAAAAAACAACAAAAAAAAAAGATTCTAGTCGCCCCTTCCAAAAGGTAGTCTTTATTAAGGCTGCTATTAGAGGCATTCAGTCCAAACTATTTTTCCTTATTATCTATCTATATCTATATATAATAATAAAATTGTAGAGTTTGTTTGTTTGTTTGCACGCGCAAATCTCTGGAACTTCTAGTCGGATTTGAAAAGTTTTTGAGGAAGGTTATAGGCCGCTAAACGAAAACGAAGTAACAGTGAGGGCAGGCGATAGGATGCGACACGATGTGTCCCGGGCTGAAGTTTCATGCAGACGAAGTCAGAACAAGAGGCTATTATAATATACTAACTGCGCCCCGCAGTTTCACCAGCATAAGTCTCGATTTCATGGGAATATCGGGATAAAAGGTATCCTTTATCCTTCTCCAGGTCATGGTCCACCCATGTGCCAAATTTCATCCAAATCCGTTAAGCCGTTTTAGCGTGAAAGCGTAACAAAAAAACTCATCTTCGCATTTATAATTTTAGTCAGGATTTAGAGTATACTCTACATTTATGTATAAGACGCAAACATTATTATGGCACAAGGAGTTTCAGAAAACGTTCTACTTCGTAGGGCACTGTCTATGCAACTCATGCATGCCTGTGTGACAGTTGCGTAGCCTACTGTTTATGGTGGATGCGCTTGGGCAGTTGTGTTGCGAAAATCCAATTTTTCGACGTTATTGCAATTTGCAGGTCAGCGGGGTGATTGCGTAATACACTAACAGTAGCAATGGCTTTAATTTTGACAGATCAACAACATTCATTGCGTTATTTACGTTGTTGAGCAGACATTTTTTTCGAACAAAACAATGGATCAGCAATATCCTTCAAAATCATTCAAATTGTGTTACGCAAATAGGTTGCAGGTTAAGGTATAATATGCGGCATAAAAGGCCGTATTTTTGTAATGCGTTGACTTGGAAGTTTGATTTTCGTTACAGCTCCAAGACAAAACTTAGATCTACGGTAGATCGAAGTTTTTGATATCTATGTATTTCAACTTTGATGCCTCGATGTTACGGCTTTAGATGAAAGTCAAATGGATAGGCCATGTCCTGGGTTAGGACATAGGATACTCTGAATCCCGGTAGCACGTCCCAGTGGGATATTTTCCGACAGCCACGCGGGCGAAGCTCTGCGGCAAAAAACCTTCTCATTAAAATCATTAACACAACTTTCTAAGTTAGTGTCGGCCTCAAATGTGATGATTTCATGAAATAATATTCAATAGTTTGAAGATATAGATAGTGCCATCCACTGAGACGCGCCCCACTCCGCTCCGCTCCGTACTAAAGTACAGCTTACAGTACAGTAATCGCGGAGTGGGGCGCGTCGTCGTGGATTGCATTATCTGTAGTTCGGCTTTAGCGTAAGTTTAATAATAAACGAACACTTGGGCCCAACTATCGTAGAAAATTCGACCTACCATTGCAAACCGTATCAGCATTTAATCAGGAATTTGCAAAATGCAATTAGACGATAGTTAGTTGCAACATTTGAAACTGTTCAGGGCAGTCCACCTGCGCACTGCATAGTTGCATACCTGCTGTGAATGCAACTGTTTGCCGATTGAACTGATACGGTTAATTAACTTACATTACTGACGTTGTCTGACTGTACTTAACATTTTTAGATTTTAATTAGATTTGTTGAAACAGTAAAAAGTAAGTTGAAAAACTCAAAATCGTCAAAAACCGTGGTCGCATGACATTTCAGGCTTTACCTTGACCATTTTGGTACCTAATACCTGGCTTGATTTCTGTACGTAATATTTTCTTGTTTCATACTTTTTAGAGCGTGATTTTTCACATCGCGTGTCATCACATAACCTATACCAGCCGACGATACCTCACTTGTCAAATTATGATCAGTAGTTTAGAAGTTAGGAGGTAACAGATGAACATACATACATACCGGTCAAAATTATAACCCTAATTTATGCTTCGCCGTAGTCGCGTAAAAAATATTAGCCCACCCGGTATCGGAAACAGAGTCCAAGCTACCGGCGGTGGTCAGGGCTTCAGAGAGAGGAACCTAGCAATGCGAGCCGTGTCCAGAAGTAGGTACTGCTTTCTGAATCAAGCCCTTAATCCAGCTGCCCAACGAGAGCCTCCTCAGGTGTTGGAGGCTCTGGGCTATTTAGCCATTGGCTGTCACGACTATCGACACAATAATCGCACTTGTCGACAACCTCGCGAGCCAAGTCAAGATAATATTTATTGCCAAATGTTTATTATTAAACTATCAAAACACGATATATTGCGTTTAGTAGCCCATAAGGCAAATACACTTTTTGTGCCACCTCTTATTTGAAAACGGGCAGGCTGTCACACCCTAACAAAAAGTTTTCTGCTATGGGTTGGTATAAGGTTGGTACCGTTTCTAAACTACATAGGTAAATTAAAAACTGGGTTCTATCCCAAAATCTGTTTTCAACTTTTTATCAATATTTTGGGTAAAATTGACATTTCTATTCAAGTGCGAGACCACACAAGAGAATACTGTGCCACCGATCTAAGATGGCGTCTTGAGCTGTCAAAATGGGGTGAAACGGATTGATTTATGCAATACCTTCTGTTTAGACGCTGTAGGTGGTAACGTTACATGTGCTGTAACTGTTTATAATAGTTTGTTTACATTTCTAAAGCTTTTGAAATCTGCAAATCTTTTTTCTTGTTAGCAATCGAACGGCCATTTCTTTTGCAATATTGTAGGTACTTGAAAATCTAACAGGCTTATGATTTTTGTAATGAATAACATAGTTCGAATTGGATAGATTTGCTATAAAGAGATATAAGCACGCTTTTTACATTAAAACACCCTTCCATGCTTTATACAGCATGATGGAATCCTAGCAGTTTTTACAATGAAACCATTGAGCCTGGTTAGAATTTTCCAGATATCAGACCCTATAGCAAAAAAGATACTGGACAGTCATCGATATGAATATTGTTGATTTGCTGGCTATGAATATTTTTAAATGTGCCATGCTTGTTACGCAATTTAGATGTTTGATTCAACCAAAGCTTTTTTGGATTTACCTAGAGTTCTTCATACTAATGAATGTGTTTTGCGAGTTTGATCCTTATAGTTACTAGTATTGTCCAACTGACAGTTGTCAGGCTCGTATTCTTTCAACGGCTGGATTGTAGTATGATATTCACAAGAGAATCCTGGAGTGTGGATTTGGGCCCGGTTAGCAAAATGGCCGTATCCTACTAGGTACAGCACCTCTACCTATCTGTTCGATCTAAGCAAGCTTGATGTCATGTTATGCTAATTTATAAAAATAGATTCCACTTACTAGTCTACACATCTGCCGACGTTGGCCGGTAATGTGGGACACCTCGACGTGTGAATTAATCTAATGTACCGATGTTATCAACTGCCGTTGTTCGGACAAATGGTTATTGGACTGGCTTTAAAAGGGCGATGTGACTGCTCGTGATGAATCGTTAGTAGCTTTGGTGTCAACGGTAATGGGGTTTGGAACCTATGACAAATTCCAATTCGAAACTAAAAACTAATAACATTCACGGTTTTTTAAATTTTAGCACAAAGGGCCGCTGCGGCGCACCACAAATCAAGAAGTAGGTACGTTTATCGCCTACATAATTATCGTTCTGCAATTAATCAAAATCTGAATCATTTTGAAGGATATTGCTAATCCATTGCTTCATATGTTGGAAAAATTTGTCTGCTCAACAACGTAAATAACGCAATGAATTTTGTTGAACTGTCAAAATGAAACAGATTGTGATTATCGTGTGGTACGCATTTATTGTGCTGTTTCTGTTAATCGTTTGATCTTCAATGACGATGGAAACAAAATGATATTATAAAATAATAATATGTTTAGTGTTAAATGTATTTAGTAATTAGTGGTGTAAGCAGACATATAGGACTGTCACTTATCTTCCGGAAATTAGTTCTTCCGTAATGTAGTTTTCCTTTTATTTTGTATCTCATTAAGTCCTTTCAAAACATAAGTAGCATACCTACATAACATAACATCACGCCTGCATTCCCCCGAAGGGTTAGGCAGAGGTGTCCTATAGTACACCCACATTTCGCCAGTTATGTTTAAGTCCCATGTTACAGGGGGCGAGCCTATTGAAAACAACCGTGCACGTGTCAATTTTCTTTTCAGTGAACCCTTTATTCAACTTTCAATTCCCTGCTTTGTGATGTTCACATATTCCGCTATATTGGTAGGTTGCGGACACTGGCGGTGCACCACCTTTCAAACTTAACACTTAGGTAATTAGGGTCAAAAGTGGTCGACCGCAAGTGTCCGAGGTTGTCCCTAAATAATTGCCGAATGGATTAGCACGCACTAACAAGCGCAAGTAATAACAAAATATGGAAAATTATAGTCTTAAATAAACGAATTTTATTTTATTAGCATTTGCAGAATACCTCATCCCATTCTATCCACCATTATGCTCACGGATAGAAAAAGGGATGGCATAATCTTAGTCGGGAATCAGACTTACCTACTAAAGTCTAGTAGTAAAGCCAATGAAAAACTACCTACCTATTTAAGTTAAACAGCAGTGAAAAATTACAGTAGCACGAAGCAATTATTGCTATGACATTTTTATCAGGCTTTTGCAAAATGTTGCTATAGCTGTATTAAGAAGATAGATAAGCTCCACGATTTATAATAGCCCTTTTTCATTGTGAACATTTTAGCGTTACATGCGGTCTTGGGTTCGATTCCCGGTTCGGGCAAAGTGGTATTGGGTTTTGCCATCGGGATTTTTTTTGTAGAAGTCTGGATTTATGCCCGATGGCAATAGGCTCGCCCCCTATTACATGGAACTTGGACATAACTGGCGAAATGTGGGTGACCTAATATAGATACACATCTATCTTACCCTTTCGGGATTACAGGCGTGATGTTATGTGTTTTGGTATTTTTAATAGTAGTAGTTTACAGTGTCTCTTAGTCCCTTGTGCCTTTTGGCAAAGGCCTCCTCTAACAGCTTCCTTCCACTGAGGCCTATCTCTCGTAACTCTTCTCCAACTTAGACCCGCTGTAAGCTTCCTATCCTAACTAATATTATAAATGCGAAAGTGTGTTTGTTTGTTTGTTACGCTTTCACGCTAAAACGGCTGAACGGATTTGGATGAAATTTGGCACATGGGTAGACTATGACCTGGGTTAGGACTTAAGATACTTTTTATCCCGATATTCCCACGGGATCGAGACTAGTCTTTTATGTTGTCTTCCGCCATCTCTAGGGTAAGTACCATTTTGTAACAACTTTACTCCACTTGTCTTGAATGCCTCTTATAATTTTGCCTCTCCATGTCCACTATTGTTGGTCTATTTTAGTAAGCTCCACAATTAGCGATACTTAAGTATATGTAGGCTAATGTAGGTAGGACTGCGGGTAGGTATAGGTACTTCGTTCGGCACATCCTCGCCTCGACACGGGCAGTCCTCTACCCCTAGTCTGTGCTTCTACCACCTTGCTTGCTGGTTAATATTTTTATTACGACATGAGTTATTATCATAATCTGAAATATTTATTTATTTATTTAACAACATACCTACTTACATCTACCATTATCTACAGCTAACCAATGCGGTAAATGCGCCTTAATTAATACTTAACTTAATTGTTACTTAGAACTAATACCTATAACTAATTGCAAACAAAGCATTCCTTGTGAATTCACCCAGAGAACAACAGAATAGGTCCGTCTCACTCGCTATGAGGTTGAGCGTGCGGAGTGCACGCGTCAGCGGCGCCTCTTTTAAAAGGTTGGTCCGAGCACGCGGTTCCACTAGACGTCGAGGCTGCCGTCGCACTCGCCGACATGATTCGAAGAATATTTAAAAAAAACTTTACTACTGACTTGACTGCATCGACTGCCTAGTTGGTTTAGTGGTCGCAAGCGGTATTGCTGAGCATGAGCTCCTAGGTTCGATTCCCAGGTTTATACAGCTAAGTATTATTGGGTTTTTGAATTAGGAATTTCTCAGTAGCAGCCCGCAGTCTGGATTTGTGCCCGGTTGATGGCAATAGGCTCGCTCCCTATTACATGGAACTTAGACATAACTGGCGAAATGTGGGTGTTCTTATAGCTAGGTAGGTATAGTATGATTCAAACTTAATGGCGGCTCGGAAGCTAGTTACCCGCTGCGCAGGACTCCACCCCTCCCTCCCGCTGATAAGTGAATTCGTTACTGCGCAGCGACTCTCCTCATGTTCCGAGCCGCCATTAAGTTTGAAACGGGCTGTACCTCTACCTACCCTTCGGGACATAAGCATGATGTTATGAGTAATGTTTATGTTAGGCTCAAAGTTCACGTTATTGTGGAGTTCAACCGGTTTTGCCAAACTGGTTTCAAATAAGAATTAATCATTTTGGCTGTATGTATGGCTTAACTTTTAGACTTTTTAATTTTGTTGGAAATTTGCATACCTTTTTGACTGCGGGCATTTTAAGTTTTTTGGAAATTAAATTATTTTGTTGTATCAATGATGTCAAGAATGTTGTCCTGTATTTGAGGTTAAATGTCTTGTATCACAGTCACGAAAATGAAGTGCGAAAATAGAGATTGTTTGCCTAGGGAGCAAACAACGCGGATTCGAACCCGGCAAGTCAAAATGCGAAACTTTTGGGGAATTCTCTCAGCACACAAAAGCAGCAGTTTATCTATTTAATAAAACCTAGATATCCGGATTATTAATCAGCAAAATCACTTTTTGGTTGTCCTTTTAATTGGGGAAACATGTAGGACTTAGAGTAAAAAAAAAGAGTTTCATAATAATTAATTACCTACTATTATTATTATTACACTGCCTAGTATTGACATCGGAGTTCATCCGATTTGATTTTTAGGGTTTCGTAACCGATGGGTGCCTAACGGAACCCATTACTAATTTTAAGTCCCCGTTGTCCATCCGTCTGTCTGTCAGCGGGCTGTATCTCATGATCCGTAATAGGTAGGTAGTTGAAATTTTCACAGATTGTATACCTACGTATTTCTATTGTCGCTATAACAAAATATAAGGGGGTCTACACACCAGAAACGTGTTTATTTCGACGTTTTTTTGCTTGTTCTTAAGATACGGAACCCTTCGTGTGCAAGTTCAGCTCGCACTTGGCCGGTTTTTATTTTGCTGCTTGGCAAACGAGTCGACGGCTCGCGTTAGGATGGTTAGCACAATGGTCATTGCATAAATGGAAATCTCCAATACCAGTGGGATCGCAGAATGCGTTTGCACCCTCGCGAAGAGGCTACTGAAATATCTCACATGAAGATACTTACAAGTAATTAAACTGGTATCATAAGTACTAACCCTTCAGACCGAAACAATGCTCCTTGGCGGTAGGAAGAACTCCCCTAACTTCCGGACTTCTTCACCTAGCTCTTCCATTCTTCTTCTTCGCTTCGCTCTTGATTGAGCGGTCGTATTCAATCGCAGGTTTAGTCGATGCTCGCCTCACGATATCCCTCCATCTCGTTCTGTTATATGACAGTCTGGTACATTCAATAACAGGGCCTCCAACCACGGATTTTATTTGATCAGTCTACCTCATCGGTGACCTCACTCGACGATCGCTCTTTCCTTAGGTATAGTAAAATACTTATCTTTTTAGCTGCTTTGGAACTGTTAATGAATGTCCGATATTTAATGTTGTAAGTAATAGTAGGTATGTGGTTTGGAAATAGGTATCAGAAACCACCATTTGAAGTGCACATGAAAAATTTGGAGAGACACCAAGACTTACTACCACTACACTTACATACCTACTGTGATCGGGCTGAGAAAAGCTGCATTTTTTCATCATTATTTCTAGTTATGAGTTATTTATAGAAACACATCCGAATGTCACGATGATCAATCAATCTCTGCAGCGCTGATTTGCTGGATTGGTTTTCTCCTCTACCTATCGTTATTTTTCCTGACAAAGTTTATTCGGTTTATATGTATGTATCTATGTATTAGTAGGTATTCATTTTCAAGTTATCTATCACTTATGTTGCACCTGCTATGTTTTGTCTCTGCACCACCCTAAGGTTGACTGGTAGAAAATGCCTCAGGCATTAAGCCCGCCTTTGTACAGTATGTTTTACTTGTGCATAAAGTTTTAATAAATAAATAAATAATAAACAATATTTTCAGTAAATCTGTGTTTATAATGTAGTTACTTAAGTATCTATAGCTACACAGAACTCATGTAAAAACATGTCCAGCGACAGGCGACTTGGAATGAGAAGGCTTCGATAGGTACTCTACTTTTTTTCTGAAAGGTTAATCCAGACAAAATTAACTTGAACAGATTGTCAAACTTATGTTAACTGATGTGATGACTGCAATAAGTAATGTGCATTCAGAGTTAATCAAATCACTTGACAATTTGTCAGCAGCACTGCTGAGCACTGTGTTGAATAACCGTGTAGGTACATCGTGTGTTTTCCAGCTGTTGTCTACGACAGTCTTCTGTAGAGACACAGCCTCAGGAATGGTGACAAAGTTTACGAAAAAGGTACTTATCATTCAATTATTATTTTGACATAAAAAGCTCCAAAGTAATCGAAACTTGTGGCAACTTCTGTAAAGTATTTACTCTTTACAGAAATTAGGTAGGTACTTATTAAGTATAGGTAAGTTACCTATCATAACATAACATCCTGTAGGTCAGGATCTGTAAGTTATTATCATCCGCATATAATTAACGTTCCTGTCTTACAAAGCAAGTTATGTAGGTAGGAACATACAGCTATTAAGTACTCACACATATTATGACGCAATAAACGAAATGAGGCAGGAAATAAGTCTAGGAATCAGTCTACCAGTGGAAATAAAATGAAAATGTTACGATTCTGTAAAGAAAATGCGATAAAACGCACGCCTCGTGTTGGAACCCCTTACTACATTTAATAATAAGACCTATTTTTGTACAGAAATGTGCGATTTATCGGTTAATATCAATTAGTTAATGCCTGGGTAACCTCACTGACATCACACTTGTCACTTGTGTATTCTGTAAAAAGCTCACTCTGAAAGCTTAGGTGATGTGCGCATAAAGTTAGCTGTCAATAAGATGTCAATCCCCAGGTGGAATGACAGGTCATTGCAAGCTCACTTCACCGTTAACACGGGGAGAATTTCACAGACTGAACCTACTCCCCAAAGTTGTCTATAATAGACAGAAATTCAAAGAACACCTTCGATTCGCACTGGCTCAGGTTAGTGGCAAAAGGCTAGCCACAATTACAAGGAATTCAAAAGAAATAAGTAATTATATCCTCGGAAAAAAATCTTATGAAAAATTGCAAAAGAAAATTACAATACCTACCAAGAAAACATACCACTACGCGAGTGAACCAAGATGCGTGCGGAGCCTAATATCGGAATGAATCCTTAATTGACCTATTAACTAAATCAGTCATAACTCAACACATTGAATGCGCATTTAAATTACTTATACTAATTAAGCGTGCCATTGCAGGAGCGCAAGCAAACGGCTTTTCTCGCCGCCCCCCACATTTCCCCTCACGGCTTTCCCGGAGGAGGCGCGCGCTCCGCCAATCAACACGACCGCCATATTGTTAACGGGGCGGAGTCAACGACACAACTCCGTCTATCTCGCTCTATGTTTTAGTTTTCCCGCTCGCACGCAACGCTCGCTCATTGGCGGGGCTGCAATTAAGCGCGGGAATCCGAATTCTATTTTTGAAGTAAATGTTTTTTCAGCGGCAGTTAGGTCGCCAGTTCTGATGACACCCTGTCGAGGAAGGTTCGTATCGATCATAGGGCCATCAAAACTTGGTCGGGTTACATAAAGTAAATCTTGGGAGATTTATGTTTGTGAATTAACACGTGAGGATGTCTGTCTTGATTGATTTATTTGATGTTTTGTTACAAATTGATCGATAAATCTGTTGTATTCGAGGTGGGCGGCAGCTACCCCCTGGTTTATGTTAAACATTTTCATACGTTGATAGCTTGATAGTTATCTAAGAC
This sequence comes from Xanthia togata, assembly GCA_963853775.1. Taxonomy (NCBI): domain Eukaryota; kingdom Metazoa; phylum Arthropoda; class Insecta; order Lepidoptera; family Noctuidae; genus Xanthia; species Xanthia togata. The sequence goes on along the minus strand of OY970791.1, from coordinate 3,203,442 downwards.
ATGCTAATGTTTCAGACATTGCGTAATGCTGAGTGCATTGAATGGTACTTATTGAAGCAAATTAAGGGAAATTACCATATCTACTGAAACAAATTAAAGGAAATGTCACTGCATCTTTATTCGTAGTACCTAATTTTCTTGTTTCCGAATCTACTGAGCAATTCTACTGATTTAGTACTAATTATTTTAACATTCATTTACATACAATGCCACTGGGTACCTACAAGTATGAATATCTACCTATAGAGTTCAAGGATTTTGAAAATTGCCATGATCACCATGCTTAGCAGACAGATTGTTATAATTTATTGACATAGAACGTATATCTAGGCGCTGTTAACTATAGGAGCTCGTGGCTAAGTAATAACTGCCGCACGGGTCAATCCATCAGGTTAAGCTACGCTTGCCGGGGTTGGTCTGTGGATGGGTGACCATCTTTACATACCGAGACTCCTCCGTGCCTCGGAAAGCACGTTAAGCCGTTGGTCCCGGCTGTCATTCGTGGATCTTTGACAGTCGTTACGGGTCGTCAGAAGCCCGAAAATCTGACAACCAGTCTTACCAAGGGGTATCGTATTACCCAGTTACTGAGTAGTAGAGGTCAGATAGGTAGTCGCTCCATGTAAAATACTGGTATTCAGCTCCATCCGGTTAGACTGGAAGCCGACCCCTATTTGGGAAAAGCCTAGGCAGATTGATTGTTAACTATAGATATCATTTTATTTTTAGCCTTTTATGCACGGATGGAGACGAATTAAATAATTAGACCTTAATTTACGGCGAGCCTCAGGACACTCGTTTACTCTAAGTATTTATTTCTTGATGTACCTAATAATTCAGGATTGGGTCGATCGAGCTCGGCTCGGGATTTCACCCGTTTTATATTGTATTTTCATACAGAATGCTCCTCTAACAGTATTGGATAGCTAGAAAGAAGGAAGAAAAGAAAGAAAAAACGTTTATTTGCGGTAAACATGACGCAAAAAAGCTTACACTAAAAAATAGAAAAGGTTGGGGGAAACATGCGTCAAATCCACGCAAAACGGCTATCGCTCAGCATTATGCTGCGACCCTATGCAAGACAGAGCCCCAGCGCTGGTTTTCAGCGACAACCGGCGCCGACGTATTGACGTCGTTCGGTGCAGCAAAAAACAATAACTAGGACGCTGTACCGGGACTGTACTGTACTGTACACAGTACAGCGTACTTACAGAAAAATAATATAATTCAATTTAAATGTGATAAAAATAAAAGAAAAAGGAAACATACATGCTACGAGAATGTCATCCTCAAAACGTTTTGTTAGTACATACTAGTTCCATGCTGCCATGATAGTAGGTACTTACTAATTCCATGCTGCCGTGTCATTATTCTAAGGTAGCCATCTTGTTCTAAACTTTGGGTGACCGAGCTCTGCTCGGAGAAAATACGGAGAAAACGAATTTTCCCAGATAGATCGATTTTTCGCCCCCGTAAACCCCTGATTGCGACTTTCATCGAAATCGTTAAAGCCGTTTTCGAGAGCGTGATTACAAATATTGCTCGCTTAATATTAAAGGATAGGACATGCTCTTTTCCAAATTTATTTGAGGCCAGCGTAGCATGTCTTTCATAAATCTGTAGTATACCTAAGTAATTTCATTAGTCAACCCCATCCTAGTCAGAAAATCATCTTGACACAATCTATCCATCGTCCTTGGTCTTCTCGTCTACTTCTACAGGCACTCATTATAGCCAACAATATTGATTCTCTATAATATAAACTTTGAACTCATGACATGTCTCTCATTCCCCCGCCCGCACCAAATTGCCATACATGTCAACCGATGGTACCTACTTTGAAAATGGAAAACAAATGAAAAAAAAAATTCTTATCTTATCTCCGGTTTTTTAATGTTACAGGTTGAAGAACAGACCAACGACCCACTTAGAGCAAATTCAAGTCTAAACACCAACTGGAATTCGGGAAGAATATTCTTGGCAGAGAAAAAGTTGAAAAGTCTCAATGTGTCTATGTTTTCATCTGTAATGCTCCTGCAGCATATATGGTGGTACTGTCTAAGTACTTTGGTATTTTCCGAGATGGACTCATTTTTTAGGGCGAAAAGTGGGTCCCAAATAAGTACCTATCCAGAAAAAAAACCGGCAAATGCGTGTCGGACCACGCACAGTAAGAGTTCCGTAGTTCAGATGAATTTATCCCCAGGTCAAAGGAAAGTACCCTAAGTATAGGTTTTGCAAGTATCAAAATATGTCGCTTATATTGCCTTTTTTGTAGAGCTCCAAGGAAGCGAGACTACATATTTGATATTAATTTCAACTTAATACCTCCTCGCGTTCCTGAAGTAAAGGGTCTTCACAGACAGAAATACGGACAGACATACAGACGGACAACGAAGTGAGGGTTCCGTTTATTTCCTTTTGAGGTACGGAACCCTCTAACCTCCCTACGACCGACGCACACTGCATGGGTGTCAGTTCCGTTGTCAACATGCTGACTAACATTTTTACTTCGGTATGAGCAATATTCAAATAGGTTAGTATGTGCCGTAAGAGAAAGCATTGCGTTCATTGCGTTAAGTATTTAGGAGGCCTGCAAGCAATCCTTCCATCACAATCTGAAGGATTTTGAAGAAAATTCACTATACATTGATCATATTATTTTTGAAAAGCAATTACTTATACCCCAGGGATGATGCGTGGGTCAAAAAAAAGCAATTCTATTTAGTTAGTCAGTCAGATAATAAAAAATATTAGACACGTATTTTTTGCTTTATCATATTAATAAAAAATGACTAAGATACAACGCATTAAAGTTGGGGAGTGGGGGTTGATACGTCACAAGTATGTATAAAATCTACATACAAGTGACGTCATGGCACATTATAACTCAATGTATCGCCGTAATCTTTTGATAACGTAAAAAAAGAAAAAATACGTGTACGTTATTTTTTCATGTTCTACATGACGGACAAAAAACATTTTTTTAGTCATCATCCACGTCATCATTAGCTTCTCGAATCCATCACTAACAAACAGAATCCTGAGCAATGGTGATGAATATGGTGATCAATATCTGTATGCGAAGAAGTCTTGGCTCTGAAGTCTGACAGGTTGCATGATCAGCCTCTATCGTTCCCACCGTTGGGACATAGGCCTCCTCTTTCTGTGATAGGTGGACAGTGGGCCGTAATCCACCACGCGGGCCCAGTACGGGTTGGTTGATGTCACATATCTTCGAATTTTTGGTTCTAGGATTTCCGGTTTCCTCACGATGTTTTCCTTCACCGTTTTGAGAGCAGTGGTGATGAAATTATTTACACAAAGTAATGTGCACACTTGCTGGATTTGAAGATTCGAACCTACAACTCGTTAAGTCGCGGTCGCTACCACTTCTCCACTGAGGTGTGACGTGTGACAGTTACAGACAGACTATAGTATTTTATTTAATATTTATTATTCTGACAAAGTAAATTGTGTGACCTTTTTAAATTTATTCAATGGCAATCAAATAGAATATAACGTTGCAAATAACATTAAACAACTGCATTTCATGGGAATAGAAAGCCTACTTAAACACATGAACTTACGCCTTTCCCCATGGGGTAGGCAGATACGACAGAACGACACCTGACTAGCGAGCATGGCCTACTGTGACAAGACTCGAGTCACACATTTTATATGACTAAGCTGTGATAAAATGTGTGACTCGAGCCATGTCACAAGGCCGTGCTCGCCCCTCTGCTAGTGCTACGATTCTTACATATTTCCTTTTGCTTCGTTCATGTTCAAACATCGAGTACTAAGCAAATGACCTTTTTGATGGCCATACATAAGTTCATTGTGTTGTCGTTCTATAAACAAAAAAGTGCGACATGACATTAGATCGACTGGTCGTTAAAGTGCGAAATCATCCATGATGTCATCCATAGATCCATGAATTCTGTCGCGAGTCACGACAGAAAGATGAATTCTGAAATTAAAAATAGGAATTCTTTACTTATTTTAAAATCTCTATGTAAGTATGTACTTATTTTAAGAAATACCAGCCGCACGGGTTGATTCATCAGTTTTTAAGCTACGCTTGCCGGGGTTTGTCCGTGGATGGGTGACCATCTTTACATACCGAGACTCCTCCGTGCCTCGGAAACCACGTTGAGCCGTTCGCCCCGGCTATCATTCGTGGATCTTTGACAGACGTTACGAGTCGTCGGAAGCCCGAAAGTCTGACAACCAGTCTTACAAAGGGGTGTCGTATTACCCAGTTACTGGGTTGTAGAGGTCAGATAGGCAGTCGCTCCATGTAAAATACTGGTATTCAGCTGCATCCGGTTAGACTGGAAGCCAACCCCAACATAGCTGGGAAAAGGCTAGGCAGATTGGTTGAATCAAGTTACCATAGCTTTGTAACATCAGATGAGATAGTTGTTAAACGCGAGCCCATCCGAGAAGAACATTTTTCACCCTTTTGCTCTCATCTCAAGTTACCTATGTGTGATGAGCGCAGTACCTACCTACGACGCTCTCTTCTATACATCTCAACCTTCATCTACAGTAGCGGATTCAGGGGGCAAAACTTATCCTCAACGGGGTCAAGCCGCCCGAACGACAAACAAGAAACGTCAATCCTGGATCAGCAACTGTTAATCTAATTCCAACTGTACAGGGTTCCCTTGGTCAGAGTGGACCGTTTCAAATACTTGGGGCATGTAGTAACAGCCGGTATCAGAGATGATGCTAGAGGGAGCGGAGGGCTTTGGCTGTAAAAGAAATACTATAGCTCGCAGGTTTTCGCGTTCTTCAGGGTCGGTCAAGCAAGCAGTGCTGGGCACGCCACTATTGCGGCGATAAGTCCCCTCTTTGAGGAGTGGCTGGAGAGGCGCCACGGCGTCCTCACCTTCCGCCTGACGCAGGTCCTCACCGGACATGGCTGTTTCGGGAGGTACCTGTTTCGGATAAGGCGGGAGGAAACGCCCGGGTGTCATCACTGCGTGGATCGCCCGGAGGACACGGTGGAGCATACGGTGGAGATATGCCCGGCTTGGGCAGAGCACCGCCATGTCCTCGTGGAGGCGATCGGTGGCGGGGATCTCTCGCGTCCGGCCCTGGTCCAGGCCATGGTACGGAGCGAGAGGGCATGGGAGGCCGTCACCTCCTTCTGCGAAGCAGTAATGCTCGCAAAGGAGGAGGCGGAACGCGTGAGGGAGAGGCAAATTTCGCGCCCTCACGCCCCTAGCCGCCGCAGGAGGAGACGCCCTGGGCGTCGGGAATCGATTGCCGATTCCCGGCCACCGTAGGCGCGGGCTTGCGGACGGTGAGCAATGGGTAGCTCGCCGTCCGGTAAGGACCAGGCCCGGGTCGACGGCGCGTTGTGTTCCACGCGCGCCTCAAAGAGATGTCAGCAAGTGAAGGGGTCCGATGAGACCATTGCCTGCCGGGGTTGCGGGATTAGTCCGAAAGGGATACCGTGGCCCCCTGGCATTGCACAGGCAACAGAAGGAACACGGGTGGGTTTTAGTCAGTAAAAGTCTGACACGCCCTCCCGCTCCACCCAGAGCGGGAGAGGTCATTTGATGATTTCCCACCCAAAAAAAAAAAAAAAAAAAAAAAGGGTCGGTCAAGCAGGGCTTATTGTAACCTCTTTGTACACGTGCAGCCTGTGGGTGAATCACACTCAAAAGGAATACGAAGCCCTCCGCATCCAATATAACAACGCATTTAGAGCGCTGATGGGGCTGTCGCGACATTGTAATACCTCGGGCATGTTCGCTGTCGCTTGCGTCGACTGTTTTTATGCAACGATGCGTAAGCGGAGCGCATCCCTGGTACGCAGAGTTCGCGGCAGCTCCAGAAGCGTGCTGGTGATGATAGCCGACAGGCTCTAATGTCCATACATCAGACGCTGCAGTGACCTGTTCGTCACCTACAGTCATCGGCTATCAATATTCGTATATGTGTTTTGTGTGGTTATTGTTTTGTGTTGTATTGTAATGTTTAATGTATTCCGTGTGTTTATTTTATGTGTATTATTATGAGTCCTTGTTACTTGAAATAAAAATGAATTATAATTATTATTAATTCACTTTCTTCCCTACCTAACATTTTTTACGCAATACGTTTATTATCCTTTTTTATGGGTATGTTTTTTGTTTTAGTCCTGTGTTTTTTCTTTGGCCTAACTCTATTCTTATAACTATTCGTTTTCATCTATCATTTTTCTTGTCACATAGGTGTTCTTCGTTCCTCCTTATCACATGACTAACACATAATTCTTCAGCTTTCCTGTTACAGACTCTATTTTCAAACTCCCTCTTATTACGATATCCATACTCATTCCCTAAGTTATTCATTATTATTTACATAAATTCCCAATCGTCTCTTGAGCAAATTAATTTCAAATCTTGGTCGTATCTGTTACTAGTTACAAATAACTCTATTTTATGATATAGTAATTCATATCCTGTTATATACCGTTATTTATAAGGACTACCTCGTTGGTCTAGTAGTCGCAAGAACTACTGCTAAGGTCCTGAGTTCGATTCCTAGGTCGGGCAAAGGGCTCGCCCCCAATTACATGGGACTTAAACATAACTGGTGAAATGTGGGTGTAGGTACTATAGGTAGGTACACCTCTGCCTAACCCTTCGGGGATTACAGGCGTGATGTTATGTTATGTTATTTATAAGAACAAAATCTTTTCTTTTTTGTAGCAGTTAGTGTACTGGTTGCTGCCTACCCCAATGGGGAGAAGATGTGAGTTTATGTATACGTAAGTATGTAAATCTTCTTATCGAGTCAATAGAATTAGTTTAGTATACACCATGTTCGGAAAACTATATAGTATCTACGAACTTATGAGGATTTGTAGTTGCTTAAAATATTGGAACTGACTTCCCCGATTAAAGGGAACTTATTAAGCACACAAATAACAAAACATACGAATTATATGTATCATATACCTAATCATTTTTTCTCTGTTAGTTTTAATCATGGTGGCATTTGGTGGTATAAAAAATATAATGTAGGTAATTAATTGGGAGAAGGCGCTGAAATCTGACATACAGGTTTTTACCAGGTTTGGGTTTCCAGAGGCTTCATAGGTTTTGTAAATTAAATTATTTCAATAAAGATTTTATTTATTTATTAGTTTGAGTTAATTATGCGGCCTACCCGAATGTTCTTTCTTTGCTATTGTTCGTCGAATCGTTGAGCTTCATAAATTCTGAGTTGAGCTGCACGATTACTGACAAATGCGTGCACTGGCTGGACAGGTTCACTCTATCTGTGTGGTTCTTTCTTCAAAAGACCATTTCAGACACCAATCTACATGGTCTTCACATGATCTGACTAAGATTATGTCTGAACTTTAAAAGATACAGTGACCTCTGAGTGTTGCTTCGGCTTTTCTTCTCAGAGTAGTCAATTGGAAACACCGACCTCATCTAGTTTTTTTTTAAATATGATTGACGTGTAAAAGTGTTTGTACAAACCTACGTACAGAATAAAATCATTTATTATTTCAGGAGATACATCCAATTACACACTTAGATACACAGGGCGTGATATTGTGATAGGTAATGTAATAGAGCAACATAGAACTCGAGATCTCCCACAGTGAATCGTGAATAATTTTAAAAGCCTTCTTCATAGGTCAACTACAAACAGACCACCATGATGCATTTATCATATCAGTGCTTTTAGCGATGTGTTGACATCTGTGAGTACTGTTTGACACATGTTACGCTGACCAGTGGCGCACTCGAACTGGCCTGAGTGCCGGCTGGCGGAAACTACGTACAGAGTGTGTTTAAAAAAAGAACAATTCAAAAGTGTTCTTTATTACGTTTTTTAAAATAATAAAAATGTATTCAACGATATACGAGTACAATAATAAATTATGTAAATGATTATTGCATAATTTTCTTTCATTGTAGTATGATCTAGGTTGCTAAAGAAAACTGCTATAATACTTACCTACCTAAGTACTTAAATTACTACCTTTCTTCTGGGGCAGTCGGTTAATAATAATTATTATTATGGCATTTTAGTTTATTTTATTTTATGAGCCGAGTCGATTTACAAAGTAAGCAGGTAAATTAATAGGTCTGTACCATCAGTTGATTAAATGAAAACATGCTATCGCATTAAATAATTATTGCTGTTTAGGCATGTTGGGTTGAAAATGCATAAGTAATGAAAACTTAGTAGGTAGCATTATGACCCTTTTTACAATGACTTATTAAAACGATTTGTTTTGATAGCTGCCTTTTCCACTTCATGCTTTTATTTGCGTAAAAGCATACATAAATAACGCAACGGAAGACACTACGAAACCGATACACAATAAATTGTTTTAATGCGGCCACAGAAAAAATATTCAACCAATAATGCCTAGTATTAATAACCGGCCAGTTTACCGCACATAAATTATAACGTTAATTTAAAACATTTCTAATGCGTTAAATGGAAAATACGAACTAAAACGCAAAAAAAAATTACGTAAATCTTGCAAAAACCTTGCATTTAATTTAGAAACGTATTGCATGCCGACACGCAATGATGCCATTAAGAAAAAAAAACTATACTTATTTATGGTTTTGTAAACCGCACGATTATAAGTGTTCTGGACGTCCGGGAACGCCATTCGTCTGTCAAAACGTCCCACATTAAGCTATATTGTCAACATAATTGTTTCATTCTCGTTATTAATCTCGTTTAAAATTTAATCGGACGTGCGAGAAATACCTGGGCGACGAAGCCGAACGTGGCGGTAAGTTTGCGCGCGAAACTAAACGTCACATTGACATATTAACGCGCGAAAACTTTAATGACCGCGCACTTTCACAGATAATTTCACTCATTTCCCTATCACCCTTAACTAAATCACAGGCTTCGTTTCTTATTTCTTGTAATAAAACGTAATTTACATAGCTGTACGTACGTTTTCGTTTAAGGCTAATACCAGTTCTCGCTGTCGTTTACGCGCGCTGTGACGTGTGATTGACAGGTGAAAGGGCGCGAAATTAGCCGGCCGGCTGGAGACCGAATTATTCCTTAAGACGCTCCCATTGTTCGTTCATTACATTCACGGTTCATTGATACAGATTAATAATATTTGCGCAACAAAAAAAAAAAAAAAACAAACACGCTGTTTGTTAGTGTTTTAACGTTTGCATAAACGATTTGGATTTTAGGGAAATGTTTGAATTATAATAACTCCATTAGGCGTTTAGTGAACATATGTTGTAGAGTGGGTACGATAAGATAGAGCCGTATGTCATGTAACAGCTACCGTTTGGCATCCGCCAACAAACCGAGGATGTGAGGATTAGTTGGCAAACAATGTGATGTTGTTATTAAAACGAAAACTCTTTAGATAAAGACATGAAACAACAGGCCTGAGGAGATTTGAGATAGCGGGCTGAGCAAGCGTCGGGTCGTCGGGAGACATTATCTCGTGCGCCGGCGCAGCGTGCCGCGCGCGCCGACCTCGCACACACAAACAAACATGCACATTTTGGTATCAAATTATTGTTTTATAACGTTTTCATTTCATTGACTGTCAAATTAAAAGTTGCATTTAACCTACCATTTTTTAGGCGCAGTTTATTCAATAAGAAATGTGGATAGCTTTATTAAAAAGTATTCATACCGATTTCTGTGTCAAAGTGTAGATATACGAAGTAAACGTAGGTATGTAGATATTTGTTGTACGGACAAATCGATCATTGGGTTGCTTGTATTTGCAATTCAGTCATTTTTCATATTTTGATACACGTTTTGATTAAAAGTTGACTAATTATTCGTTTTTATCTATTGCCAGTACTTTTTTGAGTAGCTAGAAAGTTTGATAGGCTGAAATTCATGTGCCTTGATAACACTTTGTTTTATTACCCTCCAGAAAACGCGGACATGTGCAAGCGCACACAAGTTTCCGATTGTACTTTAAACTCTACTTACTACCAATAAGAAATACCTGATATGAATTTAAAAATGCATTTTTTATTGTGTTACCAAATCTTTAGAACACGGGATTGAAACTCTTCGATAACAAACCCTTTTATTTACGGATAGTGGTCAATAAAATAAAATAAAAACAATTACCTAGCCCAGTTATTCCTAAAATTGCCACTTAGTAGTTGGACTGGTAATAAAACTACCATAAAGACACTGAAACTAAGCTAATCGAAAAATGAAGCTTAAAGTCGGGTGAAAGGTGAACACTAACAGAGAATATTAAAATGACAATTGTCATGTCACACCTCTAACAATCATATTCGCAAATACTTTCAGTATGTGATTGACTGATTACTAAACACGGAAGTGAATTCTATTTCTAAACGTAAGTACTAATTTGATATAGGTAGATAGCTCAAATGGTGAAGACAATTATAATGGTGTTAAAACTGGGGCCCAAGTCTGCTATTTTTATAAATTCGTCATTCCAACACGATCCCATTGTCATTTTGCTAAAAGTTCGTTATCTGCTAAATTCATAATGGTCGATCATTGTATTCCACAAACACGATAATCGTAACGAATAAAAAGCAATGGCTGCCCAATGACGTTCTAATGGTAGGTCACTGATCAAAGGAACTGTAAAAAATTTAGCAGATTACCGCCTAAGTCAGTCATTTATTTGTCATTATGTACGAGGTTACCAACAGATGCCATTTCTTTCAATGGAGTGTCAGTGGCTGTCCATTGGAAAGTCATAATGACGCCAATATGTTAGTAGATTACCAAAATTGTCAAAATTAACAATTATCAATTCAATGATAGACCATTCTGACACTATTGTAATTTTATTTTTATTTTATTTTATTTAAATGTAATAGCAGACTTGAGGCCCTGGAGGCACGTCATAGGTGGCAGCACTGTTGCTTGTCCACAAACCGCGATTGTTTTGTTTTGTATTTCGTGTCGATCACAAACTAAACGAAAACTAGATAAATATGTTTGCGACTTGGTATGTAGCACTATTAAAAGACGAGATAAGGAAAGCGGAAGCGTTTACCACTGGTAAAAAAGCAGCTAGTGGAAAAGTGAATAAAATATGAACATTTCATCATTTATAGGTTATTTTGAGAGCTGAAGTGGCCCTGTGGTAACGGCTCTCATAAAAATCTTTAGGACACATATAGTCTCCACGAAATGTCGGGCTTCCAATTTGTTTTCGGAGAACTTTCTCCCACTGTTTTCGTCTTTTAGCATCTTTAAATACATGGCCCCCGTATTTTTGCAATCAACAGCTGCGCAAAGGGGCAAATTAATTAATTATGCGTAATTAAAAGCTCGTCGCTTGTTTACAAAAATGTATGTAGGTATAGTGACAGCTAGCTGTCAAATTCTTGGACACGGGATAGTAGCGATATCTGAAGTGAGCAAGTGGCCGTTTTTATCCCCATTTCTATGACATTCGTATAAAAAATACTTATTTAACAATCTAATTCCCTCGCAAGTCGTAATGAAGACATGTTCGCTTTTAAATTATTCACCGAATGACATGTTTGGCGGAGTATCGATTTTTTATGAATTAAATATCTGTTGTTTATTTTATTTTTTTATTTCTTTCCGCGTTCACCTTTTTGTTGCATTAAGTATTTTCACACCGGGTTTGTAAGAAGACGTGACGGGTGAACTGATAAAAAGGTTTAGCTTTATCGGTTAATTAATGTTTTTTTTCTGACATTAATTAACTGTTTCATGCATGGCCAGTTTGTGTTGGCATAATAAAGTCCTTATTGAGATTGCATGACTGATTTAGTGGTAAAATGTCAAACAGTGAATGAAAAGAACTGATCGCGAGCTTCCACAGAAACAGAAAATAAACACAACCTTTATTTCTTCACTTTGTTTTGACAACCTGATTCCCGTATTTTTTAAGAACGTTTGAGTTACAATCTCGGTCGCAATCTGTCAAAAAACCTCTAATTTGCTTAAATATTTCACAAGTTTTTGTCAGTGATTTTCGCTGAGAAGAGATTGTGATTTGAATTTTAACGGTTTTAAGTACAGATTTGACCTTCTGCCCGTACTATGTGTAAAAATCACTTCGAAATTCGAAGGGTTTCGAGATGTGAATCCGAGATGATATTCACTTTAACACTTTCGACTCCACCCGCTTTTCATAGAACTCATACGCCCTGCCGCCATACATATATTGGAAGTGAACCCTCCGGGAGGGTCCCCGGCATTAGATACGTTTTCGCTAAAGTTAACCATCGCGGACGGTCGACGGCGTTAGGTTTAAAACCGTGTTATAAAACACTGTAAAACGAAGTAAAATTATGTTGTCGCTATAGTACGTAGTTTCCAACCTTTTAAATTTTTTGTGAATATTTGTAATCATGAACAAAAAGAAGAAAAAAAATGCTAGGATTTTAAAACCAAACCTTATCTTACTAATAAATCTTGTTTAATTTATATCGACTTTATTTTCACGGTTTATACTGCAGCATATGCTGAGAAAAACCTACTTTTAAAATGAGCCCTCCGGGAGGGCTCGCTGCGTCCCATATGCGACTAGGTGAACCCTCCAGGAAGGCTCGAAGTGTTAAAAACAAATGAGATCGCTTTCGAATCGTGTCATGTCTACTGTGTCTTAGTGCGGTTCGAAATGCAAGTGACCTTTACTGACTAGCCCCACAGTACCTGCAATAAACAAGCAAATGTTTCTTGCCCAGATATACTAATTTCCTGTAAGAACACAATTAGTAATAACAGTAAAATGAGAGTTAAAGATCCATTGTGTCAAATGAAGACGTCTGTCTGCCATTTTGTGCGCCTCTCAAAATGGCAGACTTTCGTTTGGCGGGAAAATGATGGTGATTGTGTTTGTCCTAGTTTTTGATTTTTACCGTCAAGAAAAGGAAGCATGGTTTATCTTTGGACCAATATTGGAGATTTGCGATGCTGCATGACTATATTTGAAATGTGGAAAATATTATGGCTCGAGAGGAGGAGTGAAGAATGTATTTATACTGAGACCGAGATGACGTCATATTATATGAAAGAGAAAAAATATACTGTGCCGACTCCAAATAAATTGTGATAAACGCAGGAGAATGGTGTCTGATTGGATTGAGGAGCCATGTCTCATATTTAAACCCGGATACTACCCATACATAGTAGAAAATTTGCCAATTTTGTAGACCCGATCTTGGAATTTGTAGGTTAGGGTCAAGTTCCTTCAAACGTCTGAATTCAGCCATCTTAGAACTCGAAAACTAACCGATGGATATTTCTGATGTGTGGTGTTGATAGAGTTAAGACGTCTCCTGCACACCGATACTAATTAATATTTAAAATCCATCTTCATTACCTAATTCAGTCACCATTGTAATCATATTATTTTCTAATTATCGACCCAATTAAACGTCACAGAAAAGTGTCATGCGATCACATAAATCATGACCAAGGTAAAATATTATAGTGTGAATACAATGACAATAATTATTATAATTTGTAATCGATTCGATTATTTATCTAGCGGTTTAGGATTCGATAAGAAAAAAGATAAAAAGTCGGAAGGTATAGTGGCATTTGCGGGACAGTCCGAGAGGGATACCGTGGCCCCTGGCAACGTACTACAGGCAACTGAAGGAACACGGATGGGTTTTAGTCGGTGCCCAGAGCGGGAGAAGTTATTTGATAATTTCCGACCGAAAAAAAAAAAAACTCCGGTTGGAATGAAGTTAGTACATAATATACAGCGAAAGTAACTTCGTTCCAACCGGGGGACGAAGTTACTTTCGCTGTCTATTATGTACTAAATAACATTACAGTGATAATGAATTAAATTAATAACGTTTGAGAGTAGGTAACTAAATGAAAAAAAAACGACCTCTCACCTTAGTAAAAAGCAACATTAAAGGGGCGGCGCCTCGTCAAGGTCGTTTCTGACCGCCAACTCTAGCACCGCAAGCGCTCATTGGTTAAATCAAATAGCGCGCAGTTCCCCAGCTTCCTGTAACACACTTCCGTCCCTTTTCACGGAATCACTCCCACAGATTGCAATAAAGGGAGAGGGGAGATGTTACACATCCCTTCGAACCCTTCGTATTCGAGTCCGACTTCTGTAGGCACCATCGTACAATATTTTCTATGTTTCTTATATGTGGACCCCTTTAAATTAGTAATAGGGTACTGCTGGCACCTTTTGGGTACGGAACTTTAACAAGAAACACAGTCATAATAACAAAAGTATGATTGTGTTGGACCTTCGTTCGTTCCAAAAATGCTCCAACACAATCGAATAGCCACAGAAGCTATATCAATAAAAATAAATAAGCTTTTCATTCTTCATTTATCTACCTACTAGTTCACATTACATACGTAAAAAGGTGTTATATTAGACATAACTCCTACAGGTGGAATGGTGCCCACCTGTATTATTTTATGAGCCATAAAAAGCTTCTATATGCTATCTCTTTGATCCGCTATGGTCGTTTAATAAAAAACTATTTATTCATGACAACGATGTGTGTGTGTTTGGGTGCGAGTAACTTGAAAACGACTGAACGAATTCTGATGGGGCTTGACAAGTCGTTTATTTATACTTAGTTACTTTAGAGAAATAAAAATTGTTTTGTTTTGTTTGGTATTCATAAGTTATTAAGGGACCAACCCGTAAAAGTTGTAAGGTAGGTGAAATAGCCATGACATTGTAGACAAGAAAATACTTAATTTGAAGCAATTATTTTCAATCATTATACAACGTGCTTCACCTTTGCATTGTAACTAATTTCTAACACATTATGCGCATTCAGAATCTACGATAAAACATGAAAAAACTACATAATTATGTAAAAGTAAATTCGTTGACAAAACAAAATGCTAATTCAGTCAAAAAGGTGTCTGTTACGACCGCAATATGTCCAAAAACGAGATCGAATAGATAAAAGTCAACAAAATTAATGTGAATTCGTTATTTTGACGGTAACATTTCGTCAAATTGACGCGGGGAAATAAATGAAAAAAATCCACGGACCCGCCATCTTTGAATTTCAAATTTGACATTGGAATGTGCATGGTAGCATTTATTGGCTCGTTACTAGCGATCCAATCGATTTCGTTCATTGATTTTTAGTCCATTGCCTTCTTTAATCGTTCATTTTACAAGAATATAGAAGAAACGACGCATTGTATATTCACTTATTTAAATTAACTTTATGCTTAATCGTCCAACTTCAGCGCATTATCCTTTTTCTAAAAAAGAAAACTTAAATAATGCTTTATAATTTTTATTTGTACAGCAAACAAAAGGCAGTTAGTGTCTTTCGATTAGTTTTCGACGTCTGAAAGAGCAATTTAAATATTAATTTATACGGTAATATTTTAACAAAATGGCGGCAGGTTAAAATGGCCGACGGTTTAGTTAATTAGCATGGCGTTGTTATTACGTTATTGTTGTTTTAACCGAGTTAGATTGGTTGCTTTGTTTCCGATCCGTAAACTTAAGTAAATGTCCGAATTTAGGAAGTTTTCTTTCAAGTAATATTCCGTATATGTACGCTTGTTCGCTGGAGATATTATGGGCTTTCTCATTAAAGAAGGTTAGACTCTCATTCGTTTTTTCGAAGTTTGAAATTGATGTTTGTATTGTCTATGGCGGAGAGAATACCAGCTTATCTTTACCGATGGCCTGTATCCTGTATTACTAATTGCGACGAACAGACGAAGAGTAATTAAGTTAAAGTGTCCATTGACTAAAAATCTATCTATACGCTCAGACCAAATACCAAGACAAACAGTGAAGCGAAGCCGGTTTCGTAAGCATGATCCTCCGTTATATGGAAAATACTGCACCATTCATTTTGAAATAAATATATGTTAAAGTTGAGGATTAATGTTAAGTACCTACTATGTTTGACGAAAACACGATTCTATGAAATTTACTCTGTACTTAGAATAAAAATATAGAAAGTCCTCCAAACAATGAACCGCTAGTATTAAAAAATATTCAAATTAGATCACGAAACTGCATATAAGTAATAACTGAACTAAGAAATATAAAACAGATACTATGTTTTTTAAAATTATCATTATTTTCACCGTAAAAGATATTACCTAAACTATCGGCGCCTTGGAGCCTTCTCCCCGCAGCTCAGTCTTGCTGTCACTCAGTCCGCAAGCATTAGTGTGCGAGTTTACGAGTGAATTTGAGCTGAGGGATAAGCATCAAGTCCCGTAATAGTCCTCGCTATAACCAAAGTAATATATCCCTTTTAATATCTCCGATGATTATTATCACTTATCAAGTTATCACACAAAATTAGAGCAGGAAATTTCAGCAGTATCACACGCACAAGCGACAAAAGACTAAAGCCAGGATTATGTTTCTGTGTTGTGTCGTGACGCCTTCTGACGCAGTGTTAGCCAATTAAAACTCAATGAGATTTGACGTAGACCTGAAGTTCTGATTCGTTTGATTGGTTTATCTCACGTCACGACATTGTAATGTGTTAGTGGCTTTAGGTCTTCTATCCATGCACTTCTATAAATTTTTGTGAAACCTGACAAAAATTATAGGTATCCAGTCATGCCAGAGTACAGTAGCATACCAAGCCACATTAATTTCTCCTATTTTCCGAAGCAATTCTAAAGATCCTTGAAAGAGCTATGCTATATTTGAGTCTATATGCTTAAAGACTCAAATTTATTCAGTAAAAAAATCGAGCAAAAGCTAGTTTTTCAGGTAAGATAAATTAGATTTTAAAGCCCTATTTTTTTTTTGTTGTATGGGAAATCATCAAATGACTTCTCCCGCTCTGGGTGGAGCGAGAGGGCGTGTCAGACTATTACTGACTAAAACCCACCAGTTTTCCTTCTGTTGCCTGTGCAATGCCAGGGGGCCACGGTATCCCTTTCGGACTTTCCCGCATTTGCGGGAAAGTCCGATACGGATACCGTGGCCCAAATATTCCTGATCTCTAAGGGCATTTGCCCTTAGAGATCATGAATATTTGTGAAACTAAAAAGTAATTAAGAAGGTAACAATCTTTTCCCAAACATGTCGGGGTCGGCTTTCAGATTAACCGGATGCAGTTACTGGGTAACACGTTACTCTTTGGTAAAACTGGTTGTCAGACTTTTGGGTTTATGACTACAGTATGCGCAAAACTTTTTGAGCTCTCGGAAGTTGCACGCGAGTGGCTGCGCAGTAAGTAAAAAATGTTTCACAGCTTACAATAAATGATTTTGCACTCATTGTGTCCTGCGCGGTTTAGTACTCGGGCCTACGTTCAGAGGGCTCATAAAGTTTTGCGAGAACTGTATCCGTAACGACTGTCGAAGGTCTACGAATGACAGCCGGGAATAAAAAGTAATTAAGTACTTAATAATAGTTATTTGTTATACAAGAGTGCAAAGTTGCTTTTTAACCGCGTGTTCAATTTTGATGACCGAGCAAGCGAAGGATTCTAAAATTGAATCACGAGCGCAGCGAGTGATTCAAAATTAGAATCCTGAGCGTTAGCGAGGGAATCAAAAGAGCACGAGGTGAAAAATCTTTGCACTCGAGTGCAACACGTAACTTTTCATTCCACCTCAGCGAGGAAATGACTAAATGCAAAAAAAAAAAACGTTTACAATCACAAGATAGGTACACTTTTATTTCAGTTTAGGTATTAATTACTACATTATGACAGGTAAGTATTACAGAATAATCTTTAAATTATAACAAAATAATACTAAGGTATAATTAAGAAAATTTTAAAGTAACGTTGCTACAGTTATTTAAATTGAGTGTAATATTTTTGTTTGGTACTGTAATATTGGTGTTAGTCACTTGTGTACTGTTTTTCGGTAAACAATCTGTCATACTTAATAGTTGTACCGATTCATCGGATTCCCTTGGCGTGAATGTTGGAGAGAGAGGGAGATGGTTAGGTGTTTCATAACGGCTTATTTTTGATGTAGAAGGGCCAGTACAAGGATCCGATTGAGGCTCTTTCAGTGTAATGGCTCCTACGATGCCTTCACATATTTTAGACTTATTTTGGATGGAATCCTCTATGTATCCCTCTACAACTGCATTGGACTTCCAGCCTCCGTGGCGCTTAAGGGACAGCAGATCAGCTCCGGAATCAGCCAAAAGTGTGGCTGAAGTTCGTCGGAAACAATGACCCGTGTACAACAGGGGTTCTGGAAGTTCAAGAAATGTTGCTATTTCTCGTGGGATACTGCCAATTTTATTAGTACCCATAGGCTGTCTAACACACTTTCCATTGCGATACTGTAGAAAAAATCGATTGATTGGAGTGTTAGGCGGGCGTAAGGCTTGATATTTCTCAACAATCGTTACGTATTCCTTGCGAATGACGAAGTTGCGGTCTCTTTTTGTCTTTGTATTAGGTAAATTAATTAATAGTAAGTCATCTGAATGTTTCTCAATGTTTTTGACATTAAGTTGTGTTAGTTCATTAGTTCGACATGCTCCGTTTATTCCAATAATAAGAACAACCTGTAACGTAAAGAGTATTGTAGTAGATAAATGAATAAAATTGATATGAACGCATAATTATGCCTATCAACATCTACTAAGTATACTATTTAATTGAGATTAATATACTTAAGTAGATACTGAATGTGCAACTGACTTACTTTTGCCGCCAAATATACGGAATCGGGTGCTTCGTTAAGAAACTTTTCAATATCAGATACTGTGAAAACCTTCGATTTTTTTGGTTGATGACCAGATGAGGCTCTTTTTAAAAATGCCACTAATTTAGGATAGGTATCGATATGTTTGTCTTTTTTCATCTTTATTGTTGCTTTTAGCATCGAATACGTACTCCATAGAGTGCTTGCTTTCTTGTTCTCGGATAATTCTATAAAATATGCCAGCAAAACGTTTTCTGAGAAAGTTTTGGCTCCTTTTGCTAGTCGCCACGTGTTGAACATATCGTACTGTTTTAAATACTTCTCGCGTGATTGTTGAGGGAGAAAGCTCATTTGCGCATTATTAACAGTTTCAGTCAGTTCTGTTGGCGTCAAGCAAACTTCCTCGTCGCTAGAATCACTCATTTTAGTTTTTTCACTTGTTTTCAAGTTTCTTGTTTTTAATATACCTAAGGTTTAACAATGACGTGAAAAAATGCCGCGTAAAGAACCGCGTACAAAGCAAATTGAAAAAAGAACACCAAGAAGGTTCCGAGTCTGAGTTTTTAACAAATTAAAAAAAAGTTGTATGATATATTCGGCACCATAGAGGTAGCAGTAAATAGGTTTAATGTTTTTTTAATTCACAAACTTAGTGCACACGATGTTCTAAATTCAATTTACTTTATCCTCTAGAGAATAAAAACGGCTTTTCCACTCAGATACTGAAGATTAAAAATACTCTTTCCGAGATGGTGGGATGAAAAATTTGATTTATCTCATACTTATTTACTTAGTAGATATGTATATATCGTGTGTTAAACTTAACTAAGCAAGAGGTTCTTTGAGAAATCTATCTTCGTTAGACAATGGGGCAAAAACTACATAAAATGTTTAGTCTATCTATCTATTGAAGAATGAAAAGTAATAGTAGGTACTGAAGAAAGCTAATTACTACATTCATTTGGAAACAAAGGAAAATATGGCTCTTGTTCAAACAGAAACTTTCTAGCATGGCAACGTTATGGCGAGCGTGAACTGTAAATAGTGCTATAGTTAGACCGTTACCACACTGACGATTTGGCAGCGTGTTACCAGCCGGGCGATTTGTGAACGTACTCTCCGCGGGTGTGAAGCGAGCTAACTGCGACTACGTGACGTATTCGCCATGATTACATAATATTGTACAGTCGTTTGTCTCGCTCTCTCTTGGCTCACGTCAATCGCTCTCGTTACATAAACGTGGCGAATACGTTGCGCACACGTGGCGTGCTCGCTACGCCTCGCTGATAACCCGCTCGCACATCGCCAGTGTGATAAAGCCCTTACTGTTAATATGTTGCCATTTATTTTTGAATAGGTATTAGGAATCCTGCAGTGCTATTCTGTAACCATATTACCGTGAAAACTTAGGTGAAGTGAGTTGTCATTCCAACAGGGTGAGATTACACTGACAGCTCACTCCACGCTCACTTCACATGTTTTCACGGTGAAGTGATTACGGGAATAGACATGCTGATCTTATTGGTGATGTTCTTCAGAAAGGTCAGGTGCGTAGTACTCGCAACCGGCGTGCGTGTATGACCAGATGTATGGACGTAAACGAGGCAAAAGGAGTATCTAAGGATCGTAGCAGGTGGCGTTCTGTAGTTACCCCCATGGGAAGCAGGCGTGAGAGTATGTATGTGTGTGTGTGTGTGGAATCGTAGCAGTCAGTACTTATGTTGTAACGTACAATATTTACCTTATTGTGGGAAAACACTGGTATTCAGTTGCAGACGGTTAGACTGGAAGCTGACCCCAATATAGTTGGGAAAAGGCAGGCAGGTGATGAGATGTATTTATATTTAGGTAATTGTGGCTGTTCCTGTTAAGTATTTCACGACTTTTCTTTGAATTTTTATTTGTACAGACCGAAAAACATTTCCTTAAAATTGTGCTTTTTCAGAAATATGTACCTACTTATACTTCAGTAACATTTGTTATGTATGAGATTCTGTAGTCTTATTTAAGAACTTGTGTATTCGCACAGATTAATACACGGAGTGAACCATCTCACTTCACAAAATCATTTAATTAAAAAATGACTCTTGCTACCACACAATAATGTGCAAATTAGATCGCACAGCGCTAATTACCTACATATAATATATTCACCTAGAAGTTGTCTGTCTTTCTATCGCGTAACTCTTAGATCTTCTGACTACGGTTTCTGATTTGGTTTAAATAGGTATTTATTTTTATTATTTTATTTTTCTTTATGGTCTTTTTTATATAAATTATTTTCTTTTAGATTTTGTAAATGTGAGAACGTTGTAGGCTTAACAGACTGTAGATCTGTCGACCATTTTCTATCTTGCTAAGTACCTGGTATTTGTTGATAGGCCTACACTGTCCTGTCATACCTATTAACACTGTAATTTGGAAACATTGTAAATAGGTACCATTTACTTTTAAATGAGTAACTGTGGAGTTTCTTGCCGGCTCTTCTCCATAGGAAACGACCAATTGGAACCGTGCACCTAGCTTCTGACGTTTCATAAGTGCCCTTCTAAGTTTATGTGAAATAAATGTGTTGGAATTTTGTTTTTTTTAAATTACTTAAAACTCACTGAACTGACCCGACAAGACGAGCGTGCCGCGTAAAAGTAGCTTCATATCTAAAATGCGGAGTGAACCATCTCTATTCAGCTGTGCTGCTGGGGAGTTTGTTGCGCCACTTCTTCTTCCCAGCTAAAGCTGGGAAGAAGAAGGAAGGAAGTGGTAAAGGGTGGGCGTGCCGCGGGACTGTCATATGTAAATTTGACGTTCAAAAAGTGCTGATTCTCAGCCTAGTTTGAATAAATGACTTCACCCATGCGCAATCTTATTGCCTAGAATAGTACGGAACTCAGAATTCCTATCTCCGATACAAAGCAGATGAAAAGTGGCATTCCAAAACAAATTCAAGGAAAGCTAGGTAATGTAATTAAATATCAGCAGAGGTAAATAACACAACAAAATGGACATTAAAACAAGCAATACATCGCTTTAAATAAGCCATTGACTGCGTACGCGCCTAATATAAAGTATTCAATAATGAAAGATAACTTTAAATCTGTGTAGTTTTCGATTTTTATTTATCTAATGGGAATTTACGTATTAAGAAATATATTGTTATGATAGGTTGGCAATCATGTTTTTTAAGTAAGTACCTAAATGCATACCAAGGTATATTGAGATAAATAGGTACATAAATTATGACATTCAGACAAGGTTGCACATCAAATCACTGAAAGTGGGCAACGTCACAAATAGCTGTCAAATATTTCGAAATATGAAATGTATGGAAATATGAAATACGGCTAACTAGTGAACTAAAATATTGAATTCAAAATGCAATAATTAATATTGTAACACCGAATATTTCGTTTTAGATGTAAAAAAAGTATTTGGAAACTTTCCAAATGCCTTTTTTACACCTCAAACGGTTACAACATCAAATTCAGCGTTATAATTGCGTCTTCATTAATAACAATAAATTGTTATTTGCACACATGGGGTGCAATCGACATTTTAAGAGTTAATAGTTCACTAGTTAGCGATATTTCCATAAAGAAATATTGCCAAATCAGCTAATAAACTTTTAAAATGAACGCTCAGCGTTAAAGTGTTTAGTGGTGAAAACCACTATGTACAATTCGTGTACTATGTTCGAATTGTGCATTTATCTTCTTTATATTTAGCGATTTTAAAAGTTAATATAACGAAAATACATGCACTTATTTACAAAATACAAAAAAAAAAAAAACACATTCTGAAGAAAGTAACACTATGTCATCTTATTTAAATTCAAATCTCTTACGAGTTAGTGCTCCTAAGAATATATGTTTACAGGTTTACATTTCTCTATGCCAATCTGTCCTACAATATTGTGTAAGTGTCTGGGGCAGTGCCGCCAAGACAAGCATGCTGGAACTGGAACGGGCCCAGCGGGCTGTCCTCAAGGTACTTCTGGGTAAGCCACGGCGTTTCTCTACGGACGAACTATATACGGAATCTGGGGTTTTACGCATACGTCAGTTGTTCATCCTAGGCTCACTTCTAAACCTCATAAAAGTCAATACAAAACGCTCTAGCTGCAGTAAAAGGGGCAGGAAAATAGCTGAAAGAATCCCCCTTCCAAAATTTAAAACCCTCTTTGCGACCCGGTTTACGTCGTATTTACCCATACGGATGTTTAATTCTGTAAGCAAAACGTTCAGTGTACCGAACAACTACTCTGAGGCCAAAACTAAGCTAAAAGAATGGTTGTTGGGCCGGACTTATGAGGAAACAGAAAGTTTACTTTGCAGCACATATTAATACACACTCTCTGAAAGAATACATACCCTCACTTACACTTACACCACACACTTACTCAACTGTTTTTGTATAATCTATGTTATTTTTTTTTTCTTTGTATTTAAATTATTGTAAATTTTCTAATGAACTTTGATAATAATATTGCGCTAGCAGAACACCTTAAATTGTTAACTATGAGTAGTGTTTGGGTCACCAAGATACAGGCTGTGCCTAGTTTGGGACTCGCTGTCTAATATTCTACGTCTTCTGTTAGTGAGAATTTCATACCATGCTAGATTGTATATTAAGGAACTTTGTACACAAAGTTCCTTAATATAGCTTAAATAAATAAATAAATAAAAAATAAAGAAGTGCAGAATCAATCAATTGGGTTTACCTTTAATCAATCATTTTGTTCCTTTTGTTCACAGGTTTCTGACTACGAGATAAGGTTTCTTATCACGCCCTCCTGCTCCACCCAGAGTGGGAGAAGTCATTTGATGATATCCCACACAAAAAAAAAAGGAGGAAATCGATTTTGAATCTTGCGTAAGTGTAATGGTGGCCATACACGAGGCTATATCTAGACCCACCGAGGGACTGATGGCCTCTACAGCATAGTAATCCTTGAGTGGAGACTGTGAATCAACAAACTGAAATGCTTAGTAGCAGTGGTAATCCAAGGTAACGGTTTATGATCTGTAGACAGGCACTTTAATTTTTGTATTTTTTTTCATCATTGCTTTATAAACGGTGAAGGAAACCATCGTTAGGAAACCGAAAAAGTTTATGAACCAAAAAATCGAAAACGTGTGACATTGTGGGATTCCCTATATCGTGGGTGTTGAACACCCACGATATAGGGAATCCTAGTGTGGGGTCCAGGGAACTTGTAAAAATCTAGCAAATAAGGCTCATATGTGATCTGTTATTCGTTTTTAATATTGTACCGTATTTTTCGGAACTGAATAAAGCTTTTTTAATTTCCTTTCTTTTTACCTACAACCCGGACAGGGTCCGTGCGGTGGATTTCGGCCCAATCCCTCTCACCCAGAGGAGGGCTGTTTATGCTAAACGCTAGTACGCCGCCCAGCTGTATGCACCGACGACCTGAAAATAGTGTCAAGGACAAATTGGTTGCAACCAGGGGCCCAAGTCTGCTATTTTTATAAATTCGTCATTCCAACACGATCCCATTGTCATTTTGCTAAAAGTTCCTAATCTGCTAAATTCATAATGGTCGATCATTGGTTGATCATTGTATTCCACAAACACGATACTCGTAACGAATTAAAAGAAATTACTGCACAATGACGTTCTCATTGTAGGTCCTGATCAAAGGAACTGTCAAAATTTTAGCAGATTACCCGCCTAAGTCAGTCATTCATTTTTAATTATGTACGAGATTACCAATAGATGCCATTTCTTTCAATGGAGTGTCAGTGGCTGTCCATTGGAAAGTCATAATGACGCCAATATGTTAGTAGATTACCAAAATTGTCAAAATTAACAATTATGAAATCAATGATAGACCATTCTGACACTATTGTAATTTTATTTTTATTTTATTTTATTTAAATGTAATAGCAGACTTGAGCAGGTGTTGTGGCGCAGCTTGGGCCAATAACCATATAGGCAGAGTAAATTAATTGACTGGGGGTATTTAGCATACTTTCTCACCTACTTATCTATTGAAATTAATCGCCCTCTATTACGTAGGACTTCAAAACGTAAGACGAGATGTGGGTGTTCTTACTTAACCCCTCTGTTAACCCTTATTATGATATAGATACGTTGCCTACTGAAATTAAAATACAGATCGGAAGTCCAATTCTTGTACTAGTAAACGTTTACATTCTTGTCGCAATGTGTCAAACTTGTCAAAAATGTTGGTAAACTGATTGTATTTTTGACAGATTGCGAATGAGACTAGAATGCTGTTCGCATTATAGTCTCATTCACAATCTGTTCTTAAAAATTACGAGCATTGCTCAGATGTGTAAATTCATGAACGTCAACGAGGCAATAGTTATTTGTGCAACAAGAGAGCAAAGTTGTTTTTTGCTGCGAGTGTTCATTTTGAATCCCGAGTAAGCGAAGGATTCTGAATCCTGAGCGCGGCGAGGGATTCAAAGACACGAGATGCAAATAACTTTGCTCTCGTGTAACACATACAACTTTTCACCTCAGCAGCGAGAACATACAACATGTAAAAAAAAACCCTGTCCTATCCGTGAGGGTGTTGTTAGGTATCGTACTGTGAGCATATTTATATGTGGAAATTTTCAGGAAAAAAGAAAAACGAATACCCACATTTTTTTCAATGGTGAATTTTACCGGGATAATACGTTGGGTGCGTTCGGCCGTCGTTTAGCGTGTGTCTAAAAATCATAACTTATGAGTTACCCCTGTTGAAAATTTGCAAATTTTTAATGGATTTGGGGTAATTTTGGAACTAAAAATGTGAATTTTAAATACCAATAACTTTTTTACTATCAATAATAGTAGTAAAAAAAAAATCGCTTTGGTTAAGTTACTGCAGTACCATATTATTATGACCTTTTCGGATCGGACCAGGTTTTTTTTTCATAATCTTCATATTTTCACTTCGTATTTGTTATTTCAACATTGTCTTAGTTCGAAAAAAAAAACGTGCGGTCGGGGGACCCCCGTCAGACACACAGTTCCTTCTCACGTATGATTTAAAACAGAAACAATTTTTTTGTAGCCACCATCTTGGATTTACATTATGACCTCACTATCGACTTAAGCATCCTCAAAAACTATGAAAACGTATGATACAAAACTTAAAAAATTTCACAGTAGCCATCTTGGATTTACATTTTAATGTAATTATCGGCTTTAGCACCTTCGAAAACTATGAAAACGACAAGCATGACGAAAAATTTGAAATTTTTCGCAGCCGCCATCTTGGATTTTTATTTTGACTTCACTATTGGCTTTAGCAACCTCGAAAACCATAGAAACAATACCCATGATAATAACTTAAAAAAATTCACAGTCGCCATCTTGGATTTACATTTTAATGTCATTATCGGCTTTAGCACCCTTAAAAACTATGAAAACGACACCCATGACGAAAAATTTGAAAATTTTCGCAGCCGCCATTATGGATTTACATTTTGACCAAATTCACACTTTCTATCTCTTTCCGTCTTTCTTTCTCTTTGAATTACAAGAAGACAGTCGCAAGCGCCTTTTCACGTGATGATTTCTGCCAGTGTACTTACTCTTACCGCAAGCCGCATAAAGAACTTCGTGCCAAAAAAAAATAAAAAAAATAATTTAAATGAAACCATAACAGATGATTTGTAATTTTAAGGTTTTATGTGTATCCGAACGTTTTATTGTTTGTTTCTTTTTTAGGCCCACTCCGTATAGAATTTTGAAATCGAACTTCGAGTCGACTTGTTTCTATCTCTCCCTTTTTCGTGAAAGTGACAAAACTAAGCGTTTGTGAGTAGAGCCAGCACTGTACTCGGCATTAAAACTTTGTCTCACGTTCGCAGCAAAATCGAATTTGGCTCACTGTCTTTAGACAGCAACTCACTGTCACTGTCTTTAAACCTGCTTGTTTGAGGTGCTGAGGTGAAAACTCTATTTATTATTATAACATTAGACAATTAACGGCTAAATAATGACAGTTATTGTGTAATATTGTTGAAATGACTACACTTTAGAGTTATTTTTTTAATGTAAGCGGTACATAAATAGATTACATTGCTTTGTACTTATTGTGAAATAACGGAGTTTATTACACGTTCAAAAAATAACGACAGGGTGATAATCGTTATTTGTCTAATGTTATAATAAATGGAGTAATGGTTTATGTAATTCAAATTATGAAACTGTTTTTTTTGTTATTGCTGTACATCTTTTGTAGGGTGGAACACCAGTTACCATCGATTGACTGGCTTGCTACATACTTTAATTTTCTGTGCTGTTCTGTTCTATAATCTGTCCTGTTTTTATTGTTTTGTGCGCGTAAACCCCCGTTGTTGATCTACATATTGACTCCGATGGATTATTTTATAGCACGATACAAATATTGACGGAAACTGGTGTCGTGTCCATATATAATTAATTAATTACTATGCATGGAAAAGTCCTAAAAAGGGGCTAAGTTTAAAAGGTTCTGTATATAGTAAACAAAACCGGTTCGGTAAACATCTTACGCACGTAATTCTAACACATAATTCTACGGTTTAACTCTTATCCTAATTTTAAGGGTGGCAATAATTACCCTCAAAAACATAATTATACACCATTTTGATCTAAATAATAATAACGTCTTGACACTTGATGAGGTACCGCCCGCTGGCCCATATGTCCGACAATTTCAAATGAAATCGAAAAAACCGATCCGCATATGACGCCTTCTAAATCCAAAATTCCGTCCAAAACCGAGCTCACGCTGAGAGCGCATTGAAAAAAATATTCTCTCTGACTCATTCTTTTTTCGAATACAGTTTTTTTTTTCTAACCATTGTCACGGCTGGATGCCACGTATTGCCACTATTGCCAGTGTTTGGCCTTGATTTCAAGTATTTAAATATTATTTGGTGAATCAATCTGCGAATTTAGTGAAGGCGGAAAAAGTTTCTGAAAAATATAATACCGACAGATCTTGTCGTGTTATGTATGACTAATATAAAAGCACGTTTTAACTTGCGGAACTGGGATTTGTGAATCATCGAAGCTTTTAAGCCTGAGCCTAACCTGGGTGTGGTATTGATAAACTGTGAGATCTATCGGTCTAGATTAAAATAATATACACCACTTACGTCAAATATAAAATGCTCTGTCAAAAAAAAAGTATTGAAATAAGTATGATAGTAGACAGATTTCATTGTTGGCCATTTTGTACTTCACACATTTAAATGTCAGGTAAATTCTATATTTAAGTAAAAACACACAATACCTTCTTTTCACCTGTGAGCCGACAATCTCGACCCACTAGAGAGACTTTATTAACAAGATTTTGAATATCCTATTGTCGCTAACACTTTCTATGTTCGAAATTCGAAAATCTTCTTTTTTTTATAATACAGTTTGGACATTTTGCTTGAGTTATCGCCGGCCAGTTCTGTTAAAAGGTTTAAGGTTTTTTTTTCTTTCATAAACGTCAGTGCGCGGGTCGTTTTTGACGTGGGTGAGCGTGGTTATAATTGCTGTTCGGATTGGGACGCATCATTTTTATAATTGTTTGGATATGTCCTATTTTTAATTTAAGAAGATTAAAGTTGTAAGTTTATTGAGCTTAATCTCACTTATCTACTCATTTTAAGACTGACTGCATTTTGTCAAGGCTAAAATGCTGTCTAATTGTTTCTAAGGCATGATAACTTCCCAAAAATACTGTTGCCATAGAAAATCGATATCACACATTGACACAACTGGTAGTAACATACAACAAAACACAATTTAAAAACTCCCAACCACAAACAACAAATCATGTAAATATCATCTCCTTTAGGGCTTAAAAGTGTTTAAAATTTAAATAACCCAGAGAATTTTATCCCGCAGCACTTGAGAACATGGCGATCCTACAGCCAGGTAGTTTCAAACTGGGATTTGGAAATATATGGATAATTATAAGACGGCTTAACGTGGAATTTTTGTCAAAGTTTATCGTCATTTTGATTGAGGTTACGACTTTTGTATCGGTGAAGATATTGTGTCGGTAGCTTTATTATACGAGGAGCTATACCAACGGCTGTTGGCTTATGATATGGGAATTGGATATTAGGTACTTTTAAGAGGACTAATGAGAATCGTTCAAAATTTTTTTTCAGAACTTTGTTTAGTGACGTAAAAGAAGCTTAGATTACATTTTATTAAACAAATAAGAGTTTAGTTATTATGAGAGGTGTGCTAAAACAGCTTATTTTATTGAGAAATATAATCGGCCAATCGATTTTAGCATAATCGATTAAACGTAACCAATTCCTAATTCCAATACCTAAACATTTATAATACTCGACAAAAAATCCATCATGGTCACCGACGATAATTGGTCCATCCACCCGACATAAGCTTGTAGACCAATCGCGACACGATTTGTCTTGCTAGATTATTTAAAACATGTCGTTAATGTGAATCGATCGTAAAATTTGTATAGAAACTCCTTTGATTGGTCATTATTTTTAATGGCTAATATTTTATTGCATTTTTATAGTTAATCGGCTATATTTGATGCGGTTCAACGATTTAACGTAGGTATAACTGCTTAATAAGTAATCGAATGTCTAGTAATCTTTCCTACTACACCTGTAAAACTAAAAAAATGTTTGAAAATTCCATTTTTAATCAATTTCTTCCTTTTTAAAAATCGATCGCTAGAACACTTTTAGTGACAGGTTGAAATACGCGCTATAAAAATAGGTGTTCGATTTTCAAAAACGTTTTGTTTCTTTGTTTATTGCTTTATCTGATGACGACCTGAGATATTGAATTTTATTTTAGAATGGCGACATTCATTGGTTTTTGGATAACAGGTAGGTACACCGGTTTTAAAATCGAATGATTTCCGGTAGGTACTACTAATAATAATAATAATACTCGGTAATACTCAGATTACTTTTGTGAGATATGTAGATAGATAAAATAAATGTGCAGAAAATTAGCCTTTTTTTTAATGAAAATATATTTACTCTACACTTGACGATTAATAATTACATCCTCGTGAACATCGCGCGATAACCTTCATTTTACATTCAACCAAATCTTGTAGATTGTGCTTCAGCCTAGTAGCCATTACAGTTAATTGACAAATGCCATTATCATACCGCTTGGCAAACGGAATGGTGATTCCGGTAAGTTGCTGGCACAAATCCAGACTCAGGGCTTGCTGCAAAGAAAATCCTGATGTAAAAACTCAAAAACACTCTCAGTTTATTCTCATACCAATTTCAGCTATGGTGAGTGCTTCTGTTTTTGACAGCAATGGGTTAATTTAGCCTATCTTGGTTGAAAAGTGACGTGTACAGTGCGGACATGTTAGAAGAATACCTTGTTGGTAATTAAGTAATACCATTACCAAAATGATATTCTTCTATGTTGGAGATATGTATTACACTTAACCCAATCTAGGAATAGTTTGAATCTGCCGGACTACGCACACGGTAATGCGGTAGTCGGGCGCGTCATTTCAGAGTGGACAAGAAGAGCTTATCCTAAAAGTTGGCAACGTCGCAAATAGCTGTCAAATATTTCGCTGTTTTGATTAATTTGGCAATATCTATAATTCTAGTTCGCTAGTAAGCCACATTTCTTATTCCCATACAGTAATTTAGCCAAATTAATTAAAACAGCGAAATATTTGACATCTATTTGCGACGTTGCCAACTTTCAGAAAAATAACCGGAGAAATTGCGAAATATGTGTGTTTAACACACCTCTGCCTAACCCTTTGGGTAATACAAGCGTGATGTTATGTTATTACTGGCGGCGCCAAATCACCAACGATTTATGACCATTTCCCACACCAGAACACGTTCTATGGAACATCATCTATCATCATCACGAGCTGCGCGGGGGCAAGCAGAGAACGATTAGATCGCTACTTAACCTAGCTCCACCAATCATATGCCAGTTGTTACAAAAAAAAATGCTTCACTGAGTTTTCATGATCTGCTGTGTTTTTGATGAAGTTAATTTAGTAGTAAAATAGAGTTAGCATTGAACGTGGCAATGTTGCCAGTCTTTTGCGACAGTGCGGCAGCGATGCGAACGAGTGCTTCGACGCTTAAGTATTCCTTTGTTTTTATATTTATTTATGTAGTTAGTTTTTCATTTAATTTAGTACCTACTTAGTGTAAATGCACTGACGAGAAATTTATAAAAGCCACTAACTTATCATGAAATATTTCCGAAACCACGCAAGATAGCTTCTTGAAGTAAAAAACAACATTCAGGGGCCTTATTATGAAGTATTAATGCCATCATTATTCCACTGAGAAAAAAGGATGGTGCTAGCGGCCGTGTATAGCTCCGTCTCTCACTCACACTGGAATAATGGTGGTATTAATACGTCATAATACGGCCCCAGGTGTATTTAATAGCGCATAAAAAACATCTATAAAACTATTTTCAAGTTTTTTTTTTACTTTATGTAGCTAACTTGTGTGGTTTAGGAGACATTTTTTTTTGGCACTTTGCAAGTGGCTTTTTTATATTGCTCGTTAGTGTAGTTAGTTAGGAAAATGACTATGTATATATAAGGGTTTTTAAAGTCTGTTTTCACATTGCAGGGCAAAGTTTCAGCAGTGAGCAACATGCTCTGTGTGTGTCTGGGTCTCACTCAGATCATACAGGGTCTCGCTCAGAACATACAGGGTCTCACTCAGAACATACAGGGTCTTGCTCAGAACATACAGGGTCTTGCTCAAAACATACAGGGTCTCACTCAGATCATACAGGATCTCATTCAGAACATACAGGGTCTCACTCAGAACATACAGCGTCTCGCTCAGAACATACAGGGTCTCTCACTCAGAACATAGAAGGTCTCACACACCACTAGGCTATCACTGTTCCAACTATGCACTAAGTAGGTATAAGCAAGTGTGGAGATCAAAACTCATTCCTTTTTAACCGACAAAGTCAAAAGATGGTTATGATTTTACAGGCTATACAGGGTCAAATTAAATTACCTAGCGAAACTCCGCAGAGGTGATGGAATCGATATCTAAACATAATAAAACATGATTTGATGACAATTTATTTTGGAGTCATGGACCACTTTTAGTGTTGTTACTTGAAGTGTGAGTTGAGATTATTTTTTGTTTTGTGTTTTTTTTATCGATATTATGCCTGAGAACTGTGAAGTTTTTGGAAACAAAAACTGTTTTTTGAACGAATATTTCAAGCAGAAACATTACATTCGGTGGTAGACCTCAAAATAAAATATCATCAAATTTTTGATGTGTAGGTAAACATCTTTCCTCTCGCTTTCCAGAAATCTGTGGGAGTAATTTCGTGAAAAAGGACGAAAGTGTGTAACAGGAAGCCGGGGAAGCGCGCGCTTTTGATTTGACCAATGAGCGCGCGCGGTGCTAGAGTTGGCCGTCAGAAACGACCATAACGAGGTCCCGCCCCTTAAACGTTGCTTATTACCAAGGTGAGATGTCAGATGTTACACATCACATGCAACTACTGTAAGGCTCGCTTGTTTTTTTTTTGTTTTATCATATTTGGATATCGATTCTCACCAAGTCTGTGGAGTTTCGCTAGGTAATTTAATTTGACCCTGTATAGCCTGTTAAAATCATGCCCGCTTTGGCTTTGTCGGGTAAAATGGAATGAATGAATGAATGATTATTTATTTGTTAAACACAGGTACATACATTTGGTATGAGCATTGATCTTCATGCTAGCTTATACTGAGTGCATGTTGGAACAGTGATAGCCTAGTGGTGTGACCGTCGGACTGCCAAGTCATAGATCTCGAGTTCGAACCCAAGGCACGCACCTCTGATTTTTCGGATTCATGTGCCTATTGTATGATTATCACTTTCTTCAAAAACGGTGAAGGAAAACATCGTGAGGAAACCGGCATGCCTGGGAGATGTTTCTCACTCAGAGGCCCATGGGCGGCATAAAAATCTGACACCAGGTTAGTCACTAACCACATAAAAAGAAGGAGATGTTGGAAATTTTATAAAATGCCGTTTTCCCACAACATTTTCTTTCAAAAGATTTCAGAGTGCAAATTAGTGGTTTTTAAGAGTAAATTGAAGAATCCATAATCCAACCAAGCCTTTTCTCAACTATATTGGGGTTGGCTTCCAGTCTAACCGGATGCCGCTGAATACCAGTATTTTACATGGAACGACTGCCTATCTGCCCATTTGTAGAATCCATCATAAAATTGAAAAAATCACACTGGTATTCATCAAGTTTAGAGTCGGCATTAGAACTTTTCATTATGAACTGATGACACAGGACACTGAAATAACTAGTACCTAACAGAGCAGGTTTTGACAACCTGTGTTTGAAGCAGGTTTTTGAACCTCCAGACTTGAATACAAACAACTTGTAGCTGACTAATTCCAAGGCTAGAAATATGACTAGGTAATAAATTAAAATACACACGATATTCAACAGTAAAACCGCTCAGGTTACCTTGTTAGGTAGTTATCAACGATCTAGAAGGCTGGACAGGGCTCAATTTAGTCAAGAGAACACACTACGTCTAGAATAACTTGTCACGAATTACTTATTTCACCTGGCGATGCCTGTTACCTGAAAATCTATAATCCTTATAGGTAACTAACTTCCCCTATACTTAATTAGGTGTTGCACAGTCAGGTAAATTAATTGACACACTACGTCAATTTGCCGCGTTAAAGCCATTTGACACGAATGACAAAGAATGACATTTGAATATAAACGGACAATTTATGTTCCTAGTCAATTTGATATGAAAATTAATTTCCCGGGTTAAACATGAATACTGTGAAGGTTTTTTTTAAATGAGTTAAAAATATTCGGATATAAGGCACACAGAAAACAATGTCCGTGGTACTGATAGGATACATCATATGTATTTCTAGGTATATGGGTGTACTACAGGTACCTACTCCTCTGCCCAACCCTTCGGTGCTTACTGGCGTTACGTTTCCTTGGGATGCTAGTAAAACTGCCAGATACAAGTGGTAGGTATTCATTTTGTGGTTGACTGACGAACAACGAACCTAAACCAATCAAGAATTAACATGAATGCTTAATGTTCCACAGAGGGTCTAGAACTAGTATTCTCTGCTTAGGCATCCCTGAACACTTTCACAAGGATCTACCTATATTTTTAATAAGTAGTGACCACTATTGTTCTCGTCTTCAAATTAAAATCGCCTTTATTAGCAATCTTAAAAACTAGTTTTACAATTTATTTATATATCAGAAATCAATATAGGGTTTTGTGGTAATAACAGACGCATGGGTCGATCGACCACGTTAAGCTAAGCTTGCCGCGGTTGGTCCGTGGATGGGTAATCATCTTTACATACCGGGTCGTCAGAAGCCCGAAAGTCTGACAACCAGTCTTACCAAGGGGTATCGTGTTACCCAGTTACTGGGTTGTGGAGGTCAGATAGGCAGTCAGGCTTTTCGGTAGCTTATGTCAATATTTTTTTTTTTACTTTTCAGTCATCTTTATCGCTGATAGATGTCACTTTGTTTAGACCCTCTGGTCCAGGAGATAGTCGCAGAACTCGTCCTAGACGCTAGTTTTGAGAAGGCGTGTTTTCTTCTGCAAAGTGCACCATATTGACTCCCAAAGTATCATATATATTTTTGATGATGATGCGTTTTTATTACTGTTTTGTTTAATATGCAGTACATCTGCATATTAAACCTATGGAGTTCATTTTAATACGATGTAAAAATATCACATATTCAAACTTATGTTTTCAATAACTGGCGTGCTATTGTATTTTAACCCAATGTTTCCTGGACTCGGATATGTGTATGATCCTTTAAATGTATCACATTTTAATAAAAACACTTACTTACATATACGACACACTCAATTCCGAAAACTCTTCCTTAAATACTTCACAGAGGTTTTTATTATCTTTTATCTACAGGTTATCTACCTAAGTCTTCAATCATTCACATTGACCTCAGCGTCACCTCAACATTAAAAAAAAAACAATAAGAACCCATACGATAGCTTAGAAAACTTTTAATTCAAAGATAGAACAAATTTTGTGCCGGCGGCGGCGCTCGCGCATCGCACGCACTATCGTCGATCAGATGGTGACCTATGATCTTTGCCCAACGGTGGGTCTGTAAACGTGATTTAGAGTACATACCTAACTATGAATAAATAAATAAAATATACCTTTGATATGCCGGAAAAAAATAGCCCATAGAGATCTTTAAAAACACATCACGCGCACGGTAGGATCTCCTATCGGTAAAATGTTGAACTTCCATACAGACTTTCATTACTTACCTATTTAATCTCTTTAGGGATAGAATTTTCCAAAATCGTATCTTAGTGCTCACCTTCGTTACAAAATGAACACTTGTGCAAAAAATGAATGAAATTCTTCTAGACACAGCGGTTTAGGCTGTGCGTTGACTGCAAAATAACTTCAAATTCCTAAGTAGAGAAGCTTGACAAAAAAGCCAAAGAGATTATTAAAACCAAGTGTGAAAACTAAACGAATCTGACAGTTTAACATCAAACAGCCCGCCATCTCACCCTGGAGCATAGACAAAAAATACAAAATGGCTGACTCATCGCAATCAATCACCTTTCGGACGACGATTATATTAATTTTGTTATACTATTATTTGCCTAAGCTAGCAACAATGGTGCTTGAGCTGGGAAAAGGCTTCAAGATGACATGTCAATTAAAGAACTATCCATTATTGTTAGTGGAGACAAAGAAATGATGATTGTTCAACGTTTGTGGCTAAAATGGTGTAGTCTGTGGTAAGTGATCGTTTCATTTTGTGGTTAGGTTTATATTGTTTTTGGTTAATGGCCGTCATGTTATACTAGAAACTACCACTGTACTGTCTTTTCGTATCAGCACGAATATATGTCAGAATAGCTCATCGGTTAAAATATTAGCCATGCAGTCTGGTCAGGAGTTGGGAGTGAGACTGACTGCTGAACTTGTGAAGACTGTAGTACTTATTTACTAAGTAAATAGAGATATAATCAATTTAGCCCTAAGTAATACTCTGCTGGACATAAACTTATCTAATTGCACGCCACTGAGCTGATCCTCCGCAATTCTTGTAAAATATACAAACTGGAAGACCATTTTGTAATATTAAATTCGATCCCGTGTAAGTAACGCTGAACAGCTTTTATTTTCATTCAAAAAACTCTTTTAAGTACCATCAGCTAAGTTTGTAGGTAGATATCATAAAACCAAAATATAATACATAAAACAATTATATATAATACCTACTTCTGATTAAATTTAACCAAACACACACCAACATGGTATGTTTAACATAATTATTAGAAAAAGCGAAAACGGTCGAAAGGCGAGGCATGCAAATTGAAGGGGGAGGGGCCATCCTCTACTTACTTAATGCTACGTATCATTACCAGCCACCAGAGGCCATGCATATTTACATTTTAAAAAGAACATAGTTTTTGTGAAATGAATTTGTGGTATATTTTGCTCACATCGTCGTAAAAAGAGGTAAAAGGCAGAGACAAGAGTTTCACTTTTTTTCCGTTTAAAGAAAACGGTTTCGATATGTAGGTGCAATTTTAATTCTATATATTTACCGCTACGACAAAGAAATATAACTGTTATTTAAAACCATGAACAAAAAAGATGCGCTACAAAAATAAAAATAAATACTTTTGAAAATAATCTTTCTTGATTCATACCGCTGAACCTCTCAAAAGGCCCATTTCTCCGAAAAAAAGTAAACTAATTTCAAAACACTAATTCCTAATTTAAATCCATGATATTTAAAACTCCAAAATGGAGCCATATGTTTGCGTTTCAAGTGAGCAAAAGAAACGTTCCGTCAATCGTCGGCGACGACTTTCGCAGTCCATAAATGTTCTTCTTTCAAAATATTGCCATAGACACCAAGGGTCGTAGTAGGGCAGAATCGCAAAAAAAGACGTGCAAAAAGTTTTCAACTTCTTAGAAAAAATGTTCAAGAGGTATATGAAACTTGTCTATGGCTGTCAAGCTTTTGATGAAAGTGTTTTGGCTAAGATTGGATTTTTAGCAGATTCCTTGTTTGCCAAGGATCGCATGGTTTTGCTAAGTAGATAGATAGGTGTCTGACCGCAGACATTTTCAGTTTCAACAACAGAGGATTGTACAAACGCCAGCAGGTCAACCTACCCGAAACTGTGAAATTTTCCCAATCAATCTCCAATCAATACTTTAGTAATAAAGTTGAAAATCTATTAAAGAAATTTGACAGATTGTAGTAGGTTGATGTGCTGGCGTTTGTACAATCCTGCAAGTCCCAGAAATTTATTAGAAACACTCCGAATGAGAAATCAAGAAAACCATCGCTTCGCATTTAAGATCCTATACCCCGACCAGTATACGAATCCAAATTCTTAGGATGGACCTAATCGCCTGATTTTTTTGACGTTTTAGCTCAAATTACCGATGTCAAAGCTAAGTAGAGTTTCATAGCATCCAGAATTGGCTGACTCATTAAGGAGGGCCTGGCATTAGTCGCGAACCTTATATTGGGGCTTGCCCTAATGTGAACATGGCTAAAGAACTGTATGGGTAAATGAAACTTATACTTAGTTGATTACTAATATTCATCTTTAAGATGAGCACAATTCAATATCTCAGCGCAGAGGTGCAAGCATTGAGGTCTTAATAAATTATGAGACAATAGTGTAGTGTAGGGACCTTGAATGGAGGGTCAGTCACTTAGAAAGATGGCCTTATCTAATGAATTATAGCCATTTTTGATAGTTATTGTCATTTTAACTAACGTAGACAGCAGGTTTTGTCTGAAAATATATCGATATCTCCCTTCGCTATGCCGGCCGTACGGATTTGTGCGTGGTTGGCAATTGGCTCGCCTCCTATTTCATGGGACTTAAACATAACTGGCGAAATGTGGGGGTACAGTACACCTCTGCCTAACCCTTCGGGGAATACAGGCGTGATGTTATGTTATCTACCTATGATAAAGTTAAACACAGAAACGATGAAAATAAGAAAGTTGTAACCTGAAGCCATTGTGTGAAGATGTTGATTTAGGAATGCAATCGAATTTTATTTTAAACTTCGCTGTCATAAAATCTTCAGCTCACCGTCGGATTCCGTTAGATTTTCGTAAAATCCACCTCTACAGACTAAAGTTCTAAACCATTGAAAAAACATATTTTTTCCATATTTATTATCTTCGGTGGTTTAGGAAAGAGAAAAAAAAACAATTAAAGTTACCTACCTACTGTATCAAGACTTCAAGAGTCAATTTTATGACTATTTCTGCAGCTGAAAAATTATAACGATTTTTCTAAAGAAAATTTTGTAAGATTCTTTCAACCATAACCGTAGTATTATTAGTTATTTCGATAAAAGGCTGGGGCATCCAAAACTTTGGGAGCCCCAGTATTTACATAGTTTTCAAGTGGATTGGTCTTGAAAACGAAGAGTTCTTACAATGTTTTGGTACAAGACCCTTCAGACTGGGCTCTGGATTGCCAACCGACCAGTAGATACTAGCATTTAAAAGTCACGGGTTGTTTAAGCAAAGGACGGTGTTATCTGTGCCTATAACCACAGTTATATAAAACGTTTTCAGCTCAGTTTTTGAATAGTGTCTGTGAAAAACCATTGTCTCCCGAAATACAGTGTCGTCAAATTAGAATAAAATTGACATAAAAAATATTAAATGAATTTGAATTTATAATTACTTATATTCTGTGTCAAAAATTGTGTTATTTTTTTTTGCTTGCCTACATTTCAATTAAACTTATTATATAATTAAGTATATATCAATATTTGATCTATAAATTACTTAATTAAGTAAATATCAATATTTTGAATGATAAAATCTTCTAAATGATTCTTCGTACTTCGTTTACTGTCTTTACGGATAAAAAAACTCGACTTTTGTTTTTATTGCACGCCATTTTAGACGCCATGATGGACGCGAACAATTCGATAATCTGTGTAATTGCTAGTTTTGTTATTAGTTTAGTGCTGTGCTCAAGACGATTATGTTGTTAAAAGTAAGTAAACAGATTTTTCTATTAGTATTTAGTATAAAATAAAATACTTTGTTTCTATGCGGGCACGGTCGTTAATTATGGCGGCGGCTAGTGTTCTAATTTTTTTATTAACCAGCGTGCAGCGTGTTAGTTGTAACAGCTTTAGTTTAATCTTTTATACCATGCGTATCTTACGATATATATTTTTTTTTTTTTTTATAATATAGAGTATATAAAAATATTTTAATATTATAAAAAAATGTAGGTATATATATATATATACCTACTATAGATACCTATAAAATATAATGTATGTTCAGTGTTGCAAGTCAAACACATAACTTGACCCTCATTTATACTTCAGGTGGGTCATTATTTTCCACCGCCAACAGGCTTAAATTTTCTTATTTCAAATTGTAATGTTCTCAATTAAAAAAACACAAGACTTGGTTAATAAAAGTAATGATTCGGGTTATTATGACACCCAAGATGAGGGGCCAGTCCAAAGCAGAAATATAAATAATATTTCTATTAATAGTAAAAAAGTTTTTATTATAAACATGACAAGTTGCTTCACCGCATTATCTAACGCACTGGCCGGTAGTAAAACTCAAAGACTGACTTTTACGATAGCTGTCAAAAATATACATTCGATTCTTTTTCGAATATAAGAACTATTAACAATGAACTACTCTATATTCTATTTCAAAACACACTTTTATAGCCAAATAACAATAAAAAAGTAACTAATTACAACAAAACTATTATTAAAAAAGCTATTATTTTTCTAAAATCATAACTATTAAAGCGATGTGAACGTAAAATTACGACATTAATACAATAATTATGATTTTATAACGTAAATAATCGCCGAGTTACGAGCTTGAAAGAGTCACAAGATTTTTATGACGCAATTATACGTCCGTAGAAAAATTAATGGCACCACTAGATATTTATCAATCAACTTATTATTATTGATTCATGCATCGTTAGACTCATTTCAAGATTAGCTGACCAATATTTTTTATTATGAATTCATTGACTGACTGACCAAAAGACAGGGAATAGCCACAGATGATTAAAATAGATAAGTAGTCTTTTTAAACAGAGAAGGCACGAGGATTGGTTAGCCGCTTGCTCGAGATGGGTTGGCGATTCCTGAGTTTATCTTGGACATTACTGCAATGACATCGGTGAAGGAAGACATCGTGGGGAGTCCTGAACTTATAGTTAATATAAGTCTCACCGATGATTGAACCAAATGAAAGTTTTTGGATATTATTTTTTTTGAGAATTAACGGTTTTTGCTTTTTCTTATCTGATGATGTCGTCTACGATGGGCACACGGTTGCCTAGAATTAACGTATGCACAGTATTGACTCGAGTCTTGAGGACTCTAAGATTAGTATAAGATTATTATCACTTAATTAACTAGCTTATTGGTTTTTCGCAAGAATTTACTCGCCCGAAACGGGCGAATCAACCACTCCAGAAATCGATACGCCTACAAATAAATAAACTTAGTCCGGATCAAAATAAAAATAAAAAGTTTTGATTCGCCTGTTTCGAGCGAGTAAATTCGCGCGAATCACCAATAAGCCATTTAATTAGTTAGGTAACACTGGTTTTCTTTAGGTGGCTGTAAACTTAAAAGTAAAACATGGTGAGGGACCCTAGAGCAAAATGTCCACGTACCTATGTCGGAAATCTACATACGCCTTGGGCAAGCGGACATACGTAGGTAGTCAAAATATTCAAAAATTTAAAATATTTTATTTCACATAAACCTACATGGGCACTTATGAAACGTCAGAAGCTAGGTGCACGGTTCCAATTGGTCGTTTCCTATGGAGAAGAGCCGGCAAGAAACTCCACGGTTACTCTTTTAAAAATAATTGGTTTTTAGGTATGGGAGGACAGTGTAGGTCTTTCAACAAGTACCTACCAGGCACTTAACAAAATAATTATGGTCAGCTAATATACAGTCCACTAAGCCTACAGCGTTCTCACATTCACAAAATAGAAAACAATCTATATAAAAATGAATAAATTTAAAAAAATATAAAAAGTATTATAAACGAAATGACGTGATTGCTGGTAGGTAACTAGGTGCAATGCTTGTGTCTTCTTTGCAAGGGAAGAGGCTGTAGTTGGCAGGTGAGGTACAAAGTGCAGCAATGGTAAATAGTACTATGCAATTGGTATAAAACCTGGCTGGGTATTGGCCTGATCAACTGAGGGATTGCATAATGTCCTAGCAGTGGGGACATTATACCCCACTGCTAGGACATAGGCCTCCTCTGTGAGATGGAGTGGGCTGTCATCCGTTATGTATATCGTTGGTACTTGGTAGATGTCAAATGTCTTCGAATTTTTGGTTCTAGGACATGTCGGATTCCTCACGATGTTTTCCTTCACCGTTTTTAAGAGCAGTGGTGATTAAATAATAGGTATATAGGTACAACGTTATGCGCCTGTCTTGGTTCGAACTTACGACCTACAAGTTATAAGTCGCGGCCGTTACCTTTCGGCCACCACTGCACTCACTCAGGGATTGAGTTTCGAATGTTTTCTCCACTTTGTGTCTATGGAACACATTTTACAAATTTCGTTCCATTCTTCAATAGAGGCTGTGCGTTGTCTGTCATGAAATTCCCTAAATAATTCATCATGTAAGGAATTTCTTCAGACATAAGCAAGTAGGTATAATACGTTATCATGATTTAAATGGCCAGTAACCACAGAAGACCCTGTCGCGAAATAAAATAATAGCTTTTAACGGAATTCATTTGTTATTAAATCTTAACTTACTAATATTATAAAGGCGAAAGTTTGTGAGTGTGTATGTTTGTCTCTTCTTCACGCTGGAACTCCTGAACGGATTTGGATACAATTTAGCACATATATAGTTTATAACCTGGACTATCACATAGGATACTTTTTATCCCGATATTACAACGGGTTCGAAAATTATCCGGGTGAAACCGCGGGACGCAGCTAGTTGTCAATGTTTGTGTGTTCAGGTGGCAAGCACTACTGTTTGAAATAATAATTATTGTGTGGATTTTATAATTTATGAATACGTCATGTCTTAATGTGACGTTCAATGATGTATTGTGAGTATTGATATATGTAATAGTTAAAACTTGTTTTGTACCTACATACATAGTTGTCGCAACTGCTCATGTAGTCAATTACAAAAGAAAATTTAGCGGTTTTACGAAACCTGCATAGGAACTACCACAAAGTAAAAGAAATTTCTGGATGTCTGATACATTTTTCTGCTAATTATATCGTGTTTTTTTTTTGGTAAATCCTTTTGTAACTAGAAGTATTTATTTATTGAATAAAAAACGTTTACAAAAAGTATACAATCAACAGTATGATTTCCCAAACAATAATTATAGTGTCTAAAAATAAACTAAAACTAAAATATGTTAAGAACAGGTGCAAGTAATCATGATATGAAATTACAATGTTATTATATATGATATTATGTACCTACTGAAATACCTAAGTTTTTGACAGTCATTACAGGTAGGTACGGGTCGTCACAAGCCCGCATCAGTCCCGATCTCGTAAGAATATCGGGGTAAAAGGTATCCTATGTCCTTCTCCAGGTCATGGTCTACCCATGTGCCAAATTTCATCCGAATCCGTTCAGCCGTTTTAGCGTGAAAGTGTAACAAACAAACAAACTCAATTTCGCATTTATAATAGGTAGGATAGTTTATCTCGTATTATGACATTCGTGGAGGTCGGTTGGCATAGCCATCCGGACAACACCTGTGCAGTAAGTATTGAATTAAAAAAAAAAAATAGGTGTTACACCTAAGTAAGTCAAAGAAGCAAAAGGAGTATGTAAGGATCGTAGCAGGTGGCGTTCTGTAGTTACTACCTACCCCCATGGGAAGAAGGCGTGAGTTTTTAGGTATGTAAGTCAACATCTTAAGACAAAATGGCCGTCGGACTAATATTTCTGCCCATAACCCTCTAAAAATCGTTTATTACAAACTAAAACGAATCAAAGAGGTTAAACGAGGAGATTTTAATTAAAAAAGAACTAAGTCTTGGTCATTAATATTATGAGAAGCTTCGTTTTATGTAGAATCGGATGAAAAAACTATAATGGGCACACAACTCACGGCTTTCCACGTACGATTTGTATGATTTTTAATATGGCGGAGATGTGTAGCGCACCGACCATTGAGTCTTGAATTTCTTAGGAAAAAAATTGCGTGACGATGATGACTTGTTTATGGTATGCTGTTCGTCGTCTTTTTTTGCTGAGTCATCTAAATCTGTGGTCATATATCTGGTCAATCTAGCATCGTTCTCGTAAATTATCCTCTTTCTTTTAAGGTACTAATTTGTTTTGTTCGACATCATTATCTCGTTTAATTATTTTTATACTTATTAAATTTATTTTTAAATATTTTTAATATAAAAAAATTGCTTCCGCTAGCGGCTTCGTCCGCGTGATATCTTTATAAATTATAGCCTATGTTACTCAGTGATAATATAGCATTCTGCTGGCGAAAGATTTTTTTAAATCGGTCCAGTAGTTTTTGAGATTATTAATTACAAACATACAAAAAAAATCAAATCTTTTCTCTGTATAATATTGGTTTAGATAGTGGTCCGCCGGTATCGAGAGCAGGGTCCAACCTACCGTTTGTTACTAGGGCTGCAGAGACAGGAACCTCCTTGTTCGTCATCATTATTATTATTGCTTAGGGTAGGTATCGTTAGCCGGTTTTTCACGAGGAATCAAGACCAAAACATTTATTTCAATTAAACCATTTACAGGCACTTTTGATTTATCAAGGATACGGTCCGTCAGTTACATGAAGCCCTTTTCAAAGCGTAGTAGCTTCCTATGGAGAAGAACGAGCAAGAAATTCTATGAACACCTTCTTTAAAAAAATAATAGTCTCCACACCAATTTTTTAAGCAATTTGAGGAATGGTACGAGTATTGGAAGAAAAATTCATGCTCGCCCGTGACATTAATTAAATACCTAAGTGAGACTTGTGTGGCTGTTATAGAATAGATAACAGCCACACAACAGTCTCACTTAATCAAAACAAAAAATTAAGTAAAACTAAATTTTATCCAAAAGACTAAATTTTATCTGTAGTTTTTTGTATCTTATATCAAAACCATAGCCCATCATACATCTTCCAGGATCGAAAATAAGTATTTTAAATAACGGAAATATAAATACAGCATGCAGCGTTACAATATTTTTCTCCGTCGCTCTTGTTAAACAAACTTCACCAATACGGGTTAATTTGCGATCCGATAAACCGATCAAAACGTCTGCAAAGTTAGAATTTTGCAATAAACAAACTATAAGCCTAGCGGATTTAATAAAAATAAACCATAAATACTTTCTAGTCGATGGTATTTCAAATATCATGTATTTCGTGCCTGAAATGTTTTTATATAAAACCTACTTACGTTTTTTCATCGGTTTCTGAAGAAAACCATGTTTTATCAGAGTGCTTTATGCTGCAAACTGGACGAAGGCCTATAGCGTACCCACTGTAGAGGAATTATGTACCTATATCATTTCAAACACAGAAGGAACAAGTATTTATTACCATGCATGCTCAGTAGGATTTCAGATTTACAACAGCTTTCCTCACGATGTCTTCAAGTCAGTAAAACTACCATTTTACATTTGGATACTAGTTATTCCCAGGTAACCGTTCTAAATAAGGAAAATATGTTTGTGATAAGAGTAGGATTACTACAATTGGGCAACAATCATTTTAGAAAAAGACCTAGCCATTGTACTTCTGCAGTACCTACCTATCTTACTGTATTTTTCAATTACTTATCCCGTGTACAAATATAGGTGTAATATCTACCGATTTTCCTAATTTCTCTTTAATCCCTTCCAGTTATTTTGAATCAAAACTATAAAATACTTGTGTAGGTATGAATACTTGTTACTTCCAGAA
This sequence comes from Xanthia togata, assembly GCA_963853775.1. Taxonomy (NCBI): domain Eukaryota; kingdom Metazoa; phylum Arthropoda; class Insecta; order Lepidoptera; family Noctuidae; genus Xanthia; species Xanthia togata. The sequence continues at coordinate 3,158,844 of OY970791.1, read as the reverse complement.
AAAAAAAGGTACAAATTAAGTCACCGATAGAATTACTTAGAAAAGGGTGGTTTTGGGTTGCACAACACACGATACCTTTCAGAGCTTTGGTGTGAAATAAAATAGATAGTTGTTAATTCCAAAATCAATTGCTTACTATAATCTACAACAGACTTATTACCATCGATACCAATTTAAACACCTATTAAACGAATTCGCACCACAAATCACTAACCGCTAAACGAATTTAGAACATCGTTTTGTTCCTGTCAATTGTTTGAAGTTGACAGAAACAGTTTTTTTTTTTTCTAAATAATGTTATGCAGTGATTTGTAGTAGGTAGGTACCTACAAGCTAAGGAACTAGGGAAAAAATGTAAAACTTTAATAAAATGTATGAGATGTCACGAAACCTTAATAAAATGTACCTACCTAGTCAGACTTCTCTAAATAATGTCCTCTGCTGGTGGCCTGCCAATGACCACCACTACTACAGTGGCCGATCATAATTATGCTGATTTATTTATTTAAACTTCATGCACAGTAGTGGCAAGTAACTACAAAGGCGGAATTATGCATTCTTATAAAGTTGACAACGTCGCAAATAACTGTCAAATATTTCCGTGATTTTATTAATTATATTACTGTATGGAAATATCTCTGTAGTGTACTAAAATATAGCAGTCAATTTTTGGGTTAACCGCGGGCGGGGTAGACAGGACGACGCTGGTGTACAAATCCTAGTGACAAAGTTGTTTAGTCGACGCTAATGGAAAAGTTTACAACGATGAAAACAACGCTCCCACGAAAAATAGATACTTACCTATTATAATTTTTAATCTAGTATAATTTGAATACTCTCTTTTTTTTAAATTATTCATAATAAACAAATAAAAACAGCTTACGAAAAAGAGACCATAAAAAGTTCAAAGCTCCTGTAAAAAATCCGTTTAGTTCCGCTACTCCATACGAGATGGCGCTAGTAGTACGTTACTGTAGAACTTGAAATTGTCGTTCGGAGTTCCGCGACGGCAACTTTTAAAACTAGTATTTATCTTTATATATATTATATTATTTTTAAGACACGTTTAACACTATCATCTCATAATAATTAAGTAATAATCGACTAAGTAATAGATCATTTTGTTAATAATTAGAAGTAATAATTACCTAATTATTATTTATAGCTTTATTGTCGAGTAGGTATTTAAGTAGGTATAATTTTCTGCAGGATTATTATCTAAGATTCTCTTTCTGATCTGAATAACCTTCAAAATCTATAATTGTATCGTTCATCAACAAAAATCATTAAAAATAGAAATAAAACATAATTTATGAATGTGCTTATATTAAGTAGGTATTGTTTCAATATTATTAATTATTATTTTGCTGATGTCACCAGGATGGGAAGTATTAGCGTCCTTCTGTCTGTTATTATGTGATATGGCATAAAGAACTTTTGTTATAAGTAATACGTAGACCTCAAGTATAGACAGATAGAATACTCTTAATTATGTACCTACTAATATGTCTTAATGGTATACGTAATTATATTATAACCCTAACCATATATTATATTTTATATATTACTCTGTACTTTGTTATTATTATTAGGTATCTACTGTTTGTATTTCCTGAGCGTGACCCAAATAAAATATTTTCTTTCTTTATTTTCTTTATATATAATACATGGACGGTCTCATTGCTAAAAACGATCTTTTAAAGACCACCTTCGATTGGATTAAGGGGGAACGAGAGGCAATAATGCAGCATGCGGCATCCTACTGCTGTTGTTGCATAAAATACCCATATTCAAGAAAATAATTACCTGATTTAATTTGGTCACCAATCTGTCTGAAAGCATAATGATTATGATTCAATAGATATGTAGCAAATTAATAGCTTAGGATATATTTTTATTTTGGTTCGACATGCATTTTTATTTAGTATCTATTAACTAAAACTGATCCATTTTCTAATCAACTGATAAACCTCATCAGTAACAAGTTATGAATCGTTTCTTATAACATTGCATTGTGATCATAATAAACAACACATAACATCACGCCTGTAATCCATGAAGGGTTAGGCAGCGGTGTACCTATAGTACACCCACATTTCGCCAGTTATGTTTAAGTCCCATGTAATAGGGGGCGAGCCTATTGCCATCAACCGGGCACAAATCCAGACTCCGGGCTACTACTGATATACCTATCTTAGTACTAGTAGGTAATTACTAACGGATTGCTAACTTACAAATCGTTAGTCAGAAAAACTTACTGAATATCGTTTTCGTTATACCTACCTAACAGAATTTTATATTTTCCATAGACTCATTGAAATCGGACGTAAGACGTAAGTCCACCACAAAGTTATGGTAACTATATTTTCGGCTAATTAAATAGAATCTATTATTATTCACTATACCTACTCATTGACACAAATAAAGCTACATTTATGCAAATTAAATGCAGTTTTATTTTATAACTAACATTTTAATGCCAATTAAATGCATCACATGTTTTATTTTATAACATATAAATGGAGATTATTAAAATTTATGTTTTCAACATGGTTTTAAATTTTAAACAAGAGATTTATGTTATTGTTTTTTAATAGTTCGAAGTTCATATTTTTGGCCCCACTGACCTACGTTGAAGGAACATGTCGTGCAAAAAATTGGACTTATAGTCTGAAATACATAATTATGGTGAAATGAAAATAAATATTATTTATTCTGTAAATGGGAAATCGAATTCATTTGTATTAGTCATGTTTAAAAAATTCGACGCGGTTAGGTATACTTCTCCGTGGGTAAGAGAAGAGACTGACCAAGATTTATGTCTGGACTTTAAAAGAGACTGAGACTTCTGAGTTTGTTTCGGTGTTTCTTCTCAGTGAAGTCAGTTAGGAAACACCGAACTCATCTAGTTTTAAAACATAATTAAGTTTAATGTGTAAAATTAGTTTTTTTTAACCAATTTATATAAATAAATGTACACTAATAGGATTGTAACTTTATGTGGGGCTCGTGGCTAAGTAATAACAGCCGCACGGGTCAGTCAGGTTAACCTCCGCTTGCCACGGTTGGTTCGTGGACGGGTAACCATCTTTACATACCCAGACTCCTCCGTGCCTCGGGAGTACGTTAAGCAGTTGGTCCCGGCTGTCATTCGTGGATCTTTGACAGTCGTTACGGGTCGTCAGAAGCCCGAAAGTCTGACAACCAGACTTACCAAGGGGTATCGTATTACCCAGTTACTGGGTTGTAGAGGTCAGATAGGCAGTCGCTACATGTAAAATACTGGTATTCAGCCGAATCCGGTTAGACTTGAAGCCGACCCCAACATATCTGGGAAAAGACAGGCAGATTGATTGATTTTGATGATTGTAATCTAAAGCAGCAATAGCCTACTGATTAAAATGTGAGCTGATGAGCGAGTACTCTATTCCTAAATGTTTTCTCATCTGAAACAAAACACTTGTAGAAGCAACAATGTATTTATATAGAAACCTATACTTTTTTTTTTCTTATTATATTATACAAGGAAGTCGGTAAAAAGGAGGTTCCTAAAGAAGGAAATGTATGTACTTAAACAAACACTATGTTTGCCTACAGATGGGAGTTAAACGTAATACCTACTTAGTGGGATACTTTTATACGAACCTTGACAGTCAAAGACGTTCTGAACTGAAACTCTACTTACAGAAATGGTCCAAAAGATATTCGAGCCTTGTTCACTTTTGCCTAATACATACTAATATAATAAATGCGAAAGAAGTTTAGTTAATTTTATTTTATTTGGGAAAACAGACAATCGTACATTGTATAATACATCTAGATCTACAGTATGATATATGTAAATGTACACTCTACTAAGTATTCACATGTAAATACCTAAAAAAAAAACAGATATTAAGGTAAAATTACTTAAAATCAATATTTGACAACAATAAAATCATTTCGTAAACTAAATATAAATATAAAAACCATATAGTTGATGGATACTAAAATAATTAAAAAAATGAGCAAGGCGCTTAATAAGTTGTTTTTTGAATTTAAGTTTCTATAGCAAACACATCGATACCATTAAAATTATTATCATAAGCTTCAACTAATTTCTGGAGCGGCGCTCTCTAACCGCATTTGTAAGACAGGGAGTTGTAGCCAACAACACTCTGTTCTGTCTGTTACTTTACACGCCTAAGCCACGGAACCGATCGTTCGATATAGCCTGGATCTGTAGAAGGACATGGGCTACTTTTCGTCCTGGATATTTGTAATAAAAGATGATGAAATACAAAATAGCAGCAAAGACAAAACCACGGGCTTAGGTAGCTAAGTATTAGGTATAATAAAAAGGGAAAAAAATTACCTAACGAAAATATCTACAATAGGGATGATGCCTGGGTCAAAAAAAAGAAATTCTATTTAGTCCGTCAGTAAGATAATAAAAAAATATTAGACACACGTATTTTTTTGCTTTATCATATTAATAAAAAAACCAAGCCAAGCCAAGTCAGAGGCCCGTGGGCGGCTTTAAAACTCTGACACCAGGTTAGTTTACTAACCACACGAAAAGAAGAAGATAAAAAATGACTTAGATACAACGCATTAAAGTTGGGGAGTGGGGGTTGATACGTCACAAGTATGTATAAAATCTACATACAAGTGACGTCATGGCACATTATAACTCAATGTATCGCCGAAATCTTTTGATAATGTAAAAAAAGAAAAATACGTGTACGTTATTTTTCATAATCTACATTACGGACAAAAAACATTTTTTTAGTCATCATCCCTATTTACAACCTACATGAACATAAACAGGTAGGTACGATAAACACCGTTTTAATAACACAAAAGAAAAAAAAACAACGTACAAAATACATCAAGTGCCACTTTCAACCCTGTAATTTCAAATACACCCCATAGTTTAGCCAATAAGACTGGAACTCCTATTTCTTACCACACCCTGTGCAGGCTATAAGCTGATTATTCTGAAGGCGGGGCGCGCTGAAACATGCAACCCGGTAATAATTAACACTGCGAATATTATCGAGTAGTACTTTACGTAGTTTTAAAACATCAATTTGTGTTTTAAAATGCAGTTAAGAACGTCTATTCTATTTAATTTGGTTTACTTTTCAATTATTTGGATAGCATATAGAGACAGCAGCCAAACGCGTTGGCTGCTGTCTCATCTGAGGTAAAGCTTTGGATCCATAGAAGGTCGGTGGTCGCCACATAACGGCCGCAGTGACGGCTGCCATATAAATGATGGCACCGAGGTTTGACATTACTGTGTCAAAAGACGCTTTCTAGGGAAGCAAATCAACTTACTTCCTAAAATATAGCTTCTTTGACGTCATTCGACGGTAACTTTCGGACGATATGGGATGGCCAGTCTAAAAACCGTAACCGATGATGCAACCGACGACAGTGCACGCTTGTCAAAAAGCAGCCTATTCACTCGAAACCTGATAAGTCTCAGATTTTATTCAGTAAAAAGGATATAGTTAGCAATTGTAATTCTTCTTTTTCTAGTGTCTCTCCAATCACTTAATATCTCTTGATTACATTACATTCTAAGCAATGTCAATGTTTTTAGCTAATTGAAAGAAGTAGCCTCACAGTTATTTTTAACGTCATGGTGTTACGCTGCAATCTTGGACCTGGAATACATGTTGCAAAGTCTTACGTCTGATGATGAATAATACTTTCCCGAACGGGTGCTTTAATAAGAGGATTTTTACTCTTTAATGGTTGCTAACGTCTTTATACATAACATATACCTACATAACCTACGTACAGTGCCTCGGAAAGCACATTATGCCGTTGGTCCCGGCTGTCATTTGAACATCTTTGACAACCGTTATAGCGTGTCAGAAACCCAAGAGTCTGACAACCAGTCTTACCAAGAGGTATCGTGTCAACCAGTGACTGGGTTGTGGAGGTCAGGTAGCGCATTCAGTTAGACTGGAAGCCGACCCCAACATAGTTGGGAAAAGGCTAAGCAGTTAATGATAATGGTTGTTTACATCTTTATTACATAAACTCGAAGGTACAAGATTACTTTCCGACCGAATGAAAACAATTTCATCTTACTGTTTCACTATAATCTCACTACGTAAAGAGTTATCTTGAATGGTTGAGAACTTGAGAATATTTTTTTTTCTCATTGCTGGTTGGGCCTATAAAGGTATAATATCGGTGATTATTGTCATTGTAAGAAAGGTAATGGACTAAAGAAAGTACCTCCGTCTTTGCTGTCCGAGGTTGAAGCTCCCTTTGATAGTCATACCCGTGACGATAACCATTATTGTGAGTAACAGGTACTTCTGACCGATGCAGTTAGAGGCATAAAGAAACCATCGGTACTCTTTTGTAACAAAAATTCAATCGATTTTGATAAAAACCTCTTTTCGATTAATCTTAACAAGAGACCAAAAAATTGCAACTCAGAACCTCTACAGCAAAAATTTGGAATAAAATTATTTGTAGCTTTTATTAGTTTTCTATTAAAGAGTAAAATAGATACTTTAAACTGGTTTTCCACCATTTTTATTAGATTAGCTAAACAAAAGCAATATATCCAGATTCATCTAAAATTGCTCTAAATGCTCTTTTTTCTATTTTCGGTCCATTTTGACGATGAGGAACCGTGTCGCAGAATTAATTTACTTACTGAAAAATTTAATTTTAAATCTTTTGTGTATTTTTTCTGTTTCTTCATATCTACGTGAGGTTTATAAACCAGGAAGCTAGATCACTTATTGGTTGGTGCAGCCATCTTGACGATGGCTATTGATATTGTCAGCCATTTTGCAAATCAGGTACCTACACTAAATATTCTAATAACCGATGCTTTTTTTAGATTCTCAGTTTTTAGCATGAAAATGGGATGAGAAAAGATTGCTTCTACTATTATACTTACTAATTACATCATGGTTGTCCTTTTGTCCAATTATAGTGCTCCTGCTAGCAAAATCACCTTCTTCTAAATTGTGGTAGGTAACGTAATTAGAATCTAATTAAACTTAAGAAGAACCTCCGTGAGTGACGATTTTTAAGAACGTTCAGCGTACCCTAGGCACTATCACTACTAAATGCCAAAACAGTCGGTAAGTACTGACTGGCAAATCTTTTCACCATAATACCACATCATCATTATTTTCCTTTCGTTATATCAATTTGTCTACTCCTATTACACTTTTCTTTTACTCGTTATCCTCGTAGTCACCTTTCTAGCCAAATGTCTAGGAGCAACATATTGATCAGATCATCATTTCAACCGAAAGACGTCCACTGCTGGACATAGGCCAACCCCAAGCACCGCCACTTCGACCGATTCTGTGCCTCCCTACAGCGGACTCCTGCGATCTTTATATTTATTGATCAGATAGCTAACTAAAAATCAATGTGTCCAATGCTCCTAAATTTTGAATCTTAAAATACTAATTCATTACACTCATAGACTGCGCTGATCAACGCCTTACCTAAGCGTGGTTATTTAGATATAACACAAGTAATAGTCAAATTAATTTGAATTTTTTCTACTATGCCAGAATTATTTTATTAAATCGTAGCGCAATTGAAGCTCAGCAAACATTTGTCGTTTCTCCAACGTGCCCTAAAAGTTGACTAAATTATGATTATTAACAAAATGAACTGTTTTTTTCATAACTACTTACGATCACCAATCCGTCTGCCAGAACGTACCTGGCTTGACCATTTATTAATGTGAGGTCATAGCATGCCCTAGTTTCTTCACCACCGCCTGATATATTGTGCCTAATTATTCACTTAATAAATGAACCTTAGAGAATTTTCCATAACATACTGTAAAAGATTGCAATATTTAATAGTTTGCGTAGTCAATAAGTTTTATAATAATCAGATAAGCCTAAATGAGTTTCTTCTTAAGCTAAGTTCATCTTCAATTTATTTGTAGACATCTTCACAGCATCTTCTTTATAATACCTTGAGGCGTTAACTACACATACCTTGGTAGTTGGAAGTACCGTAAGGAATGTCAATAACACCTTAGAAATTGCCAAGTCGTATACGAGACACATGTATTGCAATTTATACTGTTATTTCTTATTTGAAACCACAATATCATCCATAAAATTAAGTTGAGGAGAACTTTTGGAGTTATTTTAATTTAGATAGAGAGTTGAAAATATAACGCAATATGAAATTCAAATTCAACAAATATAAAACTCATTTCTTAAAAATATGTCAGACAAATTCTTATACCATTTTTTAAATAAAATATCATCTACATAAACTAATTAAATGCTTAACTTAATCGGTATGAGTATATATACAGGACGAGTCGTTCTCTTCTCCGATTCAGAACTCAGAAGAATATAATAATATTTTGTAACTGAATTGGTTTCGACTGAAAGTAATTTCAATATTTAAAGTTACTGTTGTAATTTCAGCTGGTGAAAAGCCGACTGTATGTCTAATCATATTGATTGGTTTTTCTGCTTTATTAGTTATTATGGTCTAAATATAAGTTTGTTTGCAAGTTTTGACCGATCCCAGCTCTGTATTATCAAAATCATACCTAACTAAATGATGAAGAGTTCTTTGATTTCAATAGCAAATACATGATAACTTGAAAAACTATGGTGATAGATTATTTCACAGATGTGTGAAAATATTTTATCTAAAAACCTAGCTAAGATATGATTCTAATCAATTAAATAAATAGCTATATTTCAAAGTCTGTCTGTTTGTTAATAAATCAAAACTATAGTAAATGGGACAGTGGATGAAATGTGTAGTGTATTTAAATAAAAGTGGCAATAAGACTAATAGGAGAAGGATAAATGATTGTTAGTACCTACTTTAATCATAGACATTTACTAATTAGGAGAAATAAAACAATCTTAAAGGTTGTTGAAAAAATTGCTACAAGCAAGTGTGCGTCATGCACGCGTGACCCTTTATGAATTTGTTCAGATCTTTGTATAAATTTGAACCTTTTGTTTTACTATCTGCTTCGCTAATGAATAATATAGTAGTAGTTAAGTAGTCATAAAAAATAAAATGAAGCAGTTATACCTAGGTATATTTCATGCATTATTTGAAATTATTTTTGTGTTTTTTTCACCCCGTGCTGTATTGTTTTAAGAAATATCAAAAATTCTAACTAGAAAGATTGAATCTAAACGATGAATGGACGCGGGTGAGTGTAGCCATCACAAAGTTTTCACATTAAACACTTTACCTACGGCCGTCCTACGTCGGAGGTGAGGGCGCATGCGCGTAGATCAACCAACGACACACTTGTTATTATTAGAAAGGATTCAGTAAAATGTTCAGCTGATTGCAGAGAAAAATCTTGAATAAAATTTCACATCTTTAAGATGTTTAAAATAAATAAAGATCCAGTCATCCCATTGGCGCGCTCCAAACATACACAAGCGAGCATAAACCGTCGAACGCCGATACCTAACTCACAACGCGTTCCGTGCGAGAGGAACTCAGCAATTTTGATTAGGTACAGAACAGAAAATCCGAACAGAGGAAAACTCTCATGTAATTGCCGCAAAAACCGTTGAAAAAACGCGCACGACCGTCTGTGTCGACGCGCGCGCGCGGTGTGGCGGGCGGGAGAGCGGCACACACGCGCAGCACCGGGCGGCCCGCGCGGCCCGCGCCCGCCGCCGATTGGCGCGGCGTGCGGTGGGCCGTACGCCACGCCCCGGCGTCTGCCCTGCTCGCGCGACCCACGGCAGTGTCCGCCAGACTGCCGAGCGCGCCGGGCCTCCCGCTTCCCCGCGCCTCGCTCGGCCACGCCGCGTCCCGTGATCGAACCATACAAAACCTCTAGTTAACATCCGTCGCGAGTGCATTATGACACTAGTGAGCTAGCGGGCCGCTGTGACGGTGTCAAATAATTGATGTGTATGTGTTCACGTGCTAGTGTGTTGTGTTAGATTGGGCCCGTGACGAAAAACGTTCGTGGTGGCCAGCGGAGCCTTGCACCCGGGCTCGGGCCGAGCTTTCATGGCTCAGCCTAGGGTATGTACACTGATGACAAGTACACAAACAACAATACACACTCACCCATCAAGTATGATAGCTACGGTAGTAGTACAGTTGATAGCCTAAAGGCGATAAATCCAAAATCCTTAGATAATGACATAATGATAGTTGATAATGATAGTAACAACAGTGACAAGTGTTCAAAACAAAATAAACTTAGGGAATCACTTGTTGTTCGCGTACTAAGAGACAATGAAGTAGTTGAAGATAAACAGCTGAAGCAAATCAGAATTGAGACATGTTTCAAAAATGGTCAGACGTTTGTAACGACACATTAGGCGTGTTCAACAGCAGGGAAGTTGTTATAACAAGTAAGACGCGTTTGGAATACATAATGGCAGTTGAGAGCGCGCTCTAACACCACCGACGCATTACCGGTGATAATGAAAACGAAATGAATGCATTATGAACGTAAAACACTTTGTGATAATGTAATCACGACGGTATCTCTCACTCAATAAAAACTTTTAACTATGATATGAACGAGCGATTCCATTACGGTTCAGTGGGAGCATTAGTGGGCAGTGACGTCTTCGCGAGATGTAGAAGCGGTCATGAGAATAAATTGGATTGATGCATAAATGAATAAGTCTCCTTATTTTGGACACCTGACGGAATAGCAACTTCGGTTTATGAATCGGGACAATAAATGGAATAAAATGGCGTGCAGCGGGGAGTCTATTGTTGAATGCTCTCTTAAGGGTGATGGGGACGGGACACGGTGAAATCTGTAGAGTTACAAGCGGCTTTAAACGCACAGTTTGACACAAAAGAGTATCTCAGAAACCGACAATAAAATTCAATTGACAATGAAAAGAAAAACTTTTTTTGGTGCGCGCCACAAAGATGGCCCCTAACGGAACTCTTGGGGACACAACTTTCTAAAGATTTAGGGTTGTATTGTTTTTGGCGTAGGAAACATAAAGTTTTAATCCTTCTTTGTTTAGAAATAGTAGTATTAAATGGTAAAAATAAATAACTTGCAACCCATTAGTGTCAAATAAAATTGTACTTGTAGATTTTAGAATCTTGCTAACAAAACAGATGGTCATCAAACAGATACTCAATTTTATGCACGGATCGGATAGCGAACAGTGATACGTATTTACATATTGAAGTGAGCATTCAAAAAGCTCAGTTATCTATTTTGGCCTTTAAAAATCATTTCATTGACAACTTTTATCATAATGACAAATTTTAAAACTCAAATGTGATTAGGCTTTACAGAGAATTATTCTCAATGAACTTAAAGAGAAATTAATATCACATAAATTGCAAATAAAATATACGATTTAGCAATAAAACATAAATTAATAAGGTCATTAAAAGCTTCAATTATACGAATAAAATCTGTCATACGATACCCAATAGGAAGCGATTTGGAGTTCATAAATTAGATTAACACATCTAAAATAAATTGTGTTCGTTTCATTGATTCCTCCGACGGTCGTAAAACTTCTTCAAGTACGGTAGGTACTTGAAGAAGTTGTTGTATGAAATACAATTTGGGTAAAATGAAATAATTCACCAAAAAGGGTTACCCCTAAATAGAATTCACATAAATGGTCCCGCTGAATTGATGCACACCAGAACTATGGTCAAATAATCGATAGCTTCGATTTTCAGGATAATTTCCATAGAAAACATATATTTCGTTATTGCGCCGTAAACGTACAAAATGATAAAATATCTCTTAAAGGAAACTTTGAATATTGTATATCTTTTCATCCATTTTGGTAATTATTCCTGAATAAAGTTGTCTGATAACGTCATCCTTCAGGCAAGGGTACATTTCTATAAAAAAAAATTATCAATAGTTTATGTACACACATGTATACAGACAAGAAGAAAGGAATAGAAACATACATACAAAGGTGATGCTTGTTTCTAAAGAAATCTCTAACAGCATAGAAGTAGTTAGAGATGTAGGCAACGTGTGTAAGAGTAGAAGATAATTTTTTATTGCAAACGCAAGTAACTGTTTGTATTTAGAAGGTATAAATGATTTTGTTTGCCACTATAAATTTTATTGTTTGTAGAAATAAATTGACAAAATATCAAAAAGTCATCAACATAGACGGAAACTTTACTATTCATAAACTCTGCTTTGACTGTGATTTGTGTTGCAATCTTTGATGGAATAGGCAAAAATAATACCTAAATTTAACTAACTCTTTATTACGCGACAGAAAAACTAATTAAAACTTTTACTAAAAATAAGCGTTAGGTTGGTAGGTAGGTATAGCTTTAAATCTAATTCAACCGTAATAACTTAACACTCCGTCAGAGTTAAGGTATTTTTGGATTAAATCACATTTAATTGGACACTTTTTAAGTGCAGTAGACGCCATATTGGTACTCATATGATTTATATAATAATTATATCATATAATGGTATAACGTTTAGCATTAGCCTAGTTATGATGGTATGCGATTACCATTAATTTTGAGGTCGAGATAGTTTAGTATCGGATTCATTTGAATAAAATTGATATAAAAAGGTGGGCAGTAGATGTTTAGAGGAAAGAATATAATAATGGAAACTACGTGACAGACAGACAACTTAATGATTGCAAAATATTTAACTTAAGTTTTGCGGAAGATGTTGCAAAGAAGTACATAGATGATGGTAATGTGATTTAAAAAAAAGTTATTGAGAGCAATTAAAATTACAGTTTTCCTTTCAGTAATGTTTTTGTACACAATAAGCAACGACACAGATAGACTTGCACTGCTAAACCAGAGTAAAACTAAAATATTAATTTTGATTTGTAATGAAAAAATACTATTTACTTTACCTATGACGTAACGTTTGTTGAGAAAAATTATTATGTTGGTATAATAGTTTCTAATACCTACATTCGAATATACAAGTATATTTACTTAAAGTTAATATGTTTTAATAAGAAACCATGTTAAAGCTGCTGAAGCCATTTTCACCATGATTATCTCACCATAAAATGTGTTTTTAGACTATAATTATAAAGTTTCGTCTAACAAGTTCAGAAATACATTAAAAGCACATTATAGGAAAACGTTCTATATCTACTATGTATTCATTCCATAATATAAAAATAATGTAAAACCATATTATTAGAGTATACTGAACGTTACTAACAAATACACATTCCCGTATAATATAAAACTTTAATATTAATTGCATAACCTCTTACGATAAATAAAATGATACGAATTAACATAAATTATAATTTAAATCGCTATAGTAGCAAACAAGATAAAACATTAATAGAGGAAAATAATAACACGTTTGTTAATTCGATAACTTCTTCAATTTTTGCACTAGGGACTTAAATATAATTCGCAAAAAAATACAACTCAAACCATGAAATAGATAAATAGTGTAATTAACATGTTACTAAAATACATTATCTAATAACATTGTTGAGTTTAAATAATTTTGTATTTATTTAAAAATGATTCATTTCTGTTTTTCTTGTGTTCATAAAATTATGGACACCGACGGTAAAGATTACTTGAGTTCTAAAATTTTAATAGCAATTATAATTTATTAATTTGATTTTTTATTGTGATGATGACCTGTTTACTGTATTTAGTAAATCGGACAATGACACCGAAATCTCTGATAATTATATAGTTTGCAATAAAATACTTTAAAATTACTCTATAGTAGATATGAATGCAAATTCGTCGGTTTTGTTTGAGAACGGAAAAGATTAATGAAAAATAAGAGCAAATAAGTATTCAGTGCTATTAATTTAGTTTCGACTAAGAATGGTATAAGCACCACAATATAAATCAACACACAAAGTGTTCATACATTTAACATTGAATTAGGTCTCTTAAACTACAAATAGTACAATAAAAAAATGATTAAAATATAAATCTCACAATTATTTTCACAGTCGCAAATTATCTTAAAATTTCAACGGTATACCAGAAATAAGTAAACAACATACGATATGAAAAAGGCGCCATTTCTTGAAATTACCGATCATTACGCAATAAAGTTAACAAAAATTAATTCACACGTAACTGAACCAAATTATATTTGCACAAGACTTGTCCGTTCATTGTAAACGGTGGTATAATCGTAAATTTTACGATATACCCGATAAGGATATCAATTTGTCTACTAATAGTTAGTCATAATCGTTGATACTGCTGGTTTTCGGCAGTGGCCCACTAAATAACGTGATAACATGTGTACTGGATACGGTGTGTTGACTTGTTCCTGTTATAAATACGTGTATCTGCAGTATCTGTGTGATACGCTTCAATATTAACAATATTTTGTCATTTTTCCCAATTTTATCCGTACTGAATCGTAACATAAATTAAGAACGGGGTCCCGCTACATTAACGCACTCATGAACAGCATATTTGGTATATTCACGTTTTTTTTTTGTCAAATACCTTTTCTTTAATTAATAAACTTCTTATTTAGTTTAATACAAGAAAAACTTTTCACTTACAAATAAATCAGCTGTTTCGTACAGATCAATTATTGCTTGAATATTCTCAGAAGTAAAGCAGAACCAATTTTATGTTAAACAATACTCTAAATAAACACAATAGTATAAATACTCAGTGAATGTAAAAAATACATTACCGTGAAAATCTTGAAAGACAAAAATACTCAAACGGCCGTTATAAGCGCAGTAAAAGTGGTTAAATAAAAAATATTTTATGTTATCTTCTGACCAATCTTGCCAACGCATGAGGCATGTAAAAACAATTTATGATCCATAAAATTTTCGGCAAAATCATTAAACTTTTGCAATTAAACGTCTAAATGTATTTATATTTCCGATGCACAAGAAACAATGTACTCAGATTCTAATCAAATAATTATGTGAAAAATAAAACAAAACAATTTGTAAAACATTTTTCTTTAACTAAAAATAGATTATCATTATATGTGTAGTTTTTGTATTACCCTGCAGAAATACTTGACAAACCTACACAATTATTTTGTAAAGATAATTATACTAAATTAATAGGATCCACATTTTCTTAAAGTTCACTTTTAAATAAAACTAAATATCGCAGATTATACCAATCATAATAATAAACAAACAATAAATAAAAGACAATAACTATGTTAGATTCTCTAATACTAGAGAATCTTTCTGTATGGCTACAGTTTATTAAAGGTAACAAATGGCTGCCACCGTAGTATTAATACATAAAAAAGTTAATTTTAAGAACCTTAAGAAACACCTAAGACGAATAAGAACAACATAACTATCCAAAGTAATAAAGGTAACTACTACGCCTAAAATAAAGTAAATGAAAGAGAAAGAATACCATTTATTTGGACACAGTTCGTGAAACACAAAACACAAATAACAAAATGAAAATGTGAAAATAAAGGTTAAGCATAATGCTAAAAAGCTCAAAAGGATAGCTTAGTACTTATCGGATAAAGTTTAGCATTTACGAAGAGCTAAGTGAAAAAAAAAACAATATTATTAAAGAACTAGTTGGTCCGTCGCATGTCCACTTGTAGGTGACTGCTTCCTCCTCCAAGGTCCCTTTTTCTTAAACAGCTGATGCTCATTGTGCCTCGACACCTGTTCCCAGGAGTACAGATATGGGCATTGAAGAACCTTCTGTCTGGTCAAAAATAATAGAAGTATTCGTTCACTGAAAAGAGGAAGGCCAAGTATTCACCAATAAAAAATAAATGTAATTCCCCTCAAAATCATATGTTTGCCGACCGCCATTTTATAGTATCTTTTTCTCTAAGTCGTCGGCGCCAATCTGCGGGCGTTTCGGCCATTCCTAAAACATTAAAACTTATTATTGGCACTTATTTCAACAGTAAAGATAACACCAGTATTGTATAGGCAGTTCTGTTCACATTACGCGATAAAAAAACGCTCGATTTTATGTTTTAAGTGTTGAAAAATGTCCCGCCTTTGCTTGAGGTATAAGATAACGTGGCAACATTACTGTTGTCTTTTTTTTTTCGACTTTTTAAAGCTGGCAACATTGCGAAACCCGCGGCTAAGTTACGACGTTGTATGGGAAGTGAAATAGATAATAAAATATAATTGAGTGTTGCCACTTACGATTATTTTTATCGGCTTAGATGGTACTATTATATTTTCATTAATAATGTGCAGTGATAAACTAGTTTTTGTGTGTCGAAAATTATTTTTTCATTACGGCTTACTTGTTACAGCTGGCAATGTTGTTATAGACATAAAAACTGGAACTACAAAAATATGAAACACTGCCACTGGGTGCCACTAGGCCTTTTTGTAGAACTTGAATATATTAAGATTCAATATATCATCCAAATAGTCAAAATGCTAATATTGCGATGGAAATATTTTTGTATTCCTCATCATATTACTGCACCTAAATGGCTTTAAAATTCTCATGTAAGTAAGTGTCTATTAAGAATTCGACAGTGTACTCTCAAGGAAAGTGGCACCAAAATGATATAGGAACTTGATGGAATCCGCTTGTTAAGTCCATCCAAAAAATTAGAATGACTATACTTTTACAAATTATTTCATAATTATGTAAAATTAAGCCTATATCCTAGTGTTAGAGCGAATATAATTCGAAGCATTTTTCAATACTGTTGTATGGAATAAGCTAATCTTTGTAGATTTTTATAGTATTCTATTTATATATACACAATTAATTTCCTTACTAAGGACTTATAATAATTAAAAAGCTCCTTACTTTAAATCTTCTTTTAATACTATTGACCTGATTCGATTTGGAAAACAAGTAGGTACCGGATACATTCTCGGATGAAACACTGATTGCAAACAACAATTCTGTAACAAAACACAAACCTTCGAAAATCTCCATTTTTTATTTAAATATAAAACGGTCAAGCGCCCCAGCTCGACCATATAAATAATCTTTGATGAATTATATAACTTGTGTACGACAATATGATATATTAATATAATAAAGTAAAAAACCGGAGGGACCAGTTCGGGGACATAACTTTTTAATGGCCAGAAATATAGCTATTTACTGGAGCCGGTCGGTGAGCCGTAGGGCCTAAGACCAGCCACCAATGTGGGCGTAGATAATACACATATATCGGTATTGTTTAATGGATCTAAGGAAACGATCGGAGACATTCGAGATTACACTAATGTGACGTAATGCACGTTTTTATTCCTCTCCGTGTTTTATTTCTTGTGTCTGATAAAGAGTGTCCGACTTGAAACTGTTTTGAAACAGTCCCAGCTTTTAATATAATGAACGATATTGATGGCATACACGATTTTCTCTTGACAGACGTACACACTGCCAGTTTAATGAACGGCGACGCACTCTTGATATTTTATAATAGTTAGATTTATGGTTGCATCCGCAACTGTAGGTATGCAATAAATTGGTTTCACATATAAACTGGCGAACATGTGTGTAGCTATAATAATATGTAAGAAACATATTCAAGATACAATTTTATATGCTTTTAAAGAGCTGATCCTGTTATTTATAATGTTCTATTGGCGCACTATCAGACGCACACTCTTAACATAATTCCGACATCAAAATCAATTGGAATCAGTCTGATGCTCGACGCGCTTTATAAACGCACCCACTAATTTGTTATTTAAATTTCGCTGTTCGATTCCATTTTTGAATTGGGATTCGCGGCGGGCCGAGCGCGGCCGAGCGCTCTAGATGCTCGGCTCGCATACCGAGCACCCGAGGGCAGGTACCCGCTTCTCATTGTTTTATTCGCTGCGCGTTCCATTTTCAATTTGAATATCGCTGTTCATTTTCGAATTGGCTCTTTGTAGACGCGCGTTAATTGCGCACTTTAGATTCAACGGTAATTCGCGCGATCGCTAATTTGAGGGTTT
Organism: Xanthia togata; assembly: GCA_963853775.1. Taxonomy (NCBI): domain Eukaryota; kingdom Metazoa; phylum Arthropoda; class Insecta; order Lepidoptera; family Noctuidae; genus Xanthia; species Xanthia togata. The sequence continues at coordinate 3,140,971 of OY970791.1, read as the reverse complement.
ATTGTTGGCCGAACGACTGACATCCTTTTTACGCGGACACCCCGTGAATTACTGATTGATACGCGCTCGTTCTAGTCAAAATACTATACGCCATCAAACGCCGTGTCGTAAATCAGCGCGATCTCGTCTGGCGACAGTTATTTGGACGCTCATATCGAAATATGTTTCCTACTCGCATATTCATGTCATGCTATTTCTTTTGCTGATCAAACACTACTAGTTTATCGCACGATCGACAAATCCTACCGCGGTGACTCCCGAAACGATATAATTCCTCTAACACGCCGACGGGATCTAGATACAGATTAAATAATATTAATTGAAGTAACATGACGCGGCGGTTCCGTGCGAAGGGCTGGAACAATGCGCCGTCGAGTGCTGGCCGACCGGCGCGCAGCCCAGCGCTCCATGTGTACGAATCGAACGTTCCATTTTTAAAAACTTGTTGTTCGAATTTTTTCCGAATCCTTTTTTGATATCTCGTTCAGCCTCGTCTTTTTTCGGGCAGCGATAACGAGGTTTGAAATTGGAATCACGACGGTCCGTTACTAGGCTATTTAGCGCACGCTTTTCTTCGTTGACACTTTTTAGAAATATGGCCGCCGCGAGATGAATATTCAGCCGTTACTGGTAATTAGTGAGGCTTATCTTTTAGATTAGTGTTGCTCGGAACTGCGTATTGTATCAATTGATTTATTTAGTTAACCGTGTATCGGTTGTTTTCGTCGGCGGCATGTTCGGTCACTCCGGCCGGGGCGATGACCAAATTATTGCCAAGAACGAGTCCCGCCGGTGGCTGGTCACCGACGCGCGCCCAATTCACAAGATCCCCGTCGTCTGTAAACCTTGATAAAACATTTTACACGAAATTAAAAATTCTTTTCGGCCAACTATGTGTCGGCCTTAACTACGTTGACACGTCGGTGTTAGACTATCGCGGGTGATTAAAAATAAAAACCATTTTTCACTTACGAATATTATCTGAGGAAACAATTTTATTTATAAAACAGACGTAACACACTTAACATAAATCTGAAAGCGGCCGTAGCACTTATACAGATTATACAAAATTAAAATACCTAAAGCGAACGCGTCCGACCCGCGATCGTACAAAAGACAAGAAATACTCGGCTCGGTTCCGAAATGCGTCACTCACAGAATTCGAAGTTTAAATAGTCAATCACGAGTGTCGGTGTGGCTAATCTCGCATTCACAGCCACAATAGAGGTAACGAACGGACAAACGGACAGACGCGGTAATAAGACGCGCGTGGGCGGCTTTATGTCAACCTTATTTATGATGATACACATTTTTCGGACTTTTTGCCCGTCGGTCCCTATCGGACACTCGAAATTGAAATTTTCTTAGAATAAGTGAGCATTTTAACGAGGCGTAGCAAGCGCGCTCATTTTATTATTAACATGGAAATCCTTTAAGTAGTTAAGTATGTCCTTATTTTAATACTTTGAATAAAAGCAAAAAGATACTGCGGCCGCCGCGTCGAAAGGAAATCGTTATCTTAACGACCGCGTATTTACGTGAAATCTGACTGGGAGAGAGTCTCGAACTGTCCCTTAGAGTGCAGCAGACGATAAGAGGGCACGGCTATCGTCCGCGGTTCATGTGCCAGCTATTGACCTCACTGTTTACATTACAGACGTAAGATATTCATATTACGCAGAAATTACGATAACCAAACCATATTAGTTTCAATTTGTTAACCTAATCGCGGGTCCAAGGGGTTAATGGTCGCTTAAAATTAATTTTAATATAATAAAAAAGTTTAATTGCGCGTCTCTGATAAGTTGTAAAAATACTTTATCAAGAAGCCAGCTGATACAGATTTACAGCTCGCGAGACGGACATTAAGTCGGCTGTTTTTTAAAGAGTTCAAATTAAAAATGGAATGGGAAGTAAAACTTTCATCCGCGGCCTTAAAACAAGTGTTAACGTTCCCCCCGCGGTACTTTCTGAACGATAAATCTGCTCGCGAATCGACCGAATTCGAGCGCCCGGCATCGCTCACAGTTCTATTATTAAAAAAAGCAAGAAGAACAACATTCTAGGCGTAGAATGGGTATCGAAGAGATTCGGCTCGAGAGCGGTGCAACCTTACTCGAATTTAGAACGGGCCCTACGAGATTCGAATTCAAATATAGAACAGTGAAGTGTTGCCAGTAATTAAGGTAGGTGCGCAGCGTTGGGATACGGCGCGCGATTGGTTTATTGACACGTGTTAGTGCTGTCGCGTCGGTGTCGTGCCGCCGTGTCCCCATGCGGATGGGCAAATGGAATAATGGACGTCTGGGCCCGCATCCGGCGCGGGAGTCGGATACAACTCTTGCAACGCTCTGGATACAATTTTTCAATTAAATCGACCAGACAGAAGATCCCTAATAGGTGTCGTTAAGAAGTCGTGTGCCCGATTTTCGAACTGTCCCCGTAACGAGGCCGTTTTATTAGTATTTATGGTCGTGAAACAAACGCATGGAGCATTCTTTGGTCTCTTACGCTGTGTATCATGAATGAAGCGGAATTTATGACTAGCGCCCGCTATAATGTTGTGTCGCTGGTAAATTGAAGAGGTCACTATTGTGCCGTTAATTCCTGACTCGGCTAGCACATCTCAATCCGGCCGGCTTATATTTTATTATACAAAGATTTTTCTAAGTTTTACGGTCGTATTACGTTCGAGTCGAACGGGACGCAGTAAAATTCGATACGAGCATCTCGCAGCGTCTAACAACGCTTGATTTACCACTATCAATTTAAAGAATACATAAAAACACACCTGAATGATTGCTACCTACTTCGCTTTAATGTATCATTTTTATAGTGCCAATCTATGCCTGTTACAAGTATTGTTTGGGAATTAAAACATTGTTTTTTTGATGTGGCAATTGTCTATTATTATTATTGGATGTATGCTATTCATATGCATTATTCACTGTTACGAATCGGTTCTGGTGGCCCCTCAGCCATGTGAATAGGTTGCCAGATGACAGGGCGTTGGCGACGGCGATAGGCTTCGAGAGGCGAGTGAGAGAGGGACAGACGACGCCAAGGGTGGCGTTCATCATGTCCCACCCCGCGTCGGGCACAAGTGACGGTTCTGTCTTCCCCAACCGCCTGTGTTCGAAAACCTCGTCTAATTTTATCTACTTTTTATATATAAGCGCTTTTCGTTGCAGAGGTAACGCAAGACGCCCAGCTCACCGCAACGTTTGAACATATCACTCATATCGGTTGCCGCAAAAGAGTTAATTTTTTACTTCTCGGAATCGACCTACGCTAATCTCGTAACCGCAAGTCGTAAAAAACGATAACCCCACTGGCGTTTCAAGCAAAATTTAAATAACTGAAGCGATTAATAACAGCGAGCTTAATTAGCGCAACAGGGTTCTGAACTCATCAGCGTTTGACGGCATGACTTATGCGCTGGGCCCACGACAATGCGCGACCGTCGAAAATTTTAATCATATTTTGATAGTGGTAAAGGAACAAATCGAAGAAACAGTATGGCGAGCAAAAACCGGCCGCTCCGTAAACTTATTACACTGTAAGATTCCCAGCGAGAAAAAACCACAAGAATGTCATTTAAAAAAATTAAAACGCTAAGATGCTTATTTTTTCTTTATGGCAACCCAAATGGACTAAAGGTTATCTCGATGGAAAAAAGGCGGGACAGAGCGATTCCATTTTTAAAACGTATCATTTAATTTTGGAACCGGCTCTCGAGCCGTCAAAAGGTAGTCATTACACGTTTTGTGTCGGACGATTCTTAGCGCCCGCAGATTACACAACTATTTATGAATTATGAGCTATATTGACAAAAATGTTGTTTATGGACTGTGAGTGCTGGTCTGACTGTTTGGAGTGAAGCAATTGGGCTAAGGACTGGTGATTGATTGTTATATGCCTCTTGTTTGAGATTGTCGAGTGGCTGACAAGTCTGAATGAGACCGTTATTATTGAGACAATATTTAAGCAACCGTTGATAGTTCAAACGAAGTACTGATATAATCAGCTTTGTAGTCAGTTAGACAGTTTTTTTGTTAAAAGAAAAATACTGGCAGACAATCAACAAAAGCTTGAATTATGGCTCGTTGCAATGGAATTTATGATGCGCCCTGTGCAAGAAACTCTGAAGACAGGGACTGCACAAGCATTTTAAACGTTAACAAAACCTCGAAGATTCACAGGGAAATCCACCTCAGGTGTTTGCAGCCAAAAAAACACTTTCAGAGCCACCGCGCCAAACGGACATCCCTTCGATTTTTTTGCTGCTGGCAATTCCAGAGTTATTTCATTTATTAATTACCAGCGTTGTAATTGTGGCGAGGTGTGAATATGATCAGGACAGAATTTTAATAACACCCTATCCTTACGTGATGTAATGTGACCTCAAATGTTATGGGAAAATAATTTATGGATCTTTGTGTGTTGTTCTTTGGCGTTGAAAATATTTTGGTGTGAGTGAGCAGATGAGAATGTCCGCCATGTGTGTGTCAACCGCCCACGAGTGACGTCATTGGGCGACCGTCACTATTTAGATTGATTGTGGCAGAGAAATAACAAGGGTTTTAGGGCCTCGCTGGAGGTCGGGCATGAGCAACAATTTGGTTAAAAAAATACTTTAACTGTTTATTTATTATTTATTTATTTCCATAAATATAAACAGACAGGAAGAAAGGAACAGAAAAATACATACGAGTTAGATTATTTATTAAGAAATCTCTTCCAGCATACCTGCGATAGGAAAGTGGATAAAAAGAGATGTAGACAACGTGTGTGAGAGTAGAAGAGAATAAAAAATACATCAAATCAAACACAATTTACATAAAATTTGAAGATGATTGGAAATAATCTGATGGCATGTCAGTCTGGCCTACATTATGCTTTGAATATATCCAAGAGGTACATTTAATAGTCACAAGAGATCCTATTGTCAATATTCCTAGTTTGGAACCGACTGTCTATGCATATGATTCTGTATAATATGAGATTCTATTGTAACTGAATTTATATAAATAATACCTATAAAATAGGTATTCAAATAAAGAATACATTCAAAAGAAACCGTTCTTTCTCTGCACATAAACAAAAATAGAACTAAGTACAAACTTAATTCTTTATACCTACATATCGGAGTGTTGAAGAAGTTGGGCATTTGCCTATAATGATTTAATTTGCCCAGCTATCGTTCCATGGTCAGGGACATATGGAACCAAAAGTTCTTTAACCATACCTTAACGGAATGCATGAATAGTGCTTACTTAGTTGTTTTACCTATAATGTTGTAGAGAGAGGAAAATAAATTAAAAGAAAAATAATGTTGCTGTCATTCTGAATTTGATTCGTTCCAAATAATTGAATACTATTTTAAAGAATGAATAGATTTTGGTTTTTACCATTTTATGCCTTTGGGAAAAATAAAAGTTTGACACTACCAAGAAAAACTACTTTTTATCATTATAATTTCTTGTCTTGGTAAAACATACTACGAAAAGGCAATTTGATGAGATTATTATTATAATTATTAAATAACATGGAACACCTAAAATAAATGACGGAAACAGTAATCTATCCTCAATTTATTCAGAATCTAATCAAACTTTGATATAACCTAAAAAAACATCACGACTGAAATGAATTAGAAAATTAGACATGGCGGCCTTGGCGGCCTCGGTTGCCCTACGGCTAATTTGTTTCATGGCGACCAAACGTAATGTCGATTAAATAAACGCTAATTTCACCCCCGTATCACCCCCAAACGTAGGCGTAGTTTGTTATCGAACTAAGATCAGTGCGTGTTGTCGAATTATTATGAATGGAACGCGCCTTTTCCATGGTAGCCATTTTGGAAAAATGGGCGGCTAAATTTTCTCGACGCCATGACAGAATTTCAGATGCACTAAGCTAGCATTTTGCTAGTGCACCTTATATTTTTTTAAACTTTTGTGGAAAGTCAGCAATATTTGTGACCTTCTTTATTTCGAATAACATAAATAAAATCTTCTGAAACGAACTGACCACTATTATTATTTCTTGAGAACAATCGTTGAACATAAAATTGCACAGTTTTGTGCTCAATCTGTAAGCGTAATCTTATAGTTTCACGACACGTTTATCAAATTCACAAAAGTCCAAAATGAGCTTCGACATACACAAAATAATTTTAGGCGTTCACAAACATCCATTGTTTCAAACATGCTCCAATAAAAATACCTAACTTGGCCGCCATTTTCATAACGCGCCAACAGAAATATAACCTCAAAACTGAAACATAACCTCTTCAGCAACAAAATAGAGTCGAAAATCGCTTGACATGATTTTTTATGACGATTTGTTTAATAAAGGACCTTTTTATAATCCTTATCACGTCGTAATAGAGTTCAAAATGCGTGTCATATGTGTGTACGATTCAGTTTATAAGTAATTATGATTTAAGGCGACTTTTACGACGCCGATTATTGTTGAGCGCTTGTAAATAGTTAGTGCTGCGATTTTGTACGGTTACATACGTTTGGTTAAGCTCCGTTGCTTAATTATAACCATTTAAATCGAGTTGATTGTCAATTCAGCGAAAATGCGTCATGGTTTTGCTAAATACTCATGTGACGCCTTGCTCTAGTTATGTTGTTGTCTCTTTTACACATTTGTCAGACTTTGTCACACTTCAGTGTTCAATGTCCATCGCTCCATTCATATCTATAGAACCAGCTATATTAACTCATATTCGTCATGGTTCACTGCTCAACGATTTGGACATGCCATCTTCGTTACTCGGTCTAGCGAACGATTTGAATATGGTCCTCATCACGTGTAGGCAAAGTTGAAATTGTCCTGCAACTCCACCCGAGGTCCTTTTAACGGGAGCCTCGAACCAATATGGTACTAGGTAAATCTCTCTATATCCATTCACTATTAAATCTTCTGGGTATACACTGCTACTAATCAATCTCTGGATCTTGACAACTTCTGTGCCTTGACACACTTTGTCATCAGTCATTTATACCTTCATCCACTGAAGTAAATAACTCATCTATCGAATATGGACTTCCTCATTATCATATCATCATTTCAGACGAAAGATGTCCACTACAGTACCTACAAAGGCCCAGCATCGCCTCTTCGACCGGTTCTGTGTTTCTCGTATTCAAAAAATTCTTGTGCAAGCATATCATATACCGCTTCTACTACTGGTGCTCCTCCTTAAACTAAATATTCATCATCAGCCTATAATGTACCCACTGTTGGGCCATAGGCATCCTCCCTGTGAAAGGGAGTGGGCCGTAATCCACCACGCGGTCCCAGTGCGGGTTGGTAGATGTCACATGTCTTTAAATTTTTGGTTCTAAGACATGCTGGTTTTCTAACGATGTTTTCCTTTACCGTTTTGAGAGCAGTGGTGATGAAATAATTTACGCAAAGTAAAGCGTCTGTCAAGGTTCGATCCCACGATACACAACTCGTGATCCGCGGCCGTAACCATTGGGCTACCACTCTCAAACTAAATACGATTTTGGTCACCCAATTCCCTTTCTGCTCCTCAGTCTTACCCTACCCGATACTCATGATATTCATTCACTATGATGCAATGGCATTTTTATCATCTTTACGATTTTATTACAATTTATTTGGAGTCAGCATATCATGTCTTCTTTTTCCAACATTCTATAGTAACAGTATCCAACGCCATATGCCATTATATTTTATTAAAATTCTTGCCCACATCTTCACCCGCGTTTTGGTCGGAAATTATCGTATGTCCTAACCTAGGACATGGTCTTCCCATGTGCTAAATTTCATTCAAATCCGTTCAACCGTTTTAGCGTGAAAGCGTAACATACAAACGAATTCACTTTCGCGTTTGCAATATTAAAGTTAGGATTAGACTGCTTCGTTGGAGAATGAGGTCCTACTTTCGATTCCTGGGTCGGGAAAACTGTTATTAGGTTTTCCATCTAGAATTCCTCAGTAGCAGCCCGGAGTCTGGATTTGTGCCCGGTTGATGGCAATAGGCTCGCACCCTGTTACATGGGACTTATGTTTAAGACCTACATTTCGCCAGTTATCTTTAAGTTCCGGGAATACATGCGTGATGTTATGTTATTGTTATAAACAGTAATGAAAAAAAAAATTGACACAATAATTGACAGGTGTCACATAAATTCTTTAGGACATACAGATTATAATTACGATTAGGCTTTAATCACAGATACTAACGCCAGCCTTAGATAATACTCATTGAATGTTGTAAAAACTATCAACCTACATTATCGATAAGAAATCATTACTGATATCTTTGGGTTTTTTAATAAATAATCATGTGACGCTACCTGTGTTTTGAAATTATGAATTAGATTATGATAATAATTGGCGTCAAGCAGACATTGGCTGTAATGATATTCAATTAGGTGTGCGTACGAGTTTACAGTGCAATTCTAATATAATCATTATCATCTCAGTATCTAAATAATGTATCTAAATCTAAAGTAAGTAATAATATTATAAAGAGAAAATAAAAGTTTTTTTGTACGTTTGTTTGTTACGCTGTCACGCTTAAACTGCTGAACGGATTTGGATGAAATTTTGCATATAGGTAGACCATGACCTGGATTAGGACATAGAATACTTTTTATCCCCATGTTCCCACGGAATCGAGACTAAGTGTGTAGTAGAAGTAGAAGTGTACTATGTAGGAAAAAAACATAGGAGGTTTTAAGTTTTCCGTACTAAGCCTCCGCTGTCCTTCTGTCTGTCAGCGGGATGTATCTCATGAACCGTAATAGGTAGACAGTTGAAATTTTCACAGATTTCGTATTTCTTTTGCCGCCTATAACAGCAATTAATAAAAATAAAATTAAAGTTAATAATTGAATGGGATCCCCTTACAAGAACGTATATTTTTTCGGCATTTTTTGATAAATATTGTAAGGTGGTACAAAAACCCTTCGTGTGTGAGTCCTACACGCACTTATTGGTCGGTTTTTTTGAAGTTGTAATAAAGGCATATAACTGCCCTTCGGATGGCAATACTCCTGTGATGCCTATTGTTATCTCAGACATACAGGCAGTGGTTTGTTACAAGATTAAAGGAGGTTGCCCAATTCGCCTATACCTAAAGGCCTCTCCTGGTTGTGGGTAAAGGAGAATTGGACATCCTCCTTTGGAAGAGTCATACCTCCTTTCACAAAACCATAAACACGCCTTAATTCTAGACTAGCTTACTCTTTACCTGCCTAAGAAGCAGAGAGACCGACAGTAAAAAAAAAAAAACGTTTTTTTGTTGTTGTAATAAGTACTGTATATACTTTCATATGTATTTAATAAAAAAGCTGTTATTTTGTCATTACAAACATACACTTAAATTTTATTTATTTTTGTAAGTACCTACCGATATAGATACTTCAAATGAATCAGATAAATCTTACCCTGAATTGACTCTATAGAGGTTAACTGGACACACAACAATAGGAAAATTATTTAGTCAATAATAATATTCTTGTTTCTTAGAATTAATTTATTCTAGCATTGGTTTGCTTACGTATGGTCATTATTAATGAAGGTTGTTGTAATAGCTCGCATGTCCACTAAGATCATTAATATTGTCACCTTCGAGGAGTTAGGTATTATCAACTTGATTGCTTTATAGGGTATACAGAGTCTATGGTTTGTCAAGTGTATGAGACTTCATTCAGTTAACTCGAGAAAAGTTTCGAGTTTAGAAATTGTTTCGTTTGAAATATTAGAATGGATTGGTAAAATCATCTCTATTTTCTCTATGATCAACTATCCAGGAAACTTGCTTCCGCCATCTTTTTTTTATTATAGCCTATGTTACTCAATGATAAATTGATAATATACCTAGCAGTCTACTGGTGAAAGAATTTTTAAAATCAGTTCCTAGTGAACCGATTAAAAAAAATATTTCGTTTTTTTTGTTTTTATTCATGAAAAACAAAAGTACAATTTTTTTCTCTTTGTAATATTAGTGTAGAAGAACGATGAAAACGAACATGTATTTCAAAATGAACGGAGACAGAATGATAGGAACCAAGGAACTAAACTTGTAAGCTTCAATTAAAATTAATAACTTTCACTCTGATAGTGAAAAATCACAGTACCTCTCCAAGTTAGTGTAAATGGTTTAATTGAAATAAATGCTTTGAGTTCAGTAGAGTTTTTTAACTTTTGTATTTTTTTGGGTTCCGTAGGTACCCGAAGATCGCCAAACGGAACCTTATTTCTAAGCCTCCGTTGTCCGTCTGTCTGTCAGCGGGCTCTATCAAATGAACCGTAATAGGTAGACGGTTGACATTTTCAAAGATTGTGTATTTCTATTGCCGCTATTACAACAAATAATAAAAAAATATTATAGTTGATAATTACAATACAAGAAACCTGTTTTGCTCGATATTAATACGGTACACCTTTCATGTGCAAGTCCGACTCGCACTTGGTCGGTTTTTTATAAAAAAAATATCAATCTCAAAAACAAATGCCCTCTCACACAATTTCTCAATTTTCCATTTGAACCTCTCCATATACCTATGTATTAATAGACTTACAAACCATATTTAAAAGTGTACGTATTTAGTAACAACGTTTATCCATAATAACAGGGGGTCAGTCCCCTGGCTTCCCCCGTGCAATTTGTCTAATACCTAAGTTAGGGCGATGGCGCCTACATTGCCACCTAGACTAGATACTAGTTCACAATATTTCAGATTCATTTTTAATGACTTGATGTAGGAAACCCCCTCTATCTAATTACTGCTTGTAATGACTCCCCTGCTGACCAATTACGATTAAGCGCTGAGGTTGATCGGTTCCCCTTTAAACAAATATATTTTAATTATTGTTTGTTGTGTCTTGAAGATTTTCTTGTCCTGTAGCAGTTTCAAGAGAATCTGTCTTTCTGATTATACAAGGTGTTCGCTACTTAGAAAAGCCAAATTTTATTTGACGAAAAAAAAACGTTTATTCAGGTAAAAATGTAAAAAACTAAATACCTACAAATTTGCTTAAATCTATGAAGAAATTCAATTTTGTTATGTGCCTGAACTAGGTCATTCTGTGTTTCAGTCGAGGCATAATATTTCTAAATAATCACATTAATTATAAAAATCTAGTCATATAACAGATATTGAAAACGGTGTAAATAGTACAATAAATACTACTTGCTAAAATCTTAGTACCTATCCTAACTTAGTTAAACTTAATTAATACAAATCCATTTTTTAATTTCAATACAACTAATAATTTCTCTTGTATCTTCATAGGGCATACTTTGAAAAAACCCAATGCACTGTTTAATATTCTATCCAACTAGCTTTTGCCCGTGACATCGTTCGCGTGTAAGTCAACTAGGTATACGATAAAACTATATAATATTCTACGGCAGTCGGCAATAGGTACTGTAGCTTCCCATTAGTGAAAGAATTTTCAGAATCGGATCAGGAGTTCCGATGATTACCTACTCCTTACAGACAAACTCACAAATTTTACCTTTTAATAATATTATTAGTAGAAAGAAAGGAAATACATTCAATTAGCACAGACTAAAACGCACACAATATAATTATACAGCAGATAAAAAATAAAAATCAAATAAAAAGTGTAATTTGCAGAGGATAATATATTTATCATTATTATTTGGAGTGGAGTATAGATTTTATCATTATTATTTGTATAAAAAATATTAATATTACTTTTTTATTATTAGTAGTGTATTTGCTGCTACAAAGAAAAAACACGATGTGTATTAAAAACATAGTAACAAAGAATAGTGACATAGTTATGTCCTAATAATTCCGAAGCCACTGCAATCACAACTTAATCTAAATAAGTCTAATACATAATACATTCGCCCGTATATTATGTGCTCGCGCAAATCTAAAGTATTTTCACACGCAGGGGAAAACACTGCGCTCCAATTTTCCTCGCCTTAGTTGTGAATTATGGGATTAATTCATTATTTTTAGCATTGTTTTATTAAATGATAAATAGATTTTTCCAAGCTGATAGGATGTGCATCTATAGTACTAATCTGCGTTCGCAATTTATTTGCCACGCATGTAAACAAACTTGAGTTTTAGGAAAAACAACTGTAATGCCTACACATAAGGTTCAGTTTGCGCTACAACTTGATATTTTTTATGACTTTTTCAATAGTACTAGTCAGTCTAAAGTCAACTTTATCAACACATTCATAAAGATGATTTTTGTTTTAGTGGAAATAACGTCAATTGGAAACAAAGATTTTAAATATACTTAGATGTATGTTACTAAATTCTACAGAAACTAACTGAACAGATTTTAAGGACATTTTAAACATAGATTATGCCTTAGATTAACACATGATATTTTATATCTAACTACCTCGTTGGTCTAGTGGTCGCAAGCGCTACTGCTGAGCATGAGGTCCTGGGTTCGACTCTCAGGCGGGCAAAGTCGGGTTTTCCCATCAGGAAATTCTCAGTAATAGTCCGGAGTCTGAATTTGTGCCCGGGTAATGGCAATAGACTCGCCCCCTATTACACGGGACTTAAAAATTTCTGGCGAAATGTGGGTGTACTATAGGTACACCTCTGCCTACCCCTTTGGGAAAACAGGTTAATGTTAAAGGAAACTTTTCATGAACCGGATTTTGAATATTCAAAATCCGGTTCATGAAAAGTTTGCTTTAAGAAGAGAGCGAAACCGCAGGCAATGCCATGTTTTAAGTAAATAGTTTTGCTCTGCACTATGCAGTTATTTAGAGGAATATCTAAATTAAAGATACGAGTATAAAGGTAGACAGTTCGGTGGCCCGTTCCGTTCACTTGGTATAATTTAGTCGTTAAAGTGCGAAAATTTAAATTTTATAAGATTAACTGTGATTGGGCTGTATACCTATTGGTCAATGTTGGTCGGTTTAAATTGAAATAGTTAGACTTTAGTTAAATTGTTTGTTTTATTTATATGAATTTGCAGAGAAGAATTTTCGTAGGTACATTTTTTTTTTTTAAGAAAAACAGTCCTACGTCAAATAAGGTTTTTCTTTTAAAACATTAAGTACATTAAGCTTGTAATCCCCGAAGGGTTAGGCAGAGGTGTGCTAATAGACATAATACAGCCGTAATTCGCCAGTTATGTTTAAGTCCCATGTAATAGGCGAGGCTATTGCCATTAACCGGGCACAAATCCAGAATCCGGGCTGCTACTGAGAAAATTTCTGATGGAAAAAACCACGATCACTTTGCCCGACCTAGGAATCAAGCCCAGGACCGCAAGCTCAACAGTAGCGTTTACGACCACTATACCGACGAGGCAGCATAAGAAAAAAAAGTTTTGTAAAAAGTTTTTCTGTAATAAAAAAAACAAAAATTGTTTTTTTTTCTACTCTACCTATATTAAATAAATAGTAAGCCAACCAAATCATCAAATAAAAATACCGTCAGCAGCGCAAACTACCGGTATAGCCGTTACGACCGATCACGTGCACACCACAAAAACAATTACAATGAACTTAACATCAGTAACGTACTAATAAAGTGACGTATTGAATGCGCAGTAAACTCTTGCGCAGGTACGGTTGGCAAAACAATGGGCTTTATCAGGAATAAAGTCACTTACTTTAACGTTGGTTATCAAGATTATAAATTATGTTTGAGTACTAATGTTGTTAGCATGTCGTCCCTAGCAGAAGTAAGCCATTTCCCTTATTGTGGTACGGCTTGCAACGTAATCTATGAAGGTGAAATTCTGAAACTTTGGTTAATAGACAGGTACTAGTTAAAGGTGTGCCTACAGCTGTCAGAAAATATTGCTTCCCAAACAAATTGGTGATACATTTTCAGCTCAATTTGACATTTCGGCTGCCCTAACTTTTTAGGTTTCCGTACCCGAAGGGTTCCAAACGGAACCCTATTACTAAGCCTCCGCTGTTCGTCTGTCTGTCAGCGGGCTGTATCTAAAGAACCGTAATAGGTAAGGTACACAGTTGAAATTTTCACGAATTGTGTTTTTTTGAAAAATATAGTACGGTACTGGTACGGAACCCTTCGTGTACGAGTCCGACTCGCACTTGGTCGGTTTTTTGACATTTTTAAAAGCCGCGTTCCACGATTTTTGCGGCAGAAAAAGCAATGGGTTATTCATTGCGATGCTACCAATTATTCTTTGCTACCAATTCTGCTATCCAACAGAGCCTGACCTGATAAATGATCATACATATATATTTTGCTTTAATCCGTCATAACCATTTTAGAAACATTTTCTTCTACAAAATCAATAATTAATTAATTGAAAGGTTGACCATGGTCTGCTGGGAGACGCTGCGTATACATTGGAGACCTAATGTCTACGTCAGCGAACGTTGTTAGCGTTGCTGAGTTCTGGCACAAACAGGAACTTTAAACTCGATAAGAAGAATAATTAAATTACCAAAACTATTTTGCTGTCTGTACATTAACGTATTGTTTACTTGGCATAAACTGGCAAGAGAAGCGGGTATCGAGACCTAGTATATCGCAAATACGTATTTACTATACATTCTATACATACTTCTATACATTATATACATTCTGCCTTTACTTAAGCGTAAACAGGACGCGTTGCCAATAGTGTTGCGTTAGAAAATAAACTTCTAACTAATTGGAAGATATTTTCAAAGAAAAATATTCGGTATCTGCAACGGTTTTGAGTGACGAGATGCGTACGATCGTGTTTTGTTAGTTATACTGGGGCCCAAGTCTGCTATTTTTATAAATTCGTCATTCCAACCCGATCCCATTGTCATTTTGCTAAAAGTTCGTAATCTGCTAAATTCATAATGGTCGATCATTGGTTGATCATTGTATTCCACAAACACGATACTTACTCGTAACGAATTAAAAGAAATGACTGCACAATGACGTTCTCATGGTAGGTCACTGATCAAAGGAACTGTCAAAATTTTAGCAGATTACCGTCTAAGTCAGTCATTCATTTTTCATTATGTACGAGATTACCAATAGTTGCCATTTCTTCCAATGGAGTGTCAGTGGCTGAGCATTGGAAAGCCCTAATGACGCCAATATTATGTTAGTAGATTAACAAACTTGTCAAAATCAACAATTATGAAATCAATGAAAGGACCATTCTGACACTATTGTAATAGCAGACTTGAGGCCCAGGTATTTGAAGAATCGGTATCGATCTATACATATTTGTATTATAAAATATAGTCTCTTTTCGTGTATGTCTTTCCCGCGTTGATCTTCTAAACCACGCAACAGATTTAGATGAGGTTTTCAACACATTTTAGAGAATATATTCCGGAATGTTTATTATATTGTGTTGGTATAATACTTTTATATTAAAGTTACGTTTACCTAAGAAATCTCGATGATTTCTCAAGTTGTAAAAACTTTGCGAAGCAGGAACGGGTCGCTAGTTGAAGAATAAAATATACTACAAAATATTCATAGGATAATGAATAATTCAGAATAAAATAATGAACTTTTTCATTTAAAATGTTGACGGCTATCAGCTGTTATCATAATTGCTAAGGAAGAGCAGAAAATATTAATGTAGGTAGTGATCTCCTAATTTATACATTCACACTAAGATTATACATTAACCTAGCCACTAGCCATCTCAATCATATCAAAATTAAAACATTTAAAGACCAGACAAAGCGGGGTTGTAATGGGAGTGTTAAAAAAAACCGAACCAAAGGTGCGGTAATGATCGGCCAAGTCTATCGATCGGCGCGAAACGCATCGTCACCGTATTTGATGGCCGCTTGTACAAAATAGACGATATCAATATACTGCAAGAAGGTTTGTTAATGGGTCTGTAAAAAAGAAAAAAAAACACGAAAAATATTGGATGAGAATGCAACTGAAAATTATTCAAAAGTAGCTTTTGATCGCGGTCTCACCCGCTTGAATTTATCCCACCAGAACGTATTACGAGGTATAGAGTATCTTATGTCCTAA